>JAWDJD010000016.1:10027500-10627500 GCA_035047305.1 Bradypodion pumilum | reverse complement strand
GCTCCTCGCAATGATGAACCTTTCGCTCCGGGCCGGGAAAAGGGAGCCCAGCTGGAGAAACCCTTTGCTCTTGGGCTTGTCCTCCGCGAGGGGAGGGGAGGCCGCTGCACTGGAAACGGCGGCAGTGTCCTCCGGACTCTGGCCTCTCGGCAGTGCGGCCATCTTGAAGGACGAGTGCAGCTTGCAGGCCTTGAGCTGGTGAACATCAACGGAAACCTCTTAAAATGTCACTTACTCATCTACAAATTTAGTTGCGCTGGGTTGTCCATAACTCCATTGCCTGTGGTTACCAAATGGGAGAGGAGAAGAAATGGTGAACATACTCATTATTCAACCTACAAGACTAGACTACTACAACGCACACAACATGGGGCTCTCCGCTGAAGACTGTTCAGAAGCTACTGCTGGTGGGAAACGCTACGTCTGGAAGCTTTTAAGAGCTAAGAACACAGGGATAAAGTGGCTTCATTGCTACATCTAGGTTACGTGGGCAGCCTATTTGCTGCTGAGTGTCTAGTCATGCCTGCCACATGACCACGGAAACGTCTGTAGAAGCAGACAGTGCTGGCTCTTCAGCTTTGAAACAGAGATGAGCACTGAGTTGGATATGACTGGCTTTCTAACAAGGGAAACCTTTACCTTTACTAATACTAAAAATCTTATTTTTTATTGTAAAAACTTAAAAGTTTCATTATAGGATTGCTCGCATCCATTCTGCGTGGACCTCAAGATTGACCACCACGAGATATAATTCAAATTGACCACCACGAGATATAATTCAAATCTTGAGGCTATTATTATTATTATTATTATTATTATTATTATTATTATTATTATTATTATTATTATTATTATTATTATTATTATTTGGGGGGGGGCAAATGCACCTCCCCGTTGCTGGATTTATTTATGTCTTGCCTAGTTCTGGTGAGCAACGTTTAAATAATGACTTAATTAAAGCCTGACTTCAACATGGGACAATTGTCTGGAATTCTATGCTTTAGATTCTGTTAATTTACTTGTTGTGGGTACAGTAAAACCCCGACTTACAAATGCCTCGAGTTACATAAAATTCGACTTACACAATGATTTTGTGCTAAAACCATGTCCCAATTTGCACGATTTCCTATGGGTTTGCTTTGAGTTACATAAAAATTTATTTCCCTATGGGTTTGCTTCGATTTACATAAAAATTTCATTTTTCCTATGGGTTTGCTTCAAGTTACGTAAAGAAATAATTTTCCCTATGGGTTTGCTTCGATTTACATTTTAAAAAATCCATTTTTCCTATGGGTTTGCTTCAAGTTATGTAAAAAAATAATAATTGTTCCTATGGGTTTGTTTCGAGTTACATAAAAATTCAATTCCCTATGGGTTTGCTTCGATTTACATAAAAATTTCATTTTTCCTATGGGTTTGCTTCAAGTTACGTAAAGAACTAATTTTTTCCTATGGGTTTGTTTCGATTTACAGTTTAAAAATTCCATTTTTCCTATGGGTTTGCTTCGAGTTATGTAAAAAATAATAATTGTTCCTATGGGTTTGTTTCGAGTTACATAAAAATTCGATTTAAGCAAAAGCCTACGGAATGGACTTTTTTTTCGTAAGTAAGGGTTTTACTCTATTTATTTACACAGGACACTCTATTTGTCTGTCTACATATCTACCTACCTACTCTACCTACCTACCAAACATCCATCCATCCATCCACCTACCTACCTATCTATCATTTCCAATATCATCCTTCGACAACATGCCAACAACTGTTTAAGATTCTTAATAAAATCCCTATGACGGTTTAAGGCTCCATCAAATCAACAACCATCTGGGTTTAAATAAGCCTCCAACCATCGCAAATCTGATGCTACTCAACAACCCTCTTGTGTAAAAAAAAGGTTTGATTAAGGAGAAAAATAAAAATTCAGCCTTAGGTTGCAGTCCTATACATGCTGAGTTTGCAAATTAACCGAGAACCATTTCCTGGCAGGATTACTTCCAAGTGAACAAATTCCAAAATGCACCTTACGCTACTTATATAGCCAATCAGATTGGTACAAAGACAAGAAACATGGAGTAGTCCAATAAATGACAAATTAACATGCGAATTAAAACTTAAAAAACAGATTAGTTAAGAAAAACTGGGTTTAGAGAAATACAGGAAGCCGTATCCGACTCTAGGGTTCAGTGCTCATCTCTGTTTCAAAGCCGAAGAGCCAGCGCCGTCTGCATCTGCAGACGTTTACATGGACACATGGCAGCCATGCCACAGAAGGCTGTTTACCTTCCCACCGAAGTGGTCCCTATTGATCTACTTGCACTTTCTGTTTACCAGGCTGTTATGTTGGCGATTCAAAGGTTAATCTAGTAAACTGACGCCACGTTGTCATCTCTCCCTGCTGGGATGTGTGCGTGCCTCTGTGTGTGCATGTGCGCGCATGTGTGCGCGTTCATCAGAGAGAGAAAGGGGGGGGGGGGAAGACCGATAGTGATCAAAATCGAAACAGAGGAGAGAAATGCTTTTTTGGTCAGGATCTTTTCAATGGAATCTGACCAGAAGAGATGTGCGGGAAATGTTTCCTTTCAGGACGATGTTTTCCCAGCATCCTTCAGGCAGCACATGGGAACAGCCACCCCAAAATTAGGGTATGATTTGGGTATCGGAGACCGTGGAGGCAGCAAACGTGAGCAACGGAAATAAGACAAAGGAGATGAGATCAGAGGGTGGCCAATGAAATGAGCTTAATAAAGTCTATGCTTATCAAAACGAGGCACATAAAACCAAAGAAGTGAGCTTTAGAGTCTTTCCATCGGAAATTTTGAAAAAGTCTAAGGTGGTCTAGTGGTTAAGACGCTGAGGTTGACGACCAGACAGGTTGGCAGGTCAGCAGTCCAAGACCCAAGTGCTGCATGACGGAGTAAGCGCCCGTCATCTGTCCCTGCTCCTCCCAACCCAGCAGTTTGCAAGCAAAAAAAAAAATTGCAGGTAGATCATCACGTACCGCTTCAGCAGGGAAGGTGACAGCGTCCCGTGTTTCGTCCTGCCTGCCACGTGACCATGGAAACGTCTGCAGAAGCAGACAGCGCTGGCTCTTTGGCTTTTGTGCAAGGGAGACCATGACCTTTACTATGGTTAAACCATGGAGAATAACTTTTCCTTGACCAAAGGGGAATGGAGGGGGAAAATTAACGCAAACTGAGATGCGTGAGACACAAAATTGGCCTGTGTGACTGTAGTAAAGCATAGTTGATTTTAATTTTATTTTTTAAATAGTAGCCATGTTAGTCTATGTTTCAAGCATATCAGACAATAAACAAAACAATGTTGTAGCGCTTTGAAGACTGCACACTAATAGCTAGTTATACAGTATAGCCAATCAGATTGGTAAAGAAAGAGATACGGACTTCATGGCATGTCTGATGAAGTGGACTTGACAAACCGGGGGCACCGTGGGCCGGTCACATTGTTCACTATGGCCAGTGGGCCGGATCCAGCCCCAACACCAATTCATCCGGCCCACAAAGCCCTCGTGGAAGTACAATGTGCCCATATGGGCGCGTGTTGCTTCCAAGAACGAGGGCTTTGCGAGGTGGATGAATTGGCATCAGGGGCCGGATCTAGCCCGCAGGCCGTAGTTTGGGCACCCCTGCGATAAACGAAAGCTAACATTAAAATTGAACGGTTAGCCTTCAAAGTGGGCTTCATGCTTTGTTTTGCTCTCTGATATGCAGCAAAGCAGGCGGCATGCCCGGGGCCCCCGCATGATGCCTGGAGAAGCATCAAGGCTGGGGAAATGCCCTGGACATGATCCAAGACCCATCATCCTACGAAAGGGAGGCAAGGAGGATGGCAGAGAAGGTGGTTGGAGAAAGCCGGTCTACGATGACCAAAAAAACAGAGAAGGCGAGAGCGCTTAATAATTCACCTTGCACCATAACCATGTCAAATGTGTTGTTCAGTCGCACGGTCGATTCCGACCCTTTGCGACCCCATGGACCCTTGTCCTCCAGGCACCTCTGCCCTCCACCATCCTAGCTCTGTGCCCACTGCGTCTTACCACACCATCCATCCATCTCATCCTTGGACCTTGCCCACCACCTTTCCCAGCATCAAAGCCATCTCAAGTGAGTCCTCCCTTCTCATTGGATGTCCAAAGTCCAAAAACTCTCCTTAATTAAAAATTTGTGACTTCTCTCCCCTTCCCATTATCTTTTTATGTCGTTGCAATGTTTAGGAAAGAGGGGGGGGCTTCTCTGCTCCCCAGATGTGTGCGTGCACACCTGGGAGAACATTCTGCCAACTTGCCCGGTGCGCCACATATGGCCCACGGTGCAATTGTCCACACACACAAACCCCAGTGCGCACCCACCTGCCTCCGTGGCTCGCCTCCCCACCGGGTGGGTCCCAGGGCCCCGTCCTCTTCTCCCGCAGCCATGATCGGTTCTGCCCATCCACCCACCCACCCCCAACAAAACCGAGCCTACAGACCCGCCTTGCCCGGGTCCAGCTCCTCCTTCTCCCCGGGCGGAGCGAAGGCTGGCCCGGGATTAAGGAGGAGAGAGGAAAAGAGCGGCACTAAATTGCACGCTTTCTTTATTGTCTCCAACGACGTGGCTCAATAGCCTCTGAACATGGGCCGAGTGCGGTTCAGTAGTTGTTTGTTTTTTTGCATTAAAAAAAATCGAGTTTTTTATTCTTTATTTTTAACGTCATCAACCCCACATTTGTAAACCGCAGTGGTTCAAGTGGTTAAGGCGCTGAACTCGATGCCTGGAAGGCTGGAGTTCCCGAGACCCGGGTATGGCACGACGGAGTGAGCTCCCGACGTCCGTCCCAAGCCTAGCAGCGCGAATCAAAGCAAGGCATTGCAAGTAGATCCATAGGGTCCCCTTGGGTGGGAAGGTAAACAGCGTTCGTCTACCAGGTGAAACTCGGAAAAATTAGACTACCGTGCAAATAAATGTCCATTCGTTTCACTTAAAAGGTGAAACAAATCTATGAGGTAAGACTCACGACATGCAAAGCGAGAGATGTCATTGCCTTGAGTCGTTATAATTATGATGATCATGCGTACATGAGATTATGTGATGATTGTGGGGTACATGAGATTGGGAGGTTGGGGTTTTCATAAACTCTAAGCCATAAGCATCAATATTAGAAAAAGGTAAGGCTTGAACTCTCTCGCTTTGCATGTAATGAGTCTGTCTCATATTTGTTTCACCTTTTAAATTGCATTACTGAACTGAACGAACATTTGCACGGTATTCTAATTTTCCGAGCTTCACCTGTAATCATGCCCGCCACATGTCCACGGAAATGTATGCAGACGCAGATTTGGCTATGAGCCAGGGATTCTCAACCTGCGGCCGGATGCAGCCCATGGCACCATTTCATGTGGGCCTCCACTGTCTCCGCCACACCAGGAAGTGCCATGTGGTGGAAGAAGGGCAAAATGACTGTCCAGCCCCTGAAGCTGTCTGAGGGAGCATGACCTGGTCCCTGGCTTAAATGTGTGTGTGTGTGTGGGGCACATGAAATGGTGCCGTGGGCCACATCCAGCCCACGGGCTGAGAATCGCTGGTCTATAAATAACTGTGTGCCATGAAGCCAATTCTGATTTATGCCAACCCTTTCCAGGGGGTTGAAGCTATAAAACGGTTAGTTTTCCATTAAGAACAAAAACTGGCATTAAAAATATAAGTGCTAAGGAATTGATCAGATAATATTTGTACACCTCATTGGAGACCTCAGGGTGGCTATACTGAGTCTGGGGGAAAAAAACCAATTCCCAAGAGAAAATGCTCAAGTTTGACTCCACTACTATGGGCTTAAATGAGATAAAGGTCTTTTGTTTCATTATACTGTATACCTTGATCAGCCCATTTGCAAAAAGTTTGATCTGTCTTGCCCTATCATTAAATGCAGTGTAATTATCTTTCTCCCCCCTTAATAGGATGATCAGACAAGAAGCCAGTTTTCTCTTCAGCTGAAACTGACACTGTTTGGAAAGAGATTTGTAGCAAATCCTGGCCATGTTTTTAATACCTGGGAGTGTAACTGACTTGTGTAACTGATCTGGCACTAGCTTCCAAGGGTGTTTACGCTCACCAGCCCCCTGACACTTTGTAACCACTGTTCACCATACAATCATCATTTTCTTAATCACAATTTCATCCTAATCCCAAGTGGGCATTAAAGCCTGATATTACGAATGTTATAACTCCATACCGGTGGATTAAGTGGGCTAGGTAAAGGTTTCCCTTGCTCGAAAGCCAGTCGTGTCCGACTCTAGGGTGCAGTGCTCATCTCTGTTTCAAATCCAAAGAGCCAGCCTTGTCTGCTTCTGCAGACGTTTCCATGCTCATGTGGCAGGCATGACGAGACACCGGAGCGCACGGAGCGCTGTCACCTTCCCACCAAAGTGGTCCCTATTTATCTACTTGCAATTTTTTGCTTTCGAACTGCTAGGTTGGGCAGGACCCACTGCTAGGTTGGCAGTGGGCTAAATCCATGCAAACTTGTGCAACTTGTGCACTCTTTTGGGTTGACAAAGGCCAACATTGGTTGAAGGCCAAAAATGGATTTATTTATTGATTATTTATTAGTTACGCTTATACCCGACCACTCTAGGGAAAAATGAATCCCTACACATAAAGGTAAAGGTTTCCCTTGCTCGAAAGCCAGTTGTATCCGATTCTAGGGTGCAGTGCTCATCTCTGTTTCAAAGCCGAAGAGCCAGCGCTGTGTGCTTCTGCAGACGTTTCAATAAAAGCTCACAGTAAAAATGGGCCAAAATACAGCAGACCTTTATTTCCTTTATGACAGTGACAAAAAAGGACTATTTTTTTAAAAAAGTGGATCTTGTTCACAACTATGACGCTTGCGTGTTACTCTACTTTAGAGATACACCAATAGAAAACCATGCAGCTGCATTCATACATAGGAAATTAAGGCGGGTATTCTTTTTAAACTTTAAAAAAATATGTTTTTTTTAAAAAAAATAACTATTTGTGTGTGTGTCTCTTTTGTGTGCTTGTAGGCTTGGGGTGTAGATCACAGTGTGGTTCTATTATTTCTATCTCTATGGCTCCTCCAGCGCGGAGCAAGTAACTGAAATCTCTCCTCAAAATGGCGGCTCTCGCTCTTAACGGAAGTGGTGACGCTCCGTCTCCTCTTGCCCATCTCTATAGTATAAGAAGGCGGCGGGCGCCTCCCAGGCCCGGAAGCCGAACTCTATTAAACGCTATGCTATATAACTGCTGCCGTCGCCATGGAGACGCCCGACACCAGGTATCCACGCAACCGGGGGTGCCGTATAGCCACTTAGGGGGTGCAAAGGGGTTTTTCTAACAGGGATAACTCGCATCTCCACCTGACGTCACGTTGCACGATAAACGCCCCCGTGACGTCACCAGAAGCAGTGACGTCACTCTTCAACAGGCTGTCAGGCTTCTGGCCCCGCCCCAGGGTTCCTCCTAATAGAAATGTGGACTATTTGCACCCAGACCTCTTGAAAAATGCTATTAAATTCACAGCAATTTCAATCAAGCTTGCTGTTTTTTTCAAGAGGACTAGAAACTTGGTTTAATTTAAAATTAGTTTTTTTTTGTGGAAGGGTGGAGAGATCAGCATTTGGCTAAGGTCTGCCCCTCCATTAAAGGTAAAGGTTTCCCTTGCTCGAAAGCCAGCTGTATCCGACTCTAGGGTGCAGTGCTCATCTTTGTTTCTAAGCCGAAGAGCCAGCGCTGTCTGCTTCTGCAGATGTTTCCGTGGTCATGTGGCAGGCATGACTAGACACCGGAGCACACGGCTATAAAACAAATGGGATTGTTCAACTCCATCCACTGTTGTTCTTTCTTTTTGGTTCCTCTGGGTGTGACGGGAGATCCTGTACAAGGTTCTTGTTCTGGTACTAATTTGGTGCTCTTGTAATATTTATTTGATATTATTTCTCCAAAAGTTTGGCCATTTGATTTCTCAAATGCCCTTGGAGGGTTGGGGAGCCACATGAAATGGCACCGTGGGCCGGATCCAGCCCGTGGGCCTTAGGTTGCGAACCCCTATCTTAACTTTTCTGTTTCTCCCCAGGGTTCTCCTTTCCTCAAATGCAGCGACTCCAGATCCTCTGTTGCCAGATGAGGCGGTAACCCCAACGCTGCCAAATCTAACCCCGAGGCATCAAGAGCTCATCCCAACCCCTTGTGGCCCTGTAAGTATCACGGAGACACAGGAAACAGCAATTTCCAGCAGCCACTAAAATATATCCTTGTATCACATTGCAAACAAAAATTCGTATAGTCAAAGCAATGGTATTCCTGGTCGTAATGTATGGTTGTGAGAGCCAGACCATTAGGAAAGCTGAGCGCAGAAGAATAGACACCTTTGAAATGTGGTGTTGGAGGAGAGTTTTGAGAGTCCCCTGGACAGCGAGGAGAACAAATAGCAAAGAGAACAGATTCTTTTTCCTATGGGTTTGCTTTGAGTTACATAAAGATTCTTCTTCCTATGGGTTTTTTCAAGTTACAAAAAATTCAATTTAAGCAAAAGCCTACGGAACGGACTTTTTTTTTTGTAAGTAGGGGTTTTACTGCATAAGAGAGGGGGTAAACCAAAAATGCTGCAGCACTTTTAAAGACTGTTATATTTTAATGTGAGCTTTTGTGGATCAAGTCCACTTCATCAGTCTGATATAATAGTCTTTAAAGTGCTACAGCATCCCCCTCTCCCCCTCTGATATGTCTGAAACACAGACTAACATGGCTACTATTCAACCGGGAATATAATGCCATGGCCTTTCATCTGCCTTCCGCATCGCAGCATGACACCCATAGTACCACTGATCCAGTTCCCCGGAGTTTTCGGGCCTTGAGCCCTTTTGGCACGCAAAGTCCCCCTCGGCCCCAGGCCAGGATGGATGAAGCTGCTGCTCTCCATCAAGACAGATTCAAGTGGGATTGTATCCACTTGGGGACCATCACCCTTCCCTGTGTACTTCGGCACCCAAGGCCATTAGTCCTCAGGGTGGTCGTGTTAGTGAACTGCCGCCTGACACCCAGCGTCGCTTGGCAGTAGGGTCTACTCTATTACCAGGGCAGGGTTACCTGGCCAGACTAGCCTCTTTTCTTACATAGTGGTAAAGCTGTTCAGCACCTATGTGTCCACGCTCCAATTGCAGATCAAACCATGGGCAGAACTATCCTCTCCGATCAAGATCTACTTCTGCATCACCATCATCTCCCTCTTGAGCATCATCGGGCTAACGATAGAGAACCTCGTCCAACAGGAGGACGAAGACTTCAATGTCTCACTCATCCAGTTAATTGGAATAGGTAAGGGAGGAGCAGAAATGTGCCCTTAAAAGATGAGGCCTCTTTTCTTTCGGACTGACGGTGGTGTGAGCTGGATGATTTAGCATTGTGGGCCGGTCGTTGTTTGGCCACCCCTGTCCTAGACCATAACAAAGTGGTTGATTGAGGTTCTGGGTGAGCTGCTATTGGCATCTCTTGCTTTTAAATCAGGGGTGCCCAAACTATGGCCTGCAGGCCGGATTCAGCCCCTGATGCCAATCCATCCGGCCCATGAAGCCCTTGTTGCTCCCGGAAGCTTCCGCTTCCGGGAGCAACAAGGGCTTCATGGGCCGGATGAATTGGCATTGGGGGCTGGATCCAGCCCACAGGCAATAGTGACTGGCCCACGGCCCAAAAAGTTTGGGCACCCTGGTTTTAAATCAAGGCTAACTCTCCACCTTTCAGACGTGTCGTAAGAAAGATGATTGAGTTGGTGTGAGGGACAGCGTTTTCACTCTGTACCCAGGAGACAAAGGAACACCATCCATCTAAGGAGTCATTAAATATGATGGCGTTGGCTGGTGTCAAAATGTTAAGCTTCCCATTTAAGCCTGGCAGATTTTCCTTCCCATCCACCCTGGAAAAGACTAATGGGTTTCTCCCTCTTTCTCTCTCTCCTGGCCGATAGTCTTCTGCATTTACTACGTGAGCCGGGGAGTCTTGCAAGAGAACCGCCAGGAGCTCATTGTCTTCATTCTCTCCATCGCTCTGCTCATGCTGCGCTCCATCGTGAACTTCTCCGTCCTCCTTGCCAACCAGAAGCCGCAGTTGCTCGTGAGTAAACCCGACCAGCTTCCTTCATGTCTGGGCTTCCCCTCTGCTGTTCTCACCCAACGGGTGACAGAGCCAGCCCTGAAAAGGCCGGGTAGGACAATGGGGAGACATGGGAGATATGGTCGTTTTCTGACAGTCCGGTTCTGCTTCCGCTCCGTTCCAGGCTCGCTTCGCTTTGATCCTCCTGGTCGGGGCCTTTGACATCATCTGCGCCATCATCCTGACACAGAGTGACAGCATGATGGCCTTCCGGGTGGGCGGGGCCTTGGAGAGCCTCCAGACTCAGTACTTCATGGTGAACCTCTGCTTCTCCATGCTGACCTTTGACCTCCAGGCTCAGGTATGCCTAGATCTAGAACCACACAATGGCCTGAATGGCACACCTGACTATCCCATTTTGGTCTCTGTCTCTTGGCCACATTGATGATCTTCTTTGCTTCCTCTTTTACTCCATCGGGTGTCAAGGGAGATGCCAGATCCGTGTTCTGATACTTCTAGCGGCTTCCACTGATATTTAGCGTTTTTGTAATAGTTGTTCAATGTTCTCTCTCCATCTTCCTCTGGGTCTGCGTCCTTCCCCTCTTTCCACGTATGCCTTGTAAGGTATGGAATTACAAGACATCCTCTCCAAATGTGCAAAAACACTTTATTTGTTGTCTCTGAATGTAGTGTAAGATTGGTTCTGTTCCAACTCTTTCCCTTATAACCGCATTCCTGATTACATCCCTTCTAGTCACTCCAGCAGCCTTCCTCAGACATCTTATGTGCACGGCGACCAACTTTTGCTAATATTTTGCTGTAAATGTCCATGTTTGGCACTGTTAACATAAGTTGGGAATTAACATGCTTTGTTTGAGGTGTTTGTGTTGATTGGTATTGCCTTGTGTCGTAAGAGCTGAAATAACGGTCCCAATATTAGGTTTGCCTTACCTGCAGCATATGTTAATCTTTTCCTCTATTTTGTCATTGATCAAGCCACAAAAAATGCCAAGTTTATAATTACAGAGTTCTATAAGCTGCCTTCTATTCTGGAAAACTGCAGAGAGCCAAGCCAGCAAAACGGAAGCAAATCAAGTGTTTTATTGAGTACTAGCTGGTTACCTGGCCTTGCCTGGGTTTTTCTTTTCTTTAACGTAGGCCAGCCTTTCCCTCTTGAAAACCTCCTGGGGTGTACGTGGGTCACTCCTGCCTCCCTTCCTCCGTCTCTCTCTCCCCTTGCCCATCCCGCTTCCCCGTCAATGGTCACTTACCGCCTTTATCCTTCCCATACATGTGTCCGGCCACCTGGTGAGAGAGCAGCACACAGCCATTGATGAGCCCTCGGACCTTCCCTCCCTGCTCGGCTTTGCCCTCTGTGGCTGCCACCGCCACCACCAAAAGGGCTCAGAGCCAGAAAGTGACTCGTGGAACTGGATCAGTGGTACTATGGATGTCATGCTGCGATGCGAAGGGCAAATGCAAGGCCACTGCATTACATTACTCACAGGAATGTCTTCAGGGCCGACTGCCATGAGGATTGCCAATGTTCGGATTCGGCAGAAGAAGAACAATTAATTTAAAGAAAGTTTTTCAGGTCTAATGGTCCAAGAAAAAGACACAGCATAGTTGTTGTCGCTGTCATAATATGACAGTCTCTTTCTGGAGCTGCTTTGATCGCCCGCTTCAATTTTTTTCCAGCTCTGCTTATGCGTTCTACTTTTTGCCACAATCCGGAGCTCCCTCCTACACAATGTCATCTTGGCGGTTGGGGTCCTGTGGGCCGTCGTGAAAGTCCTCTGCGGCATCGTTGCTGTGAGTTCCCCTTTATGCTCAGAGGAGCAGTGTACAAGGCCAAGAGTCACATGCTTTTAAGAAACTAGTATGGGCAGGGGAAAAAAGCTCTTCCTCAAATCCAGATGTGCAGAAAAACAGCTGGCATCGCCCTCCTTTAAAAGGGAAAGGGTTGTTGAAATTACACTCTAGACCCGTGATGGCGAACCTTGGCACTCCAGCTGTTCTTGAACTTCAATTCCCAGAAGCCCTGATCCAGCAGGAGGGCTGACTTGGGCTTCTGGGAATTGAAGTCCAAGGACACCTGGAGTACCAAGGTTCGCCGCCACGGCCCTAGATCCGCCCCACACCAGGAAGAAGCTACCCTAGCACTGCTCTTGATCTATCCACAGTTTGTTTTTTGCACTTCAATTCCCAGAAGCCTGTGTCAATTCCCCAAAGCACTGATCAGCCAATGTACTGACTGAGGCTTCTGGGAATTGAAGTCACCCTATGGGGGCCTGGGCCCCACTGATCTACATAAAGAGGTAGCAGCCCTAGCGCTGCCATACAGGGAATTTTGGGACAGATGGAGAATTTTGATAGGGTAAATATGACCCCGGTAATTGGTTACAGCAAAGAACACGATCCTTTTTAAGGCAGTGGTTCCCAATGTGGGGCTGAGGCCCCACAGAGTGACTTCAATTCCCAGAAGCCTCAGTCAGTATATTGGCTGATCAGTGCTTTGGAGATTTGACACAGGCTTCTGGGAATTAATAATTTTGTGTCAGAAATTATTCTGGGTTGAAAGGATTTTGGCAGAAGAAACTCCACTCAGGGAATGCCCAAATGAGGCTCCTTTCATGTCCCCAAGAGTTCAATCCGTCATGCAGTACCCGGGTCTCGAAATGCCAAATTGCCATCCTTCCAGCTAACAAGGCGAGCTTCTCAACCATTGAGCCACCGCAGCTCCTGGGAATTGAAGTCCAAGAACCAAAAGTTGGGAAACACTGAAGATCATACACTTATTTAAATTAGAATCCAAGATATATAGTTGAAATAGAGTCCCACTAAACCCGGGTGATGCGTGACGGAGTGAGCTCTCATCTCTGTCCTAGCTCCTGCCAACCAAGCAGTTCGAAAGCAAGAAATTGCAAGTAGATAAATAGGGACCACTTCGGTGGGAAGGGAAACAGTGTTCCGTACACTCTGGTGTCTAGGCATGCCTGCTACATGTCCACGGAAACGTATGCAGAGACAGACTTTTTGGCTACAAACAGATGAGCACTGAACCCTAGAGGCGGATACGACTGGCTTTCAAGCAACGGCAACCTTAACCTAAACCAGATTCCCAACCCTTGGTTCTTGGACTTCAATTCCCAGAAGCCTCAGTCATTGGCTGATCAGTGCCAAATTGCCATCCTTCCAGCTAACAAGGCGAGGTTCTCAACCACTGAGCCACCGCAGCTCCTGGAAATTGAAATCCAAGAACCAACAGTTGGAAAACACTGATCTGAACCAAACCGCAGTGTGAAGTTGCTCAGGGTTCTTGATGTTCTCTTTTCCAGATCTTAAAAGAACTAAAACCTCTGGCCTGGATTTTTCTGGGTCAAAACCTACCTGAAGTGGCTTCTCTCACCTACCTCCTCTATGCGGTAAGTCAGCAAGGTGTTTGACTGATGTCATAAGGGGCCATTCAACAATTACGTGATCCTTTTTCTGGGGAAAATTGACTCCCTCCCCCCCCCCCATGGCAAATTGGCCACATAAAGCATATTTATGCACAGAGGTTTAAGATAATCTAAAATCCAACACAAGAACCCGCACAGGATGCTGCTCAGTATTTATGAAACGGGGTAGGTTGGAACTGATGCCATAGAAAAGGTTTTCTGGAATAGTATGCCACAGGGGTATAAAAATAGTTCTATCAAAATACCTGTCAATTGTTGCCTGTGAACATATGGGAAATTCTCAGGGCAAGGGCGTGCATGCGCAGCAACTCTTTTGCGCATGTGCACAACCCCTTTGCGCATGTTGCACCGCTTCTTCTGACAGGCACACATGCGCAAACCCCTTTTCCGGACACTCCAATTTGGGATGACGGCGGGAAAGAGCGGGCAAGAGTGGCAAAAAACGGCATTTCCCGGTATGGCTGAATCACAGAATGAGACTGAGCTCTTCGTGGCTTGGTGGAAATCTGAACACGGATCTTCACTGTAACAAGTGATTTTCCCTCCCTAGTTACTCCAGGGACTGCAGTGACTTAGTGGTGAAGAGGCTAAACTTGATTACTGGAAGGTCGGCAAGTCAGTTCGAGACCCAAGCACTGCATGACGGAGTGAGCTCCTGCCTCTGCCCCAGCTCCTGCCAACCAAGCAAGAAATTGCATGTAGATAAAATAGGTGGGAAAGATAAACAGTGTTCCGCACACTGCAACATGTCCATACCTACCACATGTCAGCGCTGGCTCTTTGGTTCTAAACAGAGATGAACACTGAACCCTAGAGTTGGATATGACTGGTTTTAGAGCAAGGGACGACCTTGACCTTACTACTCCAAGAAGCCCTTTTAGAGCCATCTCTTGGCAACTCACTTAATACAGGGATTCTTGAATGCAGGTGTCTTGTGCTCTACTGCGCCGTCGATCACAAATGTCAGTCTCAGTGTGAAAATGTGATTTTTCTCCATCCTGCTCTTCCAGGTTGTCAAAGGGTGGGGTCAAGGGCACACATACGCTCTGGAAGCTGCCGTCATCATCTGCTCCTGTATCTCTGTGGCCATCAAAGGTGTCCTCTTCTGGGCACTCTTCCACGTCTATCGCAGCTTCGGGCAAGGACTGAGAGAAAGGAGTGAGTCTTTCCAGGCGGTTCAATAAGCGGGTGACGTTGGGTGTGTGTGTGAAGCCAGGGGAGGAAACCCAGATGACATACTATACTTGCCAGCTTATAAAGGGACTGCCATAGCTCAAGTGATTAAGATGCTGAACTCGCTGACTGGAAGGGTCGGAGTTCGATTCCCGGGTACTGCACGGCGGAGTGAGCTCCTGTCGTCTGTCCCAGCTCCTGCCAAACCTAGCAGTTCGAAAGCAAGACATTGCAAGTAGATAAATAGGGACCACTTCGGTGGGAAAGGTGAACAGTGTTCCGTGCACTCCGGTGTATAAGGTCTGGAGTATAAGACACACTCCGTTTTTCTGGTGTATTTTAAGGGGGGGGGAGGGAGAGTGTGTCTTATACAATGGCAAATACGGTAATTAGAGCCCAGCACATTCTGTGATTAATAGGGACTGCAGAGGTTTAGTGGTTAAGACGCTGAGCTTGGCGACTGGAAGGTTAGGCAGATCAGCAGTTCGAGACCCGAGTGCCGCACGATGGTGATTGCTTGGTGATTGTTGTGCATGTGTATATGTGTGAGAGAGAGATGTTTTCCAGTTCATAGCAAGTAGATAAATATGTACCACTTTGGCAGGAAAGGTTACAGCGTTCCATGCCCTCTGGTGTCTAGTCACAATGCTTGATTGCTAGTTCTTTGATTCCATTCTTTTCTTTGCAGTGTTTTCTTCCTATGGAAGGATTGATTCGTGAAAGGAAACCCACTTCGGACACGATGCTCTCATAGAGCGCACATGGACGGAGGATGGTTCGCTCCCTGCCCTCCTCTAACTCCGGGCTTGGGTAAAGGAGGCTGAAGTCGGGCTTGGCCTGGCCAGCTTCATGTAGGAAGCATTTTTACGATGTCTGTGTCAGGACCCTCTGACGAGCCGGGTCTGTCTCAGCTCCGCCAATTATTCTTTAACCCAAGGGTGCTCAAATGTTTCGGGCCGTGGGCTGATCATGTGGTTCCTCCCACCAGAAGCAAAATGCCCCCGTGTGTGCACAAAACGTTGCCGTAAATGCACCCACGGCTGTTGTAAACACGTTTACGATAGCCACAGGTGCATTTACAGCAGTGTTTTCCACACTCACGGCAGTGTTCTACTTCTGCTTTCGGGAACGCCGCAGGCCTGATCTGACCCACGGGCCATAGTTTGGACACCCCGGCCTTAACCGGTCAGGCTAGTCATCCATTTCAGGAAGATCGGTATTGCTTCCGCTTTTCACAAACGCAGCGGCTTCTCATAGAGTTGTTTGTGTCACAAAGCAAGCGGCATGACTTCTGTTATAATTCGGCACCCATTTGACGTCAGAGTTCGATTAAGTTACGTTTCTGGATTGCAGCCTCTGTTCTCCTAGGCTGAGCTTGTAGTCCGGGAACGTAACTTTTTCCCCAAGCTCTGCTTTAGCTCTGATCTTCCTGGCTGGGTTAGCTTTATCCAGGCTTAAAGGTTCTCTCCAGTCAGACTTTGGATATATGGTCGTAACTCCCTTTCTGCTTCCCTTGGGGGGGAGAAAAGGCAATTAAATGCTTTCACTGCTGAACTTGGAAGACTTTCTCTGCGTTTGTCAGCAACTTAGAACATCGCCTGGCCACAATTTGAGTAGTGTGATATATTTTTTTTGTGCTATCAACACATACATGAAAGCGCACATCTGGGCATCTACGTGGCCGCGGACTGGCCAAATCCCAAACCTGCTGTCATTTCTAGAAGGATCTCCCTTAGCCTTTTGGCCAAAAGCTTCCGGGGTCATACTGGGGGCTGGATCCGGCCCGGGGCACCATTTCATATGGCTCCACACACCTTCCAAGGGCATTCGAGAAACAACATGGGCACCCCCTTTGAAGCTGTTGGACAAAATGGCCGCCCCCATCGTGTAGGCAGGGCAAAATGGTCGTCTGGTCCTCAACGCTGACTGAGAGCGTGACCCCCAGCCCTTGGCTTGAAAAGATTGGGCGAAGGCTTCAGCAATTTGCTTATGTCTGTTTTTAAAGCTGAATGGCTAATTTCTTGCTAAATCAGAGTTAACTAGAAGTGACCTTGCCTAAAAGTCTTCATTTACGGACTCTTTTCAGGATAACCAAGCACCTGCTACGTGCCCATGTCTCATCAAAATGTGCTATTTCACAGCAGAGGGGTTATTTTTTAAAAAGAAAATGTTTAATACTGTAATCTTAAAGCTTTGTTACTTTTGTTAAAAGGCACCATGGACCATAGTTTATTAAAAGGTTTGTTAATAGCCATGTATTTTTCAATAAAGTGTGAATCTCACCCACTGAAGTTGCCTTTATTTTCCCCATCGGCCACAATTATCCTGAGATAAAGCAGTTTGGCTTCTTAAAGGATACCTGGAGTTTTTGAGCTAATTCTATATATATAAAACAGTGGCGTGGTCTTGTATGTACTCTATAGAAATCCACACCCCTGGACCAATCACGCTGAAAATCGGCACATACGTACCTTGCTCTCCAGAGACCAGCACAGGTGTGTGTGTGTGTCACGAGCCCCATGGGGGGGGGGGGAGGGTGGTGTCTGCCCCTAAATTCATCTGCAAAGGGAAGTATACCTGACAGGAGGGTGTGTGTGTGTGTCCCAGTGATGCATAGTGATGCTAATGTCATAGCCCCAGGTAGGTCACCTGATTGTGACATCATCGTGATGTAATTGAGCTGGGCAGGGGCCTGACACAAGTGGCCGAGCATATGTATGGGAAGGATAAGGGTGGAAGTGACCGTCAATGGGGAAAAGCGGGACGGGTGAGGGAAGAGAGAGATGGAGGAAAGGAAGCAGGAGTGAACACCCCGCCCCCCCAAGAGGTTTCAATGGGAAAGGCTGGCCTATGTTAAAGGGGAAAAAACCGGAGCAAGGCCGGGTACTCGGCTAGTGTTTTTATAAATCTCACAGCAAGCAGAAGCTGGACTTCATAGATACCCCGGCAGCCACTGGGGTTTTTCCAAGTCACGAAAAGAAATGAAATACATAAAATTGTCTTTCCTTTCCAAATTGGTTGCCAAGACTTCTGCAAACACCTATTAGCTGCCCCTATTAGCTGTGAGACTGCGGTGGCTTAGGAGTTAAGAGGCTGAACTTGACAACTGGAAGGTTGGCCGGTCAGCAGATCAAGACCTGAGTACTGTATGACGGAGCGAGCTCCCATAAAATTCCTTGGCTTCAGATTTCCACCCCGGTCTCTTTTAGTTGTGCCTCATATCAGGATTTATTTATTCTTCAAATTTCTATTGCCGCCTGACTCGGCAATGACTCTGGGCGGCTAACAACAATTAAAAGCAACATCAAACTGATTAAAAGCCCTTAAAAACCCCATTAAAAATTTAAATTCTAATGCTGAGAACACGCATTTGTACAGCTAGAATCGTTAAGAAAGAATTCACAACAGGGCAGAATGTTTTATACCTAGTGAACGTGGAACTGGGGCTCCTATCTTGAAGCAAACAGATCCTTTCAATATGTTTACTTGGCATGACATGCTCTAGATCAGGAATTCTCAACCTGCGGCCTGTGGGCCAGATGCAGCCCGCGGCACCATTTCATGTAGTCCCCTCACTGCCTCCAGCACACCAGGTAGTGCCATGTGGTGGAGGAAGGGCAAAATGTCCGTCCGGCAGCCCCCGAAGCTGTCTGAGGGAGTGTGACCCGGCCCCTGGCTTTAAAAGGTTGAGAACTCCGGCTCTAGATAATACCAGCCTTTTATCTAGTAGACCAAGCAGGGCTTAAATAATACAGATTACGGAGGAGGCGATGGCAGAGAAGATGAGGGGGATAGAAAAGCCCAGAGGAACAGGGACTATGAATGTTTACATCCAATATAGGTTCCTCTGCTTCATACTCTTGGCAAATGTAGTTTTTAAAACTGAGAAGTTTGGTTTCTTCTAGGCGGTTGCAGAGATAACAAAGTACAATTAAGATTAGAGTAAAGGGAACGGCCGCCCTTGCCCGAAAGCCAGGCGTATCCAATTCTAGGGTTAGGGACACGCCAAACCAAGCAGAGGAGACCAGGATGGAGGCGGAGGTGGCGGCAGCGGAGTAAGGGTGCAGGCTGGATTTAATTTAATAGATTTATATACCGCCCTATCTAATGGACTCTGGGCGGTGTACACAAGTTAAAACCAACATAAAACAATTAAAAAACCCTTAAAAACATAGCAATGTTACCCCCCGCTGTGCCATTTACTATCTTAAAAACATTATAAAATCTACAAAACCTTAACATTAAAAAATTTAATTACAGGATGACTTGGTGCCATGGGCCTAAGGTTGCCATATGTCCCGGTTTTCATGGATTTCCGAGGATTCAAACTGTCCCGGACAGTTCACGAAAAAACATGTAAAACTCCTGGATTTTTAAATTTGAACAAAGGAAGCAAGATCACCCCTCACCAAGGGATTTTTTTTTGCAAAGAGTTAATTCACTGCCTCCCTGCCTTTCTTTCAATTATCCTGCTTAAAAGTGGTGAAGGCAAAACAGCACCCTGAGAAGCCCGCCAGGGAGGGGATACACTTGCAAGCGAGATAACTAAAAGAAAAGCACGGAGGCAGTAAAATAACTCTTTGGAAAAAAATCCCTTGGTTTACCCCAACAGCCTCGTCCAATGCATGTGCAGTTTGAAGAATGCAATGATGTCGCTGTCCCGGTTTGGTGGGAGAGGATTATGGCAACCCTACATGGGCCAGATCCGGCTCACAGGCCGTAGGTTGAGGATCCCTGATCTGAAGCAATCTTGTATTTAAAGCACTACTGCCTGGTCACCAAAAGTGAATGGGAAGCTGTATGGAAGTGAGTAGACAGGCTATCAGAGGAAGGGATGTTGTCTCAGAGAAGAAAATGAAGGCCTTTTTTAAAAAGTACTTTGGGGTTTATTAAATACAAAAAAGAAAGAAAAATCTGTGTAATCCGTTCATAAAATGAAGTTAAAGATTAGGCTATACATATATAGAAAGACAGCCTCATGTATAACTTTTAGTGACCCAGCCATGGTCTAACCTAGAACTTGGCTTTTTAGAGACAGGCTCTGCTTTTTCGACAGCCTTCTCTTAATCCAAGCCATGTGCAATTTCAAAAATATATATACACAGAACTAATAGAAGCATCTAAAAACAGCAACAAACGCATGAGATCTTTGAAAGAAACAGAAAACCACAGTGTGTTGAAGGCACCAGAGGGAAATATGCTAAGGAACGTGTCCGGGTCTTCCAGCTAGACATTCATTTCTGACTGGACCTGGTTAATAAGACCATCAACGTCATTCTAGCTTGAAGTCAAGAGGCATTTAGAAGATCCTTATCCTAAACCTGTGATGGCGAGCCTCGGCACTCCAGATGTTCTTGGACTTCAAATCCCAGAAGCCCAAGCCTCCGTGAATCCACATGAATGGGTTTGCTGCGATTCATCCGGCCCGTCCGGGAACGTTTTACTTCCGCTTCCAAGAGCGGCGAGGGCAGCCCGGATGAATCGCAACAAACCCATTCGTGTGGATTCATGGGGCCTCGTGCTTCTGGGAATTGAAGTCCAAGAACATCTGGAGTGCCGAGGTTCACCATCATGGCTCTAAACAGTGGTTTAGAAGACAAAATGCTAGCTAGCCAGGGTTTCGGGTCGCGAGTGGCATCCCAAGGGACCAGGCGGCGTCACAGATACGAGTCTTCTCCTTGTGCCAAATTTTAATGGAACAGAAAATATCCTCATTTTAAAAGCACTCAGGTACCAGGTGAGCTTCAGAATAAGGATAATGTTACAGAATTGGAATTTCAAAAGATCTTTGGTACCCACAATTTGCAAAAGAGCTTTGCTTTGTCATGTCTTCATATTTACAAACAAGGTGCCTAGGTCAGGACATTTTCCAGAGTTCACCAAGGTAACCATTAGCCTGAGAGCTCAGAGTCAACCGATTTCCCCCTATCTGTAGCGGAAACTACTTTCCCTCAACACTGTTGACCAGGGGTGCCCAAACGTTTTGCACCTGGGGGCCTAACCATGCCCCCCGGAACAGCTGAGCGGGCCTGACCACGCCCTCAGAAGCGGCCATGTCTGCGTTTGTGCGTCCGGAACCAATTCTAGGAGTGGTGTGGATGTGTTTAGGCATGCACAAAGGGCCCGCGCCACCCCTGGAAGTGGTTTTGGATGTCCCCGTGCATGCGCAAATGCATCCGTGTCACTCCCGGAAGTGGTTCCAAACATTCCCTGCATATGCGCAAATGCACCCGCACCACTTTCGGAAGTGGTTCCAGACGTCCCCGAGCATAAGCAAATGTGTCTGCGGCACTCCAGGATGTGGTTCTGGATATCCCTGGCATGCACAAACGTGTCCACGCCAATCAAGGAAGTGGTTCCGGACACGCATGCGCATTGGCAGGCGCATCTTCCATCCACTTCTGGGAGTGGTGAGGATGTTGCGGCCCTGATGAATTGGTGTCACAGGCCGTAGTCTGGACACCCCTGCTGTTGACCATCAAGGAGGTATGACGAACTTAGCACAGACATGTGTCAACAATTGACAGCCTGAACCTACTTCAATACAGTCTGTTAAAAAAACCAAAAAGGATTGAGAGGGGGCTAAATCACCATCAAAACACCTACAGTATCTCACAAGGCGAAGACAGAGGAAAATAAACAGCCAGGAGGAAAGCACAATCTAGTTGACTAGTCTCACCTTTCTAACAAGGTGACTGGCCATGAAGGGACAGAAAAGCAGAGTAACAAAGTGGTCATTTTACAAAGCTTGGCTTAATTCACAAACTATATTCCAGCTGGTCCTAAAATCCGTGATTCACCAAGACGAACCGGTTTGAGAAAACGTCCTCTGTTTTAATAAGGCTTCTGCAATATATATCTGCCGCCACCACCACTGTTGTGGCCCTGGAACCCGAGTCCAATGAGGAAGACTTTCTGTCAGCATCTCCACCAGCTATCAAGATGGAACTGCCTCCTCTTGATCAGGCTGATCAAGACATGACAGAAGCACAGCCAGCAAATACTGAGGCACCAAGAGTCAGTGAAGAGGCAGAACCAAGCACATCAGAAAGATGCAGGTTGCAGCTGCAAAATGAACTACAGTTGCAGAGAAGAAAGGCAAGGGCTCATTTGCAAAGACCACTCCCAGCTGGGAGCCCTGAGCCTGAACTCTAAGGAGACGCACGTGCCAGCATAAGCTTGTCTGAACCTGACTCTGTGCCAGTCGAACCTGTACCTTTTGCCTGCTTGCTGACCCTGGACCTTCTGCCTGGAAACCCGACTACTCCTCTGGATCAACTTTTTGTCTCAGTTCTTTAACAACCGGCTTCCAAACTCGTCTCTTCCTGACCAACGATTCTGCCTCATCTTTCGGACTGTTGTAAGACTCTGCCTCTTGCCCCTACTCCTGGCTGCTAGCCAGCCTGCTCTGCTGTGCAGGGAGGGGCACAACAGCTACAAAACATGTTGCTCAGAAAACACACAACACATTGACAGACAAAAGACTTCTCTTTGCTCAACAAACACAACATCACTCCCTTATCAAGCCTTCCCAATAGAGAGAAACAACATGATATCTGGTCATCAGCAGAACAGACTGATAAGAGGTACATTGCTGTCTTTTTTTAAAAAAAATATAATATACATATTATATGTATATATCATATATACATATATTATATATATAATATACAATTTTATATTGGTCTACCCCCAATAGGCTTAAAATTACATTTGTCATCTCTTCCGGTCAGCCTTGGCTAACACTCAAAACTCTTCCTCTTCATCCAAAAGGAAATTGTTTTGCTTTTTTCGGACGTTCCAGTGCAAACATTCAGCTAGGCTTTCAAACCAGTCACTCACAGGGTCTTGGAAACAGATCGAAGGGAGTGGGTAACAAGAGGTAGTGATGCTGATACTGCAAGAAAGAGAAGAACAACGCTGAATCCGTTTAGAGCACAATCAAAATCTAGGGTCTTGCTTTGGCACTCTTCCAAGACATGGGTACTTTACTGTCTGGCCAGGTTATTCTGCTGTGGTAATAGAGTAGGCCAGGGGTGGCAAACCTTTTAGGGCCCAAGTGACCAAAAAAGGGGTGGGGGCAGCCATCACGGGTGCCAGTGACGTCACGTGGGTGCGTGTGCACCCACATGACATCACTGCATCCTCTAAAATGCACATACGCATGAGTATGCGCACCACCAATTGATGTCGACACCGCCTGGAGAAGCCACAGCCAACGCGCAAGGCCCCAGGTAACCCCCCACCCCCGGAAAAGTCAGGCCTTGTCCGAAGACTGGTGTGGTGGCCTTGTTGGAAGTCTTGGTCAGTGGCCGCCCCTGCCCGGGGCTCCAACAAGGCCGAACTGGCATGGTACCCACAGCCCACCACCCACCTCCATCCACCACTGGGGAGGCTAAAATCCCTACCTGGAGCCGAAGTGAGACGATGAGACATTCCTCCAAGAGAGAGGAACAGTGTGTGTCTCCCCGTCTCCTAGGTAGGAGAGGGATGTCTGGTCACGGCTCCTGGGTGGGATTTCAGCCTCCACTCCCCATTGACAGATGGAGAGGGGTGGCTGGAGAAGCTGTGCTGCCACTGGCAGCACATAGGGCAGGGTTGTGGTGCGCGGGCAGTGCTTACCCCAACATCAATGTATGCCCACTGAATTGGCTCTATGTACCACCTTGGGCGTGTGTGTCATAGGTTCGCCATCACGGGAGTAGACCATACTGCCAACAACTCAACTAACCTGACCACCCTGAGGACTAACCTGACCACCCTGAGGACTAATGGCCTTGGGTGGTGAAGTCCACAAGGAAGCGTGATGGTCTCCAAGTGGATTAAATCCCACTTGAACCCATCTTGATGGTGGGCAGCAGCTTCATCCCTCCTGGCCTGGGGCCAAGAAGGACCTTGTGTTTGATGTGGACAACTCCACCTTATGTTACAACATCACAGGGAAATGGAAGGCCACTGCATTATATTCTCAGGACAACCTTCATGGTTGATCACCATGACAGCCAATATTCTGGATCAGATACAGCACAAGAAGAAGAAAGCATGTGTGGGCAACCCATGGCCTTCCAGTTGATTCCACCCTACAATTCCCATCAGCCGTAGCCCGTATATATAGCTGAGGGCACAGGAGAGCTGCAGACCCAAGCTCTTCACTGAAATGGGATGGCTGGCTGAGAATCTCGGAAATCCAACATTTAGTTTGCTGAACCAGACTTTGCTACCTGCTGGCACACTTTTAGCACCTGTGGGATGGTCCAAAGACCAAAGTGGAAAAGAGGAGCCTCACCTGTCCCCATGGCAGATTTCTTGTCTTTTCCGCCCATCGAACGAAACCCAGGCAGTGTTTCTAGCATCGGGAGAAAGCATGATCTGTGATGGGGAAGAGAGAAAAGCAGATGGTTCCCAAGATCTCAACGTGAGAGTTGATTATAGGAAAACACCTCAAGGTGAAGAAAAACAATCATTCATTGCGCCTCAATATTACTTTCCACTTCCCAGAATCCACCCGAGCCACAAATCCTTTCCGTTGTGAATACCAGTGACAGGGAGACTTAAAGACAAAGTTGCTGCTGCCTTCAAGCCCACATCTAGGCTTTCTACAGGGATCAAGTTGGCCAACTGTTGGGAAAGAGTTGGCCAACTATTGGGACACTGGAGAAGAAAAGGTCTCTGGTTCAATCCAGCCTAAAGATTGTGTTTTTAATCATCCCAAAAGGGCTGAGCTAATGTAGATGAGGCTGGACTACAAGTCCCATCATCCTCAAGCAGCACGATAATGAGAATCGTCTGGTAGAGCAACCCAAAGAAGGCCACACGTCCCCATCTCTGGACTGAAGTGTTTCACTTGCTTGGGGACGCAGACATTGAGGAAATCTGCCGAAGCGCAGCTGCGATTATGGAAGTCACCCTTCATTAACATCCCACTTGCTTATTTGATGGTGGCTTCAATTATGTGTTGTTGAAATCTGGGCATTTTAAGATGTGCTGCCATTTTTAAAAAGCACTTAAAACTCAAAAGGAGAAGGGTACTCCAAGTGACGCAGGGGAGTTTGAGATCCTCAGCCATATCCTCCTTTAATGTTTGTTCCTTGTCCAGTGAGCTCCTTCCTCCGTCTTCTAATTTGGTTTTGCTCTTGCATACCCTCAAGAATATTTGTTCTAGCCATAAAGCTCTTCCTGGATCTGAGCCAGCAGCTGAAGCTCACATCTGTTCAGAGAACATCAAGGGCCCTTCTCTTGCTTAGTTCTCTCACCATCCTCTGTTACTTCTCTCTTTATTTTAGGTGGAGCGATACCAACAAGAGGGTGTATTTTATTAATCCGTGTAGGTTTGAGGCATCTTCTCACTATAATCATGGCTTCATTACCAGCGATGTCAACTTGTTTTTGAGCAACACAGATTCGCTCTATCGTCTAGCCCAGCATTTCCCAAGCTATGTTCCACCGAACACTGGTGGACTTCAATTCACATAAGCCTAAGTCAGTCCATTGGCTGCTCAGTGCTTTGGTGAATTGACTTAGGCTTCTGGGAATTGAAGTCCAAAACCCAAAGATTGGGAAACACTGGTCTAACCTATGAATAAACCAGCAGGGGTGCCCGGCTTCGCCCAGGTGGGATGGGGGGGGGTGCTGTCCTACCTCCTGGGGTTGCGTTGCTCGGGTGCTCCTTCTCCTGGGCTGACCTCTGTCCACTGGACTCCTGCCCCGCCCTGCCTGCTGGCCTGCCTGGCCAAGGGACGGGCCCCTGTGATGTCACATTGGCTAACCGCTCCCAAAGGCTGACCACTCCCAAGGGCTGACCAAGTCTGGGCAAGACATCACAAAGGGCATGACATCACAAAGGCCCAGACTTGGTCAGCCCTTGTGACTGGTTGAGGACTAAAGGATCAATTTTGGGGGGCATTACCCCCCCCTGGGCTTTTGGACCCCGACAGTGACCTGCTCATGTGCGCAAGGTATGTGTGTGCTGAATTTCATGGTGTTTGGTCAAGAGGTGCGGCAGCCCATTCCGGATACTGCACCCACACCTCTGCTTTATAGGTATACTAGTAAGGGTTGCCCAGCGTTGCCGGGCTTTTTTTGTGGTTATTTTAAAAAAATATGAAAAATGGTTGTTGGATGATTTTTGTTGTATGTGTATTTAAATGAGTTTTGTTATTTTTTTAAATAATTTTTTTTATATGTAGGTAGTGTTTTAAAGTGTTATAATAAATTTGGATTTTCAAAAGAGGAAAGGTTGATATTTTTTTTTCAAATAATGGAATTTTTTAAAAAAATGTGTAAGTGTATGTTTTTTTAAATTTAATGTTTTTGACTGTTTTTAGATGTTTGGTTTTTGTTTTAGTGTTTTCTTATTTATTTATGTTTGATTAATTTTTTCGTTTGGATATGTTTGATTGTTTTAAAAACTAATTTCCCTTTTGTAAATTCTGGGAGATAAAATTGAAATCATGGAGTGTAATTTTTGCTGTAGCCACTGGGTGGTGCTGTTGCACTATTTTGAAATGGTAACTCAGTTGTAGGCTGTGTTTTCTTCCCGTTCTTTTTTCATTGCACATGTGCTGGGAGTTGGAAGGCTGGAAGTTTAAGGTGTGTGCTCCTTTCTGTTATGGGTTGTGTTGTTGGGTTTTGTGGGGGGTGGGGGGATGTAGGTTGGGGGTATTTTCGCAGGCCGGCCACGGCCCGTGGGAATATCCCCATTGTGTTTGTTGCTTTGTTTGTTTTGGTGGGGGTGTGGGCATCGTGGCTCGGTCTTGGTGGCCGGACTGCACAAATCCCCACGGCGTTTTTGTTTTTGTTTGAGGGGGGGGGGGGAATCCCAGCGTCGTGTTGTGTGTGGGCTTTCCTTCCTGGATGCTGGCTTCTAGTCCGCAGTAAGGAAACCCAGTGGCGTGGTGATGGTGGTGGGCTTTCCTTACCGGGGGCTGTATTCCCTGGGTGGGCAGCAGTAAGGAAGCCCAGCCGGGGGGGGGGATTTCATTCCCGGGTGCTGTCCTCCCTGGGCGGCCCAGTGTAAGGTAGCCCAGTGGCGGGGGTGTGTGCTTCCGTTACCTGTGCTGTGTTGATGTGTGTTTTTTATTTTTATTTTGGCCGTGCCGGCTTTTCCAGAGTTCTGCGCACTCACAGCGCGCAGGACCCTGGGGATTGTATTTTTCCATTTGTGCTTTGCCTTTGTGCTCGGTTTTTTTTTCATGCGGCTTGGTTTTGTTTGGCCGCGCTGTGTTTCCCCAGGTTCTTTGTGCGGGATCGATCCTCTCTGCCTCATCTTTTGTTTCCAGATGGGTTGGGGCAATATAGTCCTTTTATCCCCACAAACCTCCCAACAGTAGGGTAGGCAGCGGAGAGGGGGTTCGCCACCCCCTCCCACTGATGTTAAAGGGGAAACTCCATTCGGGAGCTTCAGGCGCCGCGGGTGAGTAAAAGAAAGCCGGCTGGTCTTTGCTTGCCTGTGAGCTGTTTTTCTTTTTAATTTTCCGGGCGCCGTTTTCCTCAGTGTTCTGCGTTGGCGCGCAGGACGCTGAGGCTTGTAGTTATCGGTTGGTGCTTTGTGTTTCTGCTGGTTTTTTTTAAAATGCGTTTGTTTCAATTGGCTGCGGCGCGTGTCCGAACGCTGCGCCGTGCGAGAGCCTCTCAGCGTGATTGGCTCTGGCGCGGCGCAGCGCAAGGAATGTTGGGAAGTGAAATTCTTTCCCTTTCTTGCCATTTGTGGGGCTGAGGCCCCCGTGCCGGATTTTTAAATCCTTCGTTGACCTGCGTAGGCAATTCGGCCGTGCGCACGAAGGGTGGGTGCGGGTCAGTAGGGCGACGCATAGCAACCTATAGCCAGTTCCAACGGTGAACACTTGGTTTTATAGGTTAAGATAAAAATATAAAAGATAGATTTCATGTCAGAAATTATTCTGGGTTGAAAGGATTTTTGCTGGAGATACTCCGCTGCTCAGGGGATGTCCGAATAAGGCTCCTTTCATGTCCCCAAGCTCCATCGTGTAGCACTAGGGTATCAAACCCCGACCTTCTGGCCTCCAAGCTCAACAAAGCGAGCCTAGGTTGCCATACAAGAAATTTGAAGGAAATGGTTTCTGTGACAGCCAGCCAACCCCTTTCTCAGAAGACTATATCTAAGCTCTCTTTCACAAATCAAACCCTTTGGGAAAACAAAACGTTTAGCGTATAATTGCAGGCTTCAACAAAACCTCACTAAATGCTTCACTAGAAACCTTTCTCTCTCTCTAGGATTTAAACATGTTTGGCACATTACTTAAGAAAGCTGTAATCCTTGTGTCTATTTGAACAAGAGAGAAAGATGAAAAGAGAAAACCAATTGGCACATCTAATGCTTTGTTTGTAATGCCTGTTACATAAAGCAGGATGTTTGGGGCATATCCGCCATGTGCAATTTCTAACTCTCATCATAACTCTCTTGCCCGGGAGTCCACGCCACCGGCTCCCAGGAGTGGAGACAGGTGGGAGATGCTGCGGGTTGTCCTGGTTGGCCCCCTGGGATGCTTCGCTACCATCTTCTTGTTGTTGGCTAGGATTTGGGGCCAGCCGCGGCTGGACTTGCCATGGTCTGGGCCTCGGTGGAGGCGAGGAGGCTGGTCGGCTTGGAGCTTCAGGACTTGTGCACGCTTTTGTTCCACCCACCCCCCTTCTGGAAGGACTAAAAGGACTGTGCTGGGTATATTTTTTATATTGTTATTTGACGTTTTGATTTTTCTTTAATATTTTGTACTCTTTGATGTGATTAACTGATGTTTAGGATTTTATTGTATTGTACCTTATTTGATGTATTGTTAGAAACTGTATTGTAGTGCACATGTAGTGCATATTGTAGTGTATATATATATATATATATTTCTGTAATTTTTGCGGACAGGGATTTGTAATTGTACTTTTGGTGATTGATTTTTTGCTGTATTTATTGTATGTTATGTTACTGTATTTCGTATTATTGTCCGCTATGTAAACCGCCCTGAGTCGGGTTCGCCTGAGTGAGCGGGATATAAGCACGAAAATTAAATTAAATTAAATTAAATAAGGGACAGGAGCTGCTGTGACTCAGTGGTTAAAAAGTTCACCTTGTTAGCTGGAAGGCTGGCAAGTCAGCAGTTCGAGACCTGGGTACTACATGACGGATTGAGCGCCCGTCTCTGTCCCAGCTCTTGGGCGTCCCCTGAGGAGAGTTTCTCCAGCAAAAATCCTTTCAACCTAGAATAATTTCTGACATGAAATTATTTATTATTGTAAGGGACAACAACACGCTGTGTGAATGGTCTGCCGATTACTACTGGAAACATGTATATTGAATTTTGACCAACAACAAAGCCAAGAAAGTGGCTTCATTTTGGAAGGCGGGATAAGATCAGGAATGAGATTATAAAGGAACAAAATGGAACAGAACCAATCTTACACTGCATCCAGAGACAACAAATAAAGGGGTTTTGGAGAGAATGTCTTGGAAGTCCCTACCTTACAAGGCATATGTGGGAAAAGGAGAATGAAGGACAAAGAACATGAGACCGACCCAGAGGACATAAAAGAAATATTACAAGAACAACAAATAATGCTGGTGGAGGTCGCTAGACGTGCCAGAACAAGAACCTTCGATCTCCCTCGACACTCAACGGGGTGGTGGTAGTAGTAGAACAGGAGTTCCCAACCTAAGGCCCACGGGCTGGATCTGGCCCGTGGCGCCATTTCATGTGGCCCCCCCACCCCTTCGAGGGAATTAAAGAAACAATATGGCCACCCCATTGTGCAGGGTGGGCAAATTGGTTGTCTGGCCCTCGAAGCTAACAGAGAGCGTGACCCGAGCCCTGGCTTGAAAAGGTTGGGAACTCCTGTAGTAGAAAAAGGAGGAGGAGGAGAAAGAGGAGGAGGAGGAGGAGACCGTAAGGGAAGCAGAAGAGGGCTGTACCTTCAGTTCGACTCCAGCAGGAACAACGATGGGCCGGAAAGACAGCGAGTGAGGGCAGATGGGGGTGATCATGATCGCTGGGACGTTGGGGTGAATCATCGAAGCTCCTGCCGCAGCTGCATACGCCGTGCTTCCGGTTGGGGTTGAGACGATGACACCTGAGCAAGAGGTCAAAGCAAGATCAACCTCTCCTGAACCCTCATGAACAAAAACATTATTTCATAACCCACCTTTTCTGGGCTCAACATTGTAGATGTGGGTTTCCTGCTCCTTCCCCAACCATGCTAGGTAGGCTAATTAATATGTTTCATAGCTCAGTGGAGACTTGAGAATCATTTTTTCCCATTTTGTCTCAGTTAAATGCCCTAACCCAGTGTTGCCGGATGCTGCGGACGGTGGCTCAGCAGTTAAGAAGCTCGCCTCATTAGTTGGAAGGCCAGCAAGTTGGCAGTTTCAGACCCCGGTTACGCCCGTCCCTGACCCAGCTCCTGCCAACCTAGCAGATTGAAAGCAAGAAATTGCAGGTAGATAAATAGGGACCCCTTCCGTGAGAAAAGATGTTGGAGGCACGAAAGTTCTCCAGCAAAAATCCTTCCTGCCCGCCGACCTCCGGGCCCCGTCATTGCGAGGAGGACCAAGCCAGCTGTGGGCGTTTGGGCCGCAGAAGACATTCCCACCTACCAACCTCTGGGCCCTGCCCTGCCCAGAGGAGGATAAAACACCCCCGTGGTCCTGGGATGGTTGAGGATGCTCTGGCCCGTCGACCGCCATGCCCCGTCATCGCTCGGAGGAGGACCAAGCCAGCTGTGGTCGTTTGGGCCATCGAGGACGCTCCCACTCGTCGACCTCCAGGTGTCCGTATATTTTATACTTCTGACTGTATTGTATGCTATTGACTGTGTTGTTTGCTATTGATTGTTCTGTATGCTATTATATTTTCTTGTACTAGTGGAGTGTTGGTGGTGTCTGTCAGCCTCCCTGAGTCACACGGTCGATTGGGTGGCATACAAATCCAATAAATCAAATCAAAAATCAATCAAATTTCTGACACAAAATTATTATTACCCAGTGTTGTGCAACGTGGGGCCCAGGCCCCACAGGGGGACTTCAATTCCCAGAAGCCTAAGCCAGTCCATTGGCTGATCAGTGCTTTGTGGAATTGACTTCAGCTTCTGGGAATTGAAGTCCAAAATCCAAAGGTTGGGAAAGACTGGCCTAATGCAAAGCTACTGGGAAAAGGGGGGGGCGGGCGGAATACCAGCCTTACCGTCACCCTGCACTGTGGTTATGAGATGTCCATCCAAAAATACATCTACGTTGGAAAGGTATGATGAAGGGCCTCGATCCACCACAACTTCATTCAGGACCTGCCAGACAGGATATACTCAAAATTATATTCAAATTTTCATACAAAGAAAGGATATTGTTAAATATCTTGGAATGAAAACAAATTGGAAACCAAGCCCTAGAGGAGGCATGTTTAGCCTTGAGAAAAGGAGACTGATTGGGGATATAGGACAGCCCTCTTCCAATCCCTGAAAGATAATCATAAAGAGGATGGGCAGGATCTGTTATCCATCATCCCAGAGTGCACGACGCATAATAATGATCTAAAACTAAAGAAAGCCAAACACCGGCTGAATGTCAGGAAAAACTTCTTAACAGTTAGAGCAGTACGACAGTGGGACCAACTGCCTTGAGAGGTGGGTGAGCGCTCCAACGCTGGAAGCATTCAAGAGAGAATTAAACCACCATCCCTATCAGATCTGCTTTGATTCGGATTCCTGCATTGAGCAGGGGGTTGGACTAGATGGCCTAAAAGGCCCCTTCCAACTCAGTGATTCTAATTTTAATTGCTAGGTCTTGGAAGTTGTTAAGCATTGAGAGAAGCTGTCTAGAAATCCTGAACTGGGCTTTAAAAATCTCTTGGTCCATAAAATTGGGACATTTTATAATTGGCGAGACCATTCCAGCAGCCGGCAAGGGGAGGAAGAGAAGCCAAGGAAAGGCCAAAATGTTTTCAGCAGACTTTTCTAAAGCTCTACTCAGATTCAAGAGGAACAACCCAAGTGCTTTGGTAGGGCTGGAAATTAAGAAATACAGTAAAGGATCTCCTATCCAAATTTGCCTTCACTTCATCTACAGTAGGGGTTCCCAACCTAAGTGATCTGGCCCACGGCACCATTTCATGTGGCCCTCCCACCCCTCCAAAAAAGCATTCGAGAAACAAAATGGCCACCCCTTTTGAAGCTGTGGGGACAAAATGGCCACCCCATTTTGACCATACAATAAGGAGGGTGTGAAGTCCAATCTACTTACCTGATAATGAATGGCTTGCTTGAACGCATCTTTGTTTAACTCTAGATTCGGGGATATGACTCCGTTCTCTTCAATTCCGTTCTGAACCATCACTTTTTTCTCTCGGTGCTCCTTCACGACTCTTACTCTCAGCCTGCTTCGGAGAACAAGCGCTGCATTGCCTGTCGAGATAGATTTTTATCCCAATTACCAATCATTTGAACGTCTTAAAATCTGTACGTGATAGGCAAATTCTGACTTCAGATTTGGAATCAGCACACTCAATATCATGTAAATCACATGTGTTATTCCCAGTAGCAAAATCGTTGTTGTGCAGTGTTATCCATCTGCCGCCTCTAACAAAGTGTCAGCATTATATTACATCTCCCCACAGACGTCAACCACAAAGCATGAACCCTTACCTTCTATAACCTGAGTGACTTGGGACTGAAAGTTCTCAAAATTGAACGGGGTAAGAAATCCCAGTGACCCCAAATGGAAAGCCATAACTGGAGGCACGCTTCCCTGGTGGTAGAAAAAGGACAATATTCAGAGAAATATATCAGCAGCATCTACATTTTTTTTTTGGCTAGGGGCCCAATCATGTTCTGCATAAAATCTGGTCTTAAAATATACCAACCATCTAAGTGAGCAAACTAAGTCAAAATTACAGCTAAACCAAAGAGCATCCCATCTGCTTAGACGTACCTATATTTTTCCTACTGTGCCCTAAAATAATAGTTAAAGAATATTTTACCTTTGCCAGTAAGTTAGTTGTTTCGATTTGAGCCTCGAGTCTGCCCTCAAATACCACCAGATTATTATTATTATTATTATTATTATTATTATTATTATTATTATTATTATTATTATTATTATTATTATTATTATTATTATTATTATTATTATTATTATTATTATTATTATTTGTTGGTTGTATGTTATTGTTGTCATTTATTTAATTGTTTGTATGCAGTCGAGAGTGGGGAATATCCCAGATGGGTGGTATAAAAATAAGAAAGAAGGAAGGAAGGAAAGAAGGAAGGAAAGAGAGAAAGAAGGAAAGAAAGAAAGAAGGAAAGAAAGAAGTCAACTTTGATTTGTTTCATTGCATAGCTGAATATTTCTTACAACGAATGCCAACTTTGAGTTACACGCATCAGCTCGTAATTAACTCTACACAGTTTCTTCTTCCACACAGGCTAATTTTTTTAACTTAAGTGATTTTATTATTTTCAAAATAACACACTTTTTTTTACAAAACCACAACTTTATATTCAAACAATGTTTATCCATCCACTTCAAGCCCGTGGAAAGAAGAGCGAACTGGAGTGGATTGAAAAGAACAAGTGTTAGAATAAGGAAATATCAGCAGAATTCCAGGTTGAAATTGAATTTGAAAAAGATACTGGAAAGATTACTGAGAAAGAGTAATATGCAATACAGTATATTGAATTTTGCCAAGTTCTGACATGTATCATGAGGATTTATTGAGATATGATAAAACTTAAACATGTATTGGGTTATTAATTATGTTTTTTGTTGTATTTGGTTTTATGGAAATTGTATGTGTATCTTTTTTCTTTAGTACCTTATGAAAAATTAATAAAAATATATATAAAAAGGTACTGGATCAAAAGATCATAGACCAAAAAACCATGTTGGTTCTAGACTCACCGGAAAAAGCGAAGAAGCATAAAGTAAGGTCCCGTCTCCTCCCAGGCAGATTATAAAGTCTATCTGATTGGAGATATCATCATAATCTAAGGAAGAAAACATAAAACAAACAAGAAATTTGGTTTTACCGTAATTCCAGCGTTAGTGTTTTATTGATGGCCTACAAGGCCCTTTCTAACTCAGTTATTCTATGATAAACATGCACTGATGGGGACTTAAGTGTGGCCAATGGCAAAGCCAAGAAAGTGGTTTCGTTTTGGTACTCCAGGGTTTGATTGGGACACAGAAGAAAAAGACAAACACCACGAAATATAATGAGGAACAAAAAAACGCCCTGCTAAAACATTTTATTTAATCCTTTCTCCTGACATGCCATTATAACATCATTTTCCCCACATCTGATCGAACCACATCTACTCAAGGAAAGAACACAACACAACACATTTGAGAAAAGGGTTGTTTCCAAATGTATTTACAGTAGACCCTCACATAACGACATTGCTTGGTTCCCCAAGTAGCGTCGTTATGCGGAAAACATCGTTTTGCGGTTTCCTATGGGAGATCTCCTGCAGAACGTCAAAAAAAGTCATTATTCGCACAACGGTAAAAAAACTGTCTTTATTCAAATAACGACGTTTTTTCATAATTGTGCAGGAGATCACCGGGGAGGGGGGGGCATCGGCAGCATCGTTAATTGAAAATGACACTATTCAAATGTGTCGTTAATCGGGGGTTCACTGTATATAGGAGTATCTGTGTACAGTGGTAAATTGGTTCAAACCAAAAGTATGATGTGGAATTAAGAAGGAATAATTTCGCCCCCAAGGAATATGGCTGGGCTCCCACTGAGGGCTAATCTAACAACACATTGCATTATAAAAACGTGATAAATAAAAATACATTACTAAAATATGCTGCCTTTAAAGCAGAGAGGCTTTAGATACGAGTGTGACAGTTACCTTCACTGAAAGTGCAAAATTTCTTCTTCACGGTTGCAAAACTGTCATCGTTCACGATGGCTGGGTCTTCCAACACTTTTTTTTCTACGTAGACAATCATGTTGTTCACCTGAAGAGGAAAAGGCACCAAAATATTTTTTAAAAATTCTTTACATTAGGGAAAAGTTCACAAAACCAAATTAGAAGATGGAGGAAGGCACACACGGAACAAGGAACAACATAAAAGGAGGATATGGCTGAGGAACTGAACATCCCCTATATGTCACTTTGAGGATAATGAACAGGCTGAGTCCCTAAATGTAAGACCAACATATTCAAGTGGGGGCTGCTGGTGGACAACAACATGCTGTGTGTGAATGTGGAGAGAGACAAAATCCGGCTTATTTGCTGGTCTGCTGGTTACTACTGGAAATGTGAACCCATGAGAATTTAAGTTTGCCCAACGACAAAGCCAAGAAGGTGGATTCGTTTCGGGAGTCTAAAGTCTCTCCTAGGCATGAAAGGAGAAGAAATCTGAGGAAATGTAAATGACTTCCTGGTCATCCAAAGCAAGAGCTATATGGCAAGAACAAACATTCTTGAGGGTACGCAAGAGCAAAACCGAATTAGAAGATGGAGGAAGGAGCTCACTGGACAAGGAACAACATTAAAAGAGGAGATGGCTGAGGAACTCAACCTCCCCTACATCTCTTGGAGGACCCTGAATAGGCTGAGGGTCGGAGTCCCTAAATTTAAGACCAACAAGGTCAAGTGGGGGCTGGTGGTGGACAACAACACACTGTGTGAATGTGGAGAGATACAGAATCCTGATCATCTGTTTGTCTGCCTCTAATCCACCAACTCAGATCCAGGAAGAGCTTTATGTCAAGGTCAAGCATTCTTGAGGATAAGCAAGAACAAAACCAAATTAGAAGATGGAGGAAGGAACTCACTGGACAAGGAACGACATTAAAGGAGGATACGGCTGAGGAACTCAACCTCCCCTTCGGCACTTGGAGGACCCTGAACAGGCTGAGAGTTGGAGTCCCTCAATGTAAGACCAACATGGTCAAGTGGGGACTGCTGGTGGACAACAACATGCAGTGTGAACGTGGAGAGATACCGAATCCAGTTCATTTGCTGTTCTGCCAGTTACTACTGGAAACATGTACTGATAAGGACTTCAGTTTGGCCAATGTTAAGGCCAAGAAGATGGCTTCACTTTGGCAGTTCAAAGTTTGATCTGGACATGAAAGAAGAAGCTCCATCCACAGTAGCTAAGGCTTGGACCCAGAACATCTGCATGGAAACCAGAAGCTCTACCCATGAGCCGGTGTCCCCTTTCTTAAGATCACTTAGGATGACAAAATTGAAATAGTTATGGAGAAGGGGTTAGAGCAGGGGTTCCCAACCCAAGGCCCGTGGGCCAGATCTGGCCTGTGGTGCCATTTCATGTGGCCCACCCCCACCCCCTCCAAGGGCATTTGAGAAACAAAATGACTGCCCCTTTGAAACTGTTGGGACAAAATGGCCACCCCCATTGTGCATGTCAGAGCAAAATGGTCATCCGGCCCTAGAAGCTAAGAGAGCGTGACCCTGGTCCCCAGCTTAAAAAGGTTGGGAACCCTTTTGTTAGAGAATCAGGAAAGGGTATCATAGCCATCACAGCCCAAGAGACTTGTGGGGTATGAAACAGACTGGAAAAACTGCAGCTGTCTGGTTCCCTCACAATATTAGGAAGAGCAGAAAGAACAGGACTAAGATAGAGGAACCAGTTTAACCAGTCTGTGCTTCCCGAAAGGAATGAAAGGAATTACCAGTCTCATCAGCCATCTCTAACGAAGGAGATCAGAGACCAATAAAGCTTCAGGCTGACTAATCTGAAGCTGGGGAAAAAATATGTCAAGGAGAACTTCTAGCGATAGGACAGAAATGAAGAAAATGTTGTGTTTTGACTGCGCCGTATCCTCTGAAGCAGGAATTAAGCTAAAACATGCCAAAGTAACACCCTATTGCAAAGGAAGAAGCCATTAAGCATTTTGCAGCTATTCCTTACTTCAATTCACATGCATGTATTACAAACCCCAACGCAGAACGACAATTTCTACTGCACAACAATCTGAATTCTAATAATTGAGGGGAACCCCTAAAACCTTCCAAACATTATTTCCATTTGAGCAGCTGGTTTGGTTTTAATGGTTTTAATTGCCCTAATATTGCTTACTGGAAAGGGGTGGGAATAAATGGTACAGTAAAACCCCTACTTACGAAAAAAAGTCCGTTCCATAGGCTTTTGCTTAAATCGTATTTTTATGTAACTCGAAGAAAACCCATAGGAAAAAAAATTTTTTTACATACTTCGAAGCAAACCCATAGGAAAAATGAAATTTTTATGTAAATTGAAGCAAACCCATAGGAAAAAGAATCTTTATGTAACTCGAAGCAGACCCAAAGGAAATTGTGTACGTTGGGACATGGTTTTAGCCCAAAATCATTACGTTAGTCGAATTTTATGTAACTTGAGGCATTTGTAAGTCGGGGTTTTACTGTATTTCAAAACCTCACTTCAGCCTGGTCAAAAAAGAAGTTGATTATTTGTTGTGTCAATATCTTAAACCAGAATCTAGCTGGTAGCCCTAGTATAATATTAATTTCATGTCAGAAATTATTCTGGGTTGAAAGGATTTTTGCAGGAGGAAGTCCGCTCAGGGAACGCCCAAATGAGGCTCCCTTCATGTCCCCAAGAGCTGGGACAGAGACAGGCGCTCAATCTGTCATGCAGTACCTGGGTTTCGAACTGCTGACTTGCCAGCCTTCCAGCTAACAAGGCGAGCTTCTTAACCACCGAGCCATCTGCTGGACTTTCATGTGTATTGTTCAACCATTTAGCAATCAATGCAAGGGGACTACAGTACCTAGATCTGGGTGCAGGATCCATAGGTAAATTTGGGCGTCGTCTCTCTTACCTCCATGAGATAGATGCAGAGGTCTTTAAAGGGCTGTAAGAGGGTAGCGTCTCGAATTTTTTTAATCACAAGCACACTCTTTGGTGGTTTGTTCCACGTCAACCGCTGGCTTGCTGGATCCTGAATGTGCCTGCGAAAATAAAAAATAAAAAAATTAGGTAAATTCCCATGGAAATCTGAGCAAGACACAATTTCCTACCCACTAATAAAAGCTTTTATACACTCATAACTGCTCAAGAGAGAGAAAGGGGAACTAATAAAACAAATTCTTTGGATTGATGAACTTCAGATGTAAAAAAAAAATCCAAGCACAATTACACAATCACAAAAAGTTTGATTTTCTCTTTCCCCATGATCCGTCTGCTGTAATGTGAGAAGTTCCCGAGGGGAAAAAAAACTTGTTTTCTTGATTTCCGCCACATCTGGAATACCAAAAACAGAAGGTCCCAGAAAACACCATAGCAACAATTACCTCAATGCTGTCATTGAAGCGATTATTATTAATTAGAGCCCTTCGTTATATGGGGTTATATGTAGTTAAGTTGTGCCTGAAACCTGAGGGCAATCTGGTGTGCACAGACGAGGTCCACGCAAACAAGCGTGTTTTAAACAGCTCTAAACAGTACCAGGGACCACAGTGGCTTAGTGGTTAAGACGCCGAACTTGACAACTGGAAGGTCGGCAGGTCAGTGGTTCGAGACTTGAGCGCTGCACGGCGGAATGAGCTCCCGTCGTCTGCCCCAGCTTCTGCAGTTCAAAGGCAAGAAACTGCAAGTAGATAAATAGGCACCACTTTGGCAGGAAAGGTAACAGTGTTCCATGTGCCTCCGGTATCTAGTCATGCTCTTTGATTATAAATGGAGATAAGGGCTGGCTTTTGAGCAAGGGCAACTTTTACTTTTACTAGATACTGTCAATGTGGTTTACAAATTATTATCCATTTTTCTAATAAACAATTAATTTCTGTCATTTTGCTTCCTTATGGCTACCTCAGTTTCAGAAGAAAAGGATTATCTCACAAAAGAGGTGCCACCACACCCTGATTGGAGACAGTGGATGGGGAAAACCACAAAAAGGGCTGTTCCCTTCAGCAAGACTACAAGGTAGTCACAACCTGGTCACAACCTGTTGAGGCTTCACCTACCAGTAGAATGAACGTCAACCTGGTCCAACCCTAAATCAGCCTCCGCCTTCATTCTACAGAAAAATGGCCAGACACCTGTTCAGCCTTATCAGCATCACGCGCATGATGATCTTCCCACAACTTGGCATGATCTTCCCACATCATCATCATCATCTGCCAATTCACAACTGCCTGCCTGTTCAGCAGTCCCATGGGATGTCTGCTGTAGGCTGCGAACCGAAAACGGACAGACTCCTCGCCCGGGGGCAGTAATGTACCTGTCTAGTTCACAAATGCAACCTCGGTGTGTCATTTGGAAACCCAGGTTAGCTAAACTACTGGGGGAAACTAACTAGCTATCTCAGTGCCCCTGATTGTAGATCTTGAAGACCCAGCTGGCCCCTCTGGTCATAGAAGGCTTGTTGACCTCTGAACTGAAGGATGTGATTGAGTCACTAAGTCTTCTTCTGTATCCAAATATTGGAGATCCTCGTGGTGATTAGCCGTGAAGACTGTCCTGAGAATATAGTGACCTCATGACCTGTTTAGCTTATCTGAGACACCTCAGGCAGCCCAAGGGCCGGTGCAGTGGCCTTTAATTTGCCCATACCACACATACTACCCATACCATTGACGCTGTTCCACGAGTCACTTTCTGGTCCTGAGCCCTTTTGGCACACAACAGCCCCAGGCCAGGATGGATGAAGCTGCTGCCCTCCATCAAGATGGATTCAATCCACTTGGGGATCATCACCCTTCCCTGTGGACATCGGCACTCAGGGTTGTCAGGTGAGTTAACTGCCGCCTGACACTTGGCGTTGAGTTGCTGGCAGTAGGGTTTACTCTATTACCATAGCAAGATAGCCTTACTCTTACTCGAAAGCCAGTTGTGTGTGATTCTTCTAGCGTTCGGTGTTCATCTCAATTAACAGCCAAAGGTTCTGTGGACATTTCTATGGTCATGTGGCATGGCATGACTTCCCACCAAAATGGTCCCTATTTGCAATTTTCTTGCTTTCAAACTGTGCATGGATGGCAATCACCCTACAACTGAGAGTTTCGTTCCACACTTCAGCCAGATGTGGGATTGACATGCTGGAAATCTGACCTGTCAAATGCTACTGACTGACCACCTAAGTTTGCCAGTGACCAAACCATGCCCTTGTACCACGAAGTTAGGACACTGGTATTACGTCAAATGCATCCAGTAAAGTGGGCTGCAATCTGCAAAAGTCTGTGTTAAGTAAAACTTGTTAATCTTTAAAAGCAGTCACAATGATTTCATTGCTTGCGATTCTGGAAGATAAGGTTTGCCACTTGCCAGGGACATATTTGTTTTTTTAAAAAGTGATTTTTGTGGGCTGTGTTTTTAACACACATGCTCTGCCTCTGCTTGATTTATATTCTTATTTCCTCCTCTTAAGATTTTTTTTAAAAAAATAAACCACTGAAAGAATCTGATGTTTTCAATATGAAGAACAGAAAGATCATGGTTTGGGAAACCGCTGGTATTTATAGAAACCTTACTGCACGTCTATAAACATTTACATTACATATATTACACTTTAAAAAAAAATAGGTTCACAACTGTAAGTTAATTAGATCCTGTAAGTAAGCATAAGAATCATAACCCAATGGCGATAAAGTATCTGACTGTTCTGATAGAGTTAATGCTTTACAAATAACAGAGCTCCATTTGGCCAATATTTAATCAGTAAAGAGTTCAACTTGAGGTTCACCTCAAGCCCTGGAAATGCAAATCATGATCTGAACATGGGCTTTTGTGAAAGCTTTTTCGATGCTCGGTTCAGGTCTCTAACTGGCATGGGCTACCTTTGGCAGCTCACCCTTAAGGGTGAGTCTTCTTCTTCCATGTCTAGGCCAGATGTGAAACTGCCAAAATGAAGCCGCCTTCCTGTGAGACCATTCTGCAATTCCCTTGGCCTAGTGTAAGAAAGATTAGCCAGCAACACAAGGTTACCGTTACCAGGGTACGCCCGATTGCGGTCCAAAACCAACACAATCTTCAAGGAGGCTCTTTCTGTGTACCTGTACCATGAAGCTTGTCCTGTGAACATAATGCATTGGCCTTTCATCTGCCTTCCACATTGCAGAGTGACACCCATAGTACCACTGATCCAGTTCCATGAGTCACTTTCTGGTCCTGAGCCCTTTTGGCACACAAAGTCCTCCTCAGCCCCAGGCCAGGTTGGATGAAGTTGCTGCCCTCCATTAAGATGGACTCAAGTGGGATGTAATCCCAATAGATAGATAGATAGATAGATAGATAGATAGATAGATAGATAGATAGATAGATAGATAGATAGATAGATAGATAGATAGATAGATAGATAGATAGATAGATAGATAGATAGATAGATAGATAGATAGATAGATAGATAGATAGATAGATAGATAGATAGATAGATAGATAGGCTGGGACAGATTAGATAGACAGACAGATAGGGTCAAACAGATTAGGTAGATAGATAGATAGATAGAGATATAGGTAGATAGGTAGATAGATAGGCTGGGACAGATTAGATAGACAGACAGATAGATAGGGTCAGACAGATTAGGTAGATAGATAGATAGATAGATAGATAGATAGATAGATAGATAGATAGATAGATAGATAGATAGATAGATAGATAGATAGATAGATAGATAGATAGATAGATAGATAGATAGATAGATCTTTATTGTCATTGTCCTGCACAGAACAATGAGATGGGGGGGGCACTTATCAACCCAACAAAACCTAAACAAAATACTATACTACTATACAAAATTATCAACATACTCCCATCATCCTTCCTTCCCTGTGGACTTCAGAACCCAAGGCTGTTAATCCTCAGGGTGGTCAGGTTAGTTAACCGCCATCGGACACTCAGCGTTGAGTCGTTGGCAGTAGGGTCTACTCTATGACCCTAGCAGGATTAAGGGTGATGAGACAAATCATGAGATAATCTATGTATTGTGCTATCTCTTTTGAATTCTACCTTGAATTCTGAACATACATAAATCAAAAACACATTTGAACCAGAAGTCCACTTCCGGCACACAGAAGTAGACGAGCTTTCTTAGATTTGCCTTCAAGATACTTACCACTTCCAAACAGCATTGCCGAACGAGCGATCGCCAATTGGCTGGAATATCTTCATCGCTTTCTTCTTATGCCAGAAAGCAGTCCCAAAATTGAGGTAGGGGAAAAAAAACCTTCCCTTGGATCTATATTTCCCAGCAAGAATGCTACCTGAGACAGAACATTTTAACCTGAAAGTTAAACAGTCTTCAAGTTTCAGTCCGTTTTGAGGAACAAAAACTCTGCATTATGCTGAGAAAAGGATTACTGTAAAAAATAAATAAATAAAAAACCAGGGCAAAAGTTTCTAACGAAGCGGTTTAGAAACTATCTAATCGGTTAAAAAAAGGAGGTGCATCCACAGCATGTTGGTTAAATATTACTATTGTTTCTCTGGCCCTTCCCTATTACAGCAACTTAGAAAAAGCAGCTATCAACACCCCATTTCTTGGTGTGTCTCCATGTGAACAAACCACAGTTTTAATCTCGGTTTTTGTTTACTTCCTTATATCAAAAGACGAGGTGGAGAGAGAGAAAGCAAGCAGCCTTCAATTAGTCGAACTTGCAGCTTCCAATTATAGAGAAGAAGGGGAAAAGCGAACAATCATTTAAAAAAAATCACATTTAAAAAAAAGTTGTAAGTCCTAAGGTTGAAATCTGAAGGCTCACGTGGTCTTCTTCCACGTCTAGGTCAGACTTCCAACTGCCCAAATGAAGCCACCTTCTTAGCTTTTAGGGTTGGCCAAGCTTAAATCCTCGTCGGTACAAGTTTCTCGTCGAAAGAGGTATGAAAAGCTGGCGATCCTGAACGTTGGCTTAGAGCTTCTTCTGTCTATCTATGCAATGCAAGAGGTCTTAAGTGCCTCTTCCAAAAGCAGCTGGACTGGACTTGAGCCCGTCACGCTGTCATTATATTGTACAATCCCAGCTCAGCCCAGGAGGAGGAGCAAGGACATGGCAGAGCTCAGCTGCCAAAATCTGATGATAAAGAGGCATGATGTGTAAGCCCTAGGGTTGAATAGCAGTCATCATCCCTTAACCCTTGCGCTCCCAGGTTACAGGAAGGGCTACTCTGTGTTGGGATCAATGGAATGGTTAGCCATGGTAGCTGGGAATCTATATAAATAAAACAGAACTGTGTGTCCGTGTGTCCCCAATGCGTTTCCACATCCCTCGACTGAGCCCCCTGAAAGTTGGCGCACACCTATCTTTGGCATCACAGTCTGGGGGTGGCAGGGGGCTCTGTGCCCCACAAACCCACAAAAATCGAGAAAACTACATATCCCAGGAACCACTGCGGCACGCCTCAGCCAATCGGCGAGGCCGGCACGGATGTGGATGAACAACGGCCACGCGCAAAAGGCAGGGGGAAGTGGTTGCCGGCCAGCTGTCCCCACCCCCCAACACCTCGGAACAACGAAAGGTCCTCGTGGACGGAGCGAGGGGGACGGATGAGCCGGCGGCGGGCAGGCAACCAGGGTGGCATGATCAGCGGTTGGCGGGGGCACAGCCAACGAAAGGTCGCAGGAAGCAGCAGACTAGACCACGGACCGGGCCCAGGAGGCCTCGCCGGGGCACTGTCGCTGCATGGAGCTTTATAGTGTACTAGCATGAGTGCCCGGAGGAGGCAGAGGTCAGGGGAGACACCCAGGCCAGGTAAGATGGCTGTTGGCCATGAATCCCACAGGCACCGGGATGCCATCGCCCAGGCGAAGCCAGGCACCCATGCTAGTGGCAAACTAAAACAGAAGCCAAAGTCTACAGCACTCAGAGCCGACTAATTTTACCTTTGGCTTCTTAAGACTAATAGAATCATTGAGTTGGAAGGGGCCTTTTAGGACAATGCAGGAGGAGTCCGAATCAAACAAAAAATCTGTCAGATGGCGGTCCAATTCTCTCTTGAATGCTTCCAGCATTGGAGCGCTCACCACCTCCCGAAATCATTGGCTCCGTTGTCGTACTGCTCTAACAGTTAAGGAGTTTTTCATGGTATCCAGCTTATATCTGGCTTTCTTTAGTTTCAGCCTGTTGTTATGCATTCTGCATAACAGATCCTGTCCCTCCTCTGTATGGCCATCTTTCAGGTCTGAAAAAGAGTGCTGTCCTATATCCCCCCCTCAGTCTCCTTTTTCTCAAAGGCTAAATTTCCCAGTTCCTTCAGTCTTTCCTCATAGGGCTTGGTTTCCAGACCTCTGATCATCTTTCTTGCCCTTCTCTGACCCGGCTCTAATTTGTTTGCATCTTTCTTAAAGTGCGGTGCTCAGAATTGGACACCATGCACTAGATGTGGCCTAACTAGTGCTGAATAGAGGGGGACTAGTAGTACCTCCCAGCTTTTGGAGACTATACTTCTGTTAATGCAGCCTAAAACAGCATCGGCATTTTCCCAAGCCACTTTGCACTGTCAACTCATATTTAGCCTAGTAAGGTAAAGTTTACCCTTGCTCGAAAGCCAACCGTATCCGACTCCAAGGTGCAGTGCTCATCTCTGTTTCAAAGCCGAAGAGCCGATGCTTCTGCAGACGTTTCCGTGGTCATGTGGCAGGCATGACTAGACATCGGAGCGCACGGAACACTGTTACCTTCCCACCAAAGTGGTCCCTATTTATCTACTTGCAATCTCTTGCTTTCGAACTGCTAGGTTGGCAGGAGCTGGGACAAAGACGGGAGCTCATTCCGTCCTGCAGTACTCAGGAATCGAACTGCTGACCTTCCGCCTCCCAGGCAGCATCTTAGCCACTTGAGCCACTGCAGTCCCTCATATTTAGCATATGATCTACAATTTCAAGATCCTTCTAAGTTGTAGTATTACTGAGCCAAGTATCCACCATCGCTTCTTCCTCTCTTGCAGGGCAGTAAAAAACAATTAAGGTAAAGGTTGCCCTTGCACAAAAGCCAGTCGTATCCAACTCTAGGGTTCGGTACTCATCTCTGTTTATAGCCAAAGAGCCAGCGCTGTCTGCGTCTGTAAGACATTTCCATGGACACATGGCAGGCATGACTAGACACTGGAGTGCATGGAACGCTGTTTACCTTCCCACTGAAGTGGCACCTGTTTATCTACTTGTAATTTCTTGCTTCTGAACTGCTAGGTTGGCAGGAGATGGACACTCACTCTGTTGTGCAGCACTCGAACTGCTGGCTTACCAACCTTCCAGTCATCAAGTTCAGTGTCTTAATCACTAAGCTACCACATACCCTTTTAAAAAAAACCCACACACACACTTTACTATCGCCCTAAAGTAAATTGTCTCTTGCAACAGTTTTGTGCTAGATGTCTACACTAATCCACTTCATTCTCTGTTTGGGAATAAATGTGTGGCTTGCAATGCTTTTTCTAGCCATGGAGTGGAAAAGACCATCTCCCATCAGCCACTTAGCAAGAGAAGGAAGTTGTTGTTGTCCAGTCACATAGTTGAGTCTGACCCTTTGCAACCCCATGGACCGCTACACGCCCAGGCTCCTCTGTCATCTGACATCCTCCGCAGCCCGGCCAGATCTACGCCCACTGTGTCAATGATGCCATCTAGCCATCTCATCCTCTGCCGACCCCTTCTCTTTTTGCCTTTGATCTTTCCCAGCATCAGGGCCTTCTCAAGCGAGTCCTCTCTTCTCATTTGGTGGCCAACGTACTTGAGCTTCCATCTTCAGTATTTGTCCCTCCAATGCGCAGTCAGGGTTGACTGATTTGATCTCCTTGCAGTCCTTGGGGACTCTCAAGAGTCTCCTCCAGCACCACAGTTCAAAGACGTCTATTCTTCTGCGCTCAGTCTTCCTTCGGGTCCAGCTCTCACAGCCATACATGACTACTGGGAAGACCATCGCTTTAACAGGGTGATGTCTCTACTTTTTATTATGCTGCTTAGGTTTCTCAAAGCTTGCCTCCCAAGAAGTAAGCGTCTTTTTATGTCTTGGCTGCAGTCCCCATCAGCAGTGATCTTAGATCTCAAGAAAGTAAAGTTATAACAAAACAAAACAAAAACATTCCCTGAAAATCCTGGAGTTTTGCTAAGACACAATGTGCTATTTGGCTTTATCAGGTCAGGCGAGAGAAAGGGTAGTGTTGTACAAACCACAAAACAAGAACCTGTTGGTTCAAAATTAGAATAAAAGAGAAACATCTTTCAGGCACATAAAGCACTTCCTTCTTTAGATGTATGGAAAGGAGAAACATCCCACAAATCAATGTTCATAGCAGATTACATGAAGGGCTCGCCCAGGAACCCACGCCACCTGCTCCCGGGAGTGGAGGCAGGTGGGAGATGCTGCGGGTTGTCCTGGCTGGCCCAAAGGGATGCTGGACTTGCCATGGTCTGGGCCTCGGTGGAGGCAAGGAGGCTGGTCAGCTTGGAGCTCCAGGACTTGTGCGCGCTTTTGTCCCCCCCCCCCTTTCTGGAAGGACTAAAAGGGCTGTGCTGGGTATATTTTTATATTGTTATTTGACGTTTTGAAATTTTTTTTTATATTGTGTACTCTTTGATGTGATTAACAGATGTTTAGGATTTTATTGTATTGTACCTTATTTGATGTATTGTTAGAAACTGTATTATAGTGCACATGTAGTGCATATTGTAGTATATATATATATATTTCTGTAATTTTTGCGGACAGAGATTTGTAATTGTACTTTTGGTGATTGATTTTTTGCTGTATTTATTGTATGTTATGCTACTATATTTTGTATTATTGTCCGCTATGTAAACCGCACTGAGTCGGGTTCGCCTGAGTGAGCGGTATATAAGCGTGAAAATTAAATTAAATTAAATTAAAATTAAGGGCTGGAAACGTTTTGGCTGTTTCTGGACATTCACTGATGCCCTAAGAGGAATCAGCCACGAGAGACAGATGGAGTAAGGTAAAAGTCACCCTTGCTCGAAAGTCAGTTGTATCCGACTCTAGGCTGTGGTGCTCACCTCTGTTTATAGCCAAAGAGCCAACATTGTCTGCATCTGCAGACGTTTCTGTGGACATGCGGCAGGCATGTCTAGACGCCAAAGCACAAGGAACACGGTTACCATTCTCACCAAAGTGGTACTTATTTATCTACTTGCAATTTCTTGCTTTCGAATGGCTGGGTTGGCAGGAGCTGGGACAGAGACGAGCACTCATTCTGTCATGCAGCACTCGGGTCTCAAACTGCTGACCTGCCGACCTTCCAGTTGTCAAGTTCAGCGTCTGAACTATTAAGCCACCACAGTCCCTAGATCAGGGATTCTCAACCTGCGACCCATGGGCCAGATGCGGCCCACAACGCTATTTCATGTGCCCCCCCCACCGCCTCCACCACACTAGGAAGTGCCATGTGGTGGCGGAAGGGCAAAATAGCCGTCCAGCCCCCAAAGCTGTCTGAGGGAACGTGACTCCTGCCCTAGATGGAGTAAGACCTGCGTTTATTATCCTACACTTTTCTGGCTATGGTATGAAACAATCCACTCCTCATTTGCTCCAACCAACAGCTGATTTGCAGGCTAGGTGGAGAAATTTGCTGGCAGAGTAAATAAGGAACTGCATAGCATCAAAGCAGGTGGGTGGGTCTCCTGAATATCTCAAAATGAAAGAACGACGCTGGGAAACTCAGGAGGAAAACTTTGAATTTTTTAGAAAAATAACCTCATATGCAAACTATTGCCATAAAACAGTTCATTATTAACCAATCAAAAGCATCACTGCATGCTATCAAGCCAATTCTGACTTAGGGCAAACATCTCCTGGGAATCATACCTGTCAAGTATCCCGGGAAATCCCGTATTTCTGCGCCCGTATCCTCCCCTTTCCCACCACCATCCCGTATTTCAACAGCAAGGAAAGGGGTTACTGCGCATGCACGCCCATTGCAAAATGGACTCTGCGCATGCACAAAGGAGTTCTTGTTGTGCATGCGCGCCCAGGCCGGAGCAGTTCCCGTATTTTCTGGAGCAGCGCTTGACGGGTATGCTTGGGATGCATAACAGTAAATCAAGTCGCCAATCTCTGGCTCTGTAGCCGAATACCAAGTTCACAGAACAAGCCAACCATTACTATGTTGGAACTACTAACAGGCTATTATAATGCAAAATGAGAATTACACAAATATAGACACGCAGGCAGGCTTGTCACTTGCCGAGCACAGTGACAAAGGAACAATGCCTTACTCAGATATCCAAAGAAAAAACCCTTTAGGGAAAAATATGGCCAATAGTTAGCCTACTGGCCAACAGGGCCAATGGTTAGGAAATGAGAGAAGTTATAATGGGGATAGAAGATTAAGAGATCTATGTATGAGAAGAAATATCTCGTTTTATTAACTGGGCTACCCATTCACTGAATATACAGCTGACAACATTATGAAACGAGCAAAGAAGGTCTGTTACAGCCATTTATACACAATGACATTTCAGAAGCCTGATAAAATCATTTTCTGGGACAACCTGGTAGGTACACGGCCTGTTTTTGAAATCTACATGCAGATCAGATATTCCAAGGCAGTAAAACCTACAACTGGATCAACATCCTGACCCACAATTTGACAGAGAAAGGGATTTTTAAATCCAGGTTCGTTAAATATACAGTCAAACCTTTACATACGAATTTAATTCGTCCCTTGAGGTTGGTTGTATGTAAAAAAAACTTAGCTCAAATTTCCCATAGGAATGCATCGAATGCAATTTCCCATAGGAATGCATTGAATTTCTTATCTCGGGGAAAAAATCCTATTAAAAATTCTTATCTAGAACCTGATTTTTCCCCCCTGAGATTTCCGGATGTATCTCGAGCCAGTCACGTCCCATTCTAGGGTCTGTTGCTCATTTCTGCTTACAGCCAAAGAGCCAGCGCTGTCTGCATCTGCAGATGTTTCTGTGATCATGTGGCAGGCATGACTAGATGCTGGAGCGCACGGAACCCTGTTACCTCTCCCTACTTGCAATTTCTTGCTTTCAAACTGCTAGGATGGCAGGAGCTGGGATAGATGACAGTTCACTCCGTTGTGCAGCACTTGGGTCTCTTGACTTAGGTCTGCTGACCTACCCACCTTCTGGTCATCAAGCATAGCATCTTAACCACTAAGCCACTGTGGCCCTTTAGAAGGTATAGGCTATGCAAAGTGTGTCCTTTGAGGTCACTGGCTTATCACAAGACCACAACTGCTTCTTTCTGATAGAAGGCCACCCTCTGTTGGTTCAGTAATATCTGATATTACCATATTTGCTGACATATAAGACGCATCAGAGCATAAGACGCACTAAGTTTCCCCCGGTGTTTTTTAAGGGGGAGAAAGTGCATCTATACACCGGCAAATATGGTACAAGTATTTGCCAGTGTATAAGACTCACTATGTTTTTCCAGTGTATTTTAAGTGGAGAAGTGTGTCTTATACGCCGGCAAAAACGGTACTGAATAAGTCCACAACTTGATGAACCATTTCTGGCAATGCACTATGATTTTCACAAGAGAGGTAAGCTTTGTTGACAAAACAGTTCTCCTTCGTATAGTTTGTGAATCCACACTCATGGGTTATGCGCCTGCGCAGAACGGCCGATCGGAGGCTTGAAAAGCTATTGGTCAAAAGTTTTGGCGGTAGGACTGCCCACCGTACCGCCCACCCTGAGGCGCCCGCGCGCCATTTTACCTCAGTTCTCTTCTTTCCGCCGTAGCAGCAGGACGATCGTTGAGAGCTTCCTCAATTTTTTCGCCCTTCTGAGGGAAAGTCTTTTGGCAAATTTCTACAATTTTTCTCGGTGATCTTGTCCTCCGGGCAGGATCGCCACCCCGGCTCTGTCTCTTCTCTCGAGTGGATTCAGTAGCCAATTTTTTCGCATCGATCACCGTCTCCCCCCTCAAGGGGGTGGCGGCTGGTCCGCCCTTCGGGGTACTCGCCTCCAGAAACTTCCACTGGAAGAATTTTTTCCGCGGTTGATGGCTGCAGCGTTTAAACAGTGCACGGCTTGCCTTAAGAAGTTCCCGGCTTCCGACGGACACAGCCTGTGCCTTTTTTGCTTGGGAGAGTCGCATCAGAGCCAGTCTTGCCCGCATTGCAAAAAGTTTACGCGCCTCGCGGTGCAGAACCGAAGCAATCGCCTCAAGGCTCATCTGATGGAGCTCGCTCTGGCTCCCGCCGCGTCCGCTTCCACATCCGCCGCTGCCGCCCAGCCGCCGCCGGCCTCTTCCTCCGTGCTTCCGATGAGGAAGAAGAAAAAGAAGGACAGGAATGGTGAGAAGAAGCGCAAGCGTGGGTCGGAGAAGAGACGGTCGCTTCCTCCCACCCCGCGCACACCCGCCTCTCCCGGGCCCTCGCCGCCGTTCTCGACTGCCCGATGTCCTTCTCCGGGATCCTCCATCTGGGGAGGACGGTCGTCTTCCGGGTCACCTGATAAAGGACGCAGGGCTGGGGCTCCAGCTCGCCCACTTCAGGTGCTCCCCTCTCCTCCTCGGGGAAGAAACTCCTCGCCGAGGCAGGCCTCCGTCTCCCCAAGGCCCAGGACGCCGACAGACGACGCGGTCGTCAACGTTCCGACGACCGTTTCGCCGACGCCGACACCGGCCACCGTTTCGACGCCCACCATTTCGTGGGCCACCATCCCGCCGGCTACCGGGGCTCCACCATCAGCGGACTCGGACGGATCTCAGATGGCCCTCGTCCGAGAAATGTTCCAGGTCATGGCGTCGTTTGCGACCAAGTTCCAGGCCTCCATGCCTGCGGCCTCTGCGGCTCCGGTCCCGACCACCGCAAGCCCCGGGCATCCCGGCCCTGCCGTGGCCCCACCGACCTCCCGTGGGTCGAGTGCCCGCTCCGCCGGCCCACCCAACCCGTCATGGTGTGGTCCGGACGTTGATGCGGTGGATTCCCATCCCGCGGGCCCGCCCAGGCCGTACTGGCGCGGTCCCGACGTGGATGAAAGGCTGCCTCCCTCGTCCTCCGATGAGTCCAGCTCGTCGTCGGAGGAGGACGAGGGAGACGTCGACGCCGAGCGCACGCCGGAGCAGGCTATCGCCTCAGTGGACCCACCGCGTGGTGAGGACCAACGCTCACTGACCGCCATGCTCACAAGGCTGGGCACCGCACTCAACCTGAAGGTCGATCAACCGCCGTTGGAGGGTGAGGATCAGATGACCGCGAAGTTCGACAGACGTGCTGTGCGGCCAGTCCACATAACCATGCTCCCCTCCATGATGACTTCGGCGAGGGCGACATGGAGGAAACCTTTGGCGGCGCACTCCGTTTCGTCCAGGCTCGACAACATGTACCGGGTCCTGGACGAGAACGTCGAGTTTTTGCAGGCTCACCCCCTGCCGAATTCCCTGGTGGTCAAGGCCTTCCAGCACAGGACGGCCACCAGCGGGTTCCCGGTCCCGTCGACGCCGGAGGGAAAGAAACTGGACGCGGTGGGGCGTAAGTTCTACGCCACCGGCTCCCTATTCTTCCGTGCCGCCAACTACTCGGCCGCCATGGGCCTGTATCAATCTCACCTCTGGGAGCAGGTGAAGGTTGAGATAGCGAAACTGCCCTCCGACGCCCAAAAGCGCATTGACGCGCTGGCCACCGAAGGGGACTTCGTCGCCGAGCAGCTGATGCGCACTGCCCGGCATATCAACGACTATGCGGCGAAGGACATGGCCTCCGCAATCTACCTCCGTCGCCATGCTTGGCTCAGGGACACTTCCCTCGATGACGCTATGAAGAAGCTCATCGAGGAGTTTCCCTTCGACGGGCAGGGCCTCTTCGGTCAGGACACCGACAAGGTCCTGAATGAGATGCGCCAGACCAATTCCACGGCAAAGTTCCTGGGGCTCACCACGCCAGCTCCGCCCACCAGGCCGAGGTTCCAGCCCTTCACACGGCGGTTCCAGGGCAACCCACAGCAGCAGGGACCGACGGAGCAGCCTAGATCCAGCTCCTACAAACAGCGGCGGCAGCACAAGCCCCGCTACCGGCCCTACGGACAGGACAAACGTTCGGGCGCGAGGCCCAAGCCCCGCGTTTGAAGCTGCGACGGCCGAGTCTCTCTCGCTCCACATCCCGTACCTCCCCCTCCGGAACTTCCTCCAGGTATGGTCGGGCATCACGGACGACCAGTGGGTCTTAAAGATCTTGTCCTCTGGCTACGCCATCGAGTTCGTGCGGGTGCCTCGGGTAGGAAGACATCGTCTCACCACCTCGTCCCCCCATTTGGAGGAAGAAATATCAACCCTTCTCTCCAAGGGAGCCATCGAGCGGGTAACACCGTCCGACTGGGACAACGGCTTCTACTCGAGGTACTTCGTGGTCCAGAAGAAGGACGGAGGCCTTCGCCCTATCCTGGACCTGCGCCGCCTGAACAAATGCATCCACACCAGGAAGTTCCGGATGGTGACCCTGCAGACCGTCCTCCCCCTCATCAACAAAGGGGACTGGTTCACAGTCATAGACCTCAAGGATGCCTACTTCCACGTCTCCATCCTCGAGGAACACAGGCGGTTTCTCCGCTTCCGCATCGACAATTCCGTGTACCAGTACCGATGCCTACCGTTCGGTCTGGCCACGGCACCGCGGGTCTTCACCAAATGCATGGCTCCGGTGGCCGCGTTCCTCCGCCAACGGAGCATCAGGGTCTTCCCGTACATCGACGACTGGTTGATCGTCTCCCCCACCAAATCGTCGGCCGTTCGGGACACACAATACACGGTCCACCTCATGGAGAGTCTCGGCCTCAGGATCAACTTCACCAAATCGAAGTTGATCCCCTCCCAACGCGTCGAGTACATCGGAGCGGTACTCGACTCGCTTGCTACGAGAGCCTACGCCCCCCAGAAACGCTTACAGGATATTGCGCGGGGGGTGAGCGAACTGCGCACCAAACCGTGCATCCGAGCGAAGAAGGCTCAGAGACTTCTAGGCCTGATGGCCTCAACGACGGCAGTGATTCCCCATGCCAAGTTGAAATTCAGGTCCCTGCAATCGTGGCTCCTTCACGAGTTCGACGCACTTCGGGAGAGCCAGTCCAAACGGTTGACCCCATCTCCAGAACTGAGGGACCAACTGCTGTGGTGGTCTACACCACTCAACGTGGCCACGGGGAAGAGTTTCTACCCCCCGCAACCTTCGTTGCAGATACTGACCGACGCGAGCAACCTCGGCTGGGGCGCTGCTTGCGGGACTCTCACGGTCAACGACACCTGGACACCGCACGAAACGGTGCACCACATAAATTACTTGGAGCTGCTGGCCATTTGGAAGGCCCTGCGTTCCTTCGAAACTCTGCTCACCGGCAAGGCGGTTCAAGTGGCCTCGGACAATACCACGGCGGTGGCGTACCTCAACAAGCAGGGAGGAACACGGTCCACCACCCTCCTGTACCTGGCAGTGCAGTTGTGGGAATGGTGCCTGGAGAGGCACATTTTCCCAATTGGAGTGCACATTCAGGGCACACTGAATGTCCTGGCAGACCACCTGAGCCGTCTCACTTCGACGACCCACGAATGGGAGCTGGACGACGGAGTGTTCCAGTCGCTTTGCGAGGCCTGGGGGACGCCGAGCATCGACCTCTTTGCATCGGAGTCCAACAGGAAACTCAGCAGGTACTGCTCCAGGGCAGGCATCGGACTAAACTCCGAAGGCGATGCCTTCATGAAACGGTGGGATCAGGACTATCTCTATGCCTTTCCTCCGTTTCCTCTGGTCCAGAAAGTACTCACCAGGATGTACCAACACAGAACCAATGCAATTCTGGTGGCGCCAGCATGGCCGCGCCAACCCTGGTTTCCGCTACTGTTGCGCATGTCGTCGCAGTATCGCACACTACCGGAGTCACCGACGCTCCTCCAAATGGAGCACGGCCAGCTGCACCATTCGGACCTGCCCAGCCTCCACCTCACCGCGTGGAGGATAACCCCAGACTGCCCAGGATCCTTGAACTAGCGCGGCGCTCTTCCACAAGGAAGTCCTACGCTTCCAAATACAGGCGTTTTTGTGCTTTCCTGGCCTCCCGACAAACGCCCCCCTCGCAGGTGGGACTGCAGGACATTTTAACCTACCTCCTCCAGCTGGCGGAGTCTGGCCTCAGCATCACCTCCATCCGAGTGCATCTCGCAGCAGTAGTAGCGCACTCTCCTGCTGGCTCGCCCGCTTCTGGGGCCTTCTGCGACCAAACGGTAAAGCGCTTCCTCAAAGGGCTAAGGAACGCTTTTCCGCCGGCCCGGACACCGACGGCTCAATGGTCACTGTCCACCGTTCTCAACGCGCTCACCAGGACCCCCTTCGAGCCCATGGCTACCGCCGATGTTCGTCTCCTCACATGGAAGACGGCATTCCTGGTGGCTATCATGTCTGCACGTCGAGCTGGTGAACTGGTTGCCCTGCGAGCAGACGCACCTTTTCTCCAGTTCTTCAACGACCGCGTCGTCCTCCAAGCGGACATCACCTTCCTACCCAAGGTGGTCACCAAGTTTCACATGGCACAAACTATCTCCTTGCCAACCTTCTTCCAGAACCCCACTAACGCCCAAGAAAGGACTTGGCACACACTGGATGTGAAACGAGTTTTATTGTTTTACACCAGCAGGACTAGAGAGTTCAGGAAGTCACAACGCCTCTTTGTGGCTTATGGGGGAAAGTCCAAGGGTGAACCCATCTCTGCTCAAAGGTTCTCCAAATGGATCACCTCTACCATCTACCTGGCCTACGAGTCAGCCTCACTGCCACCTCCACCGCATGTCAGGGCGCATTCCACCAGGGCGGTTGCCACATCCACTGCCTTTCTGGAGGGCACACCGCTTGAGGACATATGTAAGGCTGCCACCTGGTCCAGACCTTCCACATTTGTCCAGCACTACAGGGTGGACACCAGAGCCACTGCGGACGCCAGGCTTGGCCGTGTCGTCCTCACCAGAGGGCTCCGGACTCAACGCCCCTGACGGGTCCACCTAGAGGATCTTCAGCTCATCGTGGGATCATCTCATCCGACTGCCCACCGACCAAGTAAGTGTGAGCTTGCTAATCTCCCATGAGTGTGGATTCACAAACTATACGAAGGAGAAAGTTCGGTTTCACTTACCAGTGATAACTTTCGTTCTTCGAGTATATAGTTTGTGAATACACACTACCCACCCTGCCTCCCCTCTTGAGCTGCACGGATGAGATCAGTTGGTTTATCCTGTGCTTGGCTTAAGTATGGAACTGAGGTAAAATGGCGCGCGGGCGCCTCAGGGTGGGCGGTACGGTGGGCGGTCTTACCGCCAAAACTTTTGACCAATAGCTTTTCAAGCCTCCGATCGGCCGTTCTGCGCAGGCGCATAACCCATGAGTGTGTATTCACAAACTATATACTCGAAGAACGAAAGTTATCACTGGTAAGTGAAACCGAACTTTATCAGCTCTATTTTACATCTTACGATCAAGTTTCGGGAACACAGGATTTAATGGTAAAAATGCCAAAGGAATTAAGTAACCATTTATACAAGCAAGCACACAGGATTAAATCAGCTTCAGTTAAGCACAGAGCATTCTCATAAATACACGACCAAATTTCCTTATGAATGAAGTCAACTCAACAGGTTGTGTGTGTGTGTGTGTGTGTGTGTGTGTGTGTGTGTGTGTGTGTGTGTGTGTGTGTGTGTGTGTGTGTGTGTGTATGTATGTATATGTATGTATATGTATGTATATGTATGTATATGTGTGTGTGTGTGTACGAGAATGAAAGCTTAAGCTTCCATGGTTTAATGACAATTCTTCACTTACATAATAGTTTTGGGATTCTGCAGCATGGAAGCTTTTGGTCCAAAAGTGGTCACCGGGCATGGTCCGTGCAGGGAGCGCGTCCTCCTGAAACAGAGAGAAAACAACTAAGTTCCCATTTCATGTTAAGACGTCTTAGAAAAATGCAATAAAACAAGAGGAGGCTTCAGCCTAACAAACTGGTTGACACAACCTGATCATAAACAATAACACACTTCACAATGGAGGGCCACCATCTGATTTTCAGTTGAGCAGTTTTGCGTGACTGCAAAATAAGAATCAGGCTTAAATAGGGGCATTATATAGTGATCTAGCACTGTGTATTTCTGGAAATTAGCAGATTGGTGACTTATTCAAGCTATCTCAGATTTCAGCAGAACCATAAAACCAGTAAGCTGGAGTCAGGTGGAGAAATATAAACTCATAAAGACAGGGTGTCTCCGAGCATATTTTGAATCTAAGAATTTGTCTTTAACACCAGAGCTGAATTGGACTCAAAAGTGATGTCGCACAGAAGTCTGCACTTGGTTATCACAAGCAATTGTCATTCCAGCAATTCAACATAGCATCCAAATACCATGTTAGATGATAAATGGAGGTCAGATTACATCGCAGATAAACAGCAAATTAATCAGAGATTGCAATCTGCTTTCTGATCATCTCTGGTCTATTCCACCTGTTCATGGCTACCCAAGGTCGCTAGCAGAGGTCTCCCTGTACCCAGTTTTGTGCTTGTGTGTGTTATGTGCCCTCAAGTTGTTTTGATGACCTCCAAAAAGTCATTAATAGCCCTAGGTCTTTCAGACTAAAGGTCATGGCTTTTTGGACAGTCAACTCCCTACTACATGGTAGATAAATTCAACTAGAGATTCAAGGCCAACAATGGGGGGACATCTAAAATTCTTCAGTTTTAATACCCAGAGGTTCCAGTCAGCATAATCTCAAATATTTGGGAAGCCGTAAACTAGTGGTTCCCAATGTGGGGCTCAGGTCCCACAAGGGGACTTCATTTCCCAGAAGCCTAAGTCAGTCCATTGGCTGATCAGTGCTTTGGGGAACTGACTTAGGCTTCTTCTGGGAATTGAAATCCAAAAAATCAAAAGTTGGGGAACTTTGCCCTAAACCACCTGGAGAATGAAGCTTCCCCAACCCTGTATTTGGGACTCAAGTGATGACAGTCACTTTAGTGAAACACTGTTTATTAGGATTAATAGTCAACCTTCCTGATTGCAAAAGTTGCTCCATTTATCAGACAATGCAGCACCCCTAGTTCATAGTTCCCTATGGCATGCTGGTTAGAACCACAGTCTTAGAAGCACATTCTTTGTGCTGGATCAAGCCTAATGCTTCTGTAGTGGCTTTAGGAAATATATTCCTACTGCATCACTGAACAGTCTTTACCAATGGTTAAAAGTTATTCACACTTGGAATATGAAAGTTGCATAATGCAACTATAATTTGAATGACTAACTGGCACACTTCTCATTAGTTACCCTGTATTCTCCTACAATCACTTAATCATATCTCTCTCTCACACACACACACACAGTGAGTCCGCCTGTGTGGGCTAATTATGTCGCCAGAGCTCATTAGACATAATGCATATGAACCTGGCTGTATGTCTTCCAAAGTTGGTTTGTTTGCTCAAACGACGACACTCAAGCAATCCGCATTCAGAGGCATTCTTCTGTAAAAACCATTACGTTTTACACATTGAATACAGTAAAACCCCGACTTACATAATGATTTTGTGCTAAAACCATGTCCCGATTTACATAATTTCCTATGGGTTTGCTTCGAGTTACATAAAGATTCTTTCCCCCATCGGTTTGCTTCAAGTTACGTAAAAATCCATTTCCCTATGGGTTTGCTTCGATTTACATAAACATTTCATTTTTCCTATGGGTTTGCTTCGAGTTACATAAAAAACCGATTTAAGCAAAAGCCTATGGAACGGACCTTTTCTTCGTAAGTAGGGGTTTTACTGTATATCAAACCTATCTGCATAACTGCTTATTCATTAGCAATAGCACTGAGAACGTGTGGTAGGAGTAGGTCAGAGAATATGGGTATGGCAACAAATGTTTAAATGAAATAAAAACAGGACACTAGTGTTGAGTGGGTTCGCAATCCATTGACAGTCCACATCTAAAGACATTTATCAATTATTATTTGTCATATTGGAGAGATATGAGAGAGATACAGTAGAACCTCGGATAAAGTCCAAACTCAGTTCCACAAGTTTGGACTTTATCTGATTTTGGACTTTATCCGAATTAAATAGGGGATGCATCGGATAACGTCCCAAAAATGGACTTTATCCGAGGTTCCTATACCAAATACCTCGGATAATGTCCATTTTTAAGCAGTTTTTGACTTTATGCGATGCATCACGTGTGCATGAAAACCACGACTTTATCCGAATCGGACTTGATCCGAATCAGACTTTATCCAAGGTACCACTGTATGAGCCGCCTTGAGTAGGGATGATTTTTTTCCATAGAGGGGTAGGATATAAGTGTAATAAATAAGAGATGGTAAAAGTCATCTTTGCTCGAAAGCCAGTCGTATCCAACTCTAGGGTTCAGTGTTCATCTCTGTTTACAGCCAAAGAGCCAGCGCTGTCTGCATTTGCAGATGTTTCCGTGGACATGTGGCAGGCATGCCATGACACTGGAGTAGAAGGTTATAAATGAGTGGGATGAAGAAACAGATAGGACACTTATCAGATTTTGGAGGTAGCTAATACTTGAGAAGACAGAATCAGGATTTTAAAAGAGTGAAACCAAAATCAGTTTCATCAGAGATAAGAGCAAGGTTTCTCAGATAGGAAGGGAAAAAATATCAGATGCGCAAATATAGAATGGGTGAGTCCTGAGCAACGTTACATTTGGAAAGGTCTGCGCACGTCAGCAGATAACTAAACTAAACATGAGCCAATTATCTGGTTTGGCCACAAAAGAGAAAGTTCATGCAATTATAGGTTGCATCAAGAGAAGTGTAGGTTTACTAATCAATGGACACACGGGTAGCATTCTCTTCTGCCTTGATGAGACCTCACGTGGAATAATAATTATAATTAGTAAAGGTCTCCCTTGCTAGGAAAGTGAGTCATATCTGACTCTAGGGTTCAGTGTTCATTTCCATATTACAGCCGAAGAACCAGCACTATCTGCATCTGCAGACCTTTCCGTGGTCATGTAGCAGGCATGACTAGATGCTGGACCACACGGAACACTGTTACCTTGCCTGACAAAGTGGTACAGTGGACCCTCGATTAACAACGCGTTCGAATAGCGTCATTTCCGCTTACCGATGCATTGTCACTTGCCACGTAACTATTAGCACAATGATGAAAAACCGTCGTTGTGCAGATTAACGACGTTTTTTTAATGTCGTTGCGCGGACAATGACAGTTTTTTGCCGCTAGACAGCGCAGCTGCCATTGGAACCCGCACAATGACGTTTCCCCTATAGCAACGCTACTTGGGGAACCAAGCAACGTTGTTATATGAGGGTCTACTGTCCCTATTATCTACTTGCAATGTTTTACTTGATGTGAGCCACCTTGGATTGCTGAGGCGAGAAAGGCGGCCTATAAATCGAATAAATAAATGAAAATAAATTTCTTGCTTTTGAACTGCTATGTTGGCAAGAGCTGGAATAGATGACGGGAGCTCACTCGGCCGTGCAGTAATCCGGTCTCAAACTGCTGACCTGCCACCTTCTGGTTATCAAGCTCAGCATCTTAACCACTAAGCCCCTGGGGACGGTCCTCACCCCATTTATACAGTTAACCCTTAACTCAAGGAATCGACTCCTGGATTAATTTCAGAACTCTTCCTTCTAACTCTACAATTCTGTTGCTGTGACTATGACAAGAGTAACTGATCACAAGATCTGACAATACATAATACCCCCCAAAACAACAACAAAGAAAACAATTTCAATCAGGAGAGATTCTGCAGTAACAGAATAACGTAACAGATAACTATTCATGATAAGGAGATCAAAATTCTTAACATGTTAATCTACAAAAGCCAGGGGAACTATGGCCTGAATCACTTCCGCATTGGCATTTGCCAAAAGAAAATCTATGATTTAGATTTAGACTAATAGCACCTATCCACCGTTAAGCAACATGAAGAAGCTCCCTCATTCCAAGCATCCCATTCTTGACCTATCAAAAGTCTTTCAGGAAATTCATTCGTTGTCCATGAACGATGCATCTAATCTTCTTCTTTAAATGTCATAACTGAGTCCGAATATTGGCTATATTTCTCACCTCATACCACTTGTGGACTTTCCACTGTGTCACCAGGCAGACCTCATCTTGAGATAAAGACCTATCAAGGCAGGTGGGGCTGTAATCCCTTCCTCGTGGATGAAAGCAATGCCAAAACCATTTTGGACATCCTCTGAGGAAGGTCATCAGAAATTATCCCTTAAGTAACATGATGATGCACTTAGGGCTATAAGTACTCATATACCGTCTCACCTTTATCATCAGTATTGTGACAGTGACTAAGTCACGTTGCAAGAACTTCCACAACTCCAAACCAACGTCTTTCCATTCTCATCCCAAAGTATAGAAGCTATCAAGGAATGGAGCAAGGAGAAAATTGGGGAAAACATGGAGTTTTTGTGAATTTAAAGAACTGTATCCTTGGTCCATGGAAGTAATGCTAATTATCTTGTGAACCACAAAAGTACTATGGAGGAGTATTTAACTATAGCTGCTATTGGTACTGCTCATTTATACTTAATGCTTTTAGATGTTAGTAGGGTGGCTGAACTGGTGGGAGGCAGAAAAATTAAGATTCTGCTTTTCTGGAAAATATGATCCAATGTCTGTATCACACAGTATGGTCTATATAGAGTAGACTACACTGCCATCGACTCAACACTGATCGTCAGGCGGCGATTAACTAACATGACAAGTTTAAGGACTAAACTTTTGCCTTGGGTGGTGAAATCCACAGGGAAGGGGGTGATGGTCCCCAAGTGGATTAAATCCCACTGGGATCCATCTTGATGGAGGGTAGCAGCTTCATCCATACTGACCTGGGACTTATGAGGACTTTGTGTGCCAAAAGGGCTGAGGACCAGAAAGTGACTCGCCGCATTGGCTCAGTGGTACAGATGTCATGCTATGATGCAGAAGGCAAATGAAGGCCACTGCATTACATTATTCCTAAAATAATCTTCATGGCTAGCCTGAAGAACATAACCTGGGGAACATAGTGAAAAGCAGAGACATCACACTGAAAACAAAAATTAGAATAGTCAAAGCAATGGTTTTCCCAGTAGTAATGTATGGATGTGAGAGCTGGACAATTAGGAAGGCTGAACGCAGAAGAATAGATGCCTTTGAAATGTGGTGTTGGAGGAGGGTTTTGAGGGTACCCTGGACAGCGAGGAGAACAAATAGGTCAATCTTAGAAGAAATTAACCCTGATTGCTCACTGGAAGGTCAAATAGTAAAGAAGAAGCTAAAATACTTTGGACATCAAATGAGAAGGGAGGATTCACTTGAGAAGGCATTGATGTTGGGAAAGGTGGAAGGCAAAAGAAGAAGGGGGAGGCCAAGGATGAGATGGTTAGATGGTATTACAGACACAATGGGCACAGAGCTGGGAGGGCTGAGGGGGATGGTGGAGGACAGAGGCGCCTGGAGAACAATGGTCCATAGGGTCGCAAAGGGTCGGAACCGACTGTGCGACTGAACAACAACAACAACAACAAGCCATGATGATAGCCAATATTTGGAATCGGATATGGCACTTGAAGAAGAAGTTCCTATCACACATATGCCCAATCCCACCCACACTGGCTGGATGTCACAGAACCAACTCTCTGTTATACTTTATGAGCTAGTTCAAAGAAAAATCAGTATATCATAAGTATGATCAGCATGCAGAATGGGATCAGGGCCTTGATCCTAGCACCCCCATATCCTCTCTTATTGAAGGATAGGGAGTTATTTCTTTTAGAGTATCCAGGCAGCAAAACTTTATAAACTTACCAAGGTGGACATGCCATCGACATATTTTCTTCTGAGCAAACCTGTTTCAGGTTGCTCTACGAGACACTTCCTGTATTCCTTATTTCTTGCTCTCCTACGACGCTGCCACACCCACAGATTACAACATTCCCTTTCACCTGCCTTGAACCACGTGGGCACGATCACTTCTCTCCTCCTCTTTCTTTCAAAAAAGTCCAAGTGAACACGGTGGAGGAGGCAATCTTGGGAACCAGAACCAGGAAGAAGCGTGTGCGTGCGTGCATGTGTGTGTAACAACCATCTCGTGGCAGGGGGGGGGGGTTTGTACACAGAAAGGGCCTCCTCAAAGATTGTGGTATTTTTGAACCACAACCAGACAACGGCAACGGCAACCTTGTGTTGCTGGCTAATCTTTCTCACACTAGGTCAGGTGAAAGGAACTGCAGAATGAACTCACCCCAAGGTGCCTTCCTTTTGGCAGTTTCACATGTGGCCTAGACACGGAAGAAGAACCTTCTCACAAAGGAATGCAACTCGTGACAAGGAAAAAAAATGTTGATCCATATTTAGTTTAAAGGAGATCAAGGATTATGCAAAGGAGAATTTCAGAAGGAGATAAAGAGAAGAGCAAAAGAAAAATGAAAACTGGACATACAGCACATTAAGTGCGCTCCCAGGCTTGACAGGTTGGAAATTCCTGCCTTAGAAGAACCACAGTTCAACTTGCTTTCAGTCACGCTCTACATCTCACATCTCAGCCGTTCATCTACCTCTCGAGATGAGCCATTATCCAAACCTGCCAGGCAGCTTCATAATCTCAAACTCTATGGGGCGAGGAAGGGTGCTTGGGCATTAAACGCAGCGGCCTCTGGACTCTCTTACTGTCAGCCCTGGAGACCCAAATGACCAACCTTGGCTGCCATTTGGTTGGCAGGTAATTAATAATTGCGTGACCGAAATTATTCTGGATTGAAAGGATTTTTGCAGGAGGAACTCCGCTCAGGGGACGCCTGAATGAGGATCCTTTCATGTCCCCCAAGATCTTTTCCCACCGAAGTGGTTTCTATTTATCTCCTGGCAATTTCTTGCTTTTGAACTGCTAGGTTGGCAGGAAGCTGGGACAGAGACAGGGGTTCACTCTGTTGTGCAGCACTCAGGTCTCGAACTGCAGATCTTCCAGTCGTCAAGTTCAACATCTTAACCAGTCGTCAAGTTCAACGTCTTAACCACTAAACCACCATAGTCCCATATTTGATTGGCAATTCTGGCTCAAAAACTGACAGTGCTTCCTCCGTTGTGGAGCAACCGTCTCTCTTAAAAGTTACCTTTGTCCCTCTATTAGTCAGCTGAAATAAAACAGGTGCTTCGAGCATCAATGCTGTTGATCTCATTTACTAAGGGCAAAGTACATTCTGGTATCAAAAGCTCTCGAGCTGCACAAAAAAAGGTTGCCTGAATTCAGCCCTATTATCCTATGCTTCAATATTTACATCTCCTCTCTGAGCAAACTTGAGACTATAAAGGGACTTGTTCCCTTTGAAAAAGCTCATACTGTACATGCTGATAATAGCCACAATAATAATAATAATCTGCAATAAAATTAAAGCCAATTTCCTGCTGAGAAAAGCTGGACTCTTCAACCCAAATAAGTTACGACACTCAAGTTATGCAGTAATAATAATATTAGTTTCACGTCAGAACTTATTCTGGGCTGAAAGGGTTTGTGTGGAAGAAACTCCACTCAAAGGGACACCCGAATGAAGCTCCTTTCATGTCCCCAAGAGCTGGGACAGACACTGGCGCTCAATCTGTCAGGCAGTACCTGGGTTTCAAACTGCTGACTTGCCAGCCTTCCAGCTAACAAGGCGAGCTTCTTAACCACTGAGCACATAGCCCCAGTTATGCAGTATAAATAAATCTGGTTTGGCATTTTGATTATTATGCATAATTTATTCTACTCCAGTAAGACAAAGAACCAACCAACATCATATACACAGACCATCAGCACCGTAACCATGTTGACATTGATTCTGCAAGTCCTGTATTCTGCTGGCACACCTGAACTTTGTTATTTAAAAATAATATAAAAGTTTAAAAACTGCAAGCTGACCATTTTCAAGAAAGCTGAAGTCTGTCCCCACTCTATAATTGGCGTAGAAGTATATACGGCAGTACCTGGCTTAAAGAGCATAATGCGTTCCACGGGATTGCTCTTTAAGCAAGTTTGCTCTTTAAGCGAAACACCATTGTAAGTGACCCATTGTGACTTCTGGCGGAGGGGGGGGGGGGTTGTGAACCCCGATTTATTTGTTAAACGAGTTTTTGGTTGGTTTTAGTTGTTAAGCGAGCCGACCATTCAGAGAAAATTCTGCTCTTTAAGCGAGTTAGTCTCTAAGCGAGGTACTCTTTATGCGAGGTTTATGCGAGGTTAAATCAGGTATCTGATTTAAAAGAATAAAACAGCACATAACAGTTTGAAAGTTATAGTTACAGTTATAAAATAAGGATAAAAATGTCTATAAAGTAAAACCTCACATAAAGAGCGCCTCGCTTAGAGAGTAACTCACTTAAAGAGCAGAATTTTCTCTGAATGGTCGCTTCACCTAACAACTAAAACCAACCAAAAACTCACTTAACAAATAAATCGGGGTTCACAACCCCCTCCCCCCGCCAGAAGTCACAATTGGTCACTTACAATGGTGTTTCGCTTAAAGAGCAAACTCGCTTAAAGAACAATCCTGTGGAACGCATTATGCTCTTTAAGCGAGGTACAACTGTATATAAATGCACTTAGTGGATATAATTACATCAGTAGGATATAAAGTAGAATTAATAGTGCAAAATAATCATTACAGTTGGTTTTTAACCTGTCCCAGCTGTAGCTGGTTCTCTCTAATGCTTCGTACCCTGGTTGCCCTCCAGGCAAATCTGTCAACAGCGGCCGTCAGGTCAGTGGTTCTATCTGAGAGCATGGTTCTAAACATATGATTATTCAACCCAATCTGAGGGAAGGCAGCAATGAAGTCACGTCTAAGGTTAACATAAAACTGGCATTCTAGGAGTATGTGCTTAGATGTCTCCACCTTCCCAGCCTGACATATAATAAGCGCTCTTGAACAGGAACTTTCTTAAATAACTCCTCTCTGAGTCCACCAGTGTTCTGCAGAACATAGTTTGGGAAATGCTGCTCTAGAGTTCTCCTGCTGTCAACATCCCCTTTTGCATAACATCATCGCTTGGTGGTTTCTCTATTTTTGAAGAATCTCCCCCCCCCCCCCCAATTCTAAATTGGCACCAAGGGATTTTATTCTAAAAGATCCAGAAGTTTTTGGCTGCATCTTTTACTCTTGTGTCTTGCTTTTGAACTGCTAGGTTGCCAGGAACTGGGACAGAGACGGAAGCTCACTCCATCGTGCAGGACTTTGGTCTCGAACTACTGATCTGCAGGCCTTCCAGTCATCAAGTTCAGCGTTTTAACCACTAAGCCACCACAGTCCCTTATTGCTTATTAAGGCAAGGTATATCTTAAGACAAGAACTATCAAACAACTTGACCCCATGCCACGCCTTTAGTCCATACCTAAATTCTCTGGCATTGCTCACGGCTGGGGAAGCAGACAAGCTGCGTGTATTCGACCGACCACGTACGGAGTTGGCACAACCGCGCTCCTCATCGACACGGCAGGTGGGACACTGGTAGCAGGCAGACTCTGAGCTTGTTTCAGGTTCAGCAGGTCCAAAAGCATCCGGCTCCAACTCCAGCTCCATTTTGGGGTATCAACTACCTTAGGAGGAAGAAGAAAAAAAAGGGGGGGGAGAAGGTTAAAATCTTAAATCACAAAGGAACTGCTCTGCCTGATGAGACCTAATGTTCAACTTCCTAAATTTCTTTACTTAATCATTAATAACTCCCCTCTTCCCTCATTAACACAGCCAGTCAAAACACCGCAAGTAAAGGTGATCACGCTGCGGGTTAAAACAGAGATCAATTTCCCAATTAATTTTTAGCAAACGAAAAGAGGATTCACTTGAGAAAGCCTTGATGCTGGGAAAGGTGGAGGGCAAAAGAAGGGGGCGGCCAAAGATGAGATGGCTAGATGGTATTGTAGACACAATGGGCACAGAACTGGGTGGGTTGAGGAGGATGGTGGAGGACAGGGGTGCCTGGGAGGACAATGGTCCATGGGGTCACAAAGGGTCGGAATCGACCGTGCGACTGAACAACAAATCAATACAGTAAAATAGCCACTGAAGACCTCCCCCAAGAGACGAAAATAAAAAATGCAGCAAACATAAAAAGCAATTAAACAAAGGTTTAAAAGGGGGAACTGTCATTTCTGATCAAAGTTTAAAACTTCCTTAAGGTTTTAATTGTGCACCGGAAGGTCTTTAGAGAGAAGGAGATGATTTTGATGTGGGAAGTAGTTACAGACTGTCCCAGGGCTACTGGAAAAGCTTTCTGCTTGATCGACTGATTGATCAATTGATCGACTGATTTATTGACTGACTGACTGGTTGATTTAAGCTAGGGTTTCGCTCTCTTGTCCACAACACATTAAATGGTTCATGTCAATACAATATGCGACAAATGCAAATAAGATAAATTACAAGTTTTCTGGCGACCCCCTTGCCATTGGAAGTATTTGAGGTTCATGTGAAAGACAGCCTTCGACTGTGAATCTAATGACAAGATTTTTTATTTTATAATAATAATGAAGCTTTTTACGGTAAGGACACAAACTATGAGCCGAAGTCACACTTTATTTGTTGGTGTGCGTTGTGCCTGAGAAAGAAAAGAATAGAAAGTCCAATGCAATATATCCTGGTTTTGCTAGCGGTGCAGACAGCTTCAAAGCATGTGCGCAGAGAGATGTAGTTGCCTCTAATTTCCCAGAAACTCACTAATCATTTTTCTAGTGGCTTACCCAAGAAGTGACTTTTACTCGCCCTAGGCGACATATCACGATGGTGTTGACATGGCTGAGAGTAGGAAGAGGAAGTAACTACTTGCTTGGAATGTACCTTTTTTTAAAATAGCAGCCACATCATTTCTGGAACTAATCAGGGCCAACAGGTCTTCCCATGATATTTATTTATGTCTGCTTCGTGCACACTAGAAGAGATTTGCTTTCAACATCGAGAGAAACCCCTTCTTCTTCAAATGCTGTATCTAATTCCAAATATTGGTGATGGCGATCAGCCATGACGATAGTCCTGGAAGCGACATAATGTAGTAGTCTTTCGTTTGCATTCTGCATTGTAGTGTGACACTCGTACCACTGATCCAGTTCCGAAAGTCATTTTCTGGTCCTGAGCCCTTTTGGCGCGCAAAGTCCTCATCGACCTCAGGCCAGGATGGATGAAGCTGCTGCCCTCCATCAAGATGGATTCAAGTGGGATTTAATCCACTTGGGGACCTTCACCCTTCCCTGCGGACTTTTGCCACCCAGAGTAAGGTCTACTCTGTCACCATAGCAGGATAACCTGTCCGGACTGGATAGTCTGAAGAGAAAACCCATTGCAGACAAAAGATGCAGAGGAAATTGCCCACAACCACCTCAACCCCTTCTAATATGCAAAGTCGTGGGGATGTCTGCAGTGAGGGTGGATAAATGTAATGACAAAGCATTAGATCAGCTGAAACGCTTTGGGCCGAGGGCCTGAGCACACTCCCAAAACAGGGCATGTTTGCAGATGCACAGCCATTTCACTTCCTGGTTTGGCGCAGATGCTTCTGTGCATGCGCAGAAAGTGGCCACTTTACCGTGCCAAACCTGGAAGTAAAATGGCTGCTTTTTGCGCATGCGCGGAAGCCTCCATATTTACTTCCTGGCTTGGTGAGGACATCGCGGGCCTGATGGAATGCCTTCAGGGGCCATATCTGGCCCGCAGACCGTAGTTTGGGCATGCATGTATTAGATCTTCACTCACCCACACCCAAATTCGCATGTAAACAGATCGGATAATATTGATAAACTTCAATCTTCAAGTGTGCTCTGCCCATCGGGAACAGGCAGGGTAACCTAACTTTCAGATATAGGTTTTCGAGACTAAACATTGGAAACCTGCCAGTTTATGCGTCAGCTGTAGCCTTATCTATCAGTCAGTCATGGAAGGAGCGCTTTGTGGTTTATACCTATTTAACAGATCAGTGATTTCTTTGCTGGCTTAACTTCTCCGATTTATCAGTTCCTCTGCAAATAATTCCGGGTTGAACGGCGGGACAGTTACACAAAACAAGAAGGGAAATAAATCATTATCTTTATTATTGCGCCACTGCCAAATGTGGATTTTGGCCTCAAGTCTATATGAGCAATGGGGAAATACCAATAGCTTATAGGTTATACTTATAGGTAAAGGTTGCCACTGCTCGAAAGCCAATCGTATCTGATTATAGTTCAGTGCTCATCTCTGTTCCAAAGCCAAAGAGCCAGCGCTGTCTGCTTCTGCAGATATTTCCATGGCCATGTGGCAGGCGTGACTAGACACCAGAGCGCACGGAACGCTGTTTACCTTCCCACCGAAGTGGTCCCTATTTATCTACTTGCAATTTCTTGCTTTCAAACTGCTAGGTTGGCAGGAGCTGGGACAAAGACGGAAGCTCATTCCGTCCTGCAGTACTCAGGAATCGAACTGCTGACCTTCCGCCTCCCAGTCAGCGTCTTAGCCACTTGAGCCATTGCAGTCCTACTTATACACCACCCCATAGTGCTTAGTTCATTCTTTGGGTGGTTCACAAGTTAAATAGCCCCCCCAAAAAAAAAAACATGCTGGGTTCTCATTTTACTGACCTTGGAAGGATGGAAGGCTGAGTCAACCTTGATCTCTGGTCAGGATTGAACTCTTGACGTTCTAGCTGCAGTACAACAGTTTAACCACTGTGCCACAAGGGAAATGCCCAATCATGCAAACGTATATGTGCACAGCCATTGTGGAGACTGGAGGGTTGTGGTCTTTCGCATGCTGCTAGATCACAAATCCTATCAACCACAGTCCAACCTTCGGACTGCCCCAACTCTCAACGTCCTGGTTTTGAAGCATTTCTGCAATGTCATTTAACCAAATGCCTCCAGGCTAAGAATCAGGCTTTACATCATGTACTTCCAGGAAGGAAACCAAAAGATGGAGGGGGGTTCTCAACTGGACTGTTGATGAAGCAATGTCTTTCTATGCAAAAACAGAATGTGGGTTCTTAGAATAGCAGGAATGAAAATATTGGCTCACTTCTCCTTACCCTTATCGTACAGCTTAACTCTGGAGTAATGGTACTTCCTTCCAGTTCATGTCAACATTTCTGAAAAGGGCTATTTCTTCCTCTTAATTTCAGGCGTGACGAGATGTTTAACTATTATGGACCTTACCGAAAACAACAAACCAACCTTCTGTTGTATCTTTTGCAAGATTCCCCCCCAAAAATAAGGCAACAGCTGATTGGTAGAGTTCGTCTTAGTCCAGATGATTATCAGAATTAAGAAATAATCAAACTGGACATGAGCCTCAAGTCTGCCAGCTCAGATCCAGGAAGAGCTTTATGGCAAGAACAAACATTCTTGAGGGTACACAAGAGCAAAACCAAATGAGAAGATGGAGGAAGGAGCTCAGATCCAGGAAGAGCTTTATGGCAAGAACAAACATTCTTGAGGGTACACAAGAGCAAAACCAAATGAGAAGATGGAGGAAGGAGCTCAGATCCAGGAAGAACTTTATGGCAAGAACAAACATTCTTGAGGGTACACAAGAACAAAACCAAACTGGAAGATGGAGAAAGGAGTTCAGATCCAGGAAGAGCTTTATGGCAAGAACAAACATTCTTGAGGGTACGCAAGAGCAAAACCAAATGAGAAGATGGAGGAAGGACCTCACCGGACAAGGAACATTAAAGGAGGAGATGGTTGAGGAACTCAACCTCCCCTACGTCACTTGGAGGGCCCTGAATAGGCTGAAGGTTGGAGTCCCTAAATGCAAGACCAACATGTTCAAGTGGGGGCTGCTGGCGGACAACAACATGTTGTGTGAATGTGGAGAGATACAGAATCTGGCTCATTTGCTGGTCTGCTGATTACTACCGGAAACATATACCGATGAAGATTTAATTTTGGCCAAGGACAAAGTCAAGAAAGTGGCTTCACTTTGGCAGTCCAAACTTGGATCTGGACATGAAAAGAAGATCAGAATTAAGTGAATCTGCTTCGTTGAATCAAGCCTAATAGTCAATGTTTGCTTAAAAACAACTGTTGAAAAAGAACACACCGGCCAGAATTGTACTGATATTTCTGTAACTTCCTGTGGCTAACTGTAGCTAATTGACAAAGTGCTCATATCTATCTTGGTTGAGCAATCGGACTTAGCCAGGCCCACAAGATGTCCTAGCACCTTCTCAATTAGCCGCAATGAGCTAATTGGGATAAGTAAAAATAGATCCAGATGGCCTTCCTCATTAATTTTCCTCTGATGAACAAAGATGCCGTACATACTTCATGGGAACTGTCCGACTGTGGTCTCCAAAACACTACTACAGGCTGTAGGTTCTGCAGAAAAGAGTGCCACCATTATGTAATTTACAACATCCTGCAGAGTGTCTTGAATCTATATCTATAAAACAGAGGTGTGGGTTTGTATGTGCTCCAGAAGAACCCACAACCCTGCCCTGGACCAATCTCGCTGAAAGTTTGCACATACATACCTTGGGCTTGCGAGATCAGCACTGTGGGGGTCTCAAAGCCCATTTGGGGGTTTATGCCCCCCCAAAGTGGGACGCAAAGGGGACAACCCCACCAGCCGGAGAAGCAACAATGAAACAGCAGTACTGCGCACGCGCAGCACAGCCAAGCCAGCGGCTTGAATTTTCCGCCGGGAGACACCGCCACTAAGGAAAGCCTTCTTCAGCGACGGGGTCTCCTGCACATCAATGTACAGTTCTGTCAAGCCACGGCCTCGTTTTGCAGATCAAAGGAAGCCGCGGCTTGACAGAACTTAACGTTGATGGGCCGGGGACGCCGCCGGGCGGAAAAGTAAAACCGCAGTCAAGCCGCGTCATCCTTGCTTTAAAGGACAAACACAACCTGGGCAAGCCCGGGTAATTAGCTAGTTTTTTTATAATTCACAACTGCTCACACGTCATCGCAAATGGACCAGAAGCAGTAGGTTTACCCGAGAAGACCCTGGAGCTATGAATTGCACTATTGTGAACTTGGGACAGTTCTCAAGAGGACAGAGGAACATTCAGACAAGAGAACAAGCAGGCTCTTCATCTCACTCTGAAATCTTGCTTTGCAAAGTGAAACACTTTATCCTACATTTTGTGCAAGTAGGAATACGTGGAAACTTATCACCTCTCCAAGAAATCATTCAAAGCGTTCTGCTATCCTGCATAACAGAATGCAACGTGATTGCTAGTCAAAACAGATTTTTAAACTTCCTTCCAATCAGGTTCCTCTCTGCTGACAATTTGCTTTAATGAGTATCCACACTTGAAGAGATTTTGATTCAACTGCAATGTTCCTAGTTTTACATATGAGGGAGCTGCAACTGAAATGTAGTGCCTATACCAGTGATGGTGAACCTATGGCACGCGTGTCAGAGGTGGCACTCGGAGCCCTCTCTGTGGGCACCCATACAGTCACTCCAGCACAGAGTTCGCCCCACCACAGCAGTCTAATGGGAGTGCTTCCTCCCTCCCCCCAACACGGAGTTCGCCCTGCCCCACTGCCCAATGGGAGCGTTTCCTTCCTCCCCTGTTGCTATGTTGGCACTTTGCGATAAATAAATGGGTTTTGGGTTGCGGCTTGGGCACTCGGTCTCTAAAAGGTTCGCCATCACTGGTCTATAATCACACAGAAGGATATGCCGAGATCTACATCCAGTGGTGGGCATCAGCCGGTTCGCACCAGTACGCGCGTATCGGTAGTAAAGATGGCTGACCCCGTCCACCTCCTCCTCAAAGAGGCTTCGGAGGGGGCTCGCTCCATTTCTCCCTTCATCAAAGGGTTTTCCTGGGCTCCCTTTTGCCCCAAAGCACATCCCCAGCCACTCCGGAGTGGCTGGGGAGGCACTTGGGGGTGAAACACAGCCCTGGAAAAGCCTTGGACAAAGGGGGAAATGGCTTCAAAATGGCCTCAGAGGTTCGCTATAGAGCAGGGGTCAGTAAACTTGGCTCTCCAGGTGTTCTTGGACTTCAGTTACCAGAAGCCCAAGTCAGTACACCTGCTGATTAGGGCTTCTGGGAATTGAAGTCCAAGAACATCTGGAGAGCCAAGAGTGTTGAAAATAGAAGAGGCTTCTATTTTCATAGCTCTATAGCGAAGAGCCGTCACATGGCCAACAGGCCACCCACCCAGTCACATGGCCACACCCACAGTGTGGTAGGAATTTTTTTAAATGCCCACCACTGTCTACATCTAGAGTCCTGCATCCGAGTCCGGACTAAGCAGAATAAGAAAGATGCAAACGAACTACCACAGGTAGGAGTCAATCAGAGGAATGGAAACCAAACCCTGGGAGGAAAGGCTGAAGGAACTGGGCATGTTTAGCCTTGAGAAAAGGAGACTGAGAAGGGATAGGATGGTAGTACTCTTTTTCAGACCTAAAAGAGGGTCATAAAGAGGTAGGGAAGGGACTGATCTCAGTCATCCGAGAGTACAGGATGTGTAATAAAGGACTCAAACTAAAGGAAACCAGAATGTTAGGGGGGAAAAACCTTAATGGTTAGAGTAGTACGACAGTGGAACCAAATACCTCAAGAGGTGGTGGACGCTCCAACACTGGAAGCATTGAAGCGAAAATTGGACAACTATCTGCTTTGATTCGGATTCCTGCATTGAGCAGAGGATATTGGGCTCAATGGCCTAACCGGTCCCTTCCAACTCAGTTATTCTATGATTCTATGCTCTCTGGATTAGCCTGATCCATTCAGTCCAATTCATCACTTCTTTATGGGGTGGAGGAAATAAGTAAGTACTGTATACCTTTTATGAAGCCTAATCCTAAATCCTACCTTGTTTCAAAGCAACAAATCAGTATCCAAGGTCTGTCTGTCCAAAAAAAAACACCACCAAACCCTACACTCTCTATCCTGGTTAGTTTAGGTAAAGGTCGCCCATGCTCAAAAGCCAGTCGTATCCAACTCTAGGGTTGAGTGCTCATCTGTTTGTAGCCAAGTTGCTAGTGTTGTCTGCGTTTGCAGATGTTTCCGTGGGAATGTGGTAGGCATGCCTCGACACCGGAGTGCATGGAACACTGTTTACCTTCCCACCGAAGTAGTATCTGTTTATCCAATTGCAATTTATTGCTTTCAAATTGCTAGGTTGGCAGGAACTGGGGCAGAGATGGGAGCTCACTCCATGGTGTTGTACTCGGGTCTCAAACTGCCAACCTTCCAGTCGTCGAGTTCAGCATCTTAACCACTCGGTCATCACAGTCCGTCGGGTTAGTTTACCACCACTACACTATTAAGCCGTAACTCAAAGTCATGCACGGACCAGATGCGGTCGGAGATTTGGCCAAAATCAACTACTGATATCACAGCAGAAGGAGAATCCGAATTCAAATTTGGCATGCAACAATTCAATATTCCTATAGCAACAGCACAGCCAAAGCCAAAACACTGTAGGCTCGGAATTTCCTCTTCTAATTACCAGTTACACAATTTTAGTCTTCTTTTTAACTTATAAGGAAGTTTAAAGAAACAAGAAGCGCTGCTCAGACCACAAAAGACTGGAGGTTTACTCTCCCCCTTCCTCAAATTACACAGCTTCCCAGAAGCCCAATGATAGTGTTTTATAATTCATTTCCCTTTCACTGTTCTGAAACACCACCTGACCCACTGCTGCAGTGGCTGAATGGTTAAGGCGCTAAGCTTGACGACTGGAAGGTCGGCAGTTCAAGACCTGAGTACTGCTTGATGGAGTGAGCTCCCGCCGTCTTGCCCAGCTCCTGCCAACCTAGCAGTTCAAAAGCAAGACATTGCAAGTACTGTACTGTAGATAAATCGGCACTGCTTCTGCAGGAAAGATAACGGCGCCATCTAGTCAGGCCTGCCACGTGACCATGGCGACATCTGCAGACAGACAACACTGGCTCTTTGGCTGTAAAAACGGAGATGAACACCACGCCATAGAGTCGAACACTACTGACTTTCGAGCAAGAGAGACCTTTACTAACCACTTGCATAAACAGCACTCGGGTCTCGAACTGCTGACCTGCCAACCTCCCAGTTGTCAAGTTCGGTGTCTTAACCACGTGAGCCACCACAGTCCCTGAATTTACAAGCATACAGATTTGAACTTACAAGCGTACAAAAGGCAAATCGTGGTTCAGACCTCTCTGCTCCCTATGCTACACTCAGTGATAGGATAACAGCCGTATGCTGATCTTGTCAATTCAGTCATCATTCCAAAGTACAACGTAAACCAGGGGTTCCCAACCTTTTCAAGCAGGGTGCCGGGTCACGCTCTCTCAGTCAGCTTCGAAGGTCACACTCTCTCAGTCAGCCATTTTGTCCCAACAGCTTCAAAGGAGTGGTCATTTTGTTTCTTGAATGCCCTTGGAGCAGTGGGGGGCAACATGAAATGGCAACGGGGGCCAGATCCGGACCATGTGCATTAGGTTGGACACCTCTGGCATAAACCATGACCCTAGATCGACGACTGAGCAAAAATGATCATTTGCCACGGCAGGCATCACACTAAGTAATCATCTGGCTTCCTTAACCACTACTTCATTTAGTATCAACAGTGACATGATATCTCAGTTTACCAGGTTGCCATGAAGTAGTAGGCAAGGATATAGAGTAAAACTCTGGGTTACGACGGAGGTCCGTTCCAACAAGAGAAAGTACTTTTTTCACCCAGAGGATCTCTGGTCTATGGAACTCCCTGCCAGAAGAAGTGGTGACAGCTGTCAGTCTCGACAGCTTTAAGAAAGGATTAGACAAGTTCATGGAGGACAAGGGTATCCATGGCTATAATTATAATGGATACCTAAGAACAACCTCCGGGTTGGGTATCAATGGCTATAATGATGGATACCTAAGGACAACCTCCGGGTTGGAGAGATAGGCAGGATATCTCTCAATGCCATTTCCAGGGAATCCTAAGCAGGTGAAGGCATCTGCTTGGGAAGAATACCCTGAAGGAAATGGTGAGCCACTGTGTGAGACAAAATGCTGGACTGGGTGGGCTCCTGTGGCCTCTTCCAGCAAGGCTGCTCTTATGTTCTAACCTAAAAAACTGTAAATTGAAACATCCATAGGGATGCATTGAAAAATAAAAAAATGGTCCTGAATTGATCATTGTAAACCAAAAAAAAAAAAACATTAAAAAATTTGTAAACCAGGATGGTTTCCATAGGATCTGCCGTTGTAAACCACAGCAAAGTTAAACCGAGGCGGTTGTAACCTGGGGTTTTACTGTACACATATATCAATTTGAGCTTATTCAAAGAAAAATGCAACACAGATGCAGTAAAATCAAAATATCTATATGATCAAAGCAGCCACTAGTTACTCATCCCATCAGGAAGGGCCAAATATACATCCAGAGGTTAAGCACTATTGTGGTTATGTATTTCCTAAAAAGTCATACTGAAGTTTTTTTTATATTAAAAAAAGACTTTCTATTTATATCAGTTTTATAACATTCATTGCCTAAAAATAGCGATGAGTTGTAAATATTACAAAACTGTTCACATGTAAAGCGAGGCCAGGATTTATAAATATATGCTCCCGCCTTCTTTTTGACATAACTAAGAATAAATATAATGTTCCTCAATTCCTGATCAGTCATTTCTTAAGAACCAGAAATCACAGTTCACAACAAATCCTGGTTTGTTAAACAAGTCTGCAAAACAAGCAGTAACTAAACGCTGGTGTTATTTGTGTCCTGCCACACTTCTTCCATGGCAACCTGGTAAACTGATATATAATGGTGGTTTGGGATTTGTTCAGCTATTGACAAGGGTTTGTTTTAAATTACACGTGTATCAAAAAATAAATAAATATTGTCTGCGACTTGGTCTAATCCATGTGTCCTATACTAAATCAAGTGCGCTGATCCAAATCTGAAGTCCAATTCTGCCTAGGACATCAGGATCTTAAGAAAGTTCTTGCGTTGATGACGTGGGGTATATTTGCCAAAAATGTGGCAAAAATGATCAGTTCATTAACACAGCGGCACCTACTAATCTTTAGCTCAAAACAGACTCACTATGGCCTAGCTGTACTCTCCAATAATATGGTTTCGCATTAGACAAGCCCTTGGTCCATCTCGCCTTATATACCTATTTCTGCTGTCAGCTTACTCACTGACATGCTGGAACATGCATGCCACCAGGGGACGTGATTCAGATGAGGCGGCAGCAGGCATAGTGGTAGCTGCAACTGTTATATTGTTCCCATGTAAAAATACATTACCCAATACCATTTGAACAGCTATAGCACACCTATACTTAAAATCTGTACGTGATAGGCAAATTCTGAGTTTAGATTTGGAATCGGAACACTTGGTATCATGTGAATCACATGTGTTAATCCCAGTAGCAACATGGTTGTTGTATAGCGTTATCATGTGCAGGGACTATGAAATTGAATAATAGCTTATTCTTGCTCACAGATTTGCAGGATGAGCAGACAGAGGGAAGTGAACACGACAGCTGTAGCTTACAGTCTGTTCCCGTAATGCTATTAAATGGATAAACGGCCAAAATATCCAGACTGATCTTGCTTATTAACCAGAAAATAAGGTTCTTAAATGATATGCATTAGGAAAAAAATCTCTATGTTGAAGATAAACCTGGACACTCTGTAAAATTCGTCGCTAAAGCTTTAATTTGCTTTTCTGTAAACTGCAGATTATATCAAAAAAGAAAATTCTGACTCTAAAAGCCTTGTTTAATATTTTGGGCAATGGTGGCTTAAACAAAACTCATCTGTTATTCTCTAATTAGCAGATCTTAGATTTACACACCATGAGAAGGGGAGCTGGCGAGACAGGCTTTACACCATTTCTATGCAATTTGTTCAAATTTGGAAAGTGTCAGAACCTCGTTTTTTGAAGACACGATAAACTGCAGTCTGTGTTAACCATCATTGGTTACATAGCAGATGGCCAAACAAAATATGTCTTCTCTTCCGAGTTTTTGGTTTGGTTTCTCTACCACTTCTTTAGTCCGCTGATTTCAAGGCGGAAGTCCGGGGAAAGACATCCCATACAAAGTACATGTTCAAACATTTCAACAAGCCATGATTTAAACAACCCAAAGTTTCTGAGCTAACCACAAGCCATGGTTCCGACGGTGGGTGTGTAAGAAACCACTGCCTTTTAGCAGAGAAAGGTTTGCATCCTACAGCAATAGGGGTGTCAGTAAACCAAAGGGGACTTCGGTGATTTAGTGGTTAAGATGACTGGAAGGTTGGCAGGTCAGCAGCTCGAGACCTGAGCACTGCACGACGGAGTGAGCTCCCGTCTCTGCCGCAGCTCCTGTCAACGTAGCAGTTCAAAAGCAAGACGGCAAGTAGATAAATAGGTACCGTACCACCTCAGTGGGAAGGTAAACAGCATTCTGTGCATTAGTCGCGCCTGCCACACGTCCACGGAAACGTCTGCAGATGCAGACAAAGCTGGCTCTTTGGCCGTCAGCGGAGATGAGCCCCAAACCCCAAAGTTGGATATGACTGGCGTTCAAGCAGGGGTGGCCTTTACCTTTAAGACCTAAACCATATTATGCCGTGTCATGACGATGGAAGACGTCCAATAACTATCTGGAAGAACAAAACAACATTTGTACTTGGCTCAAGGGCTAACAGACGAAATCAACAAGATTTCTGCTTAAAGAACTATGTTGTCTTTGTCGGATCCAATTGACTGGCAATGTTCTTTTCTTTCCACGAGTTGCCACAGGTCTTCTTTTAGTAAAACCTCTCCCCAGCAGAACTCATAAAATTGTGCTCTCTTGCTGGGTGAGTTATGACCCCATCTACATGAAACAGTAGCTATATCCTTTTTTAAAATCTTCCATACAAATCAAGATTAACACTCCTCGGCGCCCTTTGAGAAATTGTTTCGGTCTGCACTGTATACTTTAAATCTGTTTGTGCTACATTTTATTCCTGTGACAATAATAAACTATCGTTGGGTTCAAACAACGTTCGCTGTATAAAAAGGGGAAAAAATGCCTTCATGCGCTCCTCTAGTTTCAACAAAGAAAAACGAAGGTTTTGCCCCAAGTTTCTTTGTCGTTTTGGCAGAGATTAGGGGCCATTCAACAATTACGTGATCCTCGAGGGGTGGGTGTGTGTCTGCCATCTGAATTACGGAAAATTACATGGGGGTGGGCGAGTGTCAGGTCAAAGAATAAAGGTAAAGGTTTCCCTTGCTCCAAAGCCAGTCGTATCCGACTCTAGGGTTCAGTGCTCATCTCCGTTTCAAAGCCGAAGAGCCAGCGCTGTCTGCTTCTGCAGACGTTTCCGTGGCCATGTGGCAGGCACGACTAGACACCGGAGCGCACGGGATGCTGTTTGCCTTTCCCACCGAAGTGGCCCCTATTGATCTACTTGCAATGTCTTGCTTTCGAACTGCTAGGTTGGCAGGAGACCTTCCCACCCAAGTGGTCCCTGTTTATCTACTTGCAATTTCGTGCTTTGAACTGTATGTTGGCAGGAGCTGCCCCCCCCCCTGACTTTAAAAGGTTGAGAACTCCTGGTTGAAGCCATCAGCGGGAGAGATGAACTTCCTGTTTTATTCTTATTTATTTGTCCACTGCTTGTTTTTCCCTCTTTGGAGAAGTGGGTGGTGAGAAATTGACATGAATGGATTACACACCATAAGGTTCTTACCTAATGTTTTTGTGTGTACCAGGGCTCCCATTTAGTGGGTTGAAAGTGATGGAAATGTAGTCCGCAAGTGAACTCTGACGTCCAGGGGGAAAAAAGTAAGCAAAAGGGAGTGAAGATATTAAAGAAAGTTTGAGAGGTGAGTCAGGAAGTTGAGTGGGTCGTAGGCAGGCTGGGGTGACTATTTTAAACTTTCGTTATAATTAGGTCACTTTCTCGGAGTTACGTAAATCCAGGATTAATGGAAAAAAGCCATTCTATTGCGTTTGTTTTAAGCATTTCTGTCTCTTAATGACTGCCATGGAAAGTTTGAAAAAGCACAGGCTTGAATGCCTTATTTCCTAACATATGCTAGCTGAAGACAGTGGATTCGGTGGGAAGGTAACAGCGTTCTGTGTGCTCCAGTGTCTAGTCATGCCTGCCACATGACCACGGGAACGTCTGCAGAAGCAGGCAGTGCTGGCTCTTTGGCTTTGAAACAGAGATGAGCACTGAACCCTAGAGTCGGATATGACTAGAGCCCGGGAAACCTTTACCTGTAGTCAACTCAAACTTCTATTCCTACAGACTAAATCAGGGATTCTCAACCTTTTAAAACTGGGGGCCGGGTCACGCTTCCTCCCTCAGACAGCTTTGGGGGCTGGATGGCCATTTTGCCTTTCCTCCACATGGCACTTCCTGGTGTGGTGGAGGAAGTGGGGAGGGGGCACATGAAATGGTGCCATGGGCCACATCCGGCCCACAAGTTGAGAATCCCTGATTTTTTAAACAACTTAATATAAGGATGAAACAAAGCAAGATGGTTTTGCTTTGAGCAGAAACAGTCGCTCTTTCAGCGACGACCTGAGAGGGAGACCTGGGTTCAAATCCCTGCTCCGGCCATCCCTGACACACCACTGATGGCCAACCTTGGCACTCCAGGTGTTCTTAAATTTCAATTCCCAGAAGCCCTGATCAGCAGGTGTGTTGACTTGGGCTTCTGGGGATTGAAGTCCAAGAACAGCTGGAGGGCCAAGGGAATAAAAATAACCCACCAGCCTACCCCACAGGGTGGTTGTTCAGAGTGAAACAGTGGCTGGGCAGGAAAGCCACGCCCAACATAACTATAAATGTAAGAAATAGACCTATATATTCTCTCTTATTTTCCCTTCATTACTTTTTTGGCTTCTTACACCCCATAATAAGCCCTTCGCCACCTTCTTTTTAACCCTTCCCTTGTATTATTGTATATTCCTGCCAAACCTAGCAGTTCGAAAGCAAGACATTTGCAAGGAGATAAATAGGGACCACTTCGGTGGGAAAGGTAACGGCGTTCCGTGCACTGCGGTGTTTTGGTCGTGCCTGCCACATGACCACGGAAACGTCTGCAGAAGCAGACAGGCGCTGGCTCTTTGGCTTTGCAACAGAGATGAGCACTGCGCCCTAGAGTCGGATACGAGTGGCTTTCGAGCAAGGGAAAGCGTTACCCTTCAAGAGAGCCCAGACCACGCCCCCTTTTCGCGTGACGTCACTCACCGAACTCCGCCTCCTGAGGCCGCTCTGTTGCGCATGCGCCTTTGGGCTCCTTCTCCGTGAGGTCGCCGCCGCCGCCGCGTTTCGGGCCTTTCTTTTTCCCCGGCTTCAGAGGAGGCCTCCCGCCGGCCAGTGCAGCGAGCGAAGCCGAGAAGGGCGACGGCAAGGGCGGCGGCAGCGAGGCGCCTCCCCGGCCTCCATTTCTCCTCCCTCTCTTTCCGCCCTCCTTGGTTTGAGGGGGGGAAGGAATGAAGGCGGCGGCTTCTCCTGCGCATGCGCGGCTCACCTGATTGGCTGAACTGAGGGGGCGGTGCGCGGGACGAAAGCGCGAGGCGGCTTGGCTAGCCAAGCGCATGCGCAGTTTGCGGTGAGGCGGGGCAACTTGTGAAGGGGAAGGCACGAGCGGAGCATAGATTTACGTTCGTGTTTGAGTGACGCGAAAGGGCAGCTTCCGGGTTCTGTGTGTCGAAACAGACACGCATGCATATAAAGACAAGAAGATCAAATGTGGACAATTTCCAAAGAAGTAGAATTTAAAACCAAAATAATAATAAATAAACAAAATATAAGCATATAATAATAATTTTGTGTCTGAAATTATTCTGGGTTGAAAAACAATACACAGGTTGATAAAATCTTTTTCTGTTTTTTTGTGTATTTTTTTACTTAAGTAAATGTTAAAAATTGAAACTTTAAGATTATGAATATACATATAAGAATACGAATATACATATAAAGTAGTTCAGATTTTGGATTTTCGATTACATTAGTTAAACGGCTATTGATGGATTTTAAAAGTTATCATAAACTTAAATGAACTTTGGAGAAATTTAATGAAGATATATGAAAATTAAGCAATTTCATAATCTTTTTATACGTGATTGTCTTTTATTGGTTTTTTTTTTGTCTTTTATACTTTATTGTCTTTGTGATATTCGATTTTGTTTGTAATTTTTTGTGAGCCGCCCTGAGTCGGCGTATGCTGAGTGGGCGGTATACAAATCGAATCAATCAATCAATCAATCAATTTTCTAATTAAAATTTTCAATTTTAAAAAAGGATTTTTACTGGAGCAAAAATATTTCGTGCCCCCCAAAATCTTTTCCTACCAAAGCGGTCACTACTTGCAATTTCTTGCCATTTCGATCTGCTAGGTTGGCAGGAGCTGGGACAGAGACGGGTGCTCAAACTGTAATGCAGTACCTTGGTCTCAAAGTGCCGACTTGCTGGCCTTCCAGATAACAAGGTGAACTTCTTAACCACTGAGCCACTGCATCTGTAGATGTTTTCATGGTCATGCAGCAGGCATGACTAGACACCAGAGCACATGGAGTGTTGTTACCTTTTCCGCCAAAGTGGTACCTCTTTATCTACTTGCACATTTCTTGCTTTCAGTTGCTGGGACATGATAAGAGCTCACTCCGTCGCAAAGCACTCCGGTCTTTAACTGCTGACCTTCAGCGTCGTAACCAGCAGCAACAACCTAAAACCTAAAGCTCTCTTTCTAACCCAGATGAGTTTGGAAGCTTTTAAAACATCCCATCCCCTGGAATTCTGATGCCAGAACCCGAGATCAGGATACCAGGTCTTTGTGATGGTGTGGGTTGAAGTTTGGCTGGGTGGGTGGGGTGGGGTATTTCTGGAAGAAGTGAACATGAGCGCAGGCTAGGTTAATGAGCACTAAATTCAGGCATGTATTCAGTAATTATTTATTTATTGTATACAGCTCATTGTTGTATACAGCCCACCTTGATGCTGGGAAAGGTTGAGGGCAAAAGAAGAAGGGGGCGGCAGAAAATGAGACAGCTAGATGGTATTGTTGATGCAATGGGCAGAGAGCTGGGCATTTGAGAGGGATGGTAGAGGATAGAGGTGCCTGGCGTGCGATGGTCCAGGGGGTCGCAATGGGTCGGAACCCATGACGCTAAAGTACTTTGGACAGCAAATGAGAAGAGAGGATTCACTTGAGAAAGCCTTGATGCTGGGAAAGGTGGAGGACAAAAGAAGGGGGTGGCCAAAAATAAGATGGCTAGATGGTATTGTAGATGCAATGGGCACAAAGCTGTGTGGGCCAAAAAACCCTTTCCCCATCTTCTTGGGGAACATTTGTTTTGTTTTCTTTCTTGTTTACTCATTTTTAATTAAATTTCTTTCCTGGGAAGCAAAGTGCAGAATAGTAAACCAGCCCCCTAGGGTTACCAACTGCTTGTAAGCAGCTTGTAAGCAGCTTGGTTTTAATGAACTAGCCCTGCACATGGCTAGACACTCCCCCACATTAAGGTGGAGGAGCAAGGGATTAATTCGCCCAAATTAACCAATCTATTTGTTCCTCACTGCAACCAATTGAAGCACCCACACCTGAGAATGTCGGATTCATTTTAAGGAAGGGAATTAGTAAAGTAAAAAGCAACCTCTGTAGTTTCCAAGCCTCCCAGCAGCTGAGGAGTTAATCTCCCTCCAGATGGTTTGTTAGAAGGTGGGGTGCCTGTTGGGCAGGGCAGGGAAACCTTCAGCAGCAGCTTTTCCTACTGTAAAAGGAACCCAGCCAGGCACCTGCAAGCAAAATAAACCTCAGCAATCTCTCTCTCTCTCTCTCTCTCTCTCATATAGTGATCAAGCATCATCCCCCCCTCCCAAGTTAACTCTAGAACAGAAACGAAAACCTCCAGGAGGCAGGGCAGAAACAGCTCAATAAATCAAGAGAGTGAGAAAGAAGTCTCTGCCCCAGACCAAGAGCTGATTTGTCCCTGCATATATGAAATATGGCTCACCTAGAGTAGACTCCCATCCCATGGTGGCTCCGACCACCAGCAGCAAAAGCAAAGCCTCCATAACCATGTGGCAGGGGAATGAAAGAGAAGGCCACCACCACCACTTTCTCTCTCCCCTTCCACATATGGAAAGCCACAGCGGCCTCTGGTGGCAGGAAAAACATAATGCAGCTTTGCCTGTGAGGGCTCCGGTCAGGATTTTTTTTATAAAAAAATAAGGGATATTATAGGGAAATTAATAAAATGGGAGGGGGTGGGAAGAGGGGTAAAAATAAGGGGTCTTCCCGGGGAAAACGGGATACTTGACAGGAATGTATTATTATTTTTCTTCTCTCTCTTCCACCAAAGGATGGGAATATCTGGGCAGCCAACTTCTGCCTGCTATTGATTGATTTCTGTTTTAAGGAAAGGATGGAGTCCTTGCTCACTTTCCAGAAGATGGGAGGAAGGACCTCACTAGACAAGGAACATCATTAATGGAGGGTACGGCTGAGGAACTCAACCTCCCCAAAATCACTTGGAGGACCCTGAATAGCCTGAGGGCTGGAGTCCCTAATTACAAGACCCCACGCTGTGTGAATGTGCAGAGAAACAGAATCCGGCTCATTTACTGGTCTGCCGATGACTGCCAGCAACATGCACCAACGTGGACTTAAGTTTGGCCAACGGCAAAGCCAAGAAAGTGGTTTCATTTTGGCAGTCCAGGGTTTGATCAGGACACGAAAGAAGGGGACATTTCCCTTCTAATTGTGCTTATTTACCGCCCCTTTGGCGACCACCATATATCTTTGAGCTGGAGGCATCCTCGCCTTGACGAGCACTTATCTTAATTGATAGCGATTAAGCAGAAGAGCTGAGCAGACAGCCGTCTCCTATTTTTAGACAGCTCAGAGAGGGGGTCTGAATTCTTGTCTCAGCAATGAACTGTTCCGGGCACACATTCTGGATTGGGATCGGCTCGGGGTCACCTACAACCTAAGTGATTCCAAGGGCAGCTTCCACCAGAGGTTGAGCACCTGAGCCACCTCTTAGGGGTGTTGTGAGAAATCTGAGCAAGGCACTCTTGCAAGGCCGGCACCCTTGCTTGGGTTTCTGGAAGCCGTTTTGAAGAAATTGTTGCTTTCAGAAGCTGTGGGAATTTCCAGTAGTAGATAGTGGGAATGCTTGCCTTTATCTTTTTTTTTTTTCTTCCTGCAAAATAAACAGTCAAGGTAGATATTTTTAGGGGAACAGCTCTGTCCCAGCTCCCGCCAACCTAGCAGTTCAAAAGCAAGAAATCGCAAGTACCTCTTCAGAGGGAAGGTAACAGCATTTCGTGAGGTCAGGGTCATGCCTGCCACATGACCATGGAAATGTCTGCAGACGCAGACAGCGCTAGCTCTTTGAGTATAGTCGAGACATTTCTAGCCATCCCTCTAGAAGACGAAAACCTTGAATACTTCCTTTTGTGCCAGAGATGCTTGATACAAAAGGGGGGAAATTAACCCTTTCAGCTACAGTAAGTAGAGATTTAATTTTGAAGGGCACATTCTTAGAGGCCCTTTAAGCTGAGATTTGGCGGCTGGGCAAAAGGAGCATAAAGCCGTCGGATGGAGAGGGCATCAAGAAGCCAGCAAGATATTTTCACTGGGAGTGCTTTCGTTTTGTAATACTGGGTGGCACCTAGATTGGCTAGTAAATTCAAAATAAGTGTTCAGATGCCACATAACTACCTGTGGTCATCAGCGGCGGTGGCTACAACTCGTATCCGAGAATGTCTTTTTTCCTTTAGCAGGAAAAATGCCACTGGCGTGAATTTATTTGAGGTGGATCCCCAGCTTGGCATGAAGTGACGCACACACTATGATCACGGAGCCGCCTCCTGTGGCACATATGAAATGAGACATGCAGGATTTAGCACCGGGACTGCAATGGACTGCCACAGCCTTGAGGATATTATCAAGGTGCGCCTTCACAGCCAGTCCATCTGGCATGGCCTCTTCCGCCTCCATGACCATTGGGAATCAGAGTTCTTCCTACCTGTGATAAATTAATCATTTTAGTAACAATATAAGTAGACATAAAAGTATTTCAGCTGAATTGGGTAGGGGGGAGTAACATTTTTGCAGACATCAGAAATGCTTTCTTTTATGGGAGGACAAATCCCATGGGCAACAAGGGAAAGCTCTGTCCCAGCTTCTACTGATCAGGCCTTCTGGGAATTGAAATTCAAGAACACCTGGAGTGCCAAGGTTGGCCATCCCACTCCTAAAGCCTGGAGAAACTGCTCAGAGATTTAACTTCCTCTTCTGCTGTATCTGAATCCGAATATTGGCGACCTTCATGGTAATCAGTCATGAAGAGTGTCCTGAAAATATAATGCAGTGGCCTTCCATTTGCCTTCCGCATCGCAGTGTCGACGCCAGTCCCGTGAGTCACTTTATGGCCCTGAGCCCTTTTGGCACGCCAAGTCCTCCTTGGCCCCAGGATGGATGAAGCTGCTCCCCGCCATCAAGTGGGATCCAAGTGGGATTTAATCCACTTGGGGAACCATCACCCTTCCCTGTGGACTTCACCACCCATTTAGTCCTCAAGGTGGTCAGGTTGGTTAACCGCCGCCTGACTCTCAGCGTTGAGTCGCTGGCATTACGGTCTACTCTATTACCATAGCAGGATAACCTGGCCCAGAAGGGCAGAGATTTAACATTCACCCTCTGTTTATGCTAAGCAGAGCTATTTTCATCCGCCAGCCATCAGAAAGGCAGCCTTCATTGTCTCGTCTTCTCCCCTCTTCCACTTTTCTCATGAATATTCTTCTCATTTGCACCTATTTCTATATTTGCCGGCCTCAGCTGGTGGAGATCGCAGATGTTTCTGAAGCCCAAGCTAGCTAACGTTCCCCATAGCTGGGAGGATCGCCATCTTCTCAGCGCAGGAAAAAGAAATACTTTCCAGAGTACGGAAATAGGTAAAGGTTTCCCTAGCTCGAAAGCCAGTCGTATCCGACACTAGGGTACAGTCGTCATCTCTGTTTCAAAGCTGAAGAGCCAACGCTGTCTACTTGTGCAGACATGTCTGTGGTCATGTGGCAGGCATGACTAAACACCGGAGCTCACGGAACGCTGTTTACCTTCCCACCGAAGTGGTCCCTATTTATCTCCTTGCAATTTCTTGCTTTCAAACTGCTAGGTTGGCAGGAGCTGGGACAAAGACGGGAGCTCATTCCGTCCTGCAGTATTCGGGAATCAAACTGCTGACCTGCCGCCTGCCAGTCAGCGTCTTAGCCACTTGAGCCACTGCTCAAGTGCAAAAGCTCTGATGTCATTTACTAACTCCTGGTTTCTAAAATGAGCAAAGCAGATTCCACCTACCTGCTCAAAACCCTCTGTATGTAGCAAAAACAGCAAAGGATTAGGGCAGAGGTTCCCAATGTGGGGCCCAGGCCCCACAGGGGGACTGCAAATCCCAGAAGCCTAAGTCAGTACATTGGCTGAGCAGTGTTTTGGGGAAATGACTTAGGCTTCTGGGAACTGAAGTCCAAAAAACCAAAGGTTGGGAAACGCTGGATTAGACGTTTGAGCCAAGTCCTGTATGTGCACTCAAAAGACTAGTCCTCAAGGTTCCTTAGGGGAGATCCGACCACTTTCTATGTGGTGGTGGGGAAACGTTTCCGATACACATTTTAGCCGATTGGTTTAGGTATCTGGCTGTGAAGGAGTCAGAGAATGAGAGTTCGATTCCCTTTCTGTGCCTCCAGGGAGAAAGAGCCGGCCTAAGTAGCTTTGGGTAAGCTGCACAGTCCCAAGAGCTCCTCCTAGAGGGAATAAAGGGTAAAACCATGTCTGTGTCTTCTCTACCTAGAAAACCCTGGGAAAGGGTCACTTTAAGTCAGAACTGACTTGATGGCCCACAATTACTAAAGGGGGGGTTGAGACATGTGAAGGATTGCAGTGACTTAGTGGTTAAGATGCTGGGCTTGATGACCGGAAGGTCGGCAGATCAAAAGGTCAAGACCCAAGTGCCGCATGACAGAGTGATTGCCCTTTGTCTGTCCCAGTTCCTGTCTGTGATTCTGTGCTGTCACGTTGATTTGGACTTTAGGGTCGCCCTAGTAGGGTTATTAAAGTATGGGACCATACCTGTCAAGTTTTGGATTTGAAAATAAGGGAAATCCAGTGGTGCTGGGCAGTCGCTGCGCCGGTGCGCATGCGCAGTACGGGTTTTGCCTTTTCCTTCCGTGCAAGACAGCACGGGGTTTTTAGTTCCCGGCTATTAAATAGAATATGGGAGATTTACGGGAAAATACAAACACGGGATGATGGCAGGAAAGAGGAGTAAATAACGGGAGTTTCCCGGCCAATACGGGAGACTTGACAGCTATGTATGGGACGCATTCAAGAAATGGCTGCCCATTACTCTGGGTGTGTGTGTGTGTGTGGTTGGAGTGTGCTGGATTCTGTCTGGACACCAGGTGGCAGAAGCAGAACAGTGCTGAGAGATGTTGAAGGCCACAATGTTTGCAATTTGCAGCTGATCTGAGTGGTGTGACACCACTGGTGTCTCTCTGTCCACAACTAGATTCTCAGCCTTGCAACAGAGTTCTCCTGTGTGCAGATCAGGCCGTGGGCCGTCAGGTTCACCACCTATTCCTCAGCCCATGCAAGGATCAGAGCATTATCTAAAATAACCAATGGAGGCAGAACACTGGATATTAAGTACTGTACTGTAATTCATTATGGTGCTGTACACTGTAACAGCTGTTAAGTTATATGTGGCAGCTGCAAAGTAAAGCTGGACAGGTTTTAGGCGGTGGCTCAAGTGGTTAAGATGCTGAACCTGATGACTGGAAAGTCGGCAGGGTCACCAGTTTGAGACCTGAGTGCTGCATGGTGGAATGAGCTCCCGTCTCTCTGCCAGCTCCTGCCAACCTAGCAAGAAATTGGTACCACTTCAGCAGGAAACTGCGGTAGCTCAAGTGCTTAAGGCACTGAACTCGCTGACTGGAAGGTCAGAGCTCGATCCTTGAGTACTGCAGGACAGTGAGAGCTCCCGTCTCTGCCCCAGCTCCTGCCAAGCTAGCAGTTCAAAAAAGCAAGAAATTGCAAGTAGATAAATAGGGACCACTTCGGTGGGAAGGTAAACAGCGTTCTTTGCAGTGTCTAGTCATGCCTGCCACTTGTCCACGGAAATGTCTGCAGATGCAGACAGCTTTAGCTCTTGGGCTATAAAAAGAGATGAGCACTGAACCCTAGAGTCGGATACGTCTGGCTTTCGAGAAAGGGCAACTTTTACCTTTACTAGTTTTCTCAAGCTTTCTCCTTGTTTACCGTAGCTCAGCCAATGACTAGGTCAGCAAAGGTCGCACTTGCACGAAAGCCAGTATTATGCCTAGGGTTTGGTCCTCATCTCAGTTTATGGCAGTGGTTCCCAAGGTGGGGCCTGTGCCCCACAGGGGGACTTCAATTCCCAGATACCTAAATCAGTATATTGTCTGATCAGTGCTTTGGGGAATTGTCTTAGGAGTCTAGGAATTGAAGTCCAAAAGCCAAAGGTTGGGAAACACTGGTTTATAGCGCAAGAGGAAGCGCTTTCTGCCTTAGCAAACATTTCTTGGTCACGTGGCATGGATGACTAAATACAGAGCGCACGGAATGCTGTTACCTTTCCCGCAAAGTATTTATTTATCTACTTTGCAATGTCTTGCTTTCAAACTGCTAGGTTGGCAGGAGCTGGGAGAGACTACGAGCGCTCCCTTCCCTCGTGCAGCACTTGGGTCTCAAACTACTGACTTGCCGACCTTCCAGCGTCTTAACTACTAATCCACTGCAGTCCCTTAGCCAATGAACACACTTGCACTCAATTCTCTTTCTGAAGAGAATGAGAGAGGGACACTGGCTGAGGGAAACTCAGAGAGGGAAACTTTCTGAGGAGAATCTGAAGAGATTCTGAGAAGAATCTGAAGAGATTCTGAGGAGAATCTGAAGAGATTCTGAGGAGACTGAAGAGATTCTGAGGAGAATCTGAAGAGATTCTGAGGAGAATCTGAAGAGATTCTGAGGAGAATCTGAAGAGATTCTGAGGAGAATCTGAAGAGATTCTGAGGAGAATCTGAAGAGATTCTGAGGAGAATCTGAAGAGATTCTGAGGAGAATCTGAAGAGATTCTGGGGAGACTCTGAAGAGATTCTGGGGAGAATCTGAAGAGATTCTGGGGAGAATCTGAAGAGATTCTGAGGAGAATCTGAAGAGATTCTGAGGAGACTCTGAAGAGATTCTGGGAAACTTTCTGAAGAGATTCTGAAGAGAATCTGAAGAGAACTTCCAGAGAAGAATGAGAGAAAAGAAATATTGCTCTCTTCTAAACTATCTGAATAAGTTAGTGAGTTAGATTAATTTATATTGATTTGATTTGATTTATTCAGCTCAAGTCGCTAAGACGCTGACTGGGAAGCGGAAGGTCAGCAGTTCGATTCCCGAGTACTGCAGGACGGAAATGAGCTCCCGTCTTCATCCCAGCTCCTGCCAACCTAGCATTTCGAAAGCAAGAAATTGCAAGTAGATAAATAGGGACCACTTTGGTGGGAAGGCAACAGCGTTCCGTGCGCTCCGGTGTCTAGTCATGCCTGCCACATGACCACGGAAACGTCTGCAGAAGCAGACAGCTCTGGCTCTTCGGCTTAGAAACAGAGATGAGCACTGCACCCTAGAGTCGGATATGACTGGCTTTCGAGCAAGGGAAACCTTTACCTTATTCGATTTGTATGCCGCCCACTCAGCACACGCTGACCCAGGGTGGCTCACAAAAATCACAACACAAATCAACAATATACAAAGTAAATACACAATAATACAATATACAAAATTCAATCTACAAAAAACAATAACACATTATAATATGCAACAACACAGTACAATACTATAATACAATGATAAAGTCACAACCACATAGAAAAGTTTCTGAAACAAGGACCAGGGGTGGGGTGGCAGATGTCCTCAGCCTCAAGGCGGGACCGTCTTCTGCCATTCGAGCAAAACAACAGAGTACAAAATATCATAGAATACAGTAGCATATAATGACAATACATAAGTCAGAATATCTCGTCATCGCAAAAACAATATACATCACAAAAGTGCAAAGAGAAAAGCATTTCAAAGCCTAACAGAAACATCACAAAGAAGCGGATGACCCAGAGCGGATGACCAAATGACCCAGAGGATCCCTGGTCTATGGAACTCCCTGCCAGAAGAAGTGGTGACAGCTGTCAGTCTTGATAGCTTTAAGAAAGGATTAGACAAGTTCATGGAGGACAAGGGTATCCATGGCTATAATTATGGATACCTAAGGACAACCTCCGGGTTGGAGAGATAGGCAGGATCTCTCTCAATGCCATCTCCAGGGAATCCTAAGCAGGTGAAGGCATCTGCTTGGGAATAATACCCTGAAGGAAATGGTGCGCCACTGTGGGAGACACAATGCTGGACTGGATGGGCTCCTGTGGCCTCTTCCAGCAATGCTGTTCTTATGTTCAGCGCTGAGCCCTGACAATTAAGTCCACTTCTCCCTCCGGCCAGGATGGGCCGAGGGCAGGCAGCCGGCGGCAGCGGCAGAGTTTTTGAAGCCGCCAAGCCTTTGCCGCTCAACGTCCTCAACGGATCCCGGGGCTCAACGTCCTCTGTAACTTCAGTGGCTTTTTAACCCTTCCAACTCCGGCCCTTGACGAGGGCTCGGAGGAGGGCGTCCATTCATGGCGTGTACCAAGGTGTTGATTTTCCTGAATCTTTTTGAATAGTGTTGTATCTATTGTATTGTTATCTGTATTGTGTGAACCATGTATCTTTAACATTCCTTATGAAAAACAAAATAGATCACAATTCCTTCGATAATATGCATGTTTATTGAAGGGAGGGCAACAGAGTAAAGCCATCTTAAGCCAGGAGAGGCCACACTGCTACCATCCTCTCCTTCTGACATTTTCTGGGGATCACTTTTAGAGTGGATCTTCCAGGTTGCAGCAAAAAAGGTAATATTTCGCTGGACCAGCACTTCATGGAAAACTGCTCGGAGTCTCAGTAGTCCCAAGTTGGAGCTGGCTGTGTCTGGGAGACCCAGGGGGGGACAAGGAGAGGACTGAGGCGGAGGGAATTTAGTGCCAGGTAATGTTAAAGTAACATTGGCGCATGCTCAGGAGTTGCTAACAAGCTCTGCTGGAGGAGATGAGAAGGTTTTATCCGGAGTGGAAACCACACATTTTATGTAGAGCGTGCAAGCCCTTCTTAGACAACTCTCTGGGGTGGGGTGGGGTGCATGACAGTTTTTACTTGGGGAAAAAAGAATAATTAGAAAGAGTCTTGTTCTGTTTTCTCACTTGGTTGTCGGTCAAAATCTTAGGGGTGGGTGCGGGAAAGGCAAGAGGACAATGAATCCGCATTTTTCTCCCCCAAGACGATGAACTCCGCCTTGCTTTATTCTTCCTGCCTGGGATTTCAGTGACGTCTGTCCACTCAAGCGCAAACAAAAGATGATCTAAATTATGTATCGAGACCAGCTGGCAGGCCTGCTTTTAATGCTCATTTCTTCTGCTGAAAAAGCTTCCCTCGCACACCGAGCGGTGGCTGGGAGCCTCTCCCATGAGACGAAGGCTAACCTGCCCCTTCTTCCAATCCACTTCAATGGAGAGGGGGGCGAGGAGCCCAAACGACATCTAATCTTCCCAGGTTTTCCCTTGACTCACAGCTGGTATTTTTAGGAACCACAAATACTGTTTAATTTTACACCCGGTTAGTCCAATGCATGGCTGTGAGAGCTGGACCTGAAGGACGGCTGAGCACAGAAGAAGAGACACCGTTGAACTATGGGGTGGAGGAGGCTCTTGAGAGTTAAATGGCTCCCAAGATTCAACATATTTTGCCCTCTGAACTCTTATTTGGGAGATTCAAGAAAGTCCCATGTGGCGATAGGTTGTGTCCTTGTGGGGCCAAGTGTGCTGAATCTGTTAGTCACGTTCTCTTCTACTGCCCATTTTACAAGGACATCCATTTCAAATACAGTAGTACCTCGGATAACCACTGCTAGTGACTCAACGCAGAGTGTCATAGTGGCAGTTAACTAACCTGAGCACCCTGAGGACTAACGGCCTTGGGTGCCGTAGTCTACAGGGAAGGATGATGGTCCCCAAGTAGATCAAATCCCACTTGGACCCCTCTTGATGGAGGGCAGCAGCTTCATCCATCCTGGCTTGGGGCTGAAGAGGACTTTGCGTGCCATAAGGGCCCAGGATCAGAAGGCGACTCACAGAACTTGATCAGTGGTATGGGTGTCACGCTGCGATGCGGAAGGCACATAAAAGACCACAAAGAAGGACAATCAGCCTGAGGCATCATGAGTTTGATTCTCCACTATGCCTCACAAAAGAAAAGCCTTCTATGTGGCCTTGGGTTAATTCGATGGCCCCAAAGAAGACCCCCTCCCTAGAAGAAAGCACAGAAAGTCAACTTCTGAATACTTTAATATCTAGGACACTGCTAGAACGAGAGAGTTGGGTTTCACTTACCAGTGATAACTTTCGTTCTTCGAGTATATAGTTTGTGAATCCCCACTATTGGGTTATGCGCCTGCGCAGAACATTGATGTTCTACGCAGGTGCATAACCCAATAGTGGGGATTCACAAACTATACGAAGGAGAAAGTTGGGTTTCACTTACCAGTGTTAACTTTCATTGAGTATATAGTTTGTGAATGCACACTATTGGGTTATGCACCTGCGCAGAATATCGATGTTCTGCGCAGGCGCATAACCCAATAGTGGGGATTCACAAACTATACGATGGAGAAAGTTGGGTTTCACTTACCAGTGATAACTTTCGTTCTTTGAGTATATAGTTTGTGAATCCCCACTATTGGGTTATGCGCCTGCGCAGAACATCGATGTTCTACGCAGGTGCATAACCCAATAGTGGGGATTCACAAACTATACGAAGGAGAACTAACTTGACGTCACACAATAATTGGCAGTATTAAAAACCCTAAATGTTGGGGCAGGTTTGGATTACGGCAGGAGTTCCTAATTTACGGCCTGTAGGCTGGATCCGGCTCACGGGCTAAGTTGCCGCCAAGACCGGAAGTGCCCATCAGGACAATCAGCCATGATGATCGCCTATATTCTGATACAGCAGAATAATAATTATATGTTACGGGGGGGGGGGGGGGGTTCGGGATTTTAGAGATGTCTAGGTGGGTGATGGCCAAAACAAGGTTGGGCACCTCTGCTTTAAATAATCTGACCAGGACGCCTTCAGTAGGCAAATGGGCAACTCGTGGGCATTCAAACGAAGCCTCCGCTCCGGCTTTCATCATGTTCCCGATGTTGTCTTCTGTTTGCTGCTTTTCCACTTGGCTTATTTGGCAACCCTCCCCGCCTCTTCCCTCCGCCATCAGAAAGAAACATTCTGCAAACCAAACTAAGGAATTGCAGAGGACTTCGGGACAAGTTTGAATAAGAAAACACATCATTCCATGTTAAAGGATGACTCACAGCCACCAATCTCCCCCCATAAACCCCAAGACCAGCCACCACATAGCTTGCTCTCTCTACTCTTTACATCTGGGAGATTTCATGCAAACAGATGCAACTTTCCAAACTCCAATCACCCTCCCTCTCTCCTGCTCAAAAAAAGGGAAATCTTCAAAGTCGACAAGGTTGCATCCTGTAGATGTTCATGTGCTGACAGTGGGCCAAAAACCAAAATCCAATTCCCCCAGCGCTTTTACAGGAAAAAGCTTTTCTGATATGTATCGCCGCATCCGTGGACAAACTAACCAACCACAGGTTTTGGCAAGGCCTCAAATAATGGCCAGGATCTGATCATTTGTTACATGACGGAGCCTCTTAAACTCAGTCTTGCTTTGCCTTTCCTGTAATCCAGGGGGTCCCAACCTTTTGACCACACACCCGTCATCACATTGTTTTCCCCGACAGCGGCGCATGCATTTGTGCCACATTTCCAAGCGTTTTTCCTGCCTCCGCCGCTCCCCTTTGAGAAGGGAAGAACATTTTTGCACCATTTTTGAATTTTTTCGCTGCGTTTTCAGTGTTTTGGTGCAAAAACGTGGCAATTTCGGCACTCCTAGCGACGTCAGGATACTTCCGGTGTTGGCGGCAATTCGACCATGAGCTGGATCCGTCCCACAGGTCATAAGTTAGGAACCCCTGCCGTAATCCAAGCCTGCCCCAAGGTTTAGTTTTTAATACTGCCAATTATTGTGTGATCAAGTTAGTTCTCGTTCTAGGAGTTTTCTAGATATTAAAGTATTCAGAAGTTGACTGTGCTTTCTTCTATGGAGGAGGGTCTTCTTTCTGGCCATTGAATTAGCCCAAGGCCACATAGAGGGCTTTTCTCTTGTGAGGCACACTGGAGAATCGAACTCATGATGCCTCTCTGCAGTCCAATGCTCCACCCTACCAATAATAAGTTTGTGCCAGAAATTATTCTGGGTTGAAAGGATTTTTGCGGAAGAAATTCCGCTCAGGGAACGCCGAAATCAGACTCGTTTCATGTCCCCAAGAGCTGGGACAGAGACGGGCGCTCAATCAGTCATGCAGTACCTGGGTCTTGAACTGCTGACTTGCCGGCCTTCCAGCTAACAAGGTGCACTTCTTAACCACTGAGCCACCACACCCTACTGAAATCTCACTTTAATCACATACAATCTTATGCTCTAATGTAGAATCTGACCTGCTGGGGATACCTCTCTGGCCTCCGATGACACGCAGAATGTAACCCTGGTGGCGCAGTGGGTAAACTGTTGTCCTGCAACCAGAAGGCTGGAAGTTCAATCCTGACCAGGGCTCAAGGTTGACTTAGCTTTCCATCCTTCCGAGGTCGGTAAAATGAGTACCCAGCATGTTGGGGGCAAAAATACTAATTATCTTGTGAACCGCCCAGAGAGCGCACAAGGCACTATATGGGGCCGGATAGAAATGTTATTGCTTTGCGCTGCCCTCAAGAACTTCTCTGCCATAGAGTTGGACCTATTAAAGGAAGCCCAGTCCAAATCTGGATTAAATTGTTCCCAATTAAATAGGCAAGCATGTGAGTTTGCCCAGTTGCAGTCCTTCCAACACAGGCAAGCTGTTTTCTTTGCTATTTAAATTGTGGCTCTTATGTCAAAGTTTGCATTTCTGTGTATACAGTACATACATTTCTCCGTATAGATGTAGATTTGCATAACGTTTGCATCTGCCATGTCCTTTTGGCGGCGTCTTCTTCAGTTGCATTTCCTCTTCCTTCCAGCTATCCCAAACCCAATTGCTACTCCCGGCTGGAGTAGACCCATTCAATGTACTGCCGAACACTGAATGAGTCAAGAGCTGCTGGAAATCCTCATGGTTTCAATGGGACCTCTCTATACGCAACTGTCAATGTCAAACAATGTAGACATGAATCATTAGTCCCAAACTTGAGCACTATAACCCTGGCAGAAGTGGTGAACATTTAGAGCAAGAGTTCTCAACCTTTTAAAGCCGGGGGGTGGGTCACGCACCCTCAGACAGCTTCAAGGGCCAGACAACTATTTTGCCCTTCCTCCATTACATGGCGCTTCCTAGTGTGGTGGAGGCAGGTGACGGGTGGGCGGCAGCAGCACATGAAATGGCACCGAGGGCTACATCTGGCCCACTGGCCGCAGATTGAGAATCCTTGATTTAGAGGAGCCACAGCTGTAACAGGAGCATACATGTCAAGTTTTGGATTTGGAAATAAGGGAAATTTCCCAGCAAACATGGGATACTTGACAGCTATGCTTATCCTGTGCTGCCCTCCAATGGTGGCAATAGGGCATTGCAGTCTAATTAATAAGGGATGACGGCAGGAAAGAGGGTAAAATAAGGGGTTTTCCCAGCCAGTACGGGATACTTGACAGCTATGCTTATCCTGTGCTGCCCTCCAATGGTGGCACTAGGGCGTTGCAGCCTAATTAATAAGGGATGACAGCGGGAAAGAGGGTAAAATAAGGGGTTTTCCTGCCCAATAAGGGATACTTGACAGCTATGCTTATCCTGTGCTGCCCTCCAATGGTGGCAATAGGGCATTGCAGTCTAATTAATAAGGGATGATGGCGGGAAAGAGGGTAAAATAAGGGGTTTTCCTGGCCAATAAGGGATACTTGACAGATATGAACAGGGGGTTGAGATGGGAGCTTAATCCTGAATTTGAACCATGATTGTTCTGGATTAGAGGTCCCAGTATTCTCCAAATGAGGACCCCAACACCTAGTAAAGGTTTCCCTTGCTCAAAAGCCAGTCATATCCGACTGTAGGGTTCAGTGCTCACCTGTTTCAAAGCTGAAGAGCCAGCGCTATCTGAACCTGCAGAGGTTTCCGTGGTCATGTGGCAGCCGTGACTAGACACCGGAGCTAAGGCATACTAAAAACATTTTGGGACATCGGTTGCTTTAGCAAAAATTTCTTCCACTGGAGCGTTTTCGGGCCATCTCCCCAACATCCAGAGAATCGCCTTTACTGTATTTGTGGGCGTACATAATCATATTCATCTTCTCACAAAGGCCCAAATCTCTTCAATAAATGATTTAATTGAAATTAATGCATAAGCTGCTAAACTACAATCAACTTGATTGTCCACCCAGCCCTATATCATGAAGGTCAGCACCAGACGCAAGTCATACCAGGAAAGATTCAACAGGACAGAATGCTCTTTGTAAGTGTGGAATGTAAGACTTCTTGTAGGTCCTCAACGAGTTTGCTTCGGGGGGTTTCTGGGCCGTCTTGGATGAGAGTCAGAGCCTGCCCCATCGAAAGCAACAGGGCTTTCCATTTGCACAAGAGGAGACAACGGGGAGAAGGTCGCCACTTTTTGGGCTTTTGGAATCCATGACCGTTGGTGTTGAAGGCTAAAAGAACCTACAGTCACGTCAAACATTGGTTCCATCTCTTTAAATAAGTCGATTATGGCTGTTTGGATCCAGCCCTCTGCTTTTTGAAGGTCTTCTCCAGGATCCTAGAAAGAAAAAGAAGGCATCACTTACCTGTAACTGTGGCTCTTCAGGTGGCTCTCCGGCCTTTTAAAAGTGCCAAGAGACTCAACGCAGCACCTTCTTTAGGAAAATCAGCTCTACCAACCTAAAGCCTTCCACCAGATTTTGAAGCATTACGGAACCAGAAGTCCAGACAATTTGCCCAACCCTGTCTAGGACCAGGATTAATCCCCAAAAGTCTGGGGAAAGGTTATGGCATCTGTAGTTCAATGGTCCCCCGCCAGGCGAGCGCCTTGCTGGGGCGCAGGGGCTTGAGCGGTCTAACTAGGCAGTGTTGCCCATCTCTAGTCAATGCACACGTCATGGTCCACCTAGCCAGCGGGTGACGTGATATTCAAATGGCTCAAAACCACATGCAGATGGACTTGATTTCTCAAGTCCATTTGCATGTATGGAACATCATTGAGATGTCTACCAATGCATGGACTCCTCGCTGAATAACGACTCCAAGGAATCCAAGATTAAAGGTGACATTTTCAAAGACTGCTCACTCAAACTGATGCTGGGAAATATCACCTGTTGTTCACCTCCACAGACAGGTGTGTGCTGTATTTACATTATTGATTTGCTTTTAGGATATTTTGTAATTATGGCCTTCTGTCGGCCAAGTCCCCTGTACAGAAGATAATCAAAGCCTTCCCTTGAATGAGTGGGTTGGACAATATCTACAGAGGAAAAACTTAAGTGTCTAGCACAAGGGTTCCCAACCTAAGGCCCGTGGGCCGGATCCAGCCCCCATTGCCATTTCATGTGGCCCCCCCCACCCCTCCAAGAGCATTTGAGAAACAAAATTGGCCACCCCATCATGCAGGCAGGGCAAAATGGCCGCCCAGCCCTCGAAGCTGACTGAGAGCGTGACCCAGACCCCAGCTTGAAAAGGTTGGGAACCCCTGGTCTAGCAAAGAGAAATCTCCCAGAAAATGGACCCAAGGAAATCTCATGAGCACTAGCCAGCAAAAACAAATAAATAGATTTTTGCCAGCATCCTGCTTTCTATCAAACAGAAGACCTTTATGTCCTCTCTGCATCTTTGCATGAGGAGGTGCCAAAAAACATAAACAGACCTGTCATGTTACACATTCAAATTGCAGAGTTATTAATGCCTCGGGCTCATTAAAAATGCATGCAGTAATTGCGCATGCCCTGCTGATTAAAAAGCGCATCCCCCCCCCCCCCCCACGGCCTTCAAAAGTTGATTTCTACCCTTACATAGCTGTGGATATTAGCGAAAAAAGCTAATTGAGGCACATTATTCAACACCCTGATTTATTTGTGTAACTTGCATGCCATGGCAACTATGGATAAATTCACACATTTAACACATGCGGAGCATAACATATAATTCTGGAATGTCTATCCTTGAGTGAACAGGATCTGCAAAAGCTATTTCTCAATTCAGAGATTATTTTCTTATAGAAAGCCAATCTTTGGCGAATTGATTCCGTAGTTCCAGTCTCCTGACCTGGTGTGAGAAAGATTAGCCAGCACAACAAGGTGGCGCCCAGGATACAGAGCAAAACCAAATTAAAAGATGGAGGATGGAGCTCACTGGACAAGGAACATTAAGGAGGATCTGGCTGAGGATCTCAACCTTCCCCATATGTCACTTGGAGGGCCCTGAATAGGCTGAGGGTCGGAGTCCCTAAACGCAAGACCAACATGCTCAAGTGGGGGCTGCTCCTGGACAACAACAGGATCCGGCTCATTTACTGGTCTGCCGATTGCTGCCAGAGGCATGCGCAGATGAGGACTTGGGTTTGGACAATGAAAAAATGATGAAAGTGGCTTCATTTTGGCAGGCCAGAGGGTTTGATTGGGACATAAAAACAGCCCAGGGCACACCCAATTGTGATTAAAAAATACAATAGTAAGGTGTACTGATGGCATTGAGCCAAAAGTGAATGGGTTGACATAACCAAGTAGCCAATAAATAAGGGCAGGTGATGTTGGCAACAAGAAATAGGCGTAACTAGCCCGGGTCCTGTGTTTGCGGGGGGGGGGGGGGGGGGGGGGATCCGGTCCGCTCTCAAGTCCCCATGATGTACAGGTGAAACTCGGAAAATTAGAATATCGTGCAAATGTTCATTCATTTCACTTAAATGGTGAAACAAATATATGAGATAGACTCACTCCATGCAAAGCGAGAGATGTCATGCCTTAATTCGTTATAACTGTGATGATCATAGCATGCGTACATGACATTATGTGATGATTATGGGGTACATGAGATTGGGGAGTTGGGGTTTTCATAAGCTGTAAGCCATAAGCATCAATATTATAACAAAGCAAGGCTTGAACTATCTCGCTTTGCATGCAATGAGTCTATCTCATATATTTGTTTCACCTTTTAATTTGCATTACTGGACCGAATGAACATTTGCACGATATTCTAATTTTCCGAGTTTCACCTGTATACATGTAAATTTTAAAATGTGTGACTGTTGTTAATGTTTGAGTTTTATGCCATCAGCCACCCAGAGTAGGAATTTTTTCCTAGAGGGGCGGGGTATAATAAATAAATAAATACATGCATAAATAATCCGTCAATTCATTCCCAGATGAGTACTAGGGTCGGACCCACTGCTTTAAAACCACAGCATTTTAAAAACCTTACCTTCAAGCCTGTGGAAAAACCACAAATGGACAAAGCCAACTCATGTCAAACTGCTTTATTACATCTTAAATAACAGTACATTTTAATATAGTATCTATCTTGCATCCAGCTTTCTTGAAGTACACTGACTTTTTAAAATTAAATACAAAAGTGAAGGACAGAAGGGCGTGGAGAAAGAAAAGCTATACGGAGAATTTCCATGAAAGGGGTGGGACGGGGAAGGTGGGGCGGATTTTTTTTTTTGAATTTCCCCCCTGAAAAACACCAATTTTTTCAGGCCTAAGGAGAAGAAAAAAAAACTCGCACGATTACATTACATTCTGTACAGGATGTTGCAGAGAGAGAAATCCCAAAATCAATTAAAAGCCCATTGCTGTAGCAAAGAAGGAGAGGGGGAAATTCTGAGACAGTAAAAGAGCTGTCAAAGTTAGGCCAAACTTTTTTTGATTTTTGGAATGGTTTTCTGGGTAAGTTTTCCCCCTTCAAGTCAGGGAAAAGCCTGCTTGTTAGGGGGAAAAAAAAGCTAATTTGATTTTTTAAAAAGGGGCCTTGTTCAATCAGAGCCAACCTAGCTGCTAGGAATTTTAAAACATTATTTTCCCCTCCCTTCCCCACTCCCAGGATCAAACCTTCCATGATTCGTTTAACCAGGTGCGTTCTTTCTTTCCTCCCAATTAAGGATTATCACGTTAATATGAGATGTGCCTAGCCTGATCGCTTTCCATTCCTTGTGGATTTTGTCAATTCCAGTCAAACTAGATCACAGCAATGGTTACAGCTTTTCTTCATTTTTTAAAAATGGACAGGTTATTTCTTGAAAGGAAACACATATAAGGACGCGGCGTTAGTCTCCTATGTACTTGAGCATTTCTACAGCATGCGATTTTCTAAAGAGTAATCCAACCCAATATGGCAAACCAAAAACAGATCTGTTTCCCGCCCCCACTTTCCATTGTTCTCGTTTAACTTAGAAAGTTTTAAGATCATTATTTTCAAAAACATTAATTTGTACATTGCTTCATACACAAAGAATTAATGGAATAGCCAAGCGCTGAACAGGTTTTTCCGCTTTCCAAACCCCAAACCCACCCACCCACCCAAAACCTACCGATTCTTGCTTGTCTGTTGAGACTACGGGGTAGTGTTAGGCTATTAACAGCCCTCTGATTAGGCACCAAAAATCCAAACTATGCAAAGAAATGATTAATAGTTATGTGAGGTGGGGTGGGGGTAAAAAAAAACCCTTAAAGTTTGCATTGTTACCCATTAAAAGGTGATTTTTTTTCCTTAAACAAACATTCAATACCATGTACAGCGTGTGCTTGGTTATCTGACTTCTTAACATTATCCTATATATGCAATATTTGTGCAACCATTTTGTGACACTAAGACAGAAATAATAATAATAATAAAAAGAATTCAGGGACTAAATTTACAGCATAAACAAGCCCAGATGTTTCTGGGCTTCGACTCCCTGTCTTGGCTCAACATTTGACTGTAAAAGCAAATTGCATTTTAAAAAAAGAGAAAGAAATGGAAATGGAAATATGGACAAAAAAAGTAGCTATCAATCCTGCTACAAAACACGACTTCAAAGTTTGAAAGTGAGATTAAAACAAGGCCCTCCCACCCCCAACTCATAAAGTCAGTAAAACCAGATCAATGGTTTGCAATTTTTAAACTACCGTGAAAGTTAAATGTTGTCTGCTTCACAATGTTTTTTTTTTCATTTTTCTGTGTGTGTGTGTGTGTTGTTGTTGTTTTTTGTCTGGACATGCTTACACAAGTGTGGGGTTTTTATTTAAATTTTTTTTCTTTAGTTTTCTCGACGAAAAGTGGTCCCAAAAGGAAAGCACAATTTTACTTCTTTTGCTATTTTGTATTATGACCACAGAAATTCTTCTTTTAGAGATAATTGTGCTCTTCGTTTTCAGCAACAGGAGACGTGAAAGATCTCGCCCTTTGGTGGCTGGGTAGAAACGGGAGGGAAGAGGCGGGAGTGTCCGAGTTAGTATAGTTGGATTCAAGACATTATTTTAAACTTTCGACTGCTGGAAATGTCTTCCAGTCGGTGTGGAGTCCCCTGCTATTCCGACACAGAAAACACACAGGAAGTTTTGTTAAGCCTTTAAAAACTTTATGGTTACTACCAACTTTTAATGCTAATTTCCCTTCTCTTCAATTACACTGAACAACCACAATTTTGCTACTGGGAATAACACATGTGATTTACATGCTATCGAGTGTGCCGATTCCATATCTGAACTCAGAATTTTCCTATCACGTACAGATTTTAATAGCTGTTGAAATGGTCGGTAACTGGGTAATGTATTTTTACATGGAAACATTATAACAGCTGCGGCTAACACTATGCCAGCCTCCTCCTCATCTGAATCACGTCCCCTGGTGGCATGCATGTTCCAGCAGCGGCTGGGCATGTCTGCCTAGTCAGTGAGCTGACGTCAGAAATAGGTATATAAGGCGAGCTGGACCAAGGGTTTGTCTCTAGTGCGAAACCATCTTATTGGATAGTACAGCTAGGCCATTGTAAGTCTATTTTGAGCTAAAGATGAGTAGTCACGGCTGTGTTAATAAACCAGACGTATATTTGTGGCAAATATACCCCACGTGATCAACACAAGAACCTAACTAAAGTTGCATCTTGTATAACCTTGAAACTAATTTTTGACTAATGCAAAAAGAGGCTAATGGGTTTACTCTCTTGGGGAAACAAAAAACTGCTATTACCGGAAACTAGCTAAGGGTGTGATTTGCTATCTTAAGGTCCTGACATCCTAGGCAGAATCAGACTTCAGATTTGGATTTAGCACACTTGATTTAGTATAGGACAGGTGGATTAGACCAAGTAGCAGATGATATTTATTTATTTTTGTGATGCAGTGCTATACGTAACAGCAGTTTTTTTTTGTTTCCCCAAGAGTATAAACCCATTAGCCTCTTTTGCATTAGTCAAAAATTAGTTTCAAGATTATACAAGATGCAACTTTATACCGCTACCCAGAGCTCTCTTGGTTATCAACACAGAGCATAAAAGAAGCTTCTGGGACTTCTATCTTCAAGCAGCTATTTGGAGCAGCTAATACCGATTAAGATACCAAACTGCTCCTATGCTAAACTCAAGGACCAAAGTGTGTTAAAGTGGAGGAAGTGGGCAATTTGAGGCAATCAATGTGGCCTAAGGGTTCAAAACAAACCATCCCGCCCACTGAATCAATAGAACTTACACAAAGTATGGATATAGCAAGTTCCATTGATTCAACCTGTACTGTTTCAAACTAGCAATTGGGCTTAAAGCCCAAAACATGGGAGACCAGCAGTCCTCCTGGATGAGAATGAAACCTTATTTTTTATATAAGTGGCTTCTGGGAAGACCATAAACTGGGTGAAAGCAGAAAATCTGTCTTCCACTGGAATCAAAAGTTATACTGCCTCTGATGCTGGAGGATCTAAATCAGGGGTGGCCCACCTTTTTACACCACAGGCCTGAGTGGGCCAGACCACATCCCCCAGAAGCGACCATATTTACAGCTGTTGTAAATACGCTCATTTCCGCATTTACAACAGCCATGGACACGTTTGTGCAGATGCGTTTTATGGCTGACATAAATGTGCACGCTTCCACTTTCGGGTATGGCAGAAGCAGGTGGAATGGCATCACGGGCCAGGTCCGGCCTGCGGGCCATAGCTTGGGAACCCCTGATCTAAATAATCAAGACAACCTATCAGACATCAAGAGAGCCATATCCTCCCATCACACATACATCCAAATGCAAATTTTCAGATGGGTTGGCTGCAGGTAATGACACCACCTAGGGATGCTGTCAAAACCCATGAGCTGTCTCTCCCAAGGTCAAGAGCCTTCTCTGTCCGATTCGTTCCCACTGCCTACTGGGGTTTTGTATCAGTGACACAGAGGTAAATCCAGGGACACTGCCCCCTCCCCACTTGCCCACCTGGCCTTTCCCTTTTAAAAATACCTAGAGACTTTAGTTCCAGATCTTGAGGAAGCTATCCCACGATCCTGTCGCTACTGCCATGCCATCATCAGTGACGCCTAAGCAACTCACACGGTTGTCGTGGCCAGCGAGGACACCTAGAAATCGAAAAGAGTTTTGGGGTGGGGGTTAAAGGAGAGGTGGTAGAAAAAACAAGCTTCAGATCTGACAGGTTCCTACGCTTGCTATTGTGAGAAATGTGATTCACGGTACAAACCCAGACTAAGCTTCCTGGGTTGTTAAGTCGACTTTTTGTAGTTTAGGCTCTTCTTCAGAAGTTACTGTATGTAATGCTACGTTTATTTCAAGCAGGCTGGCTCTGCTGCTCTGAAGCTGGAAACGTCCTTAAGTGTGAAAGGACCCTAATGTGTGGGATAAAAATACCCCAGAGATACATGTTTGTGAGGAAAAGATTTCCTCTGGCATCCTGGAGCAATTCCCGATTAACACAAGAGGCTTAGACACAGGTGCTCCACAGGTGCAAACAGAGTGACCCGATGACCACCACTGTGCGCTGACACACGGGATATCCAGGCAATTAAGTCATCTCTACCAAATGAAGGAGGGTCGCGCTGAGCATGTTTAAAACTCTTAGGCTGTAAAGAGCCACGTTACCTGCTATTTTTCCACGTAAAGAAATCCTGTTACTATTAAAATGCTGCTTTTATTATCAATCACCAGCGCTGTAGGAAGGGAAATGAAGGCTCTGACCTGAGTCAGTAGCATATGGGCTGCAAACAGAGATGGTTTTGTACATGATGAGGAGCAACAAAAGCCCAGAATAAAACCACCTATTTGGCCGGGATCTTTCCCCCCTCCCCGCCCTGCCCACACAAACACATGTACAGATGAAGACTTGATTGTCGATGTGTTTACAATTAATGAGAGAGAATACAGTGTTATTTTCAACATACTATGCTAACGCCTGCTCAGGAAAACTTCAGTCAGAAACAACCAGTGCCCACCACCACCACCCCAAATATTCTGTTAAAATCAGGACTCAAGACTTGACCTGCCTTGTGTTTAATACATTCAATTGATCTTCATAAAAGGAACAGATCCCCCGCCCCCACCAATTCTATAAAACACTGCAATTGGCAGGGTCATCACCTCTGCCGTACCTGTTTGTAAATCTTTAATTCTGCGTCCCCTCGGTCCCATTTTACATGCTACACAAATATATTATTGGAAACGCCAGCTGTAGCTGAGCATTCTTCTGCAAGTACAGAACTCCAGAACATCGCGGCTACCCCGTAATTACTTTTGTAATTATTCTTGTCAAGCAACCTGTCATGGTAAGTAGACGCTTCGGGCATATCTTTAAATATAAGCCCATATGATAGTTGCTTCATAAAAGAAAAATCATTTCACCAATATTTAAAGCAATAAAGCTAAAAGCAACCAATTACTGCTTCGTATTGGTTTTTTTTTAAAGGGTGGGAATAACAGCCCCACATTTTTGTTGGAGGAAGGTTTTTTGCGGTGCTCAGGGAACACCCAAATGAGGCTCCTTTCATGTCCCCCAAGAGCTGGGACAGAGACGGGCGCTCAATCCATCATGCAGTACCTGGGTCTCGAACTGCCGACTTGCCAGCCTTCCAGCTAACAAGGTGAGCTTCTTAACCACTGAGCCCCTGGGACCCAAATGCAACTGCATTGCAGCACGTGTGAAATGCAGAATTCATTTCCTGTGTATTATATTTCGTATCTTGTAAACCGTTTTGAGTTCCCTTAGGGGAAGTAAAGCGGTATAGAAATATAAGTATAATAATAATGATAATGATAATAATAATAATAATAATAATAATAATAATAATAATAATAATAATAATAATAATAATAATAATAATAATAATAATAATGAGTATATGAACACACACACACACACACCCTTCCAATAAAAAGTCAGCAGACAAGTCCACCTAGCACTGGTAGCTAGAAAGAGGGCATGCCAACCCTTTAATAATGGAGCATGGCATTTCTTCAAGGAAGAATTGTGTACTGTGAGGTACGAGTTCTTTTGTGTCCGTCCTCTTAAGAGCTAAAAATGTGGTCCTCTCTCCATCCTTCACAAGGTTATTTCTTCTTTCCCACACCCTCTCCCAAAATACATGTAAACAAAATGTTTTATGAGCAAATTATACCACCAGAGGCCTGACACACAAACCTACCATTAGTTCCAAGTGCATTAGTTCCTTTCATTTTTGAAAGGAAGGCATCATTCTTACACATGTGAGCAGCAATAAATATGGATGTCAAAGGCTTGTTTTTTGAGGATTCGAGCCATTCCTGCCTTGTTTCTTTGCTCATTTTTTTAAAAAAATTGTTTCTTGGAACTTTACCTGTCCCAAACAGCGACAGGTACTGTGATTCATCCGGCCCACGCCACCCTCGTCGCTCCTGGAAGTGGAAGTAAAACGCGCCCGTATGAGCGCGTTTTACTTCCGCTTCCAGGAGCGACGAGGGCGGCGTGGGCTGGATGAATCGCAGTAAACCCATTCGTGTGGATTCACGGGCTTCTGGGAATTTAAGTTCAAGAACATCTGGAGTGCCAAGGTTCACCATCATGGTTCTAGATGCTGCTCTTAGATTTGTGTTCACTACAACCCAACACACATACAGAGAACATTGCTCGTTGCGCATCAACCATCCTGCCGTTTTTCCTTCCTTCGAGTCCCATTTCTTCTGCTCTCTCTTGCTCTACCCCCACCCTCTATTTTTAGCCCAAGCAATGCTAAAAGTGTACCTGCTCTGTCTGCTTTGAGTGTGTCCCACACATTGCAGTTGAAGTCATCATAGCCAGCTAGGAGAAGGCGGCCGCTCTTGGAGAAAGCTACGGAGGTGATGCCACAAATGATGTTGTCATGGGAATAAACCATAAGCTCCTGGTCGGCACGGAGATCAAACAGCCGGCACGTGGCATCGTCAGAGCCTGTGGCAAAGGCGTTGCCGTTGGGGAAGAACTGGGGGGGAAACCAAAGAAACGTGGACGTTACCCCAGAGGGCAAGCGGAGAGCTAAGCATGCGATCACACTTATATACCTGCTCCATAACACTTAGTGCACTCTCTGGGTGGTTCACAAGTTAATTAGTATTTTGCCCCCAACATGCTGGGTACTCAATTTACCAACCTCGGAAGGATGGAAGGCCGAGTCAACCTCAAGCCCTGGTCAGGATCGAACTCACAACCTTTTGGTTGCAGGGCAGCAGCTTAACCACTGCGCCACCACGGCTCCTAGCCTGCCAGAGTGCTCAACGGCAACTGATAAGCTATTTCGTCCTCTGCCAAGAAGACGCCCAGTATAACTGTAAGGCACATACATCCATGCTTTGAAGCCCTCCTCTCCCCACAAATCTCGTTACGTACACAGATGGCATTGATGTCTGACTCGTGGCCAGTGAAGGTTTGCCGGCACATCCCTTCTCGGACGTCCCACAGCTTTGCAGAGGCATCGCAGGCACCAGAAACGAAACACTTGGAATCGGGAGCCAGGGACAGGCTCATGACGTCTCCGGTGTGGCCAGTGAATGTGGTTGTTTGTTGGCCTGTTTCTATATCCCAAAGAGCACTGGAAGGGGTGGGATAAAAAGGTTTTAAAATGGAGAAAGAAACCATAAGAAAAAGAGGGAAGGCTCGATAAAGCATCTTGGATCAGGGTGGACAACCTAGGACCGTGGATGGTGAACTTTGGCACTCCAGGGGTTTGTGAACTTCGATTCCCAGAAGCCCTGATCAGAAGGAGTGCTGGCTTGGGCTTCTGGCAATTGAAGTCCAAAAACACCTGGAGTGCCAAGGTTCACCATCCATGGTCCTAGGATGAGATCTAAGGGAAAGATTTTTTCTTTGTACTTTTATGATGTATGTTGTTTCTACGATGATATGACATTCTGATTTATGTATTGTTGTTATATGCTACTGTATTCTATTGTATTTTGTACTCTGTTGCCTTGCTCGAGCGGCAGAACACGACCCCACCTTGCGGCTGCCACCCCACCCCCGGACCTTGTTTTGGGAATTTTTCTATGTGGTTGTGACTTTATTATCGTATTATAGTATTGCAATGTGTTGTTGTATATTATAATGTGTTGTTTTTTGTAGATTGAATTTTGTATATTGTATTATTGTCTATGTACTTTGTATATTGTTGATTTATGTTGTGATTTTTGTGAGCCGCTCTGAGTCGGCGTATGCATACAAATCGAATAAATCAAATCAAAGGCAAGACTCAAAAAACATCCTAATGCAATTTCTACGCCCCCAACTGCAGGACACTTCAGCCCTCCTATTCAGAATGGATTTTTATGCAAAATTTCCAGTTTAAATTATTACTGAGAACTAAACTACGTCGAGACTAAATCATCTAGACATGATGCCTGGTTTTAAGATCTATTAATGTTACCTTCCGGGTTAAAACACCAGGAAGTTTTAAAAAAAAATCAACATAAAATCTCATGTCTCCTTGGTTTTAAGTCCCAGAAGTTAAACGTACCCATGCATGTGCAAAACGCTGCCGTAAATGCACTCGCGGCCGTCATAGATGCATTTATGACAGCCGTGGATGCATTTATGGCATTTTGCGCATGTGTGGGTGCGTTTCACTTCCACGTCGGGTGGGAGGAACCACATGATCAGCCTGCTCAACCACGTGACTGGTCCGTGGCTCAAAAAGTTCGGGCATCCCTGTTCTTAGATAAAAACACAAACACACATCCTCCCTGATGGTAAAAAATTACAAAACAGGGAAGGAAGAGGCAAGATTCCCTTTCTTTTGTGCTCCACTTTCCACTTGAATGAAGCACTACAATGTGACCAGTAGTGGGGAATATTCGCTACCTCATTCTATGAAAGTGCAGGTTGAGCCCAACAGTTTTGAAGACAGCCTCGATTATTAGCATAAACATTTCCTTAATTTTGTTTAACAAACAAGTCCATCTTTATAGCAGCGCTGTCGCTTTAACTCCTCACCAAGTAGTATCTCCGGAGCTGGTCACAATTTGGTTATCGTCCACAAAACGGCAACATGACAAGTAGCCTGTGAAAGGAAAAGGAGAGAGGAAAGTGCACAAAAAACATACTTTGTGAATATCTACAATTTCAAATTTATTTATTTTTTGGTTACCATGCACAAAGCTTTGGTTAGGGTGGGGGCAAATTGTGACCCCCCCCCAATGGTTCCTGGACTTAAATCTCAGCGTTTCTCAACAAGGACGATGTTGGCTAGGCCAATGGTCATTCTGAGCTAGAAAGTGTGGACCAGAAAAAAGGGACTTTCTCCGTCTCAACACATTTCAGGAAACAAGAGTTTGCCCAGTGTAATATGATAGGTACTGCAGGACGGAAATGAGCTCCCGTATTCATCCCAGCTCCTGCCAACCTAGCAGTTCGAAAGCAAGAAATTGCAAGTAGATAAATAGGGACCACTTCAGTGGGAAGGTAACAGCGTTCCGTGCGCTCCGGTGTCTAGTCATGCCTGCCACATGACCACGGAAGTCTGCAGAAGCAGACAGCGCTAGCTCTTCGGCTTTGAAACAGAGATGAGCACTGAACCCTAGAGTCGGATACGACTGGCTTTCGAGCAAGGGGAACCTTTACCTTTAACATGATAGGACTGTGTCTAACTTGTCTCACAATTTATAACGCAGCCTAAGTCAACCAGCCAATTCCTCCTCATCTCCGGCGCTCTCAACAACCTCTGTAGTACTAAGGTGACTATTCACCACCAGCGGAGGTTATGATTCGAGCATGAGACGCCTGGATTCATGTTACCAAAGGTGTGCCAAACATTCAGCTGCCTACAAGCACTTTATAAAGGGTGCTTCCAGGGATGTGCCAAAGCAGAAATTCACTGGAAGCATGGATCTGTCAAATCACCCTCTATTCACACCCAAAAAGAAAGACCAAGCACAAAAACTGCTTGTCTAAACAAGGGTATTTTTAAAAAAGCCACCCTAGTCTAAAGTCACACACTTCATATTCCTTGCAGCTATATCATCAATATGCTGATGATACCCAACTATATATCTCCCGAGTGATATATCTCCCAGTTCAAGTCCTATCCGTCTGGATGGGGGACAATGGGCTCCAGCTGAATCCTGGCAAGACTGAGTGGCTGTGGGTCAGGACCCCCATGTTATCCCAGGAGTTACCATCTGTTACCATCTTTGGTGCTGGATGGGGCTTCCTTGCCCCAGACAGACCCGGTGCGTAATTTGGGAGGCCTCCTGGACTCACGACTACTGCCCGTTTTGCAGGTAGCAGTCGTGGCCAGGAGGGCTTTTGCGCAACTTCATGCCATTCGCCAATTACGTCCGCTCCTGGACCGGGACTCCTTGCTTACGGTCACACACGCTCTGGTCATCTCCAGAGACTGGATTATTGCAATGCGCTCTACATGGGGCTGCCCTTGATGACCATCCGGAAGCTACAGCTGGTTCAGAATGCGGCTGCCCAGGTGGTGACGGGGTGCGGGCGTTATGCCCGTGACTTGCCGCTGCTGCAGGAGCTGCATTAGTTGCCAGTGTGCCTCCGGGTGCTATGCAAGGTGCCGGTTTTGACCTTTAAAACCCTTCATGGTAGTGGGCCAGGATACTTAAGAGACCGCGTCACCCCAAGGTTTTCAACCCGTCCTACGAGCGGACCGTAGGGGCTCCCTAGTGGTCCCATCAGCCAGGGAGGCACATCTCACTGGGACCAGGAGGAGAGCCTTCTCGGTATCTGCCCCAGCCCTATGGAACCTCCTGCCACTTGAACCGCGCCTCCATGCAGAGTTGCTCCCCTTCAGGAAGGCCTTAAAAACGTGGGGTGAGGTACAACTGGTACCACAACCCAGCCCTGCTGGCTCATCTAGCCCTGCCCGGGGTTTTTATTTACTCCTGTCCAGGTGCCCTTCTTTTTAAGGGGATTGGGAAGGATTTATGGACGTTTTTAGAGAATTTCATAGTATTTGGTTTTAATTAGTATTGGGTATGGGTTTTAACTGATGTTGTGAGTTGCCTTGGGTCGCTTAGGCGAAAAAGGTGGTTATATAAATCCAATGAATGAATGAATGAATGAATGAATGAATGAATAATGGTTCCTTTCCAACAACATCTGTGGAATGACTTTATCTTTACCTAGAATTGATTCAAAAGAAACACAAAACAAAACCATATCCACTTTCTAACTCAGACGGGACAAACGAGTAGACCATTATCTGCTGTTTAGTGCCATAAGCAAAGATCCACTTAAACTGAGTTTCAGTGCCTAGTCTTGTGGATTTGTTGCTTCATCTTCTTTGTCTAGGCCAGGCGTAAAACTGCCAAAATGAAGCCACCTTTGGGTGAGTCTATTCTACAGTTTCTTTGGCCTGACCTAGTGTGAGAAAGATTAGCCAGCGACACAAGGTGGACGTTACCAGGGCACGCCCAATTGTGGTTTAGAAATGGATGCGCTGAAAACGCCAAGCTATGCAAACTCCCTGCTAAACACTCACAAATACGTTTAAATATATTTAACTCATGTCTTATTTATTACCTTAAATTGGGAGTTATGAACACATTTAACTTCACAGAGCTATAAATAACGATGCATTGCTGGGTAACCTCAGTTCCCCCCCTGTGAAACTGTTGGGAGAGCGCTCCCTTTCGCCTGCATCCGTGAGGCCGGGCAGCCGCCAGAGCCAGCAAGAGACAGAGCCCCCCTAAGGTGTCCTCTGAAGAACCGTTAAAGGTTTCTCCGGAGCCAAGCTGGCAGCCTCTGGAGGAAGAGGCTTCTGTGCTGCGACACATCTTGAGATTCTGTCCCTTTTACATGCACAAAAAGAGGCGAGTTCTCGCCTGCTGCACCCCATCAGATGCACTGCAACAGATTCATACCTGTCAAGTATGGATTTCCCATATTCTTGTGCTGGTTCTTCCCCTTTCCCGCCGCCGTCCCGTATTTGAAAAGCAGGGAAAGGGGTTACTGCGCATGTGCACCCATCGCAAATGGGCTCTGCGCATGCGCAAAGGAGTTCTTGCTGGGCATGCGCGCCCGGGCCGGAGCAGCTCCCGTATTTTCCGGAGCCGCGCTTGATGGGTATGAACAGATTTCAGGAGCAAATGAAAGCCTGTAGAACAGGGTTCCCCAACCTTTGGGTTTTGGACCTCAATTCCCAGAAGCCTAAGTCAGTACATTGGCTGAGCAGTGCTTTGGGGAATTGACTTAAGCTTCTGGCAACTGAAGCCCAACACCCAAAGGTTGGGGAACACTTCTGTGGAAGACTTCCTCATCATCATAAATAACGGACACCTTCATGTTTGCAGAAGAGATACAGTATACCGAGAAACACCAGACTATCAAGAGGGTAGCCCACACCCTGGCCACTTGCTCTCAAGCCCAAGGGCCATGCTAGCCTTATCCCAACGTCAATGAGCCCCCTGATGAATCAAAGAGTTGGAAGGGGCCTTGCGAGGCCATCGAGTCCGACCCTCTGGCTCAAGACAGGAATCCAAGTCAAAGCAGATCTGAGAGATGGTGGGCCCACGTCTCTCTTGAATGCTTCCAGTGTTGGAGCGCTCACCACCTTTCGAGGCAGTGGTTTCCATCGTCATACTGCTTTAATAGTTTTTCCTGATATTTAGCCTATAAATGGGCTTCCTTTAGTTCGAGCCCATTATTACGTGTCCTGCACTCTGGGGTGATGGAGAACAGATCCTGCCCTTCTTCTTTATGATTACCTTTCAGGTATGTGAAGTGTACGATCATATCCCCTTTCAATCTCCTTTTCTCAAGGCTAAACAATTTGAAAGGCCAGTTTATTTCAACCTTTGGCTTTTCACCATGTTTTAAAGTCCATTCTGCTTTCCGGAATCACACTTCAGTTACAGGAAAGAAATCCGTAGCAACTCTCAAACGATGGTTCCCATGATTCTCGGTGGAAATGCCATGACAAAGCAATATATATCCAAACAGTGTAAACAAGCTGAGTCAGAACTGATCATGCTAGATGCAAATCTCCGTACGGTCAGAAGGAGCCTAACTTTCTATTGAAGTTTCTGCAACTCTGACCAAATGACATACTCTAGGATTTTTTAAAAAAATGGTTAGGAAATACATGGAGATTTTTCGGCCTATTTTTTAAAAAAGAACAATTGGATCACGTAATTGGCCTAAAAAGAAAATGTCTGGGTTTATACTTATTTTCCTGTTATGACATTTACCTGCTATTTTCAACTTACACAGTGATAATTCTGATTTCTTTTAAAGGACCTATGCTTCAAATTAGGGAAAAGATGAGTCTATACTTTAAAAATCACGTTGCTAGACCACTTGTGCAAATCGTCTGGTACAAATGATACTGTAAAAACAAGATGGAAACCACATTTTTCAGGGGAAAAACTCAACAGAACTGAATACACCTTGGGCTAATGCAGTAGTGGTGGAAGCAAAGTACACTCACCTGTATGCCCAGCCAGCTCACGGCTTACACGCACATTGCCTTCACGTGTTTTCAGGTTGTAAATGGAACAAATGTTGTCAAGACCACCACAGGCGACGTAGTTTCCAGATGGAGCATATGCACAGGTCATGACCCAGGATGAGCGCAGAGGGATGGCATGGACCTAAAACCGGGAGGAAGAAAGAATATCCAGTCAGCCAGTTTTGTCCAGCTTCTTGCCTAACACAGTCCTAACATGGGGCAAACTGGCTCAGAAAGTCGGTAACTGAGTGCCGATTAAACGTAGCATAGTGAGAGACAGATCTAACTCATGGGAGGTAAAGGTCACCTTTGCTTGAAAGCCAGTCGTAACTGACTCTAGGGTTTAGTGCTCATCTTTTTACAGCCAAAGTGCTAGCGCTGTCTGTGTCTGCAGATGTTTCTGTGGACATGTGGGAGGCATGACTAGACATTGGAGTGCACGGGACGCTGTTTCCGTTCCCACTGAAGTGGTCCCTATTGATCTACTTGCAACGTCTTGCTTTCGAACTGCTACGTTGGCAGGACAGCTGGGACAGAGACAGCTCACACCGTCACGCAGCACTCGGGTCTCAAACTGTTGACCTGTCGACTTTCCAGTCGTCAAGCTCAGTGTCTTATCCACTAAGCCACTGCAGTCCCTAACACACGGGAAGCAGCTCACATATCACCGTGTCTTCTTAAGTCAGGCATTTTAACTTAGAAACCTTTATCCAACCTTCCTTGCCTCTCCTGAGGCAAACTTTCTAGTGATGATCCTGTTGAAGGAAATTGCCAACCCTCAAACCGGCTGCGGCCTCCGATGCCAATTCATGTGACCCGCAAAGTCCTCGTCGCTCCCGGAAGTAAAAAGCGCCTGGACTTCCACTTCCGGGAGCACTTAGCTCGTCTTCTGCAACGAAGGGATCATACCTACTACTCACTTTACCGTCCTAATAAGGGTGGGCAACTTGGAGGTGTCAATGTATTTGTCCCTTCCCCTTTCTTCCAAGGGTATGGATATACTGTTAAACTGCCGTGCCCCAAAAATGAAACTGGAAATGATTAGATTCACTTTCAGTTTAGAAATCGGGGCATTTGGCAGTGCTCAACAGCTAAGTCAGGGGAGCCCAAACCTTTTGGGCCACAAGCTGGTCACGTGGTTCATAGGTCTGGCTCACTATGGCCCGGGAGGCCGGCTGTGGCCTCTGATGCCAATTCATCTGACCCGCAAAACCCTCGTCGCTCCCGGAAGCGGAAGTAAAAAGCGCCTGGACTTCCACTTCTGGGAGCAACGAGGGCTTCATGGGCAGGATGAATTAGCATCAGAGGGCGCATCTGGACCCGAGACCGTAGTTTGGGAACCCCTGAGCTCTAACTGGTCCTGTTAAATAGTTTTTTTAAAGGCAACTCCCCAGCCTTTGGATAAAAACAATTCACTTTGACTGCCAGAGAGATGAGTGGTCAGAGGAAAGCTTCAGGTTGTAACACAAGCATTTGGGAACGGCATGCATGCAGCCTTCAAGGCTGCTTCAAGAATTGCAAAAGACTCAGTTAATGAACGGATCAACATTACACTGCAAGGTCCAACCACTCATCCTAGGACCTAAAAAGATACTTTAGGTATTTATAGGTTTTTAGGGTACATAAATGCTTGGTTTCTCTCTTCGAAACGTAAATATGCCCTTGTAATAGAGCATCATCCACTTTTGAAAGGCATGATCATTTCAGAAGAAGAAGAAGGTCTGCTTTTAAAACTACCAGGTTTCACTTCTCACATCAAAACTTTCTCTGCCTTTCATGTGTCTGAACTCTACAAGCCTACGACAGTGTTCTTGTGCGTCTGAACGCGGGAGATTCACAATGAAAGAAGGGCCTCTGGTTGCTAATTTTTTAAAAATATATATTCAACTAAAATGGGGAAAATAATGCAATATATGTCAACTGTGCGTGTCTCAGCCAACAAATGTGAAAACCCACCACTAAAAATGCAGCTATTTAATCACTGTCTCGCTCACACACCATAGCTGTCAAGTATCCCTTATTGGCCAGGAAAACCCCTTATTTTACCCTCTTTCCCACCGTCATCCCTTATTAATTAGACCGTAATGCCCTATTGCCGCCATAGGAGAGCTGCACAGGATAAGCATAGCTGTCAAGTATCCCTTATTTGCCAGGAAATTTCCCTTATTTCCAAATCCAAAACTTGACAGGTATGTCACACACACACAATGGCAGCTCATACTGGATCCTCAGAAGAGAATTTGTCTTTCTACCCTTTCTTTTAAACACGCGCATCTTTTTGTTCAGATTACCATCGCAACCAGCGTAAGCGCAAGACTTGCCGTGTTGCCTGTGCCATTTTTAGGGGGTAACTTTGTACATGTAATTTACTCAGAAACAGAATAATGGTCTCAAGTTTGACAAAAGGGGAGACATCTCTTGTTAAAATTTCACAACTCATATGGTTGTAGGGACAAGTGTCCCAAGTACAATTAAACCATTTGATCGATAATGATCAACTTGATAATGCAGGCGTAGGGATTCAGGTTTGTTTAAAGTGACAGTGAACCTAAATGTTCCTGGTCGTGGTGAACTGACTAAATGCAATGTGGAAGAATAAGACTGTATAGGTGAAGCGTCAGTTGGGGACAAAACACTGGAATGCATGACCAGATGGAGATCAATGGTCTGCCAAACAGATTGGCATGGTCTAATGCAGGAGTTCTCAACCTTTTAAAGCTGGGGGCCGGGTCATGTGCCCTCAGATAGCTTCGGGGGCCGGATGGCCATTTGGCCCTTCCTCCACCACATGGCACTTCCTGGTGAGGTGGAGGCAGTAGGAAGCCACATGAAATGGTGCCCGTGAGCCACATGGGCCTCAGCTTGAGAATCCCTGGTCTAATGTCATGGCGTTCAAAAAGAGGAAAGGAAGATGAGTTTGCAAAAATATTGCAAACACCTGATCTGTAAGCCTACAATCAATTAGCAGCCTTTCTGCGTTTCTCCACACTAAATTAAGATATCGGCCGTGGACTAAAACATAACAAGCAATGAAGAGCTTTTTTAGGTCTCTGCAGAATATTTTTCTGATTAATACCCACTTTCCCATTTGTATTTCTATTCCATTTCTCTGCTTCTAACCAGTTTGTGACTTACAATTTCAGAAATCTCTACAGTGGCTTTTAATTCCAACGTGGGTGGGGTGCTAAATCTTTCCACATGTTAAATCCACCTCTTCTCATTAGGATCCACGTCATCTGCAAATGCAGTCAAGATGCAAAGCCTTTTCTCTGGCTACGTATCTCCACTAGTTTCTCTCTGTCTACAATAATGCAGTGGCTTTTTATCTGCCTTCCGCATCGCAGCGTGACACCCATAGCACCACTGATACGGTTTCGCGAGTCACTTTCTGTCCTGAGCCTTTTTGGCACAGAAAGTCATCATCAGCCCCAGGCCAGTATTGACGAAGCTGCTTCCCTCTAATCAAGATGGATTCAGGTGGGATTTAATCAACTTGGGGGCCATTACCCTTCCCTGTGGACTTCGGCACCCAAGCCATTAGTCCTCAGGGTGGTCAGATTAGTTAACCACCACCTGACACTTGGCATTGAGTCGCTGGCAGTATGGTCTACTCCCACAGTGGCGAACCTTGGCACTCCAGCTGTTCTTGGGACTTCAATTCCCAGAATCCCTGATCAGCAGGAGTGTTGACTGCAGCTTCTGGTAATTGAAGTCCAAGAACAGCTGGAGCACAAAGGTTCGGCACCACTGGTTTACTCTGTTACCATAGCACAGTGATGGTGAACCTTGGCACTCCAGCTGTTCTTGAACTTCAATCCCCAGAAGCCCAAGTCAGCACTCCTGATGGTCAGGGCTTCTGGGAATTGAAGTTCAAGAACAGATGGCGTGCCAAGGTTCGCCATCACTGCCATAGCAGGATAACCTGGCCAGACACCCCTTCTCCTTCTAGCCATGTGGTAATTAAGCAGCAGAATGTTATTTATTGCTCTTACCTTGTTTGTGGTATAGCTGTCCCAGATGATAAGCTTGCCATCCTGTGATGCACTAACAAGAAGCCTGGAGAGGTGGGGCAAGGAAAGAGAATATAAACAAGACCGGCATCAGAAATGCCGGAAAGACAAATTACTCCCTTCAGTGAACTGCATTTGCTCTTTATCTGTAGATGCTTGCACACAAGGCCAAATGCCTTGTTGCCTTTATTATTTGAACACGGCCCACAAAACCCTTTTATCATGAGGGGAAATTGTGATCGTCATCTGCCCAAACCCGCCTATTGATCTAACTAGCCCGAGTCAAAAATCTCAACACAAGGTCTTCATTCATTCATACAAGGGTGTAGTTTGGAAGACCAAATTTTATACAGAAACCCTCTTGCTGTTCCTGCTTCGCGCAACTGAGGAAAAAGCACACAAACAAGGAAAGCTAAGCATAGCTTCCCACTAAATATGACGTGGGAACTACCATTACAAAAACCAACCAACCAACAACAACAAGCATTGACAAGGAAACTTTAAAACAGCGTTTCCCAAACGTCGGTTCTTGGACTTCGATTCTCAGAAGCCTAAAATCAATTCCCCCAAAGCCAATGGTTCTGACTTTGGCTTCTGGGAATTGAAATCCAAAAACCAAAGGTTGGGAAACAATGCTCTAAACCATGAGGTTGCACGAGATGATATAAAGACTGTGCAAACCCTTACTATATAAGGCTTTGGTTATCTCAACTGAGCTACCAAACATTTCCAGTATAATGATGATCTCGAAGAACTGTGCTTACCGTATGTAATAAACAGGATCCAAGTGAAAGTTAACTAACTTACTTCCCTCTTTCACACTCACCCTCTTTCACACCTTTTCTATTCTTGAGGATACCAAGATCTAGAATTCTCTGTAAGACGCTTAAGGGGAGTGCAGATTATTTAGCCTGAATAAACAAGCTCAAGTGAACTAATAAGATTGCCTTCATTAGATTAAAAAGATCCCATCCCAACAGCTTCTGCTCTTCCTGTCATTATTTTCTACAGGCAGACAAATCAGCAAAAAATTAAAGAAACGGGCAGGGGAACAAAGCCCAATATTTAAAGCAGGGGTGCCCAAACCACTTGTGGTTTGTTGCCAAGAGTGTGCCTTCTTATATTTTTTAAATTGTGTGTCGGAGCCCTGGTGGCGCAGTGGTTCGACTGCTGCACTGCAAACCAAAGGCTGTGAGTTCAATCCTAGCCATAGTGACTAGCCCGCTGAACCACGTGACCCGCCCACGGACCGAATAGTTTGGGCACCCCTGATTTAAAGTAAAGGAAAAGCAAAGCAATCACACTTATATACCACCCCGTAGCGCTTAGTGCACTCTCTGGGCAGTTCACAAGTTAATTAGCATTTCTCTCCCCAACATGCTGGGTACTCATTTTACCGACCTCAGAAGGATGGAAGGCTGAGTCAACATTGAGCCTTGGCCAGGATTGAACTCACAGCTTTTGGGTTGCAGTGCAGCAGTTTAACCACTGCGCCACCAGGGCTCCGACACACAATTTATAATATATATATAGATTATATTATGAAAAGGCGCACTATTGGCAATAAACCACAAGCACATCGCTCTCCCTGATCACTAGGAACCTGGCCTCTTTTGAGCGGCTAGAAGTGTTGGAGATGCATAAAGAACATTTGAAAACAATTCCAGAGCGTCACTAAGCCTTTTCTATCTTTAGATTTCTCCTGCATTCCTCCAGTGCCACAGCTGTATTTTTCTCTCATAGCAGGAGAAAGGGACGACAGCATTTTTTTCTTTTCCAGAACGGATCTCAGTTCTGCTGCCAACAGGGAGGAACGAGGGGCTAACATTAGTTCTCAAGTGTTGCTCAACATGCTTGGTATCCGAGCAGGGCGCTGGGATTATGAAACTTCCGATGAAGTAACGGCAAACTTGGGTCTTCTCTTACTCAATACAGAAGGGGGGAGGAAATAGAATTTGCCTCCCATGAAACAAAACGTATAGCAGGTACAAGCCTTGTCTCTGGACACACAAAGAGGTTGGCTAAATAACGAGTGCCACATTTCTGTTAGCTAGATTAAAAAAACACACACTCACAAATGCACGACAATTTCGACAAGGCTCCACATAAATATCAATGGTGTATAGTGGAAGATCTTACACTGCTGCTGAGAAGGGGAAGGCAGGAGTCACCTGCACGCCTCGCTAGCTCACATGTTGAACTACAGCGGCAACGTCATAACTGACAATCATCCTTTGTTGCTGCTGCCTTCCTTGTTATTACTTCCTTTCACTAGTTTTTCTTTAACTCTTTTCATCCTCCCTTCTTTCTAGTTTATGAAACTTCATCAGATAAGCATCTTTTTTTAGCTCTTCTGTGAAGTGCCATGGGTTTAAGATTAAAAAATAAATAAACAGGTAGACTAATAGATGAAACGAGAGGGTTTATTTGGTCGCTAGCTGCATTAATCTGGGGTAGCAACCCAAATGCAGGTGTTTTCCTTTTTTGCTTGCTCTCTCCTTCCGCTTTGCACAACAAAGTCAACTTTTTTGGGGGAAAGGGAAGACCCAAGATGTGGTCATATAAAACATCATATGTTCCTGGCTCATTACAGTAGAAGATCTAGTGCAGTAGTGGTGAACCTATGACACGCGTGCCAGAGGGGACACTCCCACTCCTCTTTGTTGCCACATGCACTGTCACCCCAGCACAGAGTTTTCCCCGCCCCTCTGCCCAGCAACCCAATGGGAGCGCTTCCTCCTTCCCCCCAGCAGTCTGCTTGCCCCTCTGCCCAATAGGAGCACTTTCTCCCTCCCCCAGCACAGAGTTCACCCACTCTTCTGCCCAGCAGCCCGATGGGAGTGCTTCCTTCATCCCCCCAGCAGAGTTCACCCCGCCACTCTAACCAATGGGAGAGCTTCCTTCCTCCCCCAGCAGTTCGCCCCGCCCCTCTGCCCAATGGAAGTGCTTCCTCCCTCCTCCTTGTAGAGTTTGCCCCACCCCTCTGCCCAATGGGAGCGCTTCCTCCCCCCCAGCACATTCACCCTGCCCTTCTGCCCAGCAGCCCGATGGGAGTGCTTCCTCCCTCCCCACAGCACAGAGTTCACCCCACCCCCCTGTTTGGGCACTCAGTCTCTAAAAGGTTCACCATTACTGATTTAGTGCAACAAAATTAGGCTCTGGTGCCATAAGAAAACTCACCTGGAATCAGTTCCCCAGTGCATTGCATAAATTTTAGCCAAGTGACCTCGCAGTGTTCTTCTGGTACGCATCTGAATACGGCCCACTGGATCGATGTTGGCTGTGATCTAAATGGGAATACATGTTTGTCAGTAACTCAAAGTGCATTTGTTAAGAGAATGAACTCTTAAAAGAATTAGGCTGATGGCAAAGGGAGAACCATTCCCACCAGGTCATTTTTGGAGATGTTTCTCTATTTCCCCACACAGTTTGGTCAAGACTCCTTGCTTCAGAGTTAGCAGATGCTCATTAGTGTTTTTTTCCTGGAACAAACTCCTATCCCTTTACAGTTTGGGTAATTAGACTCCACCGTAGGGGTAAGACTTATCTTGTTAAAAACACATTTGGCAGCAGTGGCGGAAAGGCCCACATGCGGTGCTTCTGCCACTGCCCTTTCATGGCGGGGCTCATTCCAAGGAAAGAGCTTTTTAGGTGACCCCAGTCCTACAATCCATCGACTAATCTTTATTACAGCCCAAGAGGAGCACAGAATTCTGATATGTCGTTAATGTGAACAATTAAATACATTCCCCCCAATACATATTATCATTTCATTCATCTAATGAAAAGTTACCTTTACCCTTTGTGAAAGCCTAGCCATGAAATTCTTGAGAAACTTGTTAAATTCTTAAGTTGTTTTTGACCAAGATTTTGACTAAAATAAGGATGCTTTCTAGGAAACCACTGTTTAAAAAAACGGTCCAACAGATTTTATTGAGATACGGCTAAATAAAATTTAAAGCCAGTAACTCACAATAGTTTATAGCAACCCCCCACTATTTAAAAGGGTCAGCATTTCTCGTGTCTCCATATAACACAATTATTTAGCTAAAAGGCACAAACAATCCCTGCTTCCTGTTGAAAGCTTATGGGGAAGCCCTGCCTTCCAGATTTAGAATTCTTCTTAAATATCATCCTTACTTATATACTGTATCAGGTTCTTGATGTTCCCATCTATGTTCCCATGGCTTAGGCTCCTCGATAAGCATCAGTAGAAGACTGGAACAGCAGTTCATTCCCTGACTTTATTTTTGTAATTCAGCCAGTCCAGTAAAACCTCGGGTTACGACTGCTTTGGGTAACATTTGCTGTGGTTTACGACAGCAAATCCAATGGAAATGCTGCCCCGGGTTACGAATTTTTAATGTATTTTTGGGGGGTTATGATGGTCAATTTGTGACCATTTTTTTATTCTCAGTGCATCCCTGTGGATGCTTCGGGTTACAGTTTTTTTCACGTTGCAACAGAGGCTGTTGGAACGGACCTCCGGCGTAACCCTAGGTTTTACTGTATTTATTATGAGCTGTGCTAGAAGGGAGGTAAAAAGTTTCAAGAGACTTCAGCAACTGATGCTTCTGAAACAATATACCCGATCCCCATGTACTCAGCTACCACTTCACTTTAGTTCTGGCACAAAAAAGGGGGGGATCCTGTGAAGCAGGAGTTTCCAACCTTTTCAAGACGGGGGCCGGGTCATGCTCTCTCAGTCAGCTTCGAGGGCCGGACAGCCATTTGGGCCTGCCTGCATGAAGGGGTGGCCATTTTGTCCCAACAGCTTCAAAGGGATGGCTATTTTGTTTCTCGAATGCCCTTGGAGGGGTTGGGGGGAGGCACATGAAATGGTGCCTTAGGTTGGGAAACCCTGGTGTAGACTAAACAATGAAAAATTGGAGAACAATAACTGATAGCTTGCTCCACAGTAGGAAGCTGGATGACATACTTTTTTGTTCTCCATCTTCTTCTTCCGTGTCTAGGCCAGCCATGAAACTGCCAAAATGAAGGCACCATTTGGTGAGTTCATTCTGCAGTTCCCTTTGCCTGACCTAATGTGAGAAAGATTAGCCGGCAACACATGGTTGTTGTTACCAGGGTATGCCTGATTGTGGTTTAAGAATACCAATGTCTTGGGTTCATGTGGGGGGGGGGGAAAGAGTCAGAATAAAGACCTGCAGGGCTATAAAAGGAACAACAATTCAGAGCTCCTTTTTAAAGATGATACAAGACTCATTTGCTACTGGGCTGCAGAAAAATGAAATTGCAGATGCTTCGTTCAAAGCGCAGAGGTTCGGACACTCCTGTTTCTGTTCGCCAGAGATGGGATTCTAGCCCACAGGACGTGGCTGCCTAGATAGAGCAGACTGACTGACATCCTCCAGTCAGCTCAGTGTAGTAACATCAGAGGCTAGAGCTCGATCACTCCCCTCAATGACTGGACAAATCTTGAGTGTTGTGCTTGATCATGTTTAAGACCACCACCACCCCTTCATGGGGGGAGTAGTGAGGGAAGTGGTCTCCATTTCCTGCTCACCATGATTTAAGGAATAAGAGCATTGGGAGTAAGAGAAACCCCAAAAGTTGCCCAGCCAAAGTTGCCAGATAAAATACTAAATTTCATGTAGATACTAAAAACGTTAAAACAATCACAGCTGTATCTTGATGTAAGTGTAGTTTAGTTTATTCGATTTATACCCCGCCCTATTCAGCACAGGCAGACTCAGGACGGCTAACAACATATACTGTATTTTCTGGCGTATAAGACTACTTTTTAACCCCGAAAAATCTGTGCCAAAGTCGGGGGTCGTCTTAAAGGGCAGGTACATAACTGCAGCTTGTTTCCCCTTGCTTCATATGTCCGGCGCATATGGTGGGGGGTGCCGCGGCCGAGTCCCTGCTCTGTGCGGGGAGTATGAAGCAAGGGGAAGCAAGCTGCACACATCTTCCTGTACCTCGAGGAGGAGAACGTGAGTGTGGATTGGCTCTCCACCAGAACCTGCCCATTCGACTCGGAGGGCTGCGCGTCTTCGGGTTGAGTGTGGGTTAATTTTTATTTGGTGTGCATTGGAAGAGAGGTAGTCTTATACGGCAAGTATATTCCAAACTCTATATTTTAACTGGAAAAGTTGGGGGTCGTCTTATACGCCCAGTCGTCTTATACGCCGGAAAATACGGTGCATACCCCCAAAGGGTTTACATACAAAATATGAAATGCAAAACAAATACATATAAAGTAAAAAATATATAGAAAAAATACAAGTAAAATACATAAGTATACAATAATACAATGTGTCTCAGCTGGAGGCAAGGCTACATAGAAATATTTAAAATACAATATATCCAAGTGCACAACAATTACAAAGTTACGCAGAATATAGCCCCCTCTCAACCATAGCAAGTCCCAAAGAACAGAAACATCGGCATCTTCCCACTTCTCCCACGGCCAATGCCTGCAATTTATGTCAGAAAAGGAGAACTTCCTTAAAGACAGGGACTTACCTGGGCCAATGTAGCATCAGCGCATGCTTTTCTGGCATCCTGGGGAAAAGAGGAAAGAAAAGAAACCATGTCAGAGAGAAAATGCTTATTAAACGTGAAACCAAGCTACTTTTAGACCAGTTGGTTCCCAACCTTTTTTTGGCCATGCTCCCACCTAAGCAACTCCAAAATCCTTATTCAAAACCAACCCCCCCCCCATGATATATAATTCTTATTATTCAAAAAGTAAACTCCTATTCATGTGGAAGAAGCCTAAAAGACCATTCACTATTAATAACTCGTTCTTGAATTGTGTCCCCCCTCCTTAAAAATTGAATTGCCCCCTTGTGGGGCACATGCCCCACAATGGGAACCATGGTTTTAGACAGAGACTGCCAAATACAAAGAAGGCAGCATTTGTACTTTTGGGATGTGGGCTACCAACTTCCAAAAATGAAGGTGAAGGGAAAAGCACCCAAAGATGAAAGTTTATCAGAAACCATCGTATTATAGCAGCTGACAAATATAAGAAAGAACTGATTACAATAATGATAACAAATATGAGATTGTTGACAGCAAAGAATTGGAAAGTACGCACCTCCTTAAATTTAGAAGAGTGGTATCAAGAAATATGGACTACTGTATGACAAGCTGACATGTGAACTAAAAATAAAAAGGGATGATAAAGAATGATTTTTCACTGATATGGGGAGACTTTATTGACTATGTCTTCAAAATACCTAAAGGTTTCAGATCTGGCCAAGCAAGTATTAGTTTCTGGAAATAGGGATAGGTATATTAAAGTTAAAATTGAGGTTTGTGCAATAGAAGAAAAGGTCTCGAGGGTGGAGCATGCATGTATCACTTGTCAAATGTAGTAGTTGTTTATTTGCTTTTATAATATAAACAAAGAAGAATAATTATTACAAACTTTGTATCAATCTGATATTGATGTATTATTGCTATGATTTTTCCCTTTTCGTTATATGTTTTGAAAATTAAAATAAAATTATAAAAAAAGTTTGTATACTAGCAATGTGAAAAAGAAACCACAGCAAATTTCTGCATGTCTACATGTCCGTCTAGGGTTGTGGCATTAATTCAGATTTTTCATTGAGGGAGTTCCACCTGCCAGACAGATAAATGTAGCTCACTGGGAGAAAGGGCTGAGAAGCTTATTGAAGATTTGCAGAAAGACAACTCCCCCAAAAATAATAATAATAATAATAATAATAATAATAATAATAATAATAATAATAATAATAATAATAATAATAATAATAATAAAAATGACGCATCCTTATGCCATCCTGCTGTGAGTTTCCATGTGCAAACCGATTCCAGGTGTTGCAAATTATATTACTCACCTTAACACACAATTGTTCCATGCGTAACTGGCCTTCTGACCTACATCGTGTTATTGTAACCAGCTAGTCATCATTTGGGGAAATTCTGTACCGGATTTCAGTAAAGCTAAAAAATATATTATAATCCAGTAATCTCTCTTAACCAACTAAACCAGTGTTTCACAACGTGGGGCCCACACCACAAAGGAACACCAATTCCCAGAAGCCTAAGTTAGTGCATTGCTGATCAGTGCTTTGGGGAACTGACTTACGTTTCTGGGAATTGAAGTCCAAAAACCAAAGGTTGGGAAACACTGGAAGCAGAATATGATGCGCACAAGAAACCTAATCCCACAGAGAACAAAGATAGTATACATTAAAGTGATATGGCAGGTAATCTATAGAAAACTATTTTTAAGTGAACCATCAGCACCAATAGAGACAATGACTGGTCGTTCTTACTACATTTACCCATACAGCAATCCTGAGAAGCACTGGTCAAAATCCAGTAGTAAAGTCACAACTAGCTAAACCTATTTGAATCAATGAAATGTATGGAGAAACTGACTTACCAAATCCCCACTGATTCAGTAGCCTACTCCAGTTGTATCTTACTATTAGATTCTAGTCACTATGCCCTTTCACCAAGGTAGGTTACCACTAACTCCCATGTCAGCCCATTCTAACAAACAACATGTCTGTCCATATTTCTCCTTTTGCCGTATCCGGCAGCCAATCCAACTATAGGCGATCCTCATGGTGATCAGCCATGAAGACTGTCCTGAGAATATAATGCAGTGGCCTTTCATCTGCCCTCTGCATCGCAGCATGACCCCCCCCCCCAATACCCAAACATGGCTATGCCAGCGGGTATGGGGCTTGGATGCATCGACTGCCCAGTCCCGCTGGCTCATTTCACCTATACGGGTTTTCTGTCCTGACTTTTTTATCTGTATGGGTGGGTGGGGACTTTTGAATGCTTTTTAATATGGAGTTTTTAAATGAGGTTTGTTTTATTCCTCGTTTTTATTATGTTGTTAGCCGCTTCGGGTCACTCTTGAGTGAGGGAAGCGGGATAGAAATATTTTAAATAAATAAATATCACTGATCCAGTTCCATGAGTCACTTTCTGGCCCTGAGCCCTTTTGGCACACAAAGTCCTCCTCATCAACCCCAGGCCAGGATGGATGAAGCTGCTGCCCTCCGTCAAGATGGAGTCAAGTGGGATTTAATCCACTTGGGGACCATCACCCTTCCCTGTGGTCTTAGGCATCCGAGGACGTTAGTCCTCATGGATGTTAGGTTAGTTAACCACCACCTGACACTTGACGTTGAGTCGCTGGCAGTAGGGTTACTCTACGACCATAGCAGGATAACCTGGCCAGAGAAGCCTATTTCTCCACTAGACAGATTTAAGAAATGATTATTACTGTCACCATCTATTCCTTACAAAGCATCTACATTTTACTAAGTGTAAAGTCAATCCTTAGCCACATGCTTATAGTCTTAAAACAGCAAGATGACAGAGGAGGAAAAAAGAGGGGGTGCAGAAGGAAGAGAAATGTCTATTTTTAAAGTCAGAAAGAACGGGAAGAGTTTGTTAGACAGTGCCAAATGGCAGCAGGCCTCGCAGCTACACGAAGGAAGTGAGTCCCAGTCTCCAATGTCTCTCTTTGTTGCAGCCAAGGAGGAGAAACGTGTGCAACACAGGCACGAGGCCACAAAAAACACACTTTGCATGCCTATTGTAAAAGACACCGAAGCCCAGCCGTGTGTTGCCAGAGAGGGAGGAGGTGCCGTCGCCAGGACATCTTCTTCCATTGCATTAAAAAAAAGGTAAAGGTAAAGGTCGCCCCTGCTCAAAAGCCAGTCGTATCCGACTCTAGGGTTCAGTGCTCATCTTTTTTAACAGCCAAAGAGCCAGCGCTGACATGTCAGTGGACATGTGGCAGGCACAACTAGACACTGGAGTGCACAGAACGCTGTTTTACCTTCCTACCCAAGTGGTCCCTATTTATCTACTAGCAATTTCTTGCTTTCGAACTTCTAGGTTGGCACGAGCTGGGACAGAGACGGGAGCTCGTTCAGTACTCGGGTCTCGAACTGCTGACTTTCCAGTCGTCAAGTTCAGCATCTTAACCACCTGAGCCATTGCAGTCCTTAAAAAAAAAAAAAAAGGGGGGGGGGGAGAGATAGCAAAAGGGAAACTGCTAGAGGATAAAGTGACTCCAAGAGCAGCTCAAAGGATAAAAGGCATTGGTATGTAGGAAGATAGCTAACATTTTTGAATATAAAGGGAGAAGAAGTGGGGAAAATACAATAGGAAATGTGCGAGAATATTTTGAGAGGCATGTCGTTCGGAGGAAAAATATAAACAAAGCAGCCTTTGTCCATTTTGCAGGAAATGGGAATGGCCTGAGTTTTGCCAGTAGCAAAAGCTAAACTGGGGAATTCCTCGGCACAGAGCATTATGCACTGTGATCAAGAATGTCGTTCTTAGGTATCAACAGAAAGGGTTACCAATAATCACCTACATTCATCTGCTGCCATTTTGCGACAAGTTCTCCCCTGGCAAGCCCCAGTAAACTTTCGTTTCTCTCCAGAGTAACAGACAACCCAGGATCAAGATAGTAGCTGAATATGCCAGAAGTCCTCAGCTTAACCTCCATGGGGCATGTGGAGAAGAAGGGGGCATAAATGGCACAGAACTGAGATGCAGAAAAGGAAGAAACTCTTAATCCCAAAGTAGGCAACAGACACGAGTCCACAGAGGGACAAGATGTCAAACCCATTTCAGGTTCTCTGTGTCATAAACGGCTCTTGCATCAATCCTATGGTCAGGAGGTGGTGTAGAGAAGAGGTATTCTCTGACTTACTGCCATGATCTAGCAGTATATCTTCCACCAGACCCTACTACCTCCACCACCATGGGCATACCACTATTCCTCCTGGTGCCTGCCATGAACTTATGTGGAGGACTCAGGTGGTTCAGATGCTGAACTTGATGACTAGAAGGTTGGCAGGTCAGCAGTTCGAGTCCCAAGTACTGCACGATGGAATGAGCTCCCGTCTCTGCCCCAGCTCCTGCCAACCTAGCAGTTTAAAAGCAAGACATTGCAAATAGATATAAATAGGGACCACTTTGGTGGGAAGGGAAACGGTGTTCCGTGCACTCTGGTGTTGAGGCATGCCTGCCACATGTCCACGGAAACGTCTGCAGACTCTTTGGCTATAAACAGAAATGAGCACTGAACCCTTGAGTCGGATATGACTGGCTTTTGAGCAAGGGCATTTTTAAAAAAATAATAATAATTGTAAAACAAATGTAATTTTAAATGTTTTTAAAGGTTTTTCTAAAGTTTTTGTTTGTTTTATGTGTGAGCCACCCGGAGTCGCCTTGGCGAGATGGCGGCGGTAGAAATGTGATTAAAATAAATAAATATTTTTTAAAAGGGCAACCTAAGAAACCAGCCAGAGCAGGGCTGCCGACACTACAGAGGACAGTAACAGGAGGCAACAGGAAGAAAGCCTTTATTTCACTAGGGTTAGATGTGGAAATATGCCACTGAATCTTGGCGTACATCAGGGGTGCCCAAACTACGGCCCGTGGGCTGGATCCGGCCCTGATGCTAATTCATCTGGCCGATGCTGCCCTCGCCACTCCTGGCAGCAAAACGTGCCGGTGCAGAACGCAGCCGTAAATGCACATGCAAATGTCGTAAACGTGTTTATGACAGTCACAGGTGCATTTATGGCAGCGTCCTGTGCACGTGCATTTACTTCTGCTTCCGGTGGGAAGAACCACGTGACCGGCCTGCATCCCGAAAAGTTTGGACACCCCTGGCCTACATGGACAGCAGCCCTTCAAATCAGGGACCCTCTGCCATGAGTTATGGGGGTTAGTAGCTTAACTCCTTCTGGAGATCTAGCGCTGGTCAACAGCTACATGAAATACTTCTCTGTTAAAACTGTGTGGGAAAGACAGAGCCATCTGATGTGCTGTTTCTCCCTCAATTCATTTCAAGCTGTGCGATGTTATTTTGTTCTGACTTTAAACAAAGAGCCACACAGGAAAGCCCATTACAGAAAAGTCCCCTGGCTGGAGCCAAAAACTTTCATTGTGTTTAGAGAAATTTGGAATTAATGAAAGCAGGAAGATGTGGTATTAATTTCTTAGCCAGCTATGTATACAGCAGCTAGATAATTTGTGAGATATCCCACAACAGTCATTTATATGAATGGATTTCACATCAAATGGCTTTATTTAGTTTGGCAAGGGAAGACATAGTCACTCTGTAGGGTTTGTTTTTACATGTGTTTTGTAACAACACAGCATCATTCAGCACCTTCATTAAGGACCTAAAGGGCCATAAAAACACGCCAGCCTATATATTTTAATTAAAATGCTGTGCATGAATTAGCACTTTTGTGTCCAATATTAGACAGATAACATTGTTTTATGAACAGTAGACTGTCTGGCTGGACATCCCGCTACAGTAATGGAGTAGACCGTACAGCCAGCGACTCATTGTTGAGTGTTGGGCGGCGGTAAATAACCCGACTCCCTAAAGGGGCCAACGGCTACGGGCAGATGAGCAACCTTTAGATGGGGTGATGCCTCCCTCAGTGGAGGAAATGCAACTGAAAATCATCATATTGGACCCAATGGCAAAATGAGCGGAGGAGGAAGTCTGATTCCCAATGGTCATGGAGGCAGACGAGGCCATGCCAGATGGACTGGCTGTGAAGGCGCACCTTGTCCATATCCCTCAAGGCTGTGGCAGTCCATTGCAGTCCTGGTGTTAAACCCTGCATGTCTCATTTCATATGTGCCGCAGGAGATGGCTCGGTGATCACAGTGTGTGGGTCATAAGAACATAAGAACAGCCTTGCTGGAACAGGCCACAGCCCATCCAGTCCAGCATTCTGTCTCACACAGTGGCTCACCATTTCCTTCAGGGTATTCCCAAGCAGATGCCTTCACCTGCTTAGGATTCCCTGGAAATGATATTGAGAGATATCCTGCCTATCTCTCCAACCCGGAGGTTGTCCTTAAGTATCCATAATTATAGCCATGGATAGCCTTGTCCTCCATGAACTTGTCTAATCCTTTCTTAAAGCTGTCAAGACTGACAGCTGTCACCACTTCTTCTGGCAGGGAGTTCCATAGACCAGTAATCCTCTGGGTGAAAAAGTACTTTCTCTTATTTGTTTAAGAACTAGTACCCAAAAGTTTCATGGAGTGTCCCCTAGTTCTAGTGTTATGCGATAGGGAAAACAGTTTTTCCTTATCTACTTTGTCCACACCGTGCATGATTTTATAAACTTCAATCAGGTCACCTCTTAGACGTCGTCGTTCAAGAGTGAAGAGGCCCAACCGTTGCAGCCTCAGATGGTAAGGAAGGTGTTCCAGTCCCCTAATCATTCTGGTTGCCCTCCTCTGCACTTTTTCCAGCTCCATAATATCCTTCTGGAGGTATGGCGACCAGAACTGTACACAGTATTCCAGATGGGGCCTCACCATAGATTTATAAAGAGGCAAAATGACACTTGCTGACTTATTTTCTATACCCTTCCTAATGATCCCTAGCATTGAGTTTGCTTTTTTCACTGCTGAGGCACACTGGGTTGACACCTTCATTGAGTTGTCCACCAGGACACCAAGGTCCCTTTCCTGGTTTGTCGCAGAGAGTTCAGACCCCATCAGTTTATAAATGTAATTGGGGTTCTTTGCCCCAACATGCATCACTCTGCACTTACTAATGTTGAAGCTCATTTGCCACTGTTTTGCCAACTCCCCCAGTGTCAAGAGATCCCTCTGGAGCTCCTCACAATCTCTCACAGTTTTCACTACCCTGTATAATTTAGTGTCGTCAGCAAATTTGGCTACCTTGCTTTTTACTCCTACCTCTAGATCATTTATGAAGAGGTTGAAAAGCAGGGGTCCCAGTACTGAACCTTGGGGGACCCCACTCTTTACTCCCCTCCACTTGGAGAAGTGTCCATTTATTGCTACCCTCTGTTTCCTGTCCCTTAGCCAGTTGCTGATCCAGGACAGGACCTGTCCCTTTATTCCATGACTGGTAAGTTTATTCAAGAGCCTTTGGTGTGGGACCTTGTCAAAAGCCTTCTGAAAGTCCAGATAAACAATGTCAACTGGATCCCCCTTATCCACATGCTTGTTGACACTCTCAAAAAATTCCAACAGATTAGTGAGGCATGATTTGCCCTTGCAAAAGCCATGTTGGCTCTCCTTTAGCAGCGCCTTCTCTTCTATGTGACTATTAATTCTATCTTTTAGGATGGTTTCCATCACTTTACCTGGGGCACATGTCAAACTGACAGGTCGGTAATTTCCTGGATCACCCCTGGATCCTTTTTTGAAAATTGGTGTTACATTGGCTACCTTCCAGTCATCAGGCACAAAGCCTGATTTGAGGGAAAGATTATATATTTTGGCTAGGAGATCAGCAATTTCATCTTTAAGTTCCCTGAGAACTCGTGGATGGATGCCATCTGGTCCTGGTGATTTGTTAGTGTTTAGTTTAACAAGACATGCAAGGACCTCCTCCCTGGTTATTTCTATCTGGCTTAATTCTTCGGTTTCCCTCCCTACGTAGATAGGCTCTGTTTTGGGCATGTGGCCTCTGTCTTCTTCAGTGAATACTGAAGCAAAGAATTCATTGAGTCTCTCTGCAATCTCTGTTTCCTCTTTAATAACCCCTTGCCTTCCATTGTCATCTAATGGTCCAATGGCCTTCCTAGTTGGGTTCTTACTTCTAATGTACTTAAAGAAGTCTTTGTTATTTCTCTGAGTATTTTTAGCTATACGCTCCTCAAAGTCTTGCTTTACTTTCCTGATTGTTGCCTTGCATTTGTTCTGCCAGAATTTATGTTTCTGCCTGCTGTCCTCATTCGGACAAGCCTTCCATCTTCTAAATGAGCTTTTCTTGCTCTTGATCACTTCCCGAACAGCTCCTGTAAGCCACATCGGAGTCCTCTTGGACCTGGCAGTGCCCTTTTTCCTTTTGGGTATGCATTCCAATTGAGCCTCTGTTATTGTTTTTGTAAACAGCCTCCATGCCTCTTGGAGTGTTTGGGTCACTTCATGGCAAGCTGAAATTTGAGCTATAAATAAATAAAATAAATAAATCCACCTTAAACAAATTCATGCCAGTGGCATTTAAGGCGGCCCAGAACCAGCTGGCCTCCAGGCGCCCTGGGGCAGGGCAAGGGGAGTATATTCGGATCAAGTTGCGTCCACTGCCAATGAATAGCAACATTCTACATCGCAAGATGCACATAAAGAGCAAGTTTATCTGGTTTAGTCAACTTTTCTGAACACAAAAGCATGGAACAGCAAGTGTGGGATTCTAGATTCCTGTCCCAAGTACTAGCAAGAGTTTGTTTCAATACTGTGGTAACCTTTGGGGGGGGGGGGAGTGGTGATATTTCCAAAACACACATAGATGCAGCATTCCCCATAACAAAATCTAACAAAGAGGAACATTTTGTCCTGTCCTTATCAATTTAATTTCAACTATGTGTAAACAGAATGGGGGAGAAAACAGGGCAACAATATAAACACAATGAAATAAAAAGGTTTATAATGGAGTGAGAATTTAAACAGATCTGTAGAAACAAAGCTTTAATCAGCCTTACAAAACCGTGTCCCTCTCTTCTGTCATCACCAACAATGCTCTTCCTGGCACTAGATTCTCCTACTTTTGTGTTTACTGTTATAAGAGACAGGGTCTTCTCAGTGGCAACTCCAAAGCTGGGGAACCACTTTCCTATTGCCCTCCTATTGGCAGATAACCTTGTCACCTAGCAAGCTTTTTTGGCCAATATCAGGATGTTTAAGAGCTTTAACAGATCAGCGCTGCACTACTTTCATAGGTATTTTAAAAAAGTAGATTTTAACTCTATTGTGTTTTAATATCACAGTTCATTTGACCAGGGCATAATGCAATAATCTTTGTGTGTTTTATCTCTACCTGTTGTAATCTTGTTGTAGGCTGTCCTGTCTTGCAATGTAGGACAAATATCAAATAAGTAAGTCAATAGAATTACCAGACTGGGATGTTGATATATAATTTCCTAAGACTTCTGTATGCTTTTCTTTACACACGGTTTCTTTGGTTTGATGTTCTAGTTTATTTGCATGACTGTCGTTGCTAACCGCCTTGTTTCATTTGAAAAGCCTTACAAAACGGAACAGTTGGCTTGAAATGAAGGCTACCATTTTGAACTACCGTATTTGCCGTTATTACCAAAATAGTCCACTATATACAGGAAAAGACGCACTCTATTTTTCAAGTGTATTTTAGGGGTGGTGGTGGTGGTGGTGAGTCTTATATGCCAGAAAATAGGGTAGGCATTTGTAAAATGGTAATGCAATTAAGAAAATACCAAAATGATATGCACTAAGCTAACATAACCTTAAATTTACATTTTTTGCATGTGACGTATATGGCAATTTTAATGAGTTTAATAAAATAACCTAGTTTCACTGTCCATGTAAATTTCTGACTAGAGTGAAAGACGCTTAACTCACATACACTATGCAAATTGTTATACTGTGCAGATATATAGCAGATATTGGGTTGAACTTAGATTTAGTGATACTTATTAATAGTGTTTAAACTATGGTGAGTTATTTGACACTGACTGGCTGAATTGGACATGATGTTTCAAAACATTCAGTTGCTCTGGGGAAGTTGTCTTCAAGTTCATTATCTGTAACGTAACACGATCTAGATCCGTGATGGTGAACCTTGGCACTCCGAGATGTTCTTGTACTTCAATTCCCAGAAGCCCAAGCCCCTGTGAATCCGCACGAAGGAGTTTACTGCGATTCATCCAGCCCATGCCGCCCCCGTCGCTCCCAGAAGCGGAAGTAAAATGTGCCCGTGCGGAGGAAGGGTTAACCTGGAAGAGCCTTAACTGTACGGGTGCGTTTTACTTCCGCTTCTGGGAGCGATGAGGGTGGTGCAGGCTGGATGAATCACAGTAAACCCCTTCATGTGGATTCACGGCGGCTTGGGCTTCTAGGAATTGGAGTACAAGAACATCTGGAGTGCCAAGGTGCGCCATCATGGATCTAGATAGAACAAAAACTCTATCTAGGAATGGGTTTTTCAAAAATTATTATTAGTCCCAGGAGGTAGAGAGGCTAAAGGTCAAGGACTCCAGAGATAAGGATAGAAGCACGATAGGGCAGAACAGGTAAAAGACTGAGAAACAAGTAAGGTATCTCTCTCCAGGGACAGGTAAAAGCAAGCTGAGAATCTAAGTATTGACGTGCATATACCAGATTCTAAAGCAGGGCCACCCAAACCGCAGAGCGGAATGCTGCCGATGCTGAAGTGCCCTGATGTCACCAGAAGTGCCGAAATCAGTGCGGTGAAAACGCACTGAAAAAAATTAAAAGGGGTGCAAAAAATGCTCCCCCCTCCAAGGGAAGCGTTGCAGGAGGGAAAAACGTCCAGAAACACAGCACGATTTCACACACCGTGCCACCGGGAGCAACCACGTGACCAGCCCACTTAGCTCCCTGTGGCGAGAATTGGAGGACGGACGAACTGACACACATTTGGCCGGGGGATGTGGGGAGGGAGGACGACAAACAGCTAATGGTGTGGCAGGGACAGGTGTAAAAAGGATCAGCCCTGAGAAGGGATTTTTGCCAGCTATGGCCTCTGTCCGTGTAGCATTCTTACCTGGCAATTGTAGGGGGCAATATGGGCCAAATAGCAGTGGGTGATGGAAAGCCTGAGCAGCATTTTCCAATTAGTCCTAACCAGACAGTTCTCTGTAGGGGTCTGATATTTTTAGAAGGCAGCAGCTATTATCTGGAGGGCCTCTAAAACAGGCTTGCTGTGCACACCTTTCCGTTGTTCATACAACAAAATCAAATTATATCAGCCTTTCAAATAAATGCATTAGGTTATGTCTTAAAACTATAAGGAGGGGTTTCCAACCTTTTTGCGCCACGGGCTGGACCACGCCCCCGGACAGCTGAGCAGGCCAGTCACATGGTCTCCTTTACGACAGCCACGGGTACATTTACGGAAGTTTACAGCAGGCGTGGGTGCGTTTTATGGCTGTTGTAAACATATTCACTTCCGCTAGTGGCGAGGGCGGACCACATGAAATGGTGCCACGGGCCATAGGTTGGCCACCCCTGACTATAAGTCACATGCTATTTCTTTTGTAGGAAGCCAGACCATGAGTTTAGAGTTCCATACTTTATTTGCCAAAACAGACTGGGAAATTTGATAGTAATAATTATGAGACTGCAACAAGGCAAACATTGAATATATGTACTATCATGAGCAGCAGTTCAACAGTTGACTAATATAAAAAGAAGGGACGGGGGGACGCCTTGAAAAACAATTCCTGATTGATTTAATCAGTGGTTCTCAATCATTTCTTTGGCCTCACCTAGCCTAAGCATCTCTAAAATCCTGATGACCCATCCCCTGTGACATACAGTTCTTATTATTCAAAAAGTGAACTCCTATTCACGTGGAGGAAGCCTTAAAGGCCATTAACTCGGTCTAACTCATCCTCAAATTGCCTCCCTGCCAAAAATCAAATTGCCCTCCTGCGGGGCGTGTGCCCCATGTTGGGAACCACAGGATTAAATACTGACTTATTGGCTAGTTTGGAATTTTAAAAAAAATACATACTCTGATTTGATTTTTCAGTTGCTCCGCCTCCTGGCGTAACTGGTCAAGTTCACTCATCTTCCCGTGGCTAAAGGTGTGCCTCTATGACACCTCTCAGTTGCTCAAAAGTCTGGGGAAAATATAAAACAGAGTCAAGAGTTAAGCATACATGTCTATGCAAGTTTACCAAGCAGGAAGTTCAAACGCACACATACATTATTACAATCTTATACTACATTAAAATAAGATAAAGACATCCATACATGTTCTTTCTCACACGCAATGCAAAATTCTACAAGTTATTTTAATAACTGCGCCAAGGAAAGCTGAGTTTTAAATTGTGTATAAATTAAAGAACTTTGCACAATTTGCTTTCAATGTATTGTGCTTTGGCTTGTCTTGGTGAATAGTTTAAAAACTGCCCTGTTTCTGCTGAGAATTGGCAACCCCTTTGGCTTGAGATTTTAAATTTATACTAAGGCAATAATAATTTTGTGTCAGAAATTATTTGGAGTTGAAATAATTTTTTATGGGAAAAACTCTGCTCAGGGAATGCTCAAATGAGGCTCCTTTCATTTCCGCAAGAGCTGGGACAGAGATGGGCGCTCATCTGTCATGCAGTACCTGGGTTTCAAACTGCCAATTTGCTGGCCTTCCAGCAAACAAGGCAAGCTTCTAACTTCTATACAGTACTAAATTCCCAACCCCATTGCTGGGGACAAGACAATAAAAATATTTAAAATTCGAAAGAAAGCTCAGTCTTGCAATCTTAACCCAATTGAGACACCAATTTTCTTATTACATTTGGAGTAAGCAACTGCAATCTCAGCAGTCTTTTGCAAAGATTATTGAGTCATTTCATTGCTATCCTTTCCTTTATCCCAAAATAGGGACTGAAGGAGGCTCATATGATCAACTAAAAAGCTACAGATAAAAACAGTGCAACTAAGTATATTAAACCACAACTGAGTTAAAAACAATTTAAAGGAAGTATGGGAAACATTTTTGACCTTGTATTCAGAAGTTACATAGAAGCATCAAGTTACAGAAGAATTCACTTGGTAACTTAGGAACTTAAAACAAAGCAATGTTAATGGAATTTTTTTGGGTGCTCTTCAAATACCTATCATCAAAGCAAAACAGCACTAGTTTCTTAATACAAATTCTTTCAAATAAATTCCTAATGCATTAGTACTAGTGCAGAATGCACAGAGATACATACAGACATAGAAAGGACCTTCCCCCAATCCTGATCAAGAAAATAGAATGACAATGTCACATGTGCCACATGGCCATTTTTATTTATGGTACTGTGTATTTAACAGTTCCCGAGTAATGATGAGACTTACTGTATATACTCAAGCATAAGTCGAGTTTTTTTAGCTCCAAAAAGGAGCCCAAAAAAGGAGACTCAGCTTATACTCAGGTCAATGACCACGAGGGTCCCAAGACCACACTGGATCGAGATGTGCCAACAATTTATTAAATTTTACCATATTTCCATGTATTTTGATTATTGAAACTCACTAGCAGCTGCTGCATTTCCCACCCTCGGCTTATACTTGGATCAATCTATTTGCCTGGTTTGTCAGGTCAAAATTAGGTACCTCGGCTTGTATTCGGGTTGGCTTATACTCAAGTACATACGGGTAACCTTCCAAGTGGGAAATTATTAACAAAAAGAACAAGAACACAAGTTCTCAAATCCCCTAATGGACAGGCAAGATCTTTCCTAGGCGTTCAAACACACATATGGGTTCAGCTGTGGTTTCTCTCCCTGACATTTATTTGTCCCTGTTCTAGTGCCTCTCTCACTGTTTCTGCATTACCTCATTTGCCTTCCAGAACCCCAGATTCCCCCCTTCTTTCCCAAATCATTATTGTTTCCATCCCCAGTTTCCCCCCAAAGTGTGGCTCATAAACATATACAGTAGTATTTCTAAAACGGCAGCTAAAATGTAGGGACTGTGTTGGGTTATGTTCCTTCTCAACTTGTCATGGTGACAACTAAACAGTTAAATAACTTAAAAACATCAGTACTGTTCTGTATGAAGCACCCTCTGTAGTCAAATGCTGCCGCTACTTCTTCAAGTGCCATATCCAATTCCGAATATGGTGACCAGTCACGAAGATTGTCCTGGGAACAACGGAACACAGTGCTATTTGGCTTCCGCATCACAGCATGGCACACATACCACTGATCCAGTACCATGAGTCCCTTTCTGGTCCTGAGCCCTTTCGGCACACAAAGTCCTCCTCAGCCCCATGCAAGGACTGAAGTTGCTTCCCACAATCAAAATGAATTCATCTGGGATTTAATCCACTTATTTATTTATTTATTTATTTTATTTAGTCGTATTTATATATGCCGCCCACTCAGGCAGAACCCGACTCAGGGCGACATTACAACTAATTCTAAAAACATATAAAAACACTTTAAAAACCCCTTATCCCACCCACCCATCCATCCCAACCACTCTAAAAAAGGAAGAGAGAGTTCTTAATTCTTTACGTAAGCCAGCAGGCGGGGACCGTTATCCCATTCGGGCCCCACACCTGCCCTGCCAGCCAGGTCTTCAATCCTTTCCTGAAGGGCAGCAATTCTCTTTGAAGTCTTAGATCTGTTGGCAGGAGGTTCCAGAGAGTTGGTGCGGCCACGGAAAAGGCCCTCCTTCGGGTGCTAGACAGATGTGCACCCCTAACTGATGGCACCATTAGAGAGCCCCTCCGGTCCACTCTAGTTGGATGGGCAGACACTCTTGGGACGATGCGGTCTCTAAGGTATCCTGGCCCACTGCCATATAGGGGACCATCACCCTTCCATGTGGACTTTGCCACCCAAGGATGTTAGTCCTCATCGTTGTCAAGTTAGTTAACTGCCACCTGATGATTGGATTTGAATTGATGGCAGTAGGGTCTGCTCTATTACCATAGCAGGACAACCTGGCCGGACATATTATTACTAAAATGTACATCAGAATTGCTGTGATTGGGAACAAATTGCACTGAATTCAGAGAATATCCTGTTTGAATAACTTGGCATTTTGAGTAACGCTAGAGTTAGGCCTCAAGAATTAAAAACTGCTAGGAAATGTTCCTCAAGCATTTAACCATACATTCTCATCTAGTGCCCCAAGGATACTCACAGGATACCGGGTCCTACAATTTCAGATAGTCCAAGTAAAACCAATCACATGGAAATAACCACGTCTGAACAGCCTTGTGTTCGGAGTTGTAGTGTCACTGTTAAGTCTTTATAATCTCTCAGCTGATCTTATCTGCTCATTCAAATCCAGTTAAGATGAAACCTGCATGTTGTCCTTTTAAAGACGCATCCTTGTCCCCTCAGAGAAGAATCTGTTCCACAATGCCTTGCAACTAGAGTTGGCGAGGCATGGGTATCAAGTTTAATGCGTACATATAATCCCAACAGCACACACACCAATGCTACTAAGAAGCAGTGATGGCCAACCTTGGCACACCAGGTGTTCTTGAACTTCAAGTCTCAGAAGCCCTGAATAGCAAGGAGTGCTGACTTGGGCTTCTGGTAACTGAAGTCCAAGAACACCTGGAGTGCCAAGGTTCGCCAACATGATACTAGAGCAAATACATGCACTGGTTCTTCTGCTTTTTTAAGAGGTTCAGTGTTTAAAACTGAAAAAGGCTGCAGTAACCACTTGACAGTGAACTTGACGGCTGGAAGGTTGGCAGGGTCAGCAATTTGAGACCCGACTGCTGCGTGATGGAGTGAGCACCCATTGTCTGTCCCAGCTCCTGTCAACCTAGCAGTTTGAAAGAAACTGCAAGCTAAGTGTTCCATGGGTTTCAGTGTCTAGTCATGCCTGCCAAATGACCACGGAAACTTCTGCAGCTGCAGACAGCGCTGGCTCTTTGGCTATAAATAGAGATGAGCACCACACCCTACAGCTGGACACGGCTGGCTTTCAAGCAAGGAAGACTTTGATCTTGACCCACTCTCACCCTGGTACAAAACTCCCAATGAGGTATTATAGGGGCTGATTTACCAAGCATCAACATACAAATACGACAGCTATCACAGCATCTTTGGTACATTCACTAGTTGAGAAAACATGCTTCGATTCCAGTATATCCTCTTATCCAGGGCTTCACAACCTAAAGCTCACGGGCCAGCTTTGGGCCACGGCACCATTTCATGTGGCCCCTCCACCCCTCCAAGGGCATTCGAGAAACAAAATGGCCACTTCTTTGAAGCTTTTGGGACAAAATGGTCACCCCTGTCGTGCAGGCAGGGCAAAATGGCTGTCTGGCCCTTGAAGCTGAGTGCGAGAGCATCACCCGGCTCCTGGCTTGAAAAGTTGGGAACGCCTGCTCTTATTCCTTGCCCTGCTAACTTCTTCTGGTACAGAAATTGCTACCAAAGCTTGTTGAAGAGGACAGTGAGACAGCAAGTACTAAGGACGAGAGTGTGATGTACGAGAAACTAGAACATCAGTCCACTAATGGCTGGAAAAAAAAGGCTAAAAGGAAACAGGGAATGAACCATGATTTCAAATGCTGGTATCAATGCAAACGGCATGGCAAACAAATAGAACGAGCACATATTCTTAACACAGGAAGGCAAACGTTATTTAACATAAACACAGACCAACGAAGCGCATGACTGGAGCATATTGATGGAAGACGGAAACTGTTTTCAAAGAGAATACCCTTAAACAGGAGACGAGAAGTTACACTGTGTATAAAGGAGTGTCTACACTTGGGAAGAGATCCATGAGCTTGGAACATGAAATAACGGCAAAAAAAAATTGGGTAAAAAAGAAGAAAAAAGGAACATTTGTGCCAAGAAAACAAGGCTTAACAAATTTTCCTCAATAACAAGGAAGCCGTGGAAAAAGCAGGTGGTTTTTTTTTGACAGAAACCATATACAGTTTCTGGGGATTTGTTATGCTGAGAAAGCGGAGAGAACTGAAACATGGCCTCTGGACCATTAAGGTAGCTGATTTCAACAGGCTTAAGGACATAAAAGGACTGTGGTGGCTCAAGTGGTTAAGACGCTGACTGGAAGGCGGCAGGTCAGCAGTTCGAGACCCCAGTACTGCAGGACGGAATGAGCTCCCATCTTTGTCCCAGGTCCTGCCAACCTAGCAGTTCGAAAGCAAGAAATTGCAAGTAGATAAATAGCGACCATTTTGGTGGGAAGGGAAACATTGTTCCGTGCGCTCCGGTGTCTAGCCATGCCTTCCACATGTCCACGGAAATGTCTGCAGACGCAGACAGCGCTGGCTCTTTAGCTATAAACAGAGATGAGCACTGAACCCTAGAGTCGGATACGACTGGCTTTTGAGCAAGCACGACTCGTACCTAAGGAAATAAAGGGCAAAATCCCATAGTCAGAAATGCTCAAAAGAGGAATTACATGGGCAGAAGAAGTGTAGACGGTGGAAGTGCTAACTGTTCCTCCGAGAAATTAGGAGAAATGTCTTGGGCAGAGATGGCCAACCTTGGTTGATTTGTGGACATTTTTTAACACCTTAGTCACCCCCTGTTGTCAATGTCCTGCTTAAACTACAGTGCCTTTAAGTGATCACAGTATTGCTGAGGTCTGAGCAAAACAGGATAGAAGTGGATCAAATTATTCTCTTGGTGCAGCCAAGTATTAATTTAGCATTTTAAAAAATAGATACTACATCATGATGTTTTCCCCCTTATTAATTGGTATATTCTTCATGATTCTTCTATTTTTCTTTATGGCAGTATAATTTATAACTTAACACAGAAAAGTGTTGAAAATTTTATTCAATAGAATAAAAGTGTGCAGAGGAACTTTATGTATGATCTATAACTCTATTTATTACCGTATGTCTGGCCAGACATCCCGCTACAGTAATGAAGTAGACCGTACAGCCAGCGACTCATTGTTGAGTGTTGGGCGGCAGTAAACAACCTCTCTAAAGGAGCCAACGGCTATGGGCGGATGAACCCCTTTAGGTGGGGTGATGGTCCCCCAAAATGGAGGAAATGCCACTGGAAACCATTATATTGGGCCCAAAGGCGAAATGAGCAGAGGAACCACTTTATGATTTCCAATGGTCATGGAGGCAGAAGAGGCCATGACAGATGGACTGGCTGTGAAGGCGTCTCCTCAAGGCTTGGGCAGACCATTGCAGTCCCGGTGTTAAATCCTGCATGTCTCATTTCATATGTGCCACAGGAGATGGCTCCGGGATCACATTGTGTAGGTCACTTCATGACAACCTGCTATCCACCTTAAATTCACGCCAGTGGTGTTTTCCTGTTTGTTGTGAAAATGATTTCCAGGGGAAAATGTATACTTAAATACAAGCAGCCACCGCCGCCGATTTATTACAAGTGATTAATAATAATAAAAAAAGACTGATATGCTGGCTAACATATCAAGAAAGGGCTCTTTAATACAAGGTCACCTGATCTGAAACCCATTTAATCTGTGTCTGCTTTAAATCCTCTTACTGAAATTGATGAGTAACCTATACCTTTCACTGGGGCACATGTAGAGCAACCTACACTACAAAAGAGGTAATGTAATTTAAGTAAAAAAAGAAACCTAGTTGATGTACAATCACAGCATAGGCAAGTTACCTATTTTTTCTTCACTACTATGAGACTGAGAAGTCGCAACTGTGATCAGCACAGAGTGACATCAATGCTTTGTTTTTAAAATGTTGTAAGTAGAACAGGAGCAAAGTTGCTTCCCCAAGAAGGAATGAATTCCAAAAAGAGATCTACTCCGTTCTTGCTAACTTCGATGTTGTGCTTCCTTTATATAGACAATCCATCTCTTATCTGTTTTTTTTCCTTTTCTTGTTGCCTTCAATGTTGGCACCACTATCTTTTCAAATGTCATCTCATCCTAGCATGGGTCCTAACTACAAAATCCCATTCAGTCATTTCTCCTACGTAGAATTCAGGCTACGTAGAATTCCACTTTCCTGTCTTTCTGGCAATCCATGATATTTGTAACACTTGCTAGCTTTCTTCATGACCCACCTACCTTTCACATTTGTATGCCACAACGAAGAACACAATATGAGAGATGATCTCCATCTTTGTCTATGGAGGCACAGCCACAACCACAACCACGAGGATACTTTTCAGTTTTGATATCCCCATCTTCTTATGACTGCAGTTTTTATCCAGACAATAAATTGTTAGAGAAAATTATTAACTTTTTTTTTTGGTGGGGGCTAAAGTTATGCAATTCTGCTCTTAAGCATGATTTTGGTCTTCTTAATATTCGGCTCCAGTTTTGGCAGTTCTTCTTTCACCATCATCATCAGTTGTCGACTACTGCTTTGTGTCATTGAGATGGTATCAGCTGTGTATCTCAGAGCACTGGTATTTCTTCCACCAATCTTCACTCCTCTTCCATCTAAGTGTAACCCGGTTTTCCACACATTTCTGCATATAGATTGGACAGCAATATCAAATACATCTCGGTCAGACACCTTTGCATGCAGAAAACAATTTTCTTTTCCTTGTACTGTTCGAATAGTAGCTATTTGTCCAGAGTACAGGTGAGACATTAGAACCATCAAATGTTGAGGGACACTAATTTCTTTTAGACCGAGCCATAGCTTCTCGGTTTGAAGACTTTGCTGTAATCTTCAAAGCAGTTTTGTTCTGAAATTCTCTGATATGCTGCAGTAACCAAATATATTTGCAATACAATTTCTAGTACAGTACAGAGCTGGGCAGGTTGAGGAGGATGGTGGAAGATAGGGGTGCCTGGCGTGCGGTGGTCCATGGGGTCACAAAAGGTCAGAATCGACTGTGCGACTGAACAACAACAAAACGTTAAATAATGATGATGTCTTAAGAGTTTTAGACAAATCTTGATTTTTTAAGCTCATCTTTGCTTCTTTAAATATTGTTACTGTTGTAGTGTTTTTACTAGTCTTCTACTTTCCCATCTGGGGACTGCAGCGGCTCAAGTGGTTAAGACGCTGACTGGGAGGCGGAAGGTCAGCAGTTCAAAACCCGAGTACTGCATGATAGAATGAGCGCCTGTCTCTGTCCCAGCTCCTGCCAACCTAGCAGTTCAAAAGCAAGAAATTGCAAGGAGATAAATAGGGACCACTTCGGTGGGAAGGTAAACAGCATTTCATGCACTCCGGTGTCATCATGCCTACCACATATCCACAGGAACGTTTGCAAATGCAGACAGCGCTGGCTCTTTGGCTATATGAGCACTGAACTCTAGAGTTGGGTACAACTGGCTTTCGATCAAGGAAGACCTTTACCTACTTTCCCATCTAATCTCAATATTAGTAATTTGTATAGCTTTACTCATGTTACTAACTGCCAATCTGAGAAAGGGAAAAACACTGAAACAACAATTCGTCTTTTCTCTTCCTCCTCCAGGTGTCGTATCTGTTCCGGATATTGGCTATCCTCATGGCGATATTCTTCCTGTTCTTAACTCCTTGGAACAGTTCTTCCGAGGACACGCCACACCCATCTCTCAGGTTCTTCAGCCATGAGGCCCGTCTAGGTCCAGGGCTTCCTCTCTTCCCAGGGATCTTTCCTTGCAGAGTGAGTTGGAGCATTCTTTACTTACGTTGTTCCTCAGAATAAGCCAAGGAGTTGGAGCTTTCTTTGCTTAACGGTCTTAAAACCGTTCTCATTTCTATTTTTCTACCACTACCACCATAGTTAAACATATATGCTTCCCTGTTGTGGGAAGATGGTGGCGCTCCAAAAGCATATGGAGGCTGTGCATTTGCAGTAAAGTGGAGAGCATGAGTCATCTTGTGCGTTTCACTCCTCCACCGCACTGTAACATTTGAGCAAGGCCCAGGACTTTTGGTTTCTCATGGTACAAATACTTAAAAGCAAAAGGCTTAGCGAGAGAATGTGTTCTTCAGCAGGGTAAGATTTCAAGCAAACCTTTCATTATAGGCAGCCACATCACTCAGTAAATGAATTCCTGGCACTGAGAGGGACTAACAGTCTTCACGTGGGATGCAACAAAGAGACCCTTTCTAGAAGTAATGCCCATGTCACATTCTATTGCCAATAACTTTAAGGCTGTTGCTGTACGATTCAGTTCTAAAGGCTTTCAAACATAAATGCTTCCCCCCACCCTCGAATAACTGAAAGCCAACTTTTGTCTTCAAACATGTAACTTTTGACAACATAATAAAACCTGAATCAGTATTCAAATAATTGCATGTAAAATACTTCGCATTTAGGCAAAGGTCAAGGTCACCCTTAAGCAGGACATGGACAAAAGGGTGACTAAAAAAAGTCCACAAATCAACCACGGTTGGCTATCCCTGCCCAAGACATTTCCCCATCATTTCTCAGAGGAACAGTTAGCCCTTCTTCCTTCTATACCTCATCTGCCCATGTGAATTCCTCTTTTGAGCATTTCTGACTATGGGATTTACCCTTTATGTCCTTAGGTAAAGGTAAAAGTTGCTCTTGCTCGAAAGCCAGTTGTATCCGACTTTAGGATTCAGTGCTCATCTGTTTACAGCAAAAGAACCAGCGCTGTCTACGTCTGAAGACGTTTCCGTGGCCACGTGGCAGGCATGCCTCAACACCAGAGTGCACAGAGCGCGGTTTCCCTTCCCACTGAAGTGGTCCCTATTTATCTACTTGCAATTTCTTGCTTCTGAACTGCTAGGTTGGCAGGAGCTGGGACAGGTTGGCAGGAGCTGGGACAGAGACGGGCGCTCAATCCGTCGTGCAGTACTTGGGAATCGAACTCCGACCTTAATAATAATAAATTTTAATTTATATCCCACACTTTCTCAGCCAAGGCTGACTCAAGGCGGCAAATACAACATGTCCAACATACAATATAATAATACAATAATAAAAGAGCACAAAATATAATCAGTAAATAATCAATACTCAATAATAAACATAAAATTAATCACAATATAAAATATTAAATTAAAGCGACAATAGCAATAACAATAACCCAGTACAAACAGGAATTCGGAGTCCAGGTCACGCTCCCCGAAAAGTCCAGAACTCAACGCCGCAAACGGGACCAACGGTCCATGCAGCCAAGGTGTCCGCAGGAAGAGGCAATGCGGCGGCGGGGCTCCGGCGGCGTCTCCTTTTGAGCCCTTTCGGCAAACAGGGCTCGGAGGGCGGGGAGACGCACCTGCCTCCCATTCCTGGGCCGAGTAGCGAGGGCCCCGGGAAGAGTCAACGCGGTGGCGGTGTCGGGGCTCCGGCGTCGTCTCCTTTTGAGCCCTTCCAGTCATCAAGTTCAGCACCTTACTTGAGCCAACTGTCTGCATATAAACTGGTAGTTTTTCTTGAAATAGAATATAACCTATCTGCCAAGATTTAACAGAAAAAACAGATAGGCTTTCTGCCTCTTAGCAGAAATAAAACACGGATATAAACTGGCAATTGGATTTGTAAAAACATACACCTTTATACCAAAAAGTCAAACAACATCCAACTATACAAAAGGGGGGGAAAAAACTAAGAGAAATTGATGCCAATTACTAAAACCCAAGTTAACTATTATCAAACATGAGATTAACTCTTGATTATTTTTAGCTAACAATGTAAAATGCAACCCATGTTTGTAAAACTAAATAGTTCTTGGCTTTTATCCTAGAAATTCAAGGGATAACCTAAACAGTTATAAATTCTACTCCGTGAAATTAAACAGGCGGTACATTCATTGCAATGCTAGAACAAAGTGGACTGCTTGCCCCTGCAGCAATGGGAATAAGGGAATTCTTATTCCCAAGAATCAAGAAAATCACTGCTGATATCACTGAATACAAGTGAACAATAAAAGGTTTTTAAATGGTCTTGCTGTATGAAAACATGGTACAATATTTTTCTGCCACATTTTCATTGTGTGTTAAAGGACACTGCCTTAAGGTAAGGCTTTTTTTTAAATACAATACTCACTTATGTAATTTATTTTAGTACTGTACTACATTTTTAACCTGCCTTTCAGAAACAGCGCTTAATACTTGCAATTAGTAATAATCTGGCAAACAATATTAAGTGGGAAGATATTTATGTTAATGACATCTTCAAGTCTAGCTGTCTTATGCAACATCTTTTTCTATTTTTTCTTACTTATTTTTAGCGCTGCCATCCAAAATTTTAGTTTGAAATACATAAATATTTATCCCTTTACCCTTCTACTAGACTCACCTCTTCAAGCAAGCTTTTAATAACTGGGCTTGAATCTCTAGATGCTATTTTTTTGCTTTTCTAAATTTATTCTTAAAAGTTTTAAAAGCTTTTAATTAATATATTTTAAATTATTAATGTAGTTTAATTGCTTTCTTATCTGATATTTAGCTGTTTTTGGCATTTTGAAAAAGCAGCACAGCCGAACAAGTCTTAATTCTCCAGGAATAAAGTAAGACTCCACTGTTCCTCTTTAACACATTTTAAAAATAAAGCACGCTTTCCCAAATTTATATGATTGAGTGTCCATATTATTTCAATTGAAACTCTTTAACTGACTGAAATGCATTTCCATAGTTACCAATATATCTGGATCTGAATTTAAGGTTTAGAGTACTCTAGCAAATGAACACAGGAATGAAAAACTGATTTTAAAATTCTTAATTCAATATGAATTTATGGTACATGTGATATAAAACCAAAAATTGAAATTTTTCTGAGTTAGTGTAGAACAGGGATGGCCAAACTACAGCTTGTGGCACCATTTCATGTGGCATGCCACCACCCTCACTGCTACCGGAAGTATAAGCATTTATGACAGTGGTAAAACACACGTGCACAAACATGCCAGGCACCCGTCGTAAATGCACCCACAGCTCTCATAAATGCATTTATGACAGCCACGGACACATTTTATGGTAGCATTTTACGGCTGGAGGAATCATGTGGCTGGCCCACTCAGCTGTCGGGGGGGGCATGGTCTGGGCCACGGCATGAAACGTTTGGCCACCCCGGTGTAGAACATTAGCTTATATGTGACACCTTACAGCAAGAATAAGTTAACATTCTTTTACAAGGAGGTGTTTTGTCGCGTTAGGAACATATGGAGAGATAAAGAAGGTTCACATTTTCTCCCAAAAATATCTCTGGTTTTGCTTTTTTTTAAAGGAAGTGCAAATCTTTTAAAAGAGACTGTTCTACTGGCAATGCTTTTGCACACAAGAATGGTATGGTCGGCTGCAGCTTTGTCATCTCATTTTCAGGAGGCAGAAGATTGAAGGATTTGAGGACTTTACTTACACCAACAGCCATCTGTATAGCTGGCTGTCATCCAGATGTCTGCATAGCTTGGTTTAACAGATTAAAGCTTGGAGACTACATTGCTGCCACAACTTTTATGTTCTTTATTTTCCTCAACTAACACTGGCCTTGGGCTGTAATAAAGAATTTGATTTGATTTTCCTCAACTTTGGGGGATTTTTCTGATTCTGCTTTTGTGAGTGTGTCACACCCCCCCCCCCCATTAGTTGCCTTTATTGTTCCTGTTTGATTTATTTCTTGCTATCTACCTTAGGCTTTCTAAAGACAACAATGGAGAGTTTTATAAGCTTAAAGTCAGCTTCCCTCTTGTGGCATTTCTTTTGCTCATACCATTTCAATTCACATATATTGCATGGCATACATTCTCTCTACAAGTCTACTACATTTAGTCTGCGTACAACAAAGCAGGAGCAGGAACACGCCACCATAAGAAGAACCAAGGATCTCAGCTGTCTTATATCAGTGCCAATGATGGGCAAAGCAGCAGCCGGGTAGGAATATTTTGAAAGAAAATCAATCTTTGGCTAGTCTGATAGGCATTCCTGCCAAACCAAAATGTAATTATTAATATGATGGTCAGGGTAGTCACTAGTTTAGACAAAAGTAAAATATCAGTAGGCTATCACTGAAAAAAACTTAGGTGACATAAAAATAGTAGTCCTGCCAAGTTATCCTGCTATGGTAATAGAGTAGACCCTACTATCAGTGACTCAATGCCAAGCGTCAGGCAGCGGTTAACTAACCTGACAACCCTGAGAACTAGCAGCCTTGGCAAAGTCCACAGGGAAGGGGGTGAAGGTCCTCAAGAGGATTAAATCCCACTTGGATCCATCTCCATCTTGATGGAGGGCAGCAGCTTCATCAATCCTGGCCTGGAGCTGAGGAGGACTTTGTGTGCCAAAAGGTTGAGGACCAGAAAGTGACTCGCAGAGTTAGATCAGTGGTACGGGTGTCACGGTGCGATGCGGAAGGCAGATGAAAGGCAACGGCATTATATCCGCAGGACAGTCTTCATGGCTGATCGCCATGATGATGGCCAATATTCAGATATGGAAGAGGAAGCAGTAGCAGACATAAAAATATACCGTGCCTACTACAAACACTGCCTTTGACATTGTAAGGCTGTTCTAGTAGCCTGCAGTTAGACCTATGGGGATAGTGAGCTTGTAATTTTCACATTCCTTTTAAAAATACACATTTTCTCTGAATATGGACATCATTGCAGTGATACTTTGTCATTTACATGTTTCCTGAGCAAGTTATAGAACAGTTTATTTATTGCAACTATTCCCTAAAACTAGTACTGTATATTGTTCTAGCTAGCTTGTACTTCTATACTGACTAATATAAACACCAAGGCTCCTGGACCTTTGATAATAACACTTTTCTCCTGGTATTTTCATTTATTTCTTCTCAGTTCTAACTCAACTACTGTTATAATTACTACCATGTTTTGTTTACTTTTCAGTGTTTTAGTTGCTTTTTTGCTGTGTTAAAATAGCAACCCGAGACTTAGATCAAAGACGTTCAGTACTTTATATAGCTAGACTTGGAAACAAAAAGCTGTGCAGTGAGAAGAATGGGCTAAATAAGGACCAATGTCCTGTCACATCACTAAACGTGCGCCTGACTAAAGCACTGCTGATCCCATTGTTAGGAATCAAAGGTTTCCAAGATGTCAACTACAAAATAGGGCAATAGGTTTTCCTAAGGGTGCCAGACCTAATACCCATTATTCTTGACATATCATAAAGCAATGAAGTCAACTGACAACCTTATCCTCTATGAATTCTTCTAACCCGTTAATTCATCTTATGGTGATAATTGATTCAACAAGTGAATTTGTATTTTGTGGAGATATTTTCTCTATTGCACCTCCCACCATTCAGGCTTTTCCCACACTGAATAGTGCTTTCAGATTACCTGTAAGACAATCCCATTTTTTCTTTTATGCAAACATAGCCTACTATTAAGGCCAAATAATCGTATGCCAAGCTCCATGGCTAAAGTGGGGGCTGCACTCAGGTCAGATTTCAAAGAACTCATGTTTCTTCTGCGCCCCAACTCATTACACCCAGCCTTCTGAAGATCCAGATAGGTATTGTTAGAGTAATAACAGCAGACAGCAGGAGTCTGAGGGGATGCAGAAGAAATTACAAACTAAGTGCAGAGCACTTCCTTTTACTGGTGGTGCAGAAAAATATGTACAGTGCAGCAAACAGAAAGATAACTAGAATACTTTCCCCTTTTTGCTAGCCAGTTATGTACAGTATAACAGTTCAAATAGTTGTTTGAATAACAGAGATAATTGCTGGCAAAACGTGCCAAGACAATCCTTGAAGCTCTATGAAGGCCTTGGAGTAGCAGAGCCGATATCCGAGCATGGTCAGGAACATGTGCGGTTGGATAAGAGAAACAAAGTCCAATAACGCGTTCATCCCAGGCAGATGCCAACAGCAACAGGCGTCTTCAGGCAGTAGATTTCTTTCCACATTCAGTACAGCATATCACCAGCAGTTACTGGGCTTTTCCAGCAGCATATGGCTGAGCATTGAGTCAACCCATCAGGCAGGCTGACCAACTTCACAGTTTGAGATTAAGTCTTGTTTTTAAAGACATTTCACAGGCATAGTTACTTGATGCAGTGGGGCCGTGACAGGAGATACACAGAGGTCTTAAAGGAACATTCAACAAAGTACAGTGGTACCTCATACAATGATTTTAATCCATCCCATGGGGCTTGTTGTTGTATAAAACGATTGCTATATGATGCATGCATCATATAGCAATTTTTTCATTGAAAAATTGCTGTATGATTTTTTTCCATTGGGAAAATTGTAATGCGGAACGCCATTTTTTCCAAAACCTAATTGTTAAGCGATTTCATTGCTATACGGGGCAATCGTTGTATGAGGTTCCACTGTACAGTATAATATGTCCTATCCAATTGATCCTGACAAAACGTAGGATCTAACAGGTATGAAAAGTAGCTTATGTGATTTTTCTCCTAGTGGTTTAATAAAGGCATCCCCCACCCTTGGATTGTGTAAAGGTATCACAAACATTAGGTTCTAAAGCATCCAATGCTGACAGCAATAAATTGAAATTCTTTTCAAAAATGTCTGATAAACACAAAACCTCAGAAACTTCTCCTAGAATGGGGCAGGAACAGGAAGCTTGGGTGGAACATGGCCTAGTTAAGCCTCAAAAACCTTCAAATTCAGGACTTTCTCTGAGGTGCATCACATTGAAGAGCATGACAGGTAGCACTCCAAGAACATTGCATTATCTGAAGTCCAGAATATCCCAAAACCGTATTCCTTCTGGCTTCTCAAAATATCCAGTTCAGTTTTAACATTGAGATTCCTTCTCTTCTAGATTCCCCCCACTCTTCTGTCGAAAAGATATGGCAAACTCCAAAGGCCTTTACTTTCACTTTAAAACTGAAAGGTAATAAAATCCAGGTTATTTTTGTAAGCATTTCAAAGTTTGACAGATTTTTCTTCCTCCAAGCTGGAGAAAGGTTGTCTTTGGACAAAGTACTTTTTAATTTCTTTGCTTTTCCCCCCAGATCTTTTTGAAGCGCCCTGCTGCGTACGTCCCAGTTCTCCAAATTACCAGTTTGTGCCAAGCTATTTGATAAAGCAGCTGCAAGTTAGAAGGGCACCATGGGTATTAACATGTAGGCGAGAATTCTCAATGCCCAATTTCAATTCAAATTTCATTCACTGACATGTATTTCTCAGAAAGGCTCTGTAGATTTATCTCACCGAAGCTATCTGACCTATGTTCATAATGAACAAAGCCAAATTAAAGTATTTTGCGCTAAAAGTCCTCTAGTTACAGTTGGTTAAGACGTAGAATGTTATGCGTCTTAGGTTTAAATTCACAGAATGAGCTGTAAGGTACAAGGGAATTGATTTTGAAAAGTTATTAAGACAGCAAGCCCACCTGATAACAGGGGGAAAATACCTGGCTGTCATTAGGCGCTAAAAGGCCACAGGAAAGAGAAGGAGGAGGCAATAAAACAATAACAACCTGAAGAACAGCATATAAAGAAAGGGTCAAGAAGAAAAATCAGGGAAGGGTGTGGGGGGTAGGGAATAAAGACAGAACATAGCAGAAACAGAAATCTCATGATTTGAAATCGTCAGCCACACTTTGGGCTATACCAATGTTATGTGCATTTTTTAAGTGCCACACAGCACATCTGCAAAATCTTCCTCCTTTTGGGCTCCCAAACAACAGACTGTAAGATACATGAAACAGCCATATTGTTTCAGCCATTCAATAATTAAGTAAATCTCCTTTGGGGCAAGCTATTCAATCAAATACAGCTTGCTACAGATGCCCACACTAAAAAAAACCAATGGGATCTGAAAGATTAAGTATCATTTTGGAGAACAGATGGACATGTAGCAGCGCTGCACCTGTTAACAAATCACATATGAAGCCACTGTGTATCCTACAGCAACAGCTATTGCTAAAATTGAGCAAAATTAACTTAGCCACAAACTATCTACAACAGGGATTCTTAACCTACGGCCCGTGGGCCGGATCCAGCCACCAGCACCAAATAATCCCGTGTCTTGCCCTCACTCCAGCCGCCGCCGCTGAAATCGGCCGCGGACTCATTTACGGCCATCATAAAGGCATTTATGACGGCCGCTGGCTCATTTTACGGCTGTTGTAAACATGTTTACAACAGCCATAAATGAGTCTGCGGCCGATTCAGCCGGCGGCTCCAGCAGTTTACGGCTGTTGTAAACATGTTTACAACAGCCGTAAATGAGTCTGCGGCCGATTCAGCGGCTCCAGCAGTCCACCACCAGTCCGGTATGCAAATTGTTTGAGGGAGTGTGACTTGGCCCCCGACTTGAAAAGATTGAGAACCCCTGATCTACATCAAGTATTTCCCGTCAAATGTACAGGTTACTTATTATGTCAGAAATGAAAGACAATTGGTTTAGGAGTCAAGATGAAGATTCTGCTTTTAGACTCCTAATGCTTTCATTTTATGATATCACACATAACAGGAACATTGTTCAGTTATGCTAGCACTATATTAAATTATAACCTGTGTTCACCTCATGCTGAGCAATATACTCAAGGCTCCACAAAATACATTTATTTATCCACCTGCAGCTAGACACACATTTCTCTAGTACTGCTAACATAAAACAGTATAAAAGACTAGAAGCTGTTCTTCATCATCCAGAATGCTGAAAAGTATGTATGGTATGTCAAAGACACCAGAAAAATCAAGTGCTCAACCAGGATCAGTCTTACGAAAAACCTGGAATTTCTTCTTAGCACTACAGTACAAAGTTTAAGAATAAAAATAAAATAGCAACAGCAAATACAGCTGTATTCGTTCAAACATACTAAAAACACAGGGAAGCTGCCACCATTTTGAAAGTGGACAGCTTTTGAGAAACCCTGGGGTGTGTGCATATGCACAACAAACGGAGAGAGAATTGGCACATAATGAAATATGTGTCACCTACCCAGATGACAAGAGTCATGACACAGCCAGCCAGCCAGGCTCTTCAGTTTAAAATCTTATTACTAAAGATGAGCACAAACCATGAAACTGTTGGGAAGTGGTTGAGGTGAAGGAAGAGATGAACAAGCTACTTTCTAAAATTAAAATATTAAATTGAACTGGGGTGCATAGTTTATCACACCACTGTCTACAAAATGGCAGGTCAGAAAGAGATTTATATGAGACATTGTGGTTGTAGCCTTAGGACAGTCTTAGGCAAGAGGTGTGTTTTCGGAGTCATACCTTAATGTTGCCCTTTGCCATTCAAGAGGCCAATTTTAAAATACCGTATAGCTAGTGTGCAATCCGAGACTCAAGTGCTGCATGAAGGAGTGTCCCAGCTCCTGCCATCGTTTGATAGCAAGAAATTTATTTTTATTTATTTATTTATATTCAAATTTATATGCCGCCCAATCAGGTAAACCCGACTCTGGGCGGCTCACAACAAGTTAAAACACACATAAAACAGTACAACCAATTAAAACCCAACATACCCACCCACCTACCCCCTTCCTCTTAAAACCCACATAAACCCACATTAAAAAAAAAAAGAAGACGTAGAATTGCAAGTAGATAATTAGGGACCACTTTGGTGGAAAAGTAAACAGCATTCTGTTCACTCAGGTGTTTAGCCATGCCTGCCATATGTCCATGGAAACGTCTGCAGACATAAGACAGCGCTGGCTCTTTGGCTATAAACTGAGATGAGCACCAAACCCTAGAGTTGGATACTACTGGCTTTCGAGCACGGGCGACCTTTACCAATTTAAAGTGGAGATCCATACCCATCTATTGCAAGCAGCTAGGGACTGAACAATCCTTGCTTCTGGGGATACTGCCTTTCATAAAGGCTTAGCTGTTAGGGACCCCTCCAGCTGCAGCCTGTAAGAAAGACCACCAGCTGCATTAAGATACAAGTGGTTCCCTGTGTTTTCTATATGCTTGTTTTGGCTAAAATCTAAGAGCCCAATATCTCACCTTCCCAAAAATGCTTGTCTAACACACAAATCAACGGGAGTTCAAAAGATCATAATAAAATACACACGTTTAATTTACATTAAGAACATTTCTTGGGTACAAAGTTCTCTCTTAATGACCCCCAATCTCAGGAGCTTTCCTTGTCAACAACAGTCAACTCTCCAGTGAGCGAAACTGCCAATTAAATTGGACTGCATGGCGCCTATTTACTTTGGCAATGAGAAAAATAAGTTGAAAAACAAGTTATAAAATGAAATCTGTGCACTGCATATTAATATGCTACTCTTCTCTCCAGATAAGATAGTGAAAATGGGCCATATTTTATAAACTCATATGTTACTACTGTTATAATCATGATCTTCATTCTTGTCTTAGCCAGCATTAATGGTCAGGACTTTAAAAGCCCTCTTAAAAAACAGCCTTCAGCTCAAGAGGACACACAATGTTAACATATAAGGTGCCACAAAGACCATTTTAATGGGTTATTTAATGGTGCAGGAAGGATAGTAGAAAGGCAGGCCTGTTATATTTTTAAAAGATAAATCAGATAAGGAAGAACACATTCTAGACTGAACAGTAAACTGAGTACTTATAAAGACAGTAATATCGAACTAAATTATCTATACAAAAGATTAACCAAAATAAACTTGGGGAGCTAGAAATATTAACCTAAACTATACAGAAGCCTGTGAAACCAGACTCTGGAGCATGGCGGATGACAGAAGAGCTATGGTCAATGGGATAGTGAAGGGTTGGACTCAACTGTGCGCCTGAACAACAACATGAAACCATGTGAAATTGAAACCCAATCCAAGACTAATGGATCTTTAACAACCCAAACTATATGCATGCATTGTATCTTAATATATAATTACAATTTCTAATTCCTGTTTCATAATGCAGTCTTTTAGATGTAACACAAAACTATGTTATACAGCATTACAATATCATCAAAGTTGTTCTTTTAAACAAACATTTTAACAAAATCTGATTCAATTGTTTTTAAATATGGTTTTAAACATCTGTTTTTAATTGATTATAACCCACCTTGATTGGAAGTTAGCATCTAATTAGTTTGCAACTGGGTGAATTTTAACGAGGCCTTCCTAGCCAATAGTCCAAACTAAAATGTCACACCATTTAATTGTATTTTTCATACAAGGAGAATTATTGCTTAATTGCTGTTGATAATTGTTGATTTCTCTGTCACTATATATACACATACAATAGAACCTCATATAAAGGAAATAATTGGTTCCATAAGGCACTTCGTTATACGATTTTTTTGTTGTATGATGCATGCATCGTACAACAAAAATCTCTATGAGAAAAATCCCTATGGAAAAAACTATACAAAAAAATCTCTATGGGAAAAAACATACAAAGAAAATTTCCGTTGTACGATTTTCCCCATAGAGATTTTCGTTGTATGATGCACCTATTTGTTCCAAAATTCTCTTCGTTGCATGATTTTTTCGTTGTATGATGCATTCGTTATACGAGGTTCCACTATATAGTTTAAATCAGGGGTGCCCAAACTTTTCAGGCCACAGGCCGGTCATGTGGTTAGGGAGCTAGTCACTATGGCCCAGGAGCCGGATGCGGCCCCAGTGCCAATTCATCCGGCCCACGAAGCCCTCGTTGCTCCTGGAAGCGGAAGTAAAACGTGCCCATACGGGCGCGTTTTTCTTCCGTTTCCAGGAGAAACGAGGGCTTCGCGGGCCAGAGGAATTGGCATCGGGGGCTGCATCCAGCCCCCAGGCTGTAGTTTGGGCACCCCTGGTTTAAATGCTAATAGAGCTTTATCTATTATTGCAATTGCCAGGCAGTTTCCTTTCTTATGAAACATAGATCTTTAACTGTCAATCTGTTTAGTACAAATTATTTCATATGCTGGGATATTACTTAACAACATTACACCTAGAAGATAGCAGGAAAGGGAAGGATAAAACAGCATTATTTCCAACACAAGGAGATGACTAAACATATGATTAAGACCAACTTCAAACCTTCACCAACACATTTATTGTGGCTAAAATAAAAATTTCCACCCTGCTCATAGAGTTGCAGGATAATCTTTTTCCTTTTCCAAGAGTCATCCTCTTTCTCTTTTCTAACAGCCTAGCGGAAGGAAGTCTGCATGTAGTAAAGACAAGAAATGCTTCTGATTACTAATGAAAACTGGATAGGAATCAGAATGAAAAGGAAGCCACACCCTAAAACTGCACATAAATTCAAACCACATCCATGTCCTTTTGGTATCGCAAAGAAACTAGTATATAATGTAGCTCAGATTTTCTTTGCCTTTTAAAATTCACTTTTATATTGCAACCGTATTTTCGACTTCGTGGCAGTGACTAATGGGCAATTTAGGTGCTTCGTGCTTGACATAGCTAAGCAACTCTTGTATAAAAACACTTTAGGGTAGAATTGCTTCAATGATTTTATTGAATCCTGTGATTCCATCCAAAGCAAAATCAATATAGTAATGCTCTATTCAGGCATACTTTGGTGTCCAAAGTGTGCACTCTAAGACAGAGAGATAATGGCCTTATTGTGCAACAAAATCACAGACAACAGCTATGGCTGCTACTCTAAGTGTGTGTGTGTGTGTGTGTGTGTGTGTGTGTGTGTGTGTGTGTGTGTGTGTGTGTGTGTGTGTGTGTGTGTGTGTGTGTGTGTGTGTGTGTGTGTGTAAATTACCATTAAAAACAAGTTTTTATCCATCCAAATAAAAATGTAAATTAAAAACAAGTTTTTATCCAAATAAAAATGCAAATTAAAAACTTTTCATAAAACCTTCTACCTAAAATAGATTTTTAAGTACTCTTGTGTGTGTGTGTACACCCAAAATTGCCAACTGTCATTAGTTTTTTCTTGCCCTCTCCCTCTTTGCAAGAATGACATATTAGAATGCAATGTTGTAAAAAAACCAACAACACATGCCATAGAAACAAAATTTAAAATTTCCTCTGTCAAAAGAAGGAACACTAAGACCCAATTCGCCTGGCAATCTCTGCTACAAGAGACTCATTAAATCAATTGCATTCACTAAGTGTTCACTCACCATTCAAGAAGTGACTGAATGACTCTACTCTATTAGGGACTAGAAGTAGATCTAAGCCAAAACGTTCAGCAGTAATGGTTAGCTGGGTACTACTGGGGGGAAAAATTCCACAGCGCAGGTATGCTAGGTGTGTTGCAAGACTAAGACATTTCACTGGACATCAGCTTTCCAGGACCACAGCTCATTTCTTGCATATGAAGAAGGGGTTCTTTCTAAAATATAGTAACTGTTTCTTAGGCTCCTCCTAAGGCTGGAAGTTATAGAAACCTTTTCATTAAATTTAAACTACATCCATATTGTTTGGAATGACAGAAATGGCAGCTGCATATACACAACCGAAGAATGAAGAACATGGAATTGAAGCCATGAGGTCTCATTCTTATGTCTGATTAAATGGACTTGCTCCATGAAAGCTCACATTTAAATTCAAGAGTTAGTCTCTAGGGTGTCATGTTTTTGGTCTTTTGTTGTTGTTTTGTTTGGTTTACTCTCCGATATACTCTCCGATATACTCTCTGATACACGGCTACCACTTCAAAGAATGAAGAGTTTAAGATTGGAAGACTGCACATAATAAATGAGCTGCACAAGTTCACCTGGAACAGATGATAACTCAATAAAAAGCCCTACAGCATGATTAAATAAAAATGGCTATTACCAACCACCCTAAGTGGCTGACTAGGATGCTCAACTATGCAGGATCACTGCCCAAAACAAATTTGGACTTTTACAAGTTAACACAATGCTCACAGCCTCTTATGAAGTTAATGCAGGCTTGAATCAACTGAATCATTGAGCTGATGGTTCAGCAGAGCCTAGAAGCCAAATTCCAATAGGAATTCACTTCTCTCCAGTAAAAACAACAAAAACGATTATACATTTAAAAAATGAAGTGAGTGGAAACAATCTGTTGTAAACTGCTAATGTCAACTACTTGGTGCCAGCTGTGGCACAGGCAAACAGCACAATCTCCACTCACTGTTTACTCCTGGCCTCCAGGAAAGCACAATATATGCTCCAAATACTGTGTGAAAGCTCCTCTGATATAAGAAAACAGATGGCTTACTTTTTGCTTCTCATTCTAAACATGAAAATGATTTCATGCATTTCATTCTTCACCCACATTCGTTATCTTCCATTTAAGGGGATAAATTCCAGGTCTGTTGTCCACTTACATCTTTTGACAAAGTGATATTCTGATTAGTAAGATAATTAGGTGTGAGCTGGTCAGGCGGATACTCAGGGAGTTATTATCAATGGTTCCTTCTCAAACTAGGAGGAGGTAACAAGTGGAATACCATAAGGCTCTTCAACATTTGTAATAATGATTTGATGAGAGAGTCCAGGGGATACTTATCAAATCTGCATATGACACAAAATTGTATGGAATAGTTAATAGTTAAAAAGATCTTTATAAGTTTGCGCACTGGTTAAAAACAACAGGATAAAATCTAACAGGAATAAGTAAAAAATTCTACACCTGGGGGGAAAAACAAACATGTTACAAGATGGAGATACTTAGCTGTGGCTCATTAATATTGTGTGTGAAAAGGATCTTGGAATTGTTATAGATCACAAGATGAGCCACAGTGCAATGCGGCTGAAAAAAGGCCAATGCTATCTTAGGATGCATTAGTAGAAGCAGGGCCTCAAAATTTCATGATGTTCTGCTTTATTCAGCACATGGTATGGTTGAATTAATTCCCGTAGAGTCCCAATTTTTAAAGCAGACTTCCTTTGTAAGGTGCAAAAAATTCTATGATTTCCAACATGTATGCTATTTCTGAATTAATAATAATAATAATAATAATAATAATAATAATAATAATAATAATAATAATAATAATAATAATAATAATAATAATAATAATAATAATAATAACCTACATTTACAACTATGTTAAGATTCACTTTTATATCTACCACAAAATGAAGCCTTTGCTTCCTTTTCTTCAGACATTGTCTAAACTATGGATGTCTTGCATGCTATTTCTGAATAAAACAGCACACAGAACTAGCTGTACTGTTTTAAAAGAACCAGCTACAGTTGCTTATGTTACACAATGCCATTTAATCTGAAATACCAATAAATGAAGATTTCTAAAAATGTAAATATCTCTAATTTTGAATTTGCAAAAGAAAACATGAATTGATTCAATAATGTATCTATTCTTGGACAGACAAGTCTGTTCACTATAACCAACTGTTATAACCAATCTGTATACTGTATTTTAACTACCGCACCCATAACCTTCCCCTTCCAAAAAACCAACAACACACCACTATGCTAGCTAGAGTTATTAGAATTAGATGTAAAGAAATTCTGATGTGCCACTGCTGCCTACCCCTGCTTTAAGGCCCTGTCATTATATCTAAAGCTTTATAATCGCTCAGGACCTGGTCACCCAAGAACGAACTCCCACTGAATTACCCAGACTACTATCATCTTTAAAAATTGTCCTTCTGCCCATACCATAGAGTTAAGACTATGTATTTCCATTCAGTTATAGATTACTTTCTTTGCAATTGCACTCATGGGAATCAATTATGCCCATCTTCAGCATGTCAAGTGTTCAAAGCAATCACAAAAACAATCACACTTATATACTGCCCGATAGCACTTTATTAACCCCCACCCTAATTTCTGCTTTGGTTTCATGCAAGCTAAATATTTCTAACAACTTGGTTAAGATTTAAGTAAAGATTGGAAAAAATCCATGGCTTTATTTTATGGGGGTTGCTTTATCATTCACTTCGACCAAATGGGATTGCATGTATCAAACAAAACATGCAAGGAATGACAACAATACAGTTAAGTTTTCAATAAACAACAATATTAGTCCATTTGGCTCATGATTGGGTAGCTGTCTGCCAGTGAACAGGAGTAATTTACAGGATAATGAGATGAATATTCACAAAACAAAATCTTAGCCCACATTGTGAGCAACTCACACACCCTTTTTAGGAGAACTATTAACATCTGTCCTCTATCAAAATGCAAAATTGTGAAACCTAAAGGCTGCTTCCTTCAACAAAAACATGAACTGGAAAAGGAACAAAAGGTTTATAGCTTGTCTCACATCTGGCAAATGGTGTAAGCCACTTCCTGTTTAGAACAGGCGTTCCCAACTGCTTGGCTTCCTGTGATGCGCAAGACCTCTGTGTAGAAAACAGAACTAAGATGGCTTTAAGCATGCTTATTACAGATTTATAAAGAATGCACAGCAGAAGCCACCAAATTCTCCCATTCTGCAAAGCTGAATCCCATAGTTCTTCCTTGTCTACTTGGACATTCATTCTTAAAATCTGACAATGTATAGTTCTAGATGTACGCTAGGTGATTCACTAGTTATCTTTTTTATTTCTAACAACTGAATATTATTTTTAACAAGAGGAATATTTTGCAATAATATAATTAGATATGAAAAAGAAATGGCCACAGTAATTTTAATCTGGATCAAAATATTGCTTTATTTTTATGTATCAAGACGCCACAAGACTGGTCTATAAAATCCTGTTCTAATTATGAGCTCCAATATGAAATTGTTGGCTTACATGCTTTGTGTGTGTGCATTAAAGAGTTATCCAAAACTGCATTTAAATGGGAATTTAATTTTTCTCAAAAAATAAAATAAAAAATAATTCTATATATTTTGACCTCAAAGAAGTATAAAACCAATTTTGCAGAAGGCGGGAGGTAGATGAGGGGAGCCCCCGAGGCCATGGGGAGCTCCGAAAGACTGCTGCCACCGCCGCGTTGCCGCACCCCTCTCGGCCCCGTTACTGGACTTGGTGGGACTCATAGGAGGAGGTTTTCCCTTCTGCTTTTTGAAATGTTTTCAAATTATATTGTATTGCTGATACCTTGTATTGCTGAAAGAGTATTTTTTCCCCAAGCAGCATTAACAGAAGCGCAACTGAAGCAAGCAAACACATCAAAAGCAACAAACAATCTTGAGGCACCTTAAAGCACCACTATGATGGCAGATGGTTTATCAGAACGGTACAGCAATCATGTACTACAAGAAAAGATTTAATTATCTGATATTCTCAAACCTGTGGGAACAGCAATGATAAATCAGTCACCTTATGTAAATTTTTTCTCCCATGAATGAGTATCCTCTTGTTCTTTTCCTAACGGGCATTGGACAGCATTATGGTTACTTTAAATGCAGAAGCTCTAAGAAGACTGCTTCGCATCGATGCCAATCTTCCCAAGTTCATCAGCCTGTAAGAAGTTCTCCTCCCTGTTTCTTTTATTGTACACATTGTGATCATGCAAAACAGTCTGTTTCACCTCACATATGACGTACAGGTCGCATGCTTTCTGTATTTTGTGTTTTAGGATTTATTGGGTTTTGTTCATGTACCTCTTTGTGAGTCACCTTCTCAATCTCAGAAGCTCTTAAAAACTCACAAGAATTCTGTATTTTAAATACTTCAATTTTTAATAACTATTTGTGTTAAGTACACAAACCCATGCCACACAATGGAAACAAAAATGTACAGTACAATATAACAGGCATTCTCAAAGCCCTTAAGTTTTTGCTGCATAGTGCTTTCTTTGGCTTAAAGAAGCTGCTTTAGGCCATTTCTATTAAGATATGTATGGCTCTCTGTTCTTTTACTGCATGGCAAAGATTCCACTATTCATTCAACCAAATTCCAGGGCACTTATATTTATCAGCACACTCCACACTTTTCACTTTGGGTCTTTAACTGCATTTATTGGGCTGCCTGCATTACAGTAGAACCCCGCATAACAGAAAAACTCCGTTCCACAGAGCTCTTCGCTATGCGGTTTTCCCCCGTTATGCGAAGCTAATAGGAGATGCCCTGGATAACGAACAAAAAATGTTTGTTATCCGGGGTTCCCATTTGGGTATACCCGGTTACCAAAAAACCTCGCATAACAAAATCTTTTTTCGTTATGTGGGGTATTGCCATTGCTTAACGAATGCTTCGTTATGCGATTTTTTCGTTATACGAAGCACTCGTTATGCGAGGTACCACTGTACTTGAGAGTAAATACCACTTATGCTTTCAATACCTATCTTTCAGCTATTTTACTTATTAAACAAGCTATAAAACAACTGTAAAATTAACACCCCATCAAAATACAGTAAATGATATACTGTACCTCTTCGTATTAATATTAAGCCGCCATATATTAAGCTCAGTATATATGTCTGTCTGTACAGAAACAAGCAATCTTGTCTTTAATGTAGCTAGGAAAAACTGCCACTGCATTTCCACTCTCCCAGATGTGCTTGCATAAGAAGCTATTCTACCTCTCTGGATCAAAGGCGATGACCAACTCCTTGCCTCTGTTCAACTGCTCTTTAGCATCTCCCCTCTTGATTTCATGTTCCTCCATGGTCTTTCCACATGGCTACTGTAACATCTTAATGTTGTGTATATATTCCACTGACTTCCATAATTTAGTTTCTTTTTTGGTACCTTGTCTGTTACACTGTTTCATATTATTACATATCATAAGCCATCCTGGGTGTACCGACACTCAGTTGTATATAGTAGACTAGAAGCGGCCAACCTTTTTATGCTGGGGGCCTGACCATGCCTCCCAGACAACTGAGCAGGCCTGACTATGCCCCTGGAAGTGGAAACACTTGCGACTGTTGTAAATGTGGCCACTTCCATGTTTACGACAGTTTGCGGTCATGTTTTACGGCTGACGTAAACATGTCCACTTTTATAATTCTTACCAAGACTTAAATCCATTTCCCTAGAGCGCCACTGTTCAATTTTGCTCCCCCATATGAGAAGCCCAGGTAATATGCTTCCAACAGTATGTTTTTTGGGCTTATACAAAAGCCATGCAAAGCTATACTGTACACTGGTCAAACAAAGCAGCAGTTTCAGTTAATGCATGAGAACATGAAACAAAACAGGCTATGAATATTTAAAATATTTTATGACCTCTGCTAAATTCACTAAGAGAAACTCAGCCTATCAGAAATAAAACATTACTTTTTTTTTACCCAAGATGTCATTTATGCTTTTAAGCATCATCATTGGCCATCTCTACATCTTTGAGGGACCCAAAAACATCACCTCATTACAGTCATCATAAATATTTCTCATTTATGATGACTGCCTCGGAAACTAACAATCTGCTGCAGATTCAGTTTGGACTTTGACTATCACTGTAGCATGCAAGGCAATATTAATGCTGTCCTGACATCATAAATACCTGAAGCAGAAAACAACCTTTAGCTGCTCATCTAAATGCAATACTAAAGGCTTCCTCAACAGACACTGCACTATGCTTTCAAGACATTCATTAGAAATCTCAAGCAATCTAGTTGTACAATCTCTTTCTAGTACACGTAAACCTTACATTGCAGTAATGTATTCAGGAGCATTTCTGTAAATGTGTGTGTGTGGGGGGAGGGGGAGATACGGGACCTGCTGATTATACAGACATCTGAAATGTGGCTAAGTATATAATGGACTACATAGTACAGCAATTTTTGCCTTGCATCAGTTACTTGAGGTTGAATTACCAAATGCTTTTTACTCAGAAGGCCTTGAAAAGGGATGGTTTGCTCTTTCTTTTGGAGTTCATCAGAACTCCAACGCTCTCCGGGGCTGCACAAATCCTAAGTGAAGGTTAAGGTATGTTACTGGGTCGGCCAGGGAGCTATTTTGGCTGAGGAACAGGCAGGGTTCAGGACAGGAAGATTGGTCATGGACAATTGCCTAATTCTACAACACCTTCGTGAGAAGTATCCGAGTTCACTCTATGCCCCCTTTATAGATTTAAGATTTGCTTTTGATTCTATTTCACGGACCAAACTGTGGGAGAAACTAAAAGCCACCTCCATTGATCGTCGCCTCTTGGCTCTGATCTCTGCGGTGCACGAGAACTCAGCTTTGAAAGTTGCAATCGAACTAATCGAAAGTTAGAAATCGAACTAATAAATAAATAAATGTGCTGCTCCTCTTGGGGTCATTTGTCCTCTGCAGTTTCCACCCAGAAAGGTGTGCGGCCCCGCTTTTGTTCAATTTTTATATCAATGACATGGCCAACCGTTTGGCAGATCTAAACGGCCACCCTCCTAAGTTAGCAGAGAGGCATATTAATTCACTGTTTTACACGGATGATACCCTCATTTTGGCTAGATCACCGGTGGGCCTCAGACCGGCACTCAGAGTACTAGTCACCTATTGTAAGGAAAATCATCTTATTATTAATTACGCCAAAACAAAGATCATGGTCTTTGGCAGGAAACCCAAACTTCACATTTGGAAAATCGAGAACCATCCCATTCAGCAGGTCCCTAGCTTTAACTATTTAGGCGTTCTCTTCCAGGTTCTAGGAAGCCACATATTGATTATGTGGTTCAGAATGTGCAGAAGAGTGCATTGGCAATTCTTAGGTTCTACTGGAGCGCGGGGGGGGGGGGATATTATGTGCCAGCAGCCATCACATTGTTTTTAGCCAAATCACTCACCCAGCTTATACATGGCGCGCAGCTAGGCCCTTTAGCCAGTTACCAGCAGGTGGAGAGAGTCTGTCAAAGTTTTTTAGAACTGCTCTCTCGACCCCCCACCCCCCACTGTGTTTCCAATGCCAGATTGAGGTTGGAGATGAGCTTAGTGAAGGTGGAGGCTAGATGTTGGATGCTGATAATTTCATATTGTCTTAAAATACATAGTTCCCTGGGCACCTTGGCATTTCTTACACTTCAAGACTCATTCCGTAATATACTTAATAAATTGGCTACACTTGGCTTGTCCCCACCTACCTTGCTTGCAATGGAAGCACAAGAAGCCAAGGAGTTGGTGAAACAGAAAATAATGGAAATGGAACGACAAGAAGATATGACCAAGTCTCCTGGTTTTTTTCCTAATGATTCCACCAGGTACCAGGTTGTTCCCGCAGCCTATTTGCAGCAATTAGACCTCCCAAATTATAGGCTGGCATTCACCCAGGCCTGCTGTGGAGGCATGCCTTCAGCTGTCCTTGAGGGCAGATATAATGGGACACCCTATCCAGAACGATTATGTCCATGCGGTGGGGGAGATGTTGAATCGATTGAGCATGTTCTCTTTTTTTTGCTCATTCTACAGGGATACCCGTGCAGAATTAATAATCTAATCCCTCTGTTACGTCAATGCACAGGAAAGTTGCCTTCCCAACAAGTTTCCTTCCTACTCCAGGGCAGTAGTTTTGCCATCACATGCAAAGTGGCAGGTTTCTGTGTGAAGGCCCACAGGATACGTCGTTGGTTGCTGACTAGGAAGTCCAGTGTGCCCCTATAGTTCACTGAGATTGCTCCCGCACCGAGCACCTGATATATACTACCTTATTAGTTTTCCTCTTCACCCTTTCATTATCGGTTTGGTTATAATTCATTGAGTTTTAATAAATTATAATCCTAGCAGAGAGCATATTATATCCTGGTAGCAAGGCCATTCCTCTTATTTCCTTGTAAGTATTAACATTTTTCCTTCATGACACTAGGTTTTAGCAATTATTAATGGATTCTAGTAATATTATTCCTTTAGATAGGTGGCCTGCCAGCCTAGATAGGTGGCTGCCACCCTTTAGATAAGTGGCTTCCCAGTAGGTTTTTAGTAGCACAGTGTGCTGTCTTATTACCCTTGTCCAGCCTAGATTAGGGTGTGATATTTATGCTTTCTGTGTTCTTGTTATGCTGGTCATGGACCATAAATAAAAGTATGTATGTATGTTAACAATTGCTTTTCTTCTTTTTTGAAACCACTAGGTTACATACATTTTAGACAGAAACTTCTTCACAGAGATTAAGTTGGAACAGAGCACATTACTTATAAATATAAAATGATTTGGGCATAAGTGACAATGACTTGTGTACTATAATGAGAAGTCACTTTCTAATTTAAATACATTTGCACAAACATAAAAACCATCTACTGCTATGGTTATACTCTATCACTCCTTCCTAACCAAGGCAAAAATCCTATACAGTACTACACAAATAAGTGTAGTAGTTAGGAGGTATACAGACTACACCCAGTTTATGACAAGTTATAATGATATGCATCTGTTTAACTCCTTGCAGATTTTTGTTGGTGAGGTATATAATTTGTATAACAAAGCAAACTCAGCTTAGTTTATGACAAAGTATATAAAACAAACCCAAAAATGTTATTTGTACAGTTAGCAACAATGCGATCTAAATTTACCTAGCCCTGGTTATCATGAGGCAGAATGAAGACAAGTCAATAAAAATTAAACTTGGACCAAAAATTAGTATTTAAAGCACATTTTTAACCACTTTAATTTCCCAAGGGTTCTGTTTGTGATGGCAACAACCTAAAAAGGTTTGTCAAATTCCCCTAGGATAGAGAAACTGTAAGCATACAAGACTAATCAGGTGAGGTTCTTTAGTGCTACTGAAATTGTATAGAGCATAACTCACATGAAATAGAGGACTCCCCCCACCCTAAAATTGGAGAAAAGAACTTAAAAGTAGGGCAGATACACCAACATTTTGAAATGCTGAGTACAGACAACAGTTTCAGTGGTTTCTTCACACAAATATTTAATTATTTTTAAAATTATGTGTGGTTAAGTTGATTCCAACTTACAGACACTCTAGCCAGGGCTTCCAAGGCATATAGTACTGAGAAATGGTTCACTGATTCATTCTTCTGGTGGCTCTCGAAAACTATGCAGTTTGCTCAAGGCCAAACAAGGTTGCCTATTTTCCAAGGAAGCACAGTGGAAAATTCAACTCTGGACCCCAACTTAAATATCCAGCTAGCTCACAGAAATATAGGAACACCAGCTCCTGTCAACCTAGCAGATCGAAAGCAAGAAATTGCAAGTAGATAAATAAGAACCACTTCAGTTGGAAAAACATCTTGAGAACATAAAAAGAGCCTCACTTGGGCGTCCCCCGAGCGGAGTTTCTCCAGGAAAAATCCCTTCAACCCAGAATAATTTCTGACACTAAATTATTATTATCAAGCAACCTATGAATATAAGAGTACAGTACTGTAATTCCCATGCTAAAAAAACTCCACACAATATTCACAAGGCATTCTTCCACAGAACCCTAGCAAAACAATTTGATAGGTTCTCAAAAGCAACAAGAGCCAATAAGAAATGATAAATTAGATACACAGTGGTTGGTCAGGCTAGATTTCAGGATTGCACATAATTTACTGTGAACATTAAACAAATAGTTGATTTTAAATGAAGTATCTCCCACTAGCAGTTAGCAAATCTTATCTCCTTAAATAATTGCACCAGCAATGAATGATTACACTCTATGTGAATTATTAACTATCACAGTGCATTTATTAGCATTTTATAATCTGTTCAGACCAAAGCTTCACCTTTAAGCCCCAGTTATACCAGAGATGATGTACTTAAAGACTGGGAAAATTTGGAAGTGCAGAACGATGGCAAAGCAATAGTGGCATGACTTAATTGACAGTTGATATACCTGCAACATCATTTCTAGCCTATCATATTACTGGCAAAATCATGGGAGCTACATTTATTTATTCTTTAGCTATAGAAAGCATTGGTCTTCTTCAAATAACATGTTATAATCACGTAATGCCCTGCAGACAAGTTGGTAAAACCAGAACATCAAAGGATCTAGCATGACACTTCTGCAGCAAGATTTATAAAGCTCAGATTTATATTCTATGCTCATACAGTAAAAATTTCAATTAACATTCCACATATACAGCATTCTGAAGACCAAGTAGATACTTCTCTTAACTTGCTGTGAAATATGTTTGTGTCAGATTCTATACACACTACATGTTAAATGACACAGAAAGTTGGAGACAGTTTCACAGTAATAAAATAAGGAGATTCAAGTCTGTTCAAAATAGAATGCCAGATCAAGAATCAAAAGCATGTGATGAAGATTAACAACTATTCACTTTCATATATAGCAACTCTCATTAGTTTGCTTTCAAAAAACTGGAAAACAGCCTGAAAAATTTGCCCATAATTTAGGGCAGAGATGGCCATCCTTGGCACTCCAGGTATTCTTGGACTTCAATTACCAGAAGCCCTGATCAACAGGAGTGCTGACTTGGGCTCCTGGGAATTGAAGTCCAAGAACACCTGGAGTGCCAAGATTGGCCATCACTGATTTAGGGAGAAAACCACAACTTAGTGTTAGAGCATCAGGTTTTTACATGCAAGTTTTCCCAATTAGCACCAGTGCAATCCACAACACTTCTAGATAGGTCTTGAAAAGATTTTTGCTTGAATCCCTGAATATGTGCTTACTCATCAGTGATGATACAGCTAGATCAGTGATGGCAAACCTTGGCACTCCAGATGTTCATGAACTTCAATTCCCAGAAGCCCTGATCAGCAGGAGTGCTGACTTGGGCTTCTGGTAATTGAAGTCCAAGAACATCAAGTGCGCCAAGGTCCGCCATCACTGAGCTAAATTAATAGATGGCTCCCAGTAAAACAATTTTTAAGTTCCTAAATAAAAAGTTAAAGTTATCCTCCCTCCCTATTCCTCATAAGAGCAACAGTAAGTGACAAGTGTGACTATGTGCTTCTATACACACACACACAAAATACTCCTGGCACTCCTAGAGATAGTTGAGAGCAGGGGGACACAAATAATCTGAGGAACCCAATCAAAAATTATTTGCAGCCAGGTAAATTGAATCTTGAAGTAGGTAATATATTCAGAAAACAAAATGAAAAAATCTCTTTTGAGAAACAAATCTAATTCCTATATAAAGCTCCACCATTTGCAAATCTGTGTGTCCAAATTCTATATACTGTATAATAATCTTTCTTTTTTATCCATGTACCTTTACTACTACAAAAAGAAGGGAGGGTACTATTGGAAATACATGAATCTGTTTCATAAATTTAGCTATGATTTTGCTCATATTACCGAAACAGCCTTTGATTAAGCATAGATACTTCACATCTGGGCAATATCTACAAAAAGACACACACTGTACCTATAAACAATGATTCATTAAGAGATATGTAAGAATATATGATATTTCATATACAACCAAGCATTACTGATATAATCACAAATATACAGTACTGAGCAAGTATATTTTAAGATTAGTACATCAGCCAACAAATTTCACTACAAAACACAAACAAGCAATCCCATGTATGTTTGCTGCTACTTAGCTATCTCTTGATATATTAACTGCTAATCACATGTTCTCATGTGATATCAGCTTCTTTGGACTGTTTTCTCATTCATGACACAATGATATTTCTTATGATTAGGGCAGCTTACTGTTTTATGATCAAAGAGCTTACATTCCATTTTAGGAATAGCATCTTCCAATGAAACTTTTCTTAACCTAATACTGTAGCTTTCTTTACTTAGCACATAACTTCTTTTCTCTAGTTCTTAAAATTTTCATCCTGCTTAACAATGACTGAAATTGATTAACAAATTAACAGAATTAACAAATTCTGTTGTGTAGCTCTGTATTCATAATGTTGATAACATCAGCCACCACAAATCATTAACGATTAAAATCTTTCTTTGGAATTTCTGGGGTGCATGCAAAGTGGTGCATTGTATACAAGTCACATCCACCATAAAATGATCTTTAATCAATAGTGATTTGCCATTGATAATGACACCAACCCTGTTGTGCACATGCAGCTGTGCAATAGGATTTCAGCCAGTAGGTCCTTTGGGACGTGGCCCTGGTCAATGCACTCTCAGCAATGTCTCCCAATCTTGGCCCCAAATATAAATGGATAATTTGTTATATATAATAAATTTCAAATTATTTCAAGTTTATGTTGTCTTATGATGTTGAAGTCCTTTTTCCCATTATGCCTAGGTGGTAGATGAGTAGATGGACAACCTTAAGGACTGTTCCCTAGCAGTAATTCTGTCAATCTATTTGACATTTTTTCCCTTTCAGTGTCAAGCTAGCACTAATGGCAATCTGAAAACAATATGGAATGCCATATGGCTACATCTAGATATTAAAATTGAGAATATCAATTACCAATCCACTAATGCAAAGCCAAAATCCACAGACAGTAAGATTTTAATCCAATTCAGGGACTGAAACTTGAGCCAACTGCAACATACAGGAAGCAAAATCTACAGGGATTTCTAGCATTAAGTCTGATGATACTAGGAGTAATAAAAGGTAATATAATACATTTTATCCTTTTTTATTTCTATTAGAATAGAAAAGCAGACAAAGAACAAAAATAATGAAACATACATATAAAATTAGGGGTGGGGGTGGGGTTATATTAATGTTTAAATGGAACACTGGAATTGCTTGTTTCCCTAAATGCAATTTCACTTGATTTAATGTTTCTTTTAAAACTTATTCCTAAATGACACAATCCCCACCCAAATTTAAAAGAACTTCATATGACTCCATGCTGAGGTTGAGAAAACACAATGCCTCCTTGAACAATCAGTTGCTCCCTTAATGACCTAACTTTGCTTCCTGGTGGTTCAACTTTATTGCATACAAGCTGTCAGCAATGGGTTGGGTTGGTATGAAGAGGGATGGCTTACAAGCAGAAGACATGACTATGTTACTGTGTAAATCTCTACTCTACAGTTGCAATTATTTCTCTGCTGACTGCAGCCATAGCTATTACTCAGAAAAATAAAGATTCAAAAAATTAGCATCTCTTTCACCATTTCCCCCTAACCTGGCACTCTACTGCTGGTACTACAGCTCCTATCATCCTCATTAGAACAACCTGGCTAGGATGATGGAGATACAGTCTGATATAGGATATGCAAGCTGGCTTTACACCAATGGTTGGTTTTAAACACCATTACTTTGACCTTCTGATTTTTTTTTATAACAAGCATATACTGTACTAAATTATGCCTAACATTTAATATTAGTTTTTATTTCTGACTCACTAACCCTTGGATGTACAGTATTAGGAAATAAATCATTTCCCACAAAGCATAGTACTGTAACTGGGAAGACGGAGATCAAATCACAACCCAATCAACAGAGATCCGTTTGCTGGCGACATCTGGCCATTCCCTATGTCACTGCCTAACCCGAATCAGAGGCGTGTTGTGACGATTAAAGATCCTCACAAGACCATGAAGAACAGAACATAAACGCAACAAATAAACAACATTATCTTCAGTTCAAACTTTCCCAAATGGATTAGCAACTGTATTTTTATACCAAACACAAAGAACAAGCAGACACTAACCTAGCATCTACCCAGGAATAAATATAATGAAATGATTATCTTGTACAGACCAACTAACCAACATATCAAATAACACCATTTTAAAGGTACACACACGGGAATATAAACCTTGAGAAATAAACTGCACAACAATCATCGACTAGAAACTACATGGGCTAGAAACTACATCAAGAAACAAACATCAAATAAAAACCTCTCTCTGACACATAGTAAATAACTTGGAGTGAAACATAAAACTTCAAACACAATATTCAATTATGAAATTAAATTTGATAAATGTGTAAGTTTTAAGATTTGTTGTTTGATTTCTATTGCCTAAACTCTAAAGCTTCCTGTTTGCATGGACAAGCAGAATAAAATAACTATGGAACAATTTTAAGTTTTAAAAATAGTTTTTAATCTTTTTTAAAAAATTACATCACACACTCCACGAAACCACATGGGAATGTGTTTCGAGATCCTCCACAGATACCTGAAACCGTGGATAACAGTGAATCCTATATTTGTACATTGGAGACAATCACTCTGATGGCCAGCTCTGGCAATGTCCATAGAAATACATGAATATTATGTATTTCAGGATTTTTAATCTAATATTGTTAGACCCATGGATAACTGAAACAATTGATACCCATGGATATTGGGGAAGATAATACTGTTTGTTGTTTATAGCCATCTTGGAAGCAATTTCACTGAATGTAGAAGATATACTGTATGTTTATTAAATGTAATTTCTTCTGCCCTGAGAAGCCTTTAGGCATCAGCTAAAAATCCACTAGTAAAATATCTAGCCTAAATCAAACTGCTAGGACCATTTACAGCAGATGCACAGAACCAATAAGAGCTTGATGAACCAATGCTTGTGTAAGTTTCACCGACTCCATGACTTGACTCTGGATGGGACTAACAACCGGATTTAAGCCAGGGGTGCCCAAACTAGTTTGGGCACCCCTGCTTTAAGCAGAGAAAATGGCAACCTAAAAATCTATCTAATCCTGTTGCAAAACAGATTGCAAGGCACATTTTATTTCCTCTTCTGGTGGAAGGAACCAGATCACCAACCCACTGAACCACGTGACCAGCCCACAACCTGAAAAGTTTGGGCACCCATGATTTAAGCCTTAATAATATAACCTTTTAAGCATTGACAACTTCCAAAGGTAAAAATTTAAGACAATAGTGTGAATCTAAATGCCAGAGAGTACAATTCCAAGTGTAAGTCTGACCCCACCAAAATCAACACACTTAACTTCAAAAGAAGTGTTTTGGATATATTTAAAATCTGCAATGCTTCAGTTGAATCATGACTGTCAATTAACAGTAGTAAATATTTCAACATAATAAATTATGCTCATCATACACTCAAAGCTCATCAGCTTGTGTAGATTACTTTCATAACCTACAACAGACCACTTTACTCCCAACCCTAATGTATGCTTACATCTTGGGAAACATTTATAAAATTGCATTGTTCATTTTTAAAAGAAATAATTGTATATCATTAAACATATGGTATATAAAAATTACTAAGAATAATGTTTTACCAGCCTTTTAAATGTTTTGCTTCTTGCCCTTTTTTATTTGCACTTGTTTCTGTAAGAATTTTTGTTCAGAAGCAGCCATATAATGGCAAAGGATTCTGGAGCATTTCCTTTACATCACAAAGAGGTCACATGGGGAGCAGATCAGCACATTAGACAGCCTTACAAATAATAGTTGTTCACTATTCATATAAACTGCTTTGGAAGAAAATTAATATCAAATACACATATGAAATAAAATGGGTTAAAAACATTTCCTGGAAGAGGCTTTGAGACATATTATGACACTTTCCTCATATAAAATATTAAACCTATCTACCCAAATTTGAGGACTTAAAAAAATGGAAAGATTCTGGACATATGCCAGCCCCAAAAATGACAGATTAAGAGGGCGGGAAGTTAACAAAGCCGGACAATGAATCTAAATTGCAAAATTTCGTTTGGAAAGGCTGATAATACTGAGCAGAAAATGAAGAGTTGCTTTCCCGCAAACGCCATCTTGTTGCAGTTACCAGGCCCAGGCACAAAAAGATCCATTCATTCCCAGAACAAAAAAAAAACCAGGGAGGGGGAAGTTGCAAGCGCACACCCCAGGCTTCAGTCACTAACATACTGACTGAATCCCAAAATCATACAAGAAAACACTTAACATGTTTAGATGACTTAAGCAAGGCCTCGTTTTCGTCTGTCTCTGAATTTCATATAGCCAACAACAGCCTAGTGTCTTTATTCACAAGCATTTGCATAGCAGGAAAGCTCAAAATGTGCAAATGTGAAACACGTTTCCTCAGGCTATGCACACAAATGGGCAAACCCAGGAGGCCAGCCTCCTTCTAGTTTTTCGATGTTGTGATTTCCATACATCTAGATCCTCAAGTAGCTAAGACGCTGCGGAAGGTCAGCAGTTCGATTCCAGAGTACTGCAGGACGGAATGAGCTCCCCTCTTTGTCCCAGCTCCTGCAAGAAATTGCAAGTAGATAAATAGGGACCACTTAGGTGGGAAGGAAACAGCGTTCCGTGCGCTCTGGTGTCTAGTCATGCCTGCCACATGACCACGGAAACGTCTGCAGAAGCAGACAGCGCTGTCTCTTCGGCTTTGAAACAGATGAGCACTGCACCCTAGAGTCGGATACGACAGGCTATCGAGCAAGGGAAACCTTTACCTTTAGATCCCTATCATAAAAGGCAGACATCCCAATCACCAAGCTTCTGCTTTTAAATAATGAGGACAGTTACTTTGTTTAAAATGGACAGGGGAAAAAAGCCAGCATACTCTTGTCTTATATAAAATGTGCCCCCAAAGAAATGATTTTGCTAAGGCAAATCATGGCAAAGAATCACATTCGTTAAAAACCTCACTTTGTCTTCACAAGTGATAAATTGATTGCCTGAGATAACCTCTATATATCACTCTAATTTTTCTCCCTGACTCAATGCTCTTTTAAAAAGAAAAACCTTCCCCCAATCTGGAGTTCATTCTTTCTTTAATGTCACACCATGGTTTCCACGCCCCTTTCTCTCATTACATATAACTTTAGAAATCCAAACAGGTTTTTATTTTTCCTTTTAAAAAAAGCTTTTCCGCCCCCCCAACTCCACGTGTCCTCCCCCCCCCAATACTAGATTTTTCATGGCAATGCTCCCTTTTCGTCCTGCTGCCGTCCACCCTGAGCAGACATCAAATGACAAGAAAATTACACAACACCTATTAAAATGGAGTAGTGTATTATTTTTTTACAAAAAAGAGATTAATAAATCTGTCAAGATAGGACAACCAAAGTAGGAACCGTTGTTTACTCGCCACTCGTGTAGAGCATAAAGAAAGCCATCAAGATCAGTTGATTTTAATTCCCTCTCCTAAGGAAACTCATTTCTCCTCCTCCCAATCAATTTTCCACCATTACAGTATCAGCCATATACAGACAACAGGACTCTTGGAAAATTTATCCCAAGCATCCTCACCAGTGGACTTGGTACCCCCCCTTTCCATTTCTTGTTTCAAAGCAGGAAAAGATTGGATCTTGTGTCTGTCTGACACCCCTTTTCTCTCACCTCAGTCCATCAGTCCCCTCCCTGATGTTGTGAGATGGGTGGGACAGGGATGAAGACAATAAGAGCTGGGGAACAAAATGGTTATTTCTTGATTTCCCTATGTCAGCAAGCTTTGGGAAAGGGGGGGGCAAGACTGGGTTGGGCACTTCTTTTTGGAGTAGGAGAGATGGCTTTACTGGGTGGGGGGGGCATGGAGGGCATTGTGAAAAAGCAGGACTGCAAGGGTAAAGAGGGGGAAGAGAAAGCAAAATGGAGGGGAGTCATAGAAGGAGGGGAAGGAAGGAAAAAGCAGAAGTCACAGTAATAGGGAAGAAATGGCCAAAAAAAGAGCAAGGGGGGGGGGGAGAGAAGTCTTCAGAAATGGAGGGGGGGGAGAAACAGGATTTAAGTCATGAAGTAGGAGGGGTTGGGGGTGGTGGTAGGGGAACTAAAGAAAGAAGTGAGGGGAGTGTGGGGAGTATTTTATTTTAATTTTTACATGGCTATGGGGGGCAAGATTTGGTTCAATCAATAAGAGGAAGGGGAGAGATTTCAGCCACAGGGCTTCTGAATTTCCTCGACTCCCCCTCCCACTCTCAAAAAGACAAATCAAATAAACGATTCATAGTTTTATATACCCATATACTTGTATCTCTTTTTAAAAACGAAATTGATATATGGGTCGCCAGCGGGCACAGAGAGCAGGGAAGCAGTGGGATCGAGGTGGCAAGAAAAACCTGGGTGGAAAGAAAAGCCTCCTAAAGCAGGGGGAGAGGAAAGGGAGAGATGATGAGGATGATGATAAAAGGGGGGGCGCAAGAGAGAGGCTTTGCAGGGGAGGCAATGCCTAGAAAAAGCAGGGCAAAAAAAGGGGGGGATGAGTCAGAAAACACACCTAAAATGAGATAGAAATGCAAGAAAGTGTGTGGGGGGGGGGTTAGGGGGGTTGCGAAGGTTTTTCGCCCTACCATGGTTGGTGGGGGATTTAAAGACAGGAAAGAAATGATCTTCAATGGAAGATTTTTTTTTAATACGTGGGGGGGGGGGGAGAGAGAACAGAGCTTACCTAACGAGAGGGGGGGAGAAAGTGTTTAATTAATGGCGATTAATTGTGCTTGTAGGGAGGGGCCGTTACACAGTCTATGTATTTATTTATTAGGTTTCTACACCGCCCATCTGGGACATTTTCCCACCACTCTGGGTGGTTTTACAACAGCAAAAACTAGAAACATACACACAATATAATAATAATAATATTATTGGGTGTGTGTATATATATGTATATATATATTATTTATTAGATTTCTACACTGCCCATGTGGGACATTTTGCACCACTCTGGGTTTTACAACAGCGAAAACTAGAAATATACACATAATATAATTCTGTGTGTTTGTGTATATATACACACACACACACAATATGTGGGGGGGGGCTAACAATTGGAGAGGCTTTTAGGGATATTTAATTTATATATATATATATATATATATATATATATATATATATATATATATATATATATATATATATATATATATATATATATATATATATATATATATATATATATATATATACACACACACACACACACACACACACACACACACACACACACACATACACACACATACACACACACACACACACACTCTATAATAAATCACATCTTCCCTGTCAGGAGAGAGAAAAAAGAGATTATAAATAACACCCCCCCCCCCAAAAAAAAACCCCACCAACAACACCCCCAATCTCTTTTCTTACCACCACCATTTTCCTCACCTTCCTCGACGGCCGCTTCTCATCCACCGCCGCCGGCCAAAAAATAAAATAAAATAAAATAAAAACCCCGTTTCCAAGGCCGTTATGTCCTCTCCCCCCCACACAGGAAATCAAAAGACCCCCCCCTCCGTTTTCTTCTGGGTCTTCAGGGCCGGCCCCCCCACCACGACCTCCTGAGGCCCGTCGGGGGCCGCTTTTTTTTCGTTATTTCCCCCTTTTTTGGGGGTGTCTGTGTGTGTGTGTAGGGGGGGGGGCTGTTTTCCTTCGCCGGGCGGGGGGGAAGCTCTCCAAAACCGTCGCCGCCGCCCCACCTCAGGCCTCCCTTTTCCCCCCTCCTCAGTCAGCTCTCTCTCGAGTCTCGCCCCGCTCCGCCCACCTCCAGCGAGGCCGTTACGGAAGAGGAGGGAGCAATAATTAGAGAAGGAGGGAGGGGGAAAATGGGGGAAGAGAGAAGGAAAAAAAAATTAATTAAAACCGAGGGAGGAGGAGAGAGAGGAGGAAGAGAGAGGCGGCCTCCGCCTCGTCGTCCGTCTCAAGGCGTGAGGAAGGGGCCAGGGGGGCAGAAAGGAGGGCGGCGCCGTCGCCAACCACACACATACAAATAACCGCCGCCTTAAAATAAAGCGGGGGGGGGGACGGGGAACCCCGCTGAGGCGGCAAGGAACGACAAACACAAAAAAAGACGGGCGGGCGGGCATTTTTTTTTAAAAAAAACCTATTCTCCCCCCTCCCTCCTCGTTATTTTATTTGCTTGTTTTCCTGACATAAATACACTTTGTGGAAAGGAAAAGAAAAAGCAACGCCGGAGTCTCTTTGACATGGGTGCGGCCAGGGAAAGGAAAGGGGGAAAGATCACTCGAAAAAGTCCACGCCCGCCCGCTTCCTTGGGTTCGGTTTCCTGCGCCCGCCCGCTTTAATTTTACCTCTCTCTTGTCTTGGGTTGGGGTTGGGTTTGGCTTCCCCGCCCCTGCGGGTCTCGGGTGGGAAACCCCGCGGGCGCGCGCGGCTCCTTCGCTCTCTGCCCCCCCCCTCCCCGTCCCATTCCACACTGACACACACAACCTTTTACCTCACAAGAGAGTGTTATTTTTTGTGAAGGTTTTGTGTGTGTGTGTGTGGTGTCTTTTTTATATAAAAAAACACGCCTACCATGTTAGGATAATAAAGCTTTTTCTTCTAGAGGGGGGAAAAACCCTCAAAAGAGGCTATTTGTGATTTGTTTTCCTTTTGTTCAAATGCAAAAAAACAAAAAATGAAAGGGAGAAAATAAAGCAGAAATGCACAAAAAAGACATTAAAAAACACACACACACAAATCAAAGTGAGAAAATAAAGCAGAGATGCACAAAAGACATTAAACCCCCCCCCACTCTCTCTCTCTCTCTCTCTCTCTCTCTCTCTCTCTCACACACACACACACACACACACACACACGGAAAAGAAAATCAAAGTGAGGAAATAAAGCAGAAATGCACAAAAAAGACATTAAAAACACACACACACACAAATCAAAGTGGGAAAATAAAGCAGAGATGCACAAAAAGACATTAACCCCCCCCCCCTCTCTCTCTCTCTCTCTCTCTCTCTCTCTCTCTCTCTCACACACACACACACACACACACACACACACACACACACACACACACACACACACACACACACACACACGGAAAAGAAAATCAAAGTGAGAAAATAAAGCAGAAATACACAGAAAAGACATTAAAAGCCACACACACACACACAAAAAAAATCAAAGTGAGAAAATAAAGCAGAGATGCACCAAAAGAAATTAAAAGCCACACACACACAAAACCAAAGTGAGAAAATAAAGCAGAGATGCACAAAAAGACATTAAAAGCCACACACACACAAAATCAAAGAGAAAATAAAGCAGAGATGCACAAAAAGATATTAAAAGCCACACACACAAAATCAAAGTGAGAAAATAAAGCAGAGATGCGCAAAAAGACATTAAAAGCCACACACACACAAAATCAAAGTGAGAAAATAAAGCAGAGATGCACAAAAAGACATTAAAAGCCACACACACACAAAATCAAGTGAGAAAATAAAGCAGAGATGCACAAAAAGACATTAAAAGCCACGAACACACAAAATCAAAGTGAGAAAATAAAGCAGAGATGCACAAAAAGACATTAAAAGCCACACTCACATGCAAAAAAAAAATCAAAGTGAGAAAATAAAGCAGAGGTGCACAAAAAGACATTAAAAGCCACAAACACACAAAATCAAAGTGAGAAAATAAAGCAGAGATGCACAAAAAGACATTAAAAGCCACACACACATGCAAAAAAAAAATCAAAGTGAGAAAATAAAGCAGAGGTGCACAAAAAGACATTAAAAGCCACACACAAAAAAATCAAAGTGAGAAAATAAAGCAGAGATCCACAAAAAGACATTAAAAGCCACACAAACACACACACAAATCAAAGGGAGAGAATAAAGCAGAGATGCACAAAAAGGGCATATACAGGTGAAACTCAGAAAATTAGAATATCATGTGTTGGGAATAACCTTATATGAGCAGTAGGTCATAAATATAACAAAAACAAAGCATAAAAGCAAAAAAAAATGATTATCCAATATAATTTTTAAAACGTATAGGTTGTCAACAAAATAGGAAAGGAGTTCCATTTTTGCTACCGGTAACCATTATTCAAACTAGTTTATGAAGGGCTTTTAGACAAAGCTTGTAAAATTAAAATTACATAAACACCTGTTACAAAAATAACAATTAGGAGAAACACACAAATTCACAATTCAGGGGACCATTTTATGGAACAAACCCCATAGCCTAAGTAAATAATGTAGCAAAATTTTAGTTTACGGCACTTAGTTACTTCAGTACAGTTTTTCCAGCTCATATTGAAGTTACAACATGAAAACAATTAATTCAACAAAGTGTAGCAACTATACAAAAGAATCTAGCCTTTAAAAGAAGGAGATGAAATATGATCATTATCTATGAGAAATAATTGCTGAAGAATCTTGCATAACAAATAGGAATAAGTGGTGTTTGTGGGACATAATGTTTCCTTCCCTTATTCCAGACAATACGGTATATCCCTAATTAACATCATCCCAAGAAATTTAGGAATTATTATAATTCTATTGATGGGGGGTGGCAGCAAGGAATCACTGTCACTGAGGTCCACTTTATTAAGAATTCATTTTATTTATAATGATTATGTAGGGGTCAGTACTGAGGGTATGAATATTGAGTAGAAATAGACACCCCGAAGGCTGATTGTCAGGTTAAAGAAAAAATTAAAAGAAAATTTACTGTTAACTAGCTAGGACAGGAAATCCATCTGGATACTGAAGGAAGATAAAGAACCTTAAAATTGGGCAAAGAGACTAACTGAAGAACTGAAAACAAAGAATGTGCAGTTTTGGGAAGAGAAGGAAGGAAGCCTCAGAGTACCAATCTGCATGTAAATCTAAAAAAGACAATTTTATAAAAACCTAGAAAAGACAACAATGGGAAAACACACACAGGCTATCTGCCCTGCCCCTATTCAGCATTTCCACTCCACCCGTTGCTTCGTAGCAGGATGAAGTCATGTGTCTCCCATGGCTTTTGCAAGATTGAAAGAAAGCAAGAATTCCTTTCCTATCCACACCTCTCCATGCCTCCAACAACACTCCCCAAGGATCTCGGTTCTATGTTTGGTTTGATTGCTGCAATTTCCAGGATGAAACAGGGGATAGTGGGATCTCTGCAAATGACTCTCCTTCTGGCCTGCAGTCTTTCTCTGGCCTATTTCCTCATTCACAGGTCCAGCAAGACGCAAGGGTGAAACATATGACCATGGCAGGGAGCATCAAAAGGGTCCACCCCACTCCATGCTCACCTAGGATGTGATAACTGGACCTCTCACTCGTTCAGAGTTGGCTCTGCAGCCCAAAACTCAACTCACGGAGCTATCCAGCCAACAACATTTTAATTAGCTCTCCCTTACTTGAAAGCCAGTCGTATCCGACTCTAGGGTGCGGTGCTCATCTCCGGATACAGCCAAAGAGCCAGTGCTGTCTGCGTCTGCAGATATTTCCGTGGTCATGTGTCAGACATGACTAGATGCTGGAGTGCATGGAACGCTGTTACTTTTCCTGCCAAAGCCTATTTATCAACTTGCAATTTATTTATTTTGAACTGCGAGAGGAGCTGGGACAGACGACAGGTGATCACTCTGTCACGCAGCACTCGGGTCTTGAACCCGTCTTAACCACTCAGCCGCTGCAGCAATAACATTTTAATTGCCCACAGCTAATTACTCCAGAAGTAACATTACTAACCTAACCAGCCAGCTGGTGGTGGTCTCTGTCGAGAACCTGTTATAAATGATTGATGATGGTCTGGGAGCTGTGTTGGAGAAAAAAGTAACTTTTCTCAGCTCTGGTGGAGGCTGGATTTGTTTGTTGGCTCACCAATTGTCGGGGGAAAGGCAAATTGGCTCCTTTTTTGAAACCGTGCCCTACATTGCAACTCATTTACATTGTCCTATTGAATTAACAGGAAACCCTTTGAATCAGGTCTGAGCCTATCTGATTATCCACCTTGATTGCTGTTTCCTGCCCACAGCAAATGAATTATTACCCTTATAGGGTTGGTCTTTCTGTAATTGACATAGGTAAATTTTAAGCTGACTGGAGAGCTCAGTGGTTTAGATATTTTGGGTGTTTGATTCCCCCCTGTGCCTCCCAGGAGAAGAGCCAGCCAATGTAGCCCAAGACAAACTACACAGTCTCAAGAGCTCCCTCTGGAGGAAGGGAATGGAAAAACACTTCTGTACATTCACTACCTGCACATTCCCTACCTAAAAAGGGTTCCCAACCTTTTTACGCTGTGGGACTGACCATGCCCCCCCCCGGACAGCTCAGTGGCCTGACCATGCCTCCTAGAAGCGGAAGTAAATGAGCCCACTTCTGCATTTACAACAGCCGCAGGTGCATTTATGGCTGACGTAACCACATCTACATATGCACGGGCATGTTTTACGGGTGTCGTAAACACGTCCACTTTCACTGGGTGCGGTGGCAGCCCACATGAAATGGCACTGCAGGCCAGGTCTGGCCCACAGGCCGTAGGTTAGGAACCCCTGCTGTAAAGGGTCACCGAAAGTCAAACTTGATTTGATGGCACACAATTATTAAATACACAGTTAACTAAAACCAATCTTTAATTAGAGTGTCTTATTCACATGGTACCATTCCAAGCCTAAAAGTAAATTAACCAAGATAATTTATCAACACGTGAAGCCGGGGATAAAAATAATTTAACTATTAACGTGACCATACGTATATTTTTAAAGGATGAGTTGATGGCAGAGATTTACACATTTGCTTTGAGCTCCAGGCTTCTGGCAGTTTGTCTTTGCTTCAGTGCCTTGCTTAAAACATGTCTTTCAATTCCAACGGTTGGCAGATTAAATTAAATTAAAATCTCAATCTTGGACCAGTTGCTGACATCAAGAAACACAATCGTGTCTGTGCGAATCCTATGGTCAGTTAACTTAAAGACTGATTTAAATTGTTATTGCGTGTATATTTCTGGTTTTAACTATTGTAAACCACTCAGAGTGGGTGGTATAGAAATCTCGTAAATAAAATGAAATAATAAATAAAACGAAACAGCTGTCATCAGATATAATTTTTGTCCCAGAACTGCCAACACGGCAATCTACAGACACTCCTGGTGTAGTTGAAGAAAAGCCATTTTGAATTTTAAGTGAACTAAAGGGTAAAAAGTCCCCTCTTCACAGGCTCCACATACCTCTGTGTATGCATTAAGACAGGGGTTTGCAACCTACGGCATTGCAGGCCGTATCTGGCCCACAATGCCAAATAATCTGACCCCCCCCACCTCTCTCTAGCCATTGCAATTGGCTGTGGACTCATTTAAGCTTTCATAAACGCATTTACAGCAGCTGTAAATGGGTTTGTGGCCATCATAAATGTGTTTACAACAGCCGCAGATGTGTTTTATGGCAGCATTTACGGCAAGGGAACCACCAGCATAGCTGTCAAGTATCCCTTATTGGCCAGGAAAATCCCTTATTTTACCCTCTTTCCCGCCGTCATCCCTTATTAATTAGACTGCAATGCCCTATTGCCACCATTGGAGGGCAGCACAGGATAAGCATAGCTGTCAAGTATCCCTTATTGGCCAGGAAAACCCCTTATTTTACCCTCTTTCCCGTCGTCATCCCTTATTAATTAGACTGCAATGCCCTATTGCCACCATTGGAGGGCAGCACAGGATAAGCATAGCTGTCAAATATCCCTTATTGGCCAGGAAAACCCCTTATTTTACCCTCTTTCCCGTCGTCATCCCTTATTAATTAGACTGCAATGCCCTATTGCCACCATTGGAGGGCAGCACAGGATAAGCATAGCTGTCAAGTATCCCTTATTGGCCAGGAAAACCCCTTATTTTACCCTCTTTCCCGCCTTCATCCCTTATTAATTAGACTGCAATGCCCTATTGCCGCCATCGGAGAGCAGCACAGGATAAGCATAGCTGTCAAGTATCCTGTTTTTGCTGGGAAATTTCCCTTATTTCCAAATCCAAAACTTGACAGGTATGACCACCAGTCCGGCCCACTTATCTGTCTGAGGGGGCATGGCCCATCCCGTGGCTGAAAAAACATAGAGAACCCCTGGTGTTAAGAGAAGTGTTAAGAGTCACTTTCACTCCCTCCTGCCTCCACCTTGCTTCTAGGCATTTCTATATATTAATTCCCATTGATCCCTGTTTCTAGAAGATTGAAGATGGTCCTTAATGGCCCAAAACCATCCAGAAAATGGCCCTGAGATGGCTCAGCCATCAAACTGGCTTATGTCTATGAAAGACAATGTTCAGGAAGAGGTAACAAGATAACTTATTATGGTTTCTAAACTTGTATTTTGTTTATCTATAAAAGTGCCCATATTCCTGAACTGCACTGTGGATTTTTGGTGCGTTTTTATCAAAACATATTGTGATTGGCTATGCTAGCCTGGGTGAATTCTGGAACCTGCGGGAAAAATACCCATCTCTTATCTTTTAATAAAGCCTTTCTCTCTCTCTCCTACTTTTGGTGCCTGTGTTCCTTTTGGTACCCACAGCCACATGAGTTGCAATTTGTCTCTTTTTGACAACATTGGGCTGACCAGAACTTGCAAAACTTCCTTTTTGAATTGCATATTCTAGAAGACCCAAGACAGGGGATTCTGGATACTGTAGTCCGCCCTCCCCCTCATGTCAGATTGCATGGATCCCTTTGCTCTTTCATCCCAGTCTGTTCCCTGAGGTCATGCTTACAAACAACAGGAACAGACTCCTTCCTTCCTCCTCTTCTGTCCTCCAGGATCTTATTACAGCGCTCCTGGGAGCTTTGCCCAGCCCAGACCTTGCTGCAGTTTACCACCTGTTACTTTCGAGACGGGAGGTTTCCATGCAACAAAATATATACACACAGCAAAAAGGAAAAGTCACTGAACCATAGACTCGAGAGACTAGAACAACAAAAGGGTTAGCAACTGCATGCGCTAAAAGCTAGAATGAGACTCCAGGGTGTGTCATTAAAATGGGAGCATTTTTAGGGGAAAGGATTTTTTTTAAAAAAAAAATAGGTAGCAAATAAAATATATTTAAAGCTAACAGTTTAGGAGATTGTATTATCACAAAGCAAAGGAAAAAATATATTGAAATGTTATATTTTCCCTGCAGGTTGCAGAATTCCCCCAGGACAGCATAGCCAACTGCAGTGGCTCAAGTGACTAAGATGCTGACTTGGAGGCGGAAGGTCAGCAGTTCGATTCCTGAGTACAGCACGACGGAATGAGCTCCCGTCTTGTCCCAGCTCCTGCCAACCTAGCAGTTTGAAAGCAAAAAATTGCAACTAGATAAATAGGGACTACTTTGGTGGGAAGGTAACAGCGCTCCGTGCGCTCCGGTGTCTAGTCATGCCTGCTACATGACCATGGAAATGTCTGCAGAAGCAGACAGCGCTGGCTCTTTGGCTTTGAAACAGAGATGAGCACTGGACGCTAGAGTCGGTTACGACTGGCTTTCGAGCAAGGGAACCCTTTACCTAGCATAGCCAACCACAATATGTTTTGATAAAAATGCTCCAAAATCCACAAAATTCTGTGCGTTTAAAATTTTTGAAATTTTAATGATGGAAATATGGAAGTAAAGGGACCTAAGAGATTCATCTATCCAGGCCCAGTGCTTGATAGATAGATAAATTTTTATTGCCATTGTCCTGCACAGAACAACGAGATTGGATATACACAAGTCTTAAAAGCATGAGTTTGACAATGTGTATTTTACTACACAAGTGTGTCACAGTAGACGCCCTTTGCATACACGCATCTCAAAGAAAACTGTCCTCTCTAAAGGCTGCCTGACAAGTAGGTAGTGCAACATTTCCCTAAATTTGGCTACAACAGAAGGCTGAGAATTTCATCCGACTCAGGTTTTAATATGAACTTGCTAAGATTGGGGGAAAACCTTCCCTCTTGGAAGAGGAAGGCAAAAAGCAACATAAATAGACGTTCTCCTTCCTACAATCCCATGTACATTTTAGACCGTACATTTCTCAAGGTTGGGGCAGAGCTCTGAAAAGTTACTTTCTAAGAAAAAACTTTCCAAACCATCCCTCTGGAAACTGGTAGTCCAAAGAAGTAACATTTCAAACCTGTGTTTAGAGCCATCTTAGACATAGCTGTCAAGTATCCCGTATTGGCCGGGAAACTCCCGTATTTTACCCTCTTTCATGCTGTCCTCCCGTATTAGTTATACTGCAATGCCCTAATGCCGCCACTGGAGGGCTACACAGGATAAGCATAGCTGTCAAGTATCCCTTATTGGCCAGGAAAACCCCTTATTTTACCCTCTTTCCCGCCTTCATCCCTTATTAATTAGACTGCAATGCCCTATTGCCACCATTGGAGGGCAGCACAGGATAAGCATAGCTGGCAAGTATCCCTTATTGGCCAGGAAAACCCCTTATTTTACCCTCTTTCCCGCCATCATCCCTTATTAGACTGCAATGCCCTATTGCCACCATTGGGGGCAGCACAGGATAAGCATAGCTGTCAAGTATCCCTTATTGGCCAGGAAAACCCCTTATTTTACCCTCTTTCCCGCCATCATCCCTTATTAATTAGACTGCAATGCCCTATTGCCACCATTGGGGGCAGCACAGGATAAGCATAGCTGTCAAGTATCCTATTTTGGCCAGGAAATTTCCCTTATTTTCAAATCCAAATCTTGACAGGTATGATCTTAGAAAGAAGGTGGCATGCAATTATAGAAAATAAGACAATACTGTACTTTTAAAGCCTTTTATTATTATTATTTTTGCAGAACCTGAAAATCTTCATTTTATGCTTTGTTACAGTTTCAGCTTCAATTTCAGCTGGGTAACCAAAGTTCTCCCTTTACTTACTCTTCCTTGTTTGACTCAACTGGTTCCTCTTTATCGTTTCAGGGTTTCTCTTCCAGGAAACAGAGCAACCAGTTCGCTGTCTTAGCTGTAATCTGGTTTGCAGATAAGCCTATTAGCTATCAAGACCTCCTGTAAACAAAGCTAGTTAAAACTCCCCATCCTGGTCCATCTCAATCCTCTCCCTATAAAACACAGTCCAAAACATTAATTATAAAAATAAATGGTTTGTTATATAACAAATGACCAAACTCCCTAAATCATTCGTTGCCATTAATTTTCCCCACCAGTCGTTTAGTGCCTTCCTTGTTGCCTTTTTGTTACATTTCCCAAAATTATGTTCCATAACCTCAGGACTGATACATTACTGAGCATAAAACAAAGTCTAAGGATAAAGTCTCTTAAAACAAAAACAAAAACCCTAAAATGCCTTTTCAAAGTAACACCTATAAATATTCTTCTTCATAGTAAAGGTTTCCCTTGCTCGAAAGCCAGCCGTATCCAACTCTAGGCTTCAGTGCTCATCTCTGTTTCAAAGCCGAGGAGCCAGCGCTGTCTGCTTCTGCAGACATTTCCGTGGTCATGTGGCAGGCATGACTAGACACAGAACGCTGTTACCTTCCCACCGAAGTGGTCCCTATTCATCTACTTGCAACCTCTTGCTTTCGAACTGCTAGGTTGGCAGGAGCTGGGACAAAGACGGGAGCTCATTCCGTCCTGCAGTACTCGGGAATCGAACTGCTGACCTTCCGCCTCCCAGTCAGTGTCTTAGCCACTTGAGCCACTGCATACCCTTGCAAAAAGATATCCCTGGGCATCGGCACCACTGACAAAACCGTGTCTAAGCACCGCTGCGGTGTCTGACATTTGCTAGCTCTGGTGTTGTGGTATTTATTATTTATTACACCTTGCCAGCGGGAGCAAGCTCAAAAATGCTTCGTGTTTGCCTGTATGGCTGCTCCCTCCCTTTAATTGAGTGGGTGGAATATAATTGGAAAAAAGGGAAGGAGGCGCATAAACTCATGCTCCCTTTGTCTTTTGTTTGAACACCAGGTCTTTCGGTTTTGCATAAATCTGTCATATTCCTATCCACAGTTTAGGCGCTTCACCATTTAACACATTTTAGCAAAACGGAAGTGGAAGCCAAGCATGCCTTGGTTGAAGTTGCCATCTCTGACATTTTGCAGACTGTGGTTCCTGTTGCTGCTGGAGCTTTTGTAACGTTAATCTATATGCTTCTTCTCATCTCACCTTGGACAGTATTTTAAAACTAACCGGCCAATTTATCACTTTCTTTATGCATGTGGAGAGAACTGATCTCCATAACTTTGCAAAGGCCTCCCTTGGCGTGTCCAATTTTAGGGGGTCAATGCTCAACTCCATTTACTGCCCTGGCTCTGCAGACATTTTTGTTGCCGTGCAGCAGGCGTGACTAGACGTTTGGAATGCACAGACCACTGTTACTTTTTCCGCTGAAGTGGTACCTATTTATCTACTTGCAATTTCTTATTTCCAAAGGCTGGGAATAATCTCCATCACCCTGCACCCCAGAATAAAAGGTTTAGGACAGGGGTTCTCATCCTACGGCCCTTGCTCCAGTCGCTGCTTCTGCTGCTGCCACCCCAGTCCTTGTCCCCTCCATTTGGCTCGATGTGTCCCTAACGGCGCTCTGTAGCAGGGCAGATGTTGCCCAGCTACGGAGTGTCGTTAGGGACACACCAAAACATGTGGAGAGGATAAGGATTGAGGTAGTGGAACCAGTGGATGCACATGGCTGCCTGCGTCTATCCTGGGGGCTGCTCTTGCTGAGCGCAGGCAAGAAAGACACCCTGGACCCCTCTTTCACTCATGCCATGCAGCTCCTCCAGGCTGGTAAGCAGGGATGCATTGTGAGGGTGGGGGTGGGCTCGCTGGTAGGGTTGCCAGATGGTATCCTAAAGGAGGACATGTCCTCCTTTTCTATAATTTGTCCTCCCGTCCTCCCTAGACATGTCTTCCTTTTCCCTCAAATCAGGCTTTGTGCCTGATGACTGGAAGGTAGCGAATGTAACACCAATTTTCAAAAAAGGATCCAGGGGTGATCCAGGAAATTACCGACCTGTCAGTTTGACATGTGTCCCAGGTAAAGTGATGGAAACCATCCTAAAAGATAGAATTAATAGGCACATAGAAGAGAAGGCGCTGCTAAAGGAGAGCCAACATGGCTTTTGCAAGGGCAAATCATGCCTCACTAATTTGTTGGAATTTTTTGAGAGTGTCAACAAGCATGTGGATAAGGGGGATCCAGTTGACATTGTTTATCTGGACTTTCAGAAGGCTTTTGACAAGGTCCCACACCAAAGGCTCTTGAATAAACTTACCAGTCATGGAATAAAGGGACAGGTCTTGTCCTGGATCAGCAACTGGCTAAGGGACAGGAAACAGAGGGTAGCACTAAATGGACACTTCTCCAAGTGGAGGGAAGTAAAGAGTGGGGTCCCCCAAGGTTCAGTACTGGGACCCCTGCTTTTCAACCTCTTCATAAATGATCTAGAGGTAGGAGTAAAAAGCAAGGTAGCCAAATTTGCTGACGACACTAAATTATACAGGGTAGTGAAAACTGTGAGAGATTGTGAGGAGCTCCAGAGGGATCTCTTGACACTGGGGGAGTGGGCAAAACAGTGGCAAATGAGCTTCAACATTAGTAAGTGCAGAGTGATGCATGTTGGGGCAAAGAACCCCAATTACATTTATAAACTGATGGGGTCTGAACTCTCTGCGACAAACCAGGAAAGGGACCTTGGTGTCCTGGTGGACAGCTCAATGAAGGTGTCAACCCAGTGTGCCTCAGCAGTGAAAAAAGCAAACTCAATGTTAGGGATCATTAGGAAGGGTATAGAAAATAAGTCAGCAAGTGTCATTTTGCCTCTTTATAAATCTATGGTGAGGCCCCATCTGGAATACTGTGTACAGTTCTGGTCGCCATACCTCCAGAAGGATATTATGGAGTTGGAGAAAGTACAGAGGAGGGCAACCAGAATGATTAGGGGACTGGAACACCTTCCTTACCATCTGAGGCTGCAACGGTTGGGCCTCTTCACTCTTGAACGACGACGTCTAAGAGGTGACCTGATTGAAGTTTATAAAATCATGCACGGTGTGGACAAAGTGGATAAGGAAAAACTGTTTTCCCTATCGCACAACACTAGAACTAGGGGACACTCGATGAAACTTTTGGGTACTAGTTCTCAAACAAATAAGAGAAAGTACTTTTTCACCCAGAGGATTACTGGTCTATGGAACTCCCTGCCAGAAGAAGTGGTGACAGCTGTCAGTCTTGACAGCTTTAAGAAAGGATTAGACAAGTTCATGGAGGACAAGGGTATCAATGGCTATAATTATGGATACTTAAGGACGACCTCTGGGTTGGAGAGATAGGCAGAATATCTCTCAATGCCATTCCAGGGAATCCTAAGAAGGTGAAGGCACCTCCTTGGGAATACCCTGAAGGAAATGGTGAGCCACTGTGTGAGACAGAATGCTGGACTGGATGGGCTGTGGCCTGTTCCAGCAAGGCTGTTCTTATGTTCTTATGTTCTTATACCATCTGGCAACCCTACTCGGGGTGGTGATGGTGGTCCTGCTGCTGGCGGAGGCGGTGTGGGGGAGTGGAGGGTGCTCAGGGGTCCCACCATTGCCTCTGCCGCCACCGACAGGACCCCTGAGCCCCCTCCCGCCATAAAGCCACTGCCAGTCCGGCCCACCAACTGTATGAACTGGCCCACAGCTTTAAAAGGTTGAGAACCCCTGATTTAGGAGAACAACCAAATAGTTTATATTAGTGTCTTCATTTCCAGTTCTCGAACACGTGGCAGATGCTGGACGTGACCAAGATAGAACACTTAAGAAATCTTTATGATTTTTTTAAAAAATGCTTTTAATAGGCATTAGAAAGCAATAACTTGACTCTGTGCCTTTTCAGCTCTTAAGGCGCAAGGCTGCCTCACATGATCCATCTCGTGCTGGCTTTATGCTTCTGAAATATTTCAGCTTTACGAGCCTCTTTGGAATGAGAAAAGAAGGGGGAAAATCCTTTTCACTCAAATCTTTCCTCTGGTGTTGGGATTCCTCCCAAACCTGAACCACCAACGGCTTCTCATAAGTTCCCCCTGGCCTGTTTTCATGCGAGCCAGGAAATGCATCCCGCGAGCGTCATAAAATGCAATATTCCCCGATGCCCAAAGGAACCGCCGTTGCAAGATGATGCAACAATGACATTAAATGGTGCAGTGGCAGAGGTTGGAGAGGGAAGGTGGGGGCAATCCTGCGTAGGCACCCAGACCGTTTCCCAGCAGGATTTCCCTGGGGCGTGTAATTTATTATCTCTGGCTTTTCTCAACACATTCCAAAACAAGGGAGAGACTCGTGGGTGGTGTTTGCTATTTGTTACCCAGCTGCAGTGGAACAGAAATAAAATGCACCATCTGCCCCGCCGTCAGACCGGTGGATCAAATTGATTCCTGTAGTTACAAAACTGAGTCTCCGCTTTCCCGCCGCTCATTTCGTTCCATCCAGATTCAAAAGCCCATCAGGTACAAAAAAAATATGTCTTTTAGACAGCAGAAGACATAGACAGCGCTGGCTCATTTTTGGCTGTAAACAGAGATGAGCACTGAACCCTAGAGTCGGATACAACTGGCTTTCCCAGTAGTGGGAAGTGGAAAACAGACTATTTCAGGACCCAGGAGAGCTCCCAGGGAAAGCAGATGTTGCTCCAATATAGGCAGACTGGGGAAATGTTGGATTTCTTTCTAGACACTTGCATTAAATAAAGGATTCTCAGGTTTTCTAGACTACAAATACCACAATTTCTCCATTCTGGATGTTCTGCCTATCTTGCAGATTCCTTACAACCAGCTGAATGTGCTACACCTACAAAAGAAAGGTCTTTGAGGTTTAGCTAGGTCTAATTCTGCGCAGGGGCCGCAGTGGCTTAGTGCTTAAGAAGCCGAGCTTGATGGCTGGATAGTCAGCAGTTCGAGACTTGAGTGCTGCACGGCGGAGTGAGCTCCCATCTCCGTTCCAGCTTCTGTCAACCTAGCAGTTCCAAAGCCAGAAATGACAAGTAGATAAACAGGTACCGCTTGGGTGGGAAAGGTAACAGCGTTCCGTGTGCTTTGGTGTCTATTCGTGCCTACCACTTGACCACAGAAACATCTGCAGATGCTCTTTAGCTGTAAACCAGTAGTTCCCAACCTTTTTCGGCATGCCCTACCTAAGCATCTTTAAAATCCCGATACCCCTCCCTCCATGACATATACAGGTGAAACTTGGAAAATTAGAATATCGTGCAAATGTCCATTCAGTTCAGTAATGCAACTTAAAAGGTGAAACAAATATATGAGATAGAGACTCATTACATGCATAGCGAGATAGTTCAAGCCTTACTTTGTTATAATATTGATGCTTATGGGTTACAGCTTATGAAAACCCCAACCACCCCAATCTCATGTACCCCAAAATCATCACATAATGTCATGTGCACTGTAGTCCATGATGATCGCAATTATAATGAATTAAGGCATGACATCTCTCGCTATGCATGTAGTGAGTCTATCTCATCTATTTGTTTCACCTTTTAAAGTGAAATGAATGGACATTTGCACAATATTCCAATTTTACGAGTTTCACCTGTAATTCTTATTATTCAAAAAAGTGAAGTCCTATTCACATGGAAGAGGCCTCAAAGACCTACTGGGAATAACACATGATATTGAGTGCGCTGATTCCAAATCTGAACTCAGAATTTGCCTATCATGTACAGATTTCAAGGCGTGCTATAGCTGTCCAAAAAGCTGGTAATTGAGTAATGTATTTTTACATGGGAACATTATAACAGTTGCAGCTACCATTATGGCTGTGGCTGCCTCAGCTGAATCATGTCCCCTGGTGGCATGCATGTGCCAGCAGTGGCCAGGCATGTCTAGGCAAGTCAGTGAGCTGACGTTAGAGATAGGTATATAAGGCGAGATGGACGAAGGGCTTGTCTCTAGTACGAAACCAACTTATTGGATAGTACAACTAGACCATAGTGATCTGTTTTGAGTAAAGATGAGTAGGTGCAGCTGTGTTAATAAATTGGACACTTTTTTCTACATTTGTGGAAAATATACTCCGCATGATCAACATACGAATCTAACCAAGAGGGTGAGATTTGCTAACTTAAGATCCTGACATCCTAGGCAGAATCAGACTTCAGATTTGGATTCAGCACACGTGATTTAGTATTTTGTTGTTGTTCAGCCGCATAGTCGAGTCCGACCCTTTGCGACCCCATGGACCATGGACACATAGATTAGACCAAGTAGCAGACAATATTTGTTTTTTTGTGGTGCGGTGTTATCAGCGGGAATTCAAAGAATTAGACACAGCAGGATTTTGGGCTGGAGTGAGGCATACTTTGGTCCTTAACCATAAATTCATACCTTCTGCCTTTGTTCGAAGCAAGAGGTTCTCAAGGAGAAAGTTTGAGAGTTATTTCTGAATTTTGTCCAAACTAAGATCTAAGGTGCTGAACCCAGTTCGGAATGGAGTAAGGGACGGCGATTTCTCTCTCTGTGTGTGTGTCTGTGTGTGTCTGTGTGTGTCTGTGTGTATACACACACACATAAACATTTCATCCAGTTTCTCTAATATGCTATTATATTCCATTATAATAATAATTTTGTGTCAGAAATTATCTTGGGGCAAAAGGATTTTTACGGAAGAAACTCCACTCAGGGAACACCCAAATGAGGCTCCTTTCATGTCCCCAAGAGCTGGGACAGAGACGGGCACTCAATCCGTCATGCAGTACCTGGGTCTCGAACTGCCGACTTGCCAGCCTTCCAGCTAACAAGGCACGTTTCTTAACCACTGAGCCGTTTCAGCTCCTTATGTTCCATTAACAAAGCCATATCTCGCCAGGGTTCTAGCCTTTGGCTGCCATCTTGTGGAGTAAGGAAGACACAGCAAGGGTGTGTCTTCCTTGTGTTTAATGAAGTGGACTCAATCCACAAAGGCTCACATCAAGACATAGCAATTAGCCTTTACAGTGCCACAAAGGTTTGATAAGCATGGCACACAATCTTGCCAAGGGTGTATTTACTTCTTCGTTGACATCAACTCTGAAGCATGCTTTTCAGTGTGACACGCAGACAAGAGAGCCATTTCATTATATTTTCCAGACAGTCTTCATGCCGATTGCCATGATGATCACCAATATTCAGATTCAGATACAGCAGAAGATGAAGAAGAACTCCATTGGGGTGGAGGGTGGGTGCTAAGTGCATTGAAAGAACCAAGGATGTAAATAAGTCATCGTCAATTTTGAGAGCTGCATTGGGCCAACGCATTCTGCATCTATGCGCCAAATGCTTATTTCAGAGGTATAAATGGGATCTAGACATTTCAAGCACACCGCCATCATCATGGGGCAGCCAATTCCAGGAAGAAACCTTGCTTCCTTCGGAAAGATGTTCCTATTCTGATGTGTTAAACCCCCTATTGAGTGCGCATCGCTAACCAGCTAAATCTCAGAGCATGCAGAAGTGACTTTGGCTGTGTAGAAACAGCGAAAGCAAGCTATTTTTAGCCCGCAGGCGAGCGCGGAGCCTACCTCTGTGTTTCTCCGCACAACACGCTTTTATTCAGATGCCTCTTTTGTCAAGGGAGGAAAAAAGAATATTAGAACAGCCAAGGGAAAGCTTTGGGCCTTTGAGAACAGATGGGACTTTGCCGTCTAGTAGCGAGATGTGGAGATGGCCTCAGAGGCTGAGTCTCAGAAGCAATAAAAACAAAGAGCCGAGGCTGAATGCTAACTCGCAAGAGCAAAATGATGGTACAAACCAAAAAGCAGAAGCGCACAGTTCAACCCCTGGCCCTCCTGGTTTCCAGATCCCATGACGGGATCAATAACCTTATTCCCCGTGTGAGAAACAGAAATCTGCCAGCTAAATACAGTAAAACCCCGACTTACATATGCCTCGAGTTACATAGAATCCGACTTACATAATGATTGTGTGCTAAAACCATGTCCCGATTTACACAATTTCTTATGGGTTTGCTTCGATTTACATAAAGATTATTTTTCCTATGGGTTTGCTTCGATTTACATAAAGATTATTTTTCCTATGGGTTTGCTTCCAGTTACATAAAGATTATTTTTCCTATGGGTTTGCTTCGAGTTACATAAAGATTCTTCTTCTTATGGGTTTGCTTTGAGTTACATAAAGATTATTTTTCCTATGGGTTTGCGTGTTTATTAACAACCATAATCCAAAAAGCCTTAAATGTTTCTCATCTTTGCTGGAATCTGTCCTGAAATTCAGGGTGGTGGTGGTGGTAAGATCTTTATTCCATGACTTAGAGTGGGGATTCTCAACCTGCAGCCCATGGGCCTAATGTGACCTGCAGCGCCATTTCATGTGCCCCCCCCACTGCCTCCACCACACCCGGAAGTGCCATGTGGTGGAGGAAGGGCAAAATGGCCATCCAGCTCCCCAAGCTGTCTGAGGGAGCATGACCCGGCCCCCAGTGTTAAAAAGTTGAGAACTCCTGACTTAGAGCCTGACTACATGGCCAACTTAACAGAGGAAATGAAATGATACGGTTGTAACCGGCCACCTGTCCTTGCCGTTCCTCAAAGGATATGGTTGCAACTGTTCCTCAAGGATTTCTCATGCGGCTCCCAAGAGCAAAAACTTTCTGAGTTGCACACCAAATAAGGTGGGAGATGGTGGATGAGAAATGGATTTAGAACACGGTCAAGGGTATCAAAAACTTTCCGCTGTGAATAGTTACTCGGTTTACTCCTGCATCTCCTGCCAACCTAGCAGTTCGAAAGCAAGAAATTGCAAGTAGATAAATACGGACCACTTCGATGGGAAGGTAACAGCATTCCGTGCTCCCTGGTGTCTAGTCATGCCTGACCCTTGACCACAGAATCATCTTCAGACACACACAGCACTGGGTCTTTGGCTATAAACAGAGATGAACACTGAACCCTAGAGTCGGATACGACTGGTTTTCGAGCAAGGGCGACATTTACTTAAATCCCTCTCTCTTCTCCCCAACATGGCCCCAGTTATGCTATCTGGGGATTTTGGAAATTGTAGCTCTCTAAGGATAGATTTCTAAATTCTCATCACTCCCGCATTTCCAATTCTTAGAGCAGAACAAACTGGGAAGAAGTGGCATCTTCGTCATTACATTTTATTTATTCCCCTCAACTTGGTTGCTTTTATAAGACTTCATTATCCACCTCAGTTCTTCTGTTCTCTCTCCCTCCCCACCCCTCATTCTTCGTCTTTGCATCAGAGATGTTATGACAGCTACTCTGTCTTCAGTTGTGGCAAAATTATCCCTTCTTCTAGCAAAGTTTTCAAAGTTAAGAACAGGAGAAATTGGACAGCTACAGAAGGGAGAAAAAAGTGACAAGGGGTGGGGGGAGGTTTGCGATATATTTTTATATTACTTTTACATGTTTCTCCCCCTGTGTACATAGAGAATGTCATATTATTTTTAAAAAGCAAGTGAAGCAATTTATAGTTGTCAAGAACAACTGTCTTAGAACTGCAATGCTGGAAGGGATCCTATCGATCAGGTAGGGACCACTGAAGTATCCTCTTTATGTTGTATGCAAATATACTTGAAGCCGATTGGCTCATTGTCTCTTCCCTTTAACACCCTCTTTCCCAGGAGAGAGAAGAGACAATGAGCCAATCGGCTTCAAGTATATTTGCATACAACATAAAGAGGATATTTCAGTGGTCCTGTCTTAGACACAGATTTTTAAAAAATGAAATGGAAGTACACAAGGCTAAGACAGTAGAGAATTAACTGATATAAGTGTAAAAAACAGTTCCATAAAAAATCATCACATTATGAAATGGGGCTGGCTTGCTGTATTGTTTCCCATTAGGGGCAGCAGTGGTGCTAAGGGGAGTGCCTAGGGGCCCAACATTTCTCCTGCCTGGCTCTGTTATGATGAAAACACCCCATGACACCTTGGTGTGTGTGTGTGTGTGTGTGTGTGTGTGTGTGTGTGTGTGTGTGTGTGTGTGTGTGTGTGTGTGTGTGTGTGTGTGTGTGTGTGTGTGTGTGTGTGTGTGTGTGTGTGTGTGTGTGTGTGAGATTTATGGGGAAAATACGAGTGGCAGGAAAGAGGGGTAAAATATGGTAATTTCCTGGCCAAAACAGGATACTTGACAGCTATGGACCTTCAGCCTATTCAGGGACCCCCAAAACAGGATACTTGACAACTATGGACCTTCAGCCTATTCAGGGACCCTCAAAACAGGATACTTGACAGCTATGGACCTTCAGCCTATTCAGGGACCCCCAAAACAGGATACTTGACAACTATGGACCTTCAGCCTATTCAGGGTCCCTTAAGTGACGTAGAGGAGGTTGAGTTCCTCAGCCATATCCTCCTTTAATGATGTTCCTTGTCCAGTGAGCTCCTCCCTCCACCTTCTAATTTGGTTTTGCTCTTGCATACCCTCAAGAGTGTTTATCGCCACAAAGCTCTTCTTGGATCTGAATTGGTGGACTTGAGAACGTTGGCTGAGATGGGGGGAACTATTGGGATGGACTGGGTTGAGTTTGCCCTCTCATCAATGATGCAAGAGAAAAACCCAACTGCCCAGTAAGGAAAAATGAAGACCCCACCAAAAATAGAACTCCCCACCTTCGATTCCATAAAAGGTGGTCAAGATTCCTTCTCCCTTGGGTCTTGAAGGCTAAGAGTTCCCTTCCTAGCTGTAAAAGGAGGTCCATCCTTTTTTTTTTACCAACCCACACTCTTAATTCCATCCCAAGCTGGCTCAAAGATATCTTCTCTGAACAGCCTGAAACACACACCAAGAAAATGGTAAGTCCTGAACTATAGCCCCTTCCTCTAAAAACTGAAAAATCTTAATCTCTTTTCCCCCTTGATTTATCCCTACTCTATAAATGTTGGCCTGGCATGTACCAATTTTGGACACATCCTATTACATTCCTGCAACAATCTGGTTTCCTAAACATTTCCCAATAATAATATATTTTTTGCAGTGATCATCTATGAGTTTCTGCTCTAATAGGGTGTTTGGATTGTTCTTTGTTCGTACAGCGGTACATCATACAACAATTTTAATCTGTTCCATGGGGCTCGTTGTTATATGAAACAATTGCTATACGATACATGCATCGAATAGCGATTTTCCCTATGGGATGCATCACACAACGATTTTTTTTTTGCTAAGTGGTTTTTCCCATTGAAAAATTGTTGTACGATTTTTTCCATAGGGGAAATTGTTATGTGGGACGCCATTTCCCCCCAAAACGTAATTGTTATGCGATTTCGTTGCTATACGGGGCAATTGTTGTATGAGGTTCCACTGTATTTGATTTTGATATTGTTTTCTATGTACAGTATCTTTATGCATATGGCTGTTATATTGTAAGCTGCCCAGAGTGGCCACTGGAATAGATGGGCAGTAAACATAGATAGATAGATAGATAGATAGATAGATAGATAGATAGATAGATAGATAGATAGATAGATAGATAGATAGATAGATAGATAGATAGATAGATAGATAGATAGATAGATAGATAGATAGAGAGAGAGAGAGAGAGAGAGAGAGAGAGAGAGAGAGAGAGAGAGAGAGAGAGAGAGAGAGAGAGAGAGAGAACAGAAAATTTGCTTTTACGTACTGTATGTTTTGGAAGGTATTCCCCCCAAAACACATTATTCCCCTCAAAATAATATTTTGTGATTTGGTCCTGTAAATCCAACTTTGTACACATTTTGCATCTTTTTGTGCAAATTCGCAAAATTTGAAGAAATTTGAAAGATAGTTTGCATCCAATGTATGCTTTACTCAAGGAAGTGAGAATTAAATTTTAAACATGGAGTAAATAAAATTTTGGAGCATCTCTAGGACTGACAAAGTAAAAATGTGGGTAGAGGGATTCCCCCCCCCCCGCCTTGCCGTTGTAGAATTTGAATCCCCCCGAAAAGCGGCAAGAAAGATCTTAAAGAAATTCATAGGGAACACTTTGTAAAATCTGTAGTTGTTGAAGTTTAGAAACAGCAGATGACAATTCTCGTGGGGTGAATATTTCTTTTTCTCCTTGAGTTTGCCAAGTATTCACCATACTTTGTAAACAAAATTTCAAATAGTGAAATGAACCGATAGCAAATTTAAGAACAATCTGAAAATAGGTCAGAGATCAATTCCCGAGTGCTGCACGACGGAGCGAGTGCCCATCTCTGTCTCAGCACCTGCCAACCTAGCAGTTTGAAAGCAAGAAATTGCAAGTAGATAAATAGGGACCACTTGGGGAGGGGGAGGTAAACAGCGTTCCATGCGCGCTCTGGTGTTGAGGCATGCCTGTCATGTGTCCATGGCAACGCCTATAGATGCAGCAAACACTGGCCTCTGTGGCTGTAAACAGATGAGCACTGAATCCTAGAGTTGGATACGACTGGCTTGCCGAGCAAGTGCAACCTTTACCTAAGCAATACTGCTCTCTAGTGCTAGTTTAGAGATTTGCTTAAAAATGACAATGTGTAAATTAGCACTAGAGACCTATCTATTCCCCATTATGCTGTATACATGTCTTTAGTGAATTTGTATATACTGTCATTTTACTGTTAAAAAAAAACCTGCCACTATATCTGCTTATAACTTTTAACTTGTTTATCTGTGATCAATTTCAATTTATATTTTAAATTAGATACTGTTAGGGTTTTTAGTATTCTGATATTACCTCATTATTTTATATGCCTTGATTTTAATGAAGATGTTGAGTAGGCGATATCTCATTAACAATTGCTTGATCTAAATCTTTTACTGTAACTGGCCATCGGCCGCAATAGTGAACTGATTGATTGGTTGACTTAGTGGCGAAGATGCTGAACTTGACAACTGGAAGGTCGGCAATTTGAGACCGGAACTTTACATGTCGGAGAGAATTCCCGTTATCTGTCCGAACTAAACTCAAAACGTCTTGGCTGTCCCTGTCCTGGCATCATAAGGTGTGGGTCAGCTCTCCCCATAACTCTTTGGGGGGGCTGGTATCTTCTCGGTCACTAATGAATTGACCCTTTCTCCAACCCCTGCAGTCGAAAGCACTGAAGCCAGAGCAGATCACGGAATACAAGGGGATCTTTGAGATGTTTGACGAAGAAGGGAATGGCCTGGTGAAAACCGCGGAGCTGGAGCGGCTCATGAGTTTGATCGGCATCAACCCCACCAAGCGGGAACTGGTCTCCATGGCGAAGGACGTTGATAAAGACAGTAGGAGATTCTATTGGAAGGGCTATCCATGCTGTCATAGTTCAAAGCAGGATGTGTTGCCATTCTGTGGCTATAACGTCTCAGTCTGGGCAGCGGAAGCTGTTGACCAACTCCATGGGAAATGGGGAATCCACTCCAGCTTTTAGCTTGAACTTTGAAAGGGCTATCCAAGCTCCACTGAGAGCGGGCTGTAAAGTCTGAATTAAGCCCCGGAATGGATTCCTCACTCCTATGAAATTGGAACCACACGTTCCCCCTGAGTCTTGAGTTGCTTTACATCTGCTTATATAGACCTTACTCCAGTGGTTCCCAATGTGGGGCCCAGGCCCCGCAGAGGGAGTTCAATTCCCAGAAGCCTAGGTCAGTACATTGGCTGATCAGCACTTTGGGGAATTAACTTAAGTTTCTGGGAACTGAAGTCCAGAAACCAAAGGTTGGGAAACACTACCTTACTCTCTCCATCTCTTAGTAGTTAAAAGAGGGGTGGGGGAACTTCAGACTCCCAGGGTTGAATCTGGCCATCTGGGGGTCCTTAGATATCCACCCACTTCATGATGGCATCATTATTTAGTGGTTGTCCAGTATTTCTATGAGTTTCCCCCTTCCTGGTCCTTTAGGTTTTGAAATAGCTCTCTTAAGACAAAGCTAGTTATTATCATAGCTGTCAAGTATCCCTTATTGGCCGGGAAAACCCCTTATTATACCCTCTTTCCCGCCGTCATCCCTTATTAATTAGACTGCAATGCCCTATTGCCACCATTGGAGGGCAGCACAGGATAAGCATAACTGTCAAGTATCCCTTATTGGCTGGGAAAATCCCTTATTTTACCCTCTTTCCTGCCATCATCCCTTATTAATTAGACTGCAATGCCCTATTGCCGCCATTGGAGGGCAGCACAGGATAAGCATAGCTGTCAAGTATCCCGTATTTGCTGGGAAATTACCCTTATTTCCAAATCCAAAACTTGACAGGCATGGTTATTATCCCCCCACATATTGTGGTGGCTTAGTGGTTAAGATGCTGAACTTGATGACTGGAAGGTTGGCAGGTCAGCAGTTCAAGACCCAAGTGATGTACGATGGAGTGAACTTCTGTCTCTGTTCTGACTCCTGCCAGCCTAGCAGTTCAAAAGCACTCTGGGGTCGAGGCATGCCTGCCACATGTCCATGGAAACATCTGCACATACAGACAGTGGTTTGCTCTTTGGCTGTAAACAGAGATGAGTACTGGTCCCTAGAGTTGGATACAACTGGCTTTCGAGCAAGGCGGGCGACCTTTACTATTATCCCCCACCTCACCTCCTGCCCATAAAACGTCCACTCTGAGGAACATACAAAGCATCATTATAAAACCGATTAAAATGTCATTAAAACAACAAATTAAAAGGCATTACGAAAATAACAATTTAGTATCAGACTACTATCTAACGGGCCAGTTAGGAATCAAAACCCAATAACGTATCACAGGTATTGTGTGTGTGAAAATATTGTCAAAAGCCACTGAACAATTCATCTTTGATAGATTTGTGGAATTCCTGGAGGGAGGCGGCCAGGCAAAAAGTGAGTTGGGTATGGAAGGGCATTCCAAATTGTTGGGGCCACCACTAAAAAGACCCCGTTCTGTGTGGCAGGTATAATATATAACTCTGCACAACAATGAGTTTACTCCTGGGAATAACACATGTAATTTACATGATATCGAATGTACTGATTCCAAATCCGAACTCAGAATTTGCCTATTGCGTACAGCTTTTAAGTTATAGGTATGCCATAGCTGTTCAAATAGTTGGTAATTGGGTGATATATCTGTACATGGGAACATTATAACAGTTGCAGCTACCACTAGGCCTGCTGCTGCCTCAGCTGAATCACGTCCCCTGGTGGCATGTATGTTCCAGCAGTGGCCGGGCATGTCTGGGGAAGTCAGTGATCTGACATCAGAAATAGGCATATAAGGTGAGATGAACCAAGGGCTTGTCTCTAGTGTGAAATCATCTTATTGGATAGTACAGCTAGGCCATAGTGAGTCTGTTTGGAGCTAAAGATGAGTAGTTGCAGCTGTGTTAATAAACCAGACAATCACATCTTTATGCATAATTGACTTAAGATCCTGACATCCTAGGCAGACTTGGATTTCAGATTTGGATTTAGCACACTTGATTTAGTATAGGACACATGGATTAGACCAAGTAGCAGACATTTTTTTTTGTGTGATGCTGTGTAAGCAGATAGGATTTGGATGTGTTACTCTCTTCCTTCCTTCCTCCCTCCTTCCCTTTAGATAAGGGCATCTTTAACTGTGACGCATTCCTAGACCTAATGGGTATCTACCATGAAAAATCGAAAAACCAAGACGAAGAGTTGAGGGCGGCCTTCAAAGTCTTTGACAAAGAACACAAAGGCTACATTGAGTGGAACACACTAAAGTAAGGAGAAAGGGGACCTGAAAGTATAAAACTGATGGAAGCAAACATCACCAGGATGATAGTTTTTTGATGCACCTCAGTCCCCATGCTGTAACAGTGGTGGCCAACCTTGGCATTCCAGGTGTTCTTGGACTTCAATTCCCAGAAGCCCAAGTCAACACACCTGCTGATCAAGGCTTTTGGGAACTGAAGTTCAAGAACATCTGGGTATGCCAAGGATGGCCATCACTGCTATAGGATAAGCCTGAGCAACTTCTCCTAGGTTGGGTGAGTAGGATTGAATTTGATTCCCCAAATACATTTAGGGGCCACATTTCTTGGTGGACACCAAAGGCAAGAGAACATTACCAAAATTATGAGCAGATTCAGCTTAAAGCTTATACTGTTAATTACTTAGCTTGAAATGCCTAGAACTTTAGAGGAAAGAACCATCAACCAAAACTCAGATACAACCCCCTTTATGTTATGGCAGTGCTGGCCAAGCTTGGCACTCCAGGTGTTCTTGAATCTCAATTCCCAGAAGCCCTGATCAGCAGGAGTGCTGACTTGGGCTCCTGGGAATTGAAGTCTAAGAACACCTGGAGTGACAAGGTTGGCCATCACTGTGTTATGGAAACTCATGGTCTTCTGGGACCTCCTAGAGTTCTCCTCCTTCCCAGGTCAACAAGCAGAAGACTACCTACCAGAGAGACAGGAAGACCAGGAGACCCAAATCGTCACTGCAGTAGAAAGAGAGGTTTCCTAGCCAGTTCCAAAATAACAAATCTGGAGTCTTGGGAAAAGGTCCGATCACACCAAAAGTAAACTCGGGAAGCAGGAAAAACACAGCCTTCAGCAAATTCATTACCCCAGCAGCTGAGGTCTACATAGCTGAGCTGGAGGCCCTATCCACCCACCCACCTGCAGCTCAGCTGCAGGCCTTTAGGCCAGCTACAGGATTGGGCCTGCTGGTTTTTCTGGGAGGAAGAGCCTTCCTTCAAGGAGACCCCTACTCTTGAGGAGGTATTTTACCTCCTGAGGAGACTTTCCCTGGCAGATGAGCGCTTTGTCTCATATTTCTGGCAAGGCTTGTTGAAGATATGGGGTCCAAGCCTTCTTCTCCAACTCACTTGGAATTCCTCTCCTCCTGTATCCCTGAGGTTTCAAGGTCACATGCAGGGATATTGTTCTCTGAGGGAGGACGTGGTCCTCTGAGGTTCTATGGTTGTCCCAAACCCAACAGTTTCTCCACCACACCCAGGTGCTGCGTCTCATCCTTGTAGAGCAGCGTTTTCCAATCTTTGGGTTTTAGACTTCAATTCCCATAAGGCTAAGTCAATCCCCCAAAGCACTGGTCAGCCAATGTACAGAACTGAAAGGCTTCTGGGAACTGAAGTCCAAAACCCAAAGGTTGTGGAACCCTGTTGTAGAGGATTCATCTGGCCAGCCCATCACAGAGGAGCAATCCAGCTTCTAGGGCAGTAGTGGTGAACCTTGGCACTCCAGGTATTCTTGGACTTCAATTCCCAGAAGCCCAAGTCTCTGTGAATCTGCACAAATGGCTTTACTTAAACCCATTCATACAGATTCACAGAGACTTGGGCTTCTGGGAATTGAAGTCCAAGAACCCCTGGAGTGCCAAGGTTTACCATGACAGTTTTAGGGAAATCAAACATGGACACACATGTATGAATTAGAAGAATCAAAGAGTAGTATTAAGAGAGCTAAGAGCAGCCTCTAAGCCAGTCTACCAGACACTATGGCCAATTCTAGGTGATCGTGACTTGTTCTCTTATCAGGGTCCATCTACCTTTCAGGTATGTCCTGATGAATGCCGGAGAGCCACTGAATGAGCAAGAAGCCGAGCTGATGATGAAAGAAGCCGACAAGGATGGAGATGGGACCATTGATTACGAAGGTATGGGGGAAGTGATTCCATCAAGGGAAGGCCCCTTTTGAAAACAAGTTACCTGTTTGAGTTGACAAGGTAGTGACCATCCATAGCTGTCAAGTATCCTGTATTGGCCGGGAAACTCCCATATTTTACCCTTTCCCGCTGTCCTCCTGTATTAGTTAGACTGCAATGCCCTAATGCTGCCACTGGAGGGCTCCACAGGATAAGCATAGTTGTCAAGTATCCCATTTTGGCCAGGAAATTTCCCTTATTTTCAAATCAAAAACTTGACAGGTATGCATGAATCCATAGGTAAATGTTGCCCTTGTTTGAAAGCCAGTCATATCCGATTCTAGGGTTCAGTCCTCATCTCTATTTACATCCAAAGAGCCAGCGCTGTCTGCTTCTGCAGACATTTCCATGGACATGTGGCAGGCATGACTAGACACCGGAGTGCATGGGACGCTGTTTACCTTCCCACCAAAGTGGTCCCTATTTATCTACCTGCAATTTCTTGCTTTCAAACAGCTTGGTTGGCAGGAACCGGGAGCAGAGACGGGCTCTCATTCTATCATGCAGTACTTGGGTTTCGAATTGCTGACCTGATGAACTTTCAGTCATCAAGTTCAGCGTCTTAACCACTAAGCCACCACAGTCCCACCATGAATCCGATACGGCCACCATAAGTCAGAAGCTACTTGATCGCACATAACGTCAGGGAACCAGTGGATTAAAACATTTTAGGGGGCTGGTTTGTGCAGAAACCTTTCCTCTTAAATGGGGCTTCCCCCCATCCCCAGGTTGGGACTACAATCCCATTATCTACTGACCATGCTAGGGTGCTTTTAGACAGCAATCGGTGGGAATCCAAGGGACTCAACCTTCTTTGGTCTCCTCTCTGCTTCTGTCCTCTCAAGAGTTCGTGGCCATGATGACGGGCGAATCTTTCAAACTGACTCAGTAAGGCTGGTGGAAGAAAAGGATTCCAGATAAGGTTTCCCCCTTGCCAGACAACCCTCCTTCGCCCTCGGCCTGCTTTTTCCCCTTCTTGAAATGCAACAGCCCAAAAATAGCATGCACATCACACCCACACCCACAAAAACCCTTCTGATGTCTGGAGCCGAAATTAAATATTGATATGGCATCTCGGCGCCTGTAAGACAAGACCCTGAAAATGGAGACCAGGGGGGGAGGAGGAACTGTTTCTTCTGCATACCGACGGCACAGATTTCATCTGGTCTGAGAGTGTCTCTCTCGTTTTGGCATGGAAATGAGAATGCGGTAAAGAAACCGTGTTGAGATCCTTCTGGAGAAAGAAATCGGAAACGACTAAAGCAACCTGGATTCTTTGGGAACCCTCTAAATTTTCCCCCACCTGCACTGGGGTTTGGTGGATGCATCGTGGAATGGGAAACAGATCTGGAAACTGGACAATTTGCCCTTGTTTAAGAGTCACGACATTAAAGCATGAATGGAACTAGGTTTTTTTTTGCTTTGTGTCATTTTTTCCGTCCTGAGGAGCTGTGTCAGGTTATCCTGCTATGGTCATAGAGTAGACGCTACTGCCGAGTGTCAGACGGCGGTTAACTAACCTGACAACCCTGAGGACTGTGGGCCTTGGGTGCCAAAGTCCACAGGGAAGGGTGATGGTCCCCAAGTGGATTAAATCCCACTTGAATCCATCTTGATGGAGGGCAGCAGATTCATCCATCCTGGGCTGGGTCTGATGTGGAGTTTGTGTGCCAAGAGGGTTCAGGACGAGAAAGTGACTCACAGAACTGGATCAGTGGTACTATGGGTGTCATGCTGCGATGCAGAAGGCAAATGGAAGGCCACTGCATTTTATTCCCAGGACAGTCTTCATGGCTGATTGCCATGAGGATTGCCAATATTCAGAATCAGATACGGCACAAGAAGAAGTGCAAAACATTTGTGCGCTTTTGTTACAGTGGTGGCCGCCTGCCTTTGAGGTTGGCAGAGTGGGAGGTACAACAAGCAAAGCTGAATCCCTTCCCTCCCGGCCACAGCTCTCTCTTGACACTGACTGTGGATACAATGAGGCATACCCTTGGCAACGGCAACCTTTTGTTGCTGGCTAATCTTTCTCACACCAGATCAAGCCGAAGGCACCGAGGAATTAACTCACCGAAAAGGTCTTTGTCAAGACCAAGCCTTAACAATGATCTCAATACCGATGAAGGTCTAATTCTGGCCAACGACAAAGGCAATTACGTTACTTCCATTTTGGCAGTCCACAGTTTGATCTGGAAATGAAAGAAGACCACCATATGAAGCCCTGGTGGCGCAGTGGTTAAACTGCTGTCCTGCAACCAAAAGGTTGTGAGTTCAATCCTGACCAGGGCTCAAGGTTCACTCAGCCTTCCATCCTTCCGAAGTCAGTAGAACAAGGACCCAGTATGTTGGGGGCAAAATGCTAATTAACTTGTGAAACCCCCCCCCCCAAAGTGCACTAAGCACTATGGCAGGGGTACCCAAACAACGGCCCAGGGGCCAGATCCGGCCCCCAACACCAATTCATCCAGCCCACAAAGCCCTCGTCGCTCCTGGAAGTGGAAGTAAAATTTATTTATTGATATTTTATTTATTTAGGTTTCTATGCCGCCCACTTGGCCAAGGCCAACTCAGGGCAGTTCACAGCATAATAAAAAACATAATTGAAAACATAGTTAAAAATGCTTTAAAAACCACCCACCCACTCACGAAAATGCACCCATATGGGCATGTTTTACTGCCGCTTCAGTGAGTGATGAGGGCTTTGCGGGCTGGATGAATTGGTGTTGGGGCCAGATCTGGCCCCCGGGCCACAGTGACCAGCCCCCTGAACCACGTGACTGGCCCATGGCCCATAAAGTTGGGGCACACCTGCACTGTGGGGTGGGATTTAAGAGTGATTGCTTTGCTTTATGGACTGATTTTCCTTAGAGTTAACCTGGTTAGTTTTTGTCCATACCAAGGCTTCGGAAAAAATTAAATAAAGCAAAAGTTGGGTTTCCATGACATTAGGTAGTATTTTGCCTTTTAAAAAAAAGATCCACACTTACCAAATCCCAACTTGCTTGTCTCTGTATACATGCAAATGCATTTCGCTCTATGGGTTAAGAAAGGTGAAGGAAGCAAGCATTACCAAGAAAAAGATGGTTGGTTGTGTTTTCAGCCCCCTCTAGTACTACAATATACCAAGAATGTTGTTTTTCCACTGACAACGCTGGAAAAAAACCCCACCCCATACCCCACTGTGTTCAGAGAGATGAAGTGTATCACATATCAAGAAAGTCTTCAGTTTGAAAGGAGAGCTACCGAGGGGGAGTTGAACAGATTCAAACAGGAGGAAGGAAGATGACCACAAGACCCAGGAAAGGGGATAGCTTAGCTTAAAGGTTACCTGTGATATTCTTAGCTGTGTTTCAGCAGGACCATAAAAATCACATGCCAAGGAAGGGAACGGAAAGTTGGAGGGGTTCGCAATAAACCAAAAATCCCATACCTCAGGCCCTAATACAGTGATGGCGTATCTTTTGGAGACCGCGTGCCCAAACTCAACAGGCTGTTGTCCGTGCTGCACCGGGGTGAACTCTTTGGTGGGGAGAGGGAGGAAGCATTCCCATTGGGCTGCTGGGCAGAGGGGTGGGGTGAACTCTTTGCTGGGGGAGGGTGGAAGCGCTCCCATTGGGCTGCTGGGCAGAGGGGTGGGATGAACTCTTTGCTGGGGGAGGGTGGAAGCGCTCCCATTGGGCTGCTGGGCAGAGGGGTGGGGTGAACTCTTTGCTGGGGGAGGGTGGAAGCGCTCCCATTGGGCTGCTGGGCAGAGGGGTGGGATGAACTCTTTGCTGGGGGAGGGTGGAAGCGCTCCCATTGGGCTGCTGGGCAGAGGGGTGGGATGAACTCTTTGCTGGGGGAGGGTGGAAGCGCTCCCATTGGGCTGCTGGGCAGAGGGGTGGGATGAACTCTTTGCTGGGGGAGGGTGGAAGCGCTCCCATTGGGCTGCTGGGCAGAGGGGTGGGGTGAACTCTTTGCTGGGGGAGGGTGGAAGCGCTCCCATTGGGCTGCTGGGCAGAGGGGTGGGATGAACTCTTTGCTGGGGGAGGGTGGAAGCGCTCCCATTGGGCTGCTGGGCAGAGGGGTGGGGTGAACTCTTTGCTGGGGGAGGGTGGAAGCGCTCCCATTGGGCTGCTGGGCAGAGGGGTGGGGTGAACTCTTTGCTGGGGGAGGGTGGAAGCGCTCCCATTGGGCTGTTGGGCAGAGGGGCAAGGCGAATTCATACCTGTCAGCCTTCCCGGATTGACCGGGATTTCCCATTTTTCGGCGCCGATTTTCGCCATTTCCCGCCCAGAGCTGCCGAAACCTCAGAATTTGGCAGTGGGGGAAAGGCATTACTGTGCATCCCTTCTGCACAGCTCGCTTCTACGCATGAGTAGAAGGCTTTTACGCATGAGTAGAACCCTTCTACACATGCGTAGAAGGCTTCTGTGCAGAAGGGGATCGTAGAAGCCTTCTACACATGCGTAAAAGCCTTCTATGCAAGCGTAGAAGTGAGCTGCGTAGAATGGTTCTGCATAAGAGGCTTTTACGCATGCATAAAAAGCGACCTGCGCAGAACCGTTCTGTGCAGGTTCCGGATTGTCTGGAGCCGCGGTTGACAGGTATGGGCAAACTCTGTGCTGGGGGAGAGAGGAAGTGCTCCCATTGGGCTGCTGGGCAGAGGGGTGGGGTGAACTCTGTGCTGGGGCGACAGTGTGCATGCCCGCAGAGATGGCTCTGAGTGCCCCCTCTGGCACGCATGCCATAGATTCACCCAAATAGATTTATTAGTCTTAAAGCTGCCACAACACCTCTGCTTTCGTTCCACGCAATAAAAATGTAACTGTAACTAGTTGTATGCTTCAAAAGTATCTTTCCAAACACTCAGTTGGTCACACTGCTGTGAGTATTTAGAGCGCTGGGATAGCTTGTAGTAGATATGTTATCATCCCGCCGTCACCAAGGCTTCTTTGAACTCTTCCGCAGTCGTGACGAGGGGGAACATTTTAGCCATGTTTCTCCTTAAACTTCACAGCAGACAGATTAGTATCAAGACAGGTATAATTACATTCTGAATTCAACTCAACATTTTCTTCTCAAAGCAACCCAATCCGTCTGAGAACCATCTACCAAGGATGACAGTAATGGTTGTCCATCAAAGCTAGAGAAAGTTGCTTTTTTGGGAGTACCACTCCTTAAAGTCCCACCCATGGCCACCCAGATTGGAGAAAAGTTAACTCTCCCAGGGTTCGTTCTGGAAACAGACTCCAGAAAGCTGTCAAAAACAAACTTTTTTTGGCTCTCCAATGACCAATGATCCATAGCTTACCACCCTACAGCCAATTTATCTAGAAGGCACATGAGATGAGTCAAAGGACCTTCTAGCCAAAAGTCATTTGCCGTTACATAGCAACGAATCTAACACTTCAGCAATTTGCTGGATAGTTCAGTTTTCACCCTAGGAGGCATAAATCTATTTTTTTGCTTGTCCTGTAGTACATCTCGACAATGGAGTAACAGCTTCTGTCGGTGTCAGCTCAAGTCCAGAAGTGGGTCATTCCCCATTTTTTGTCCAGCTACTTGTAACCTTCACAAAGAGCCCTCTCCTGCTCTGTTGCCTGCAGACGAAGTCTTTCATCCTAGAGTAATGAACGGATTATCACTCTCTCACTCATAGATGGTCTTATTTTTAACTTGCTGGGTTCATTGGATACGCTTGAGACATCAATGGGATGTCACCAGGAAACCAGAGAGGAGATGCTAATTTGGCTCTGGTGGACCTTCCGCGAATGACGCTGATGCACTCAAACCTTCTTGGTCTACCTCAGAGTGGCCACTTGATGGTTCAACCAAGGTCTGAGGCTCCTGGTTCAATGGCGGCACCTCTGGTTCAGCTGGACTGGGCTCTGGCTTCTGGCTTACGAACGGCGTTTCAAGGTAGGGCTTCATCATCCGGATGGCCTCGTCATAAGATGGCGGCATTTCTATGGCATACAGGCTGTACGCCGGTGGGTTAATTGTGGCTCTGTCCACCTCTCTGAATGGCATGGGGATCGGGAAACTCGTGGGATATTGTACGGAGCTGTAGGCTAGAAAAGAGACGAACCCAGAAAATGTTGCATTACAAAATCAATATCTAAAAAACTCCACACAACAGCAAAATTAGGAAATTTTAATTTGTTTTGGATTACAATTCCCAATAAATTTTTTTTGGACTTCAATTCCCAGAAGCCTAAGTCAATTCCCCAAAGCACTGATCAGTCACTGACTTAGGCTTCTGGGAATTGAAGTCCCCCTGTGGGGCGTGGGTCCCATGTTGGGAAACACTGCACTAGACAGTGTGGTCAAGATGTCCAGTGATTTCTGGGAATTGTAGTCCAAAGGAGTCATTAATTTTAAGCTTGGCTTTGAGGAGCTGGGAAGCAGGGTTCAATCATCCCATCGTGGACTTACATGTGATCGTGCTGTGTGCCGTGCTGTCGTGGTCCATGGGGACAATGGTGAGGTCATGGGCATGAGGTGGAAATGTCTCAACTGGTGGCCTTTTCTTGCGGCAGCAAAACTTGATGCAGCTGGCCCCGATGCCACACATCAGGAGAAGGAACACTGTGATCAGGATCAGCCTAAAGGGTGGGGAAGGAGAGAGGAGAAAAAAAGGCCAAAATTCACATCCACAAATACAGGCTACACAGCAGGGTTGTTATTAAGATGTTATGCATACACATTACATTCAGAGATCACAGGAATCATTGGGTTGGTTCACAGATGGTGCTCAAGTGGCTTCCTACACAGTTTCCCCAATGGAACTACCATCCATCCATCCATCCATCAATCAACCAATCCATCCATCATTCCCCCTTTCCCATCCATCTAATCCAAAACTCCTTCTTTCCATCCCTCCCTCCCTCCCTCCATCCATCGCTCCACCCATCCATTGCTCTATCCATTGTACCCATGGGTAAGGACAATGGGAGGGGTACTCCAACTCATGGCCACCCAAGTATGTATAAATTATTTATTACAGTTTCATATCACCCATTTGGGATATTTCCCACTCTGGGTGGTGTACAAACAGATAAACAAACAAACAAACAAACAACAAACTGTACAACAACAAACAATTTAAAAAATAAATATCTGGTGGCATCCAGGGCAAGCAGGTTCAAATCTAAACAACTAACCATTGGCAAAGGTTGGGATTTATTGCACAAAACAAATATTTAGCAAAGTTGTGGCCAAACCTTGGCCTCTGAACCCAAATCTGGTGCTCCAGAAAGAGGTCATTATTTGGCCATCTTGGATATTTCTAGATAACCCACATCTCCATCCATGTAGCAATAGCAATTACACTTATATACCACCCCATTGCACTTAAGAGTATTCACAAGGTAGTTTTTTGCCCCAACAAACTGGTGACTCATTTTACCAACCTTGGAAGGATGGAAGGCTTGAGTCGATCTTGAGTCCCGTCGGGATTGAACTCAGATCGGGATTGAACTCAGTCTTGCGGCTTAACCGCTGTAACATGGAGGTATCTTAACAGCATCATTTCCTAGTTTCCATATTTTAATTTGAGTCCTAACTCTTCTTCTAAATAGCTGAAATGGCTCTCCAAACATTTTGATACCGACATGAGAAGCTTAAGGCACAACAGACCCCTTGATTTTTTTGACATCAGCAGTCACTGCTATGTCTCCCCGCTAGAAACCATATCCAAGATTAGCATCTACAAACATCTCCGCTTTTAAAATAAACCACCAACTTTCTAGATTGGTCCAACCTCCAGCAGAAGGGGTTCAATTCTTAGCGGAAACAATTTAGCATCAAACCAAGTCTCGATCCTCCAATTCACATCTTGATTCTGCACTATCCAGGAGGTGTTTGATGTTTCTGGAAATGCCCAGACAACTCCTGCTAGACTCAAAGGAGTTTATGTTTATTTAAAGCATTAGGAAATACCCTTATTTCTGGATTCAGCGTTTTCCCCTCCTTTGTGTCATAAATGAGAAATTGACGCAAGGTGCCGAAAACTGCTGTTGAAATCAAATCCTGACTGTATTCTCAGTTGTTCAAGCAAATGTCGTAATGAAACATTCCAGTACAGGGAGGATAATGAAGGGGGGGGGGGGAGGAAGCTAACTCATCATCCTAAACAGCCTCAAGCTTCTCAGCAAAGACGAGATGAACAGATAGGATTGCAGTCCACCCTATTTGGGGTACATTTTAAAATATACACTGGATGTGGAGTTTCAAAGTCCTAAGTGAACTGTTGAGCCATTGGCCAAATTTTGCCTGCTAAATGGAAGACACCAATTAATCCCCCTAAATCAGTGATGGTGAACCTTTCCGAGCAGGAGTGCCCAAACTTTTCGGGCTGTAGGCTGGTCACGTGGTTCAGGGAGTCAGTCACTATGGCCTGGGGGCCAGATCCGGCTCCCAACGCCAATTCATCCAGCCCATGAAGCCCTCGTCGCTACCGGAAGTGGAAGTAAAACACTCCCATACGGCGCCGAAAGAAGAACTAGAATTTCCCAACTGGCATCCTCAGATTCCTTCAACTGGGATGTTTCCTGGGACCTGTAGTCTCAAAAAAAAATTGAACTTTTTCTAAGCTTTGACCCCCAACAGATGGAATGTCCGTCGCGGTCGTAGAGTATGGGTCATGGACATTAAGTGGCTGTGGTCACTGCGGTACTTATCTTGTTATTTGTTATTTATTTATTTGGTGTTTCATTGCATAATTTGTATTGTACTTTTTAGCAGCTATTATATTTGTTTGATATATTGTACCGCAGAATTTGTATCTGTTTGTAATAGCATTTTGAATATTGTATTTATTACTGTATTTTGAATTTTGTATTTCGTATGTAAACCCCTTGGGTTACCTTGGGGTTATTTATATGTTGTTAGCCGCCCTGAGTTGGCCATGTGCTGAATAGGGCGGGGTATAAATCGAATAAACATAAACATAAACAATGTTTGATTTTCAGATTTGCAGTTCTGTGTGTTATGAGGACAATTACCTCGATCTGAACTGAACAAGTCCAAGAGGAGGAATTTAACCTCCCTTTTGCTTTCTACCCACTCCAAAAAAATCAAAATAAACTACAAACATAAAGTCTTAATGTTAGAAAGAGAAGCTGTTTACGGTGCTAATAGCTTCGCAGAATTACAGTTACAGTCAGAAGGGACTTTAAAGATCATCTAGCCCAACCCCATCTCCACCGAAAGTCTCATCATAGATGATGCAACTAAAGCACCCCCGCTAAGGCAGATGCCCGTCTTCTGCATAGTTCATTCCAGCAGATCATTAAATCTCTGTTTTTCAAGAGCAACCTTTCAAACTCCAACCCTGTTGATTCTTGGGGGGGGGGGGGGGGGGATAGATAAGTCAGCGCCTATAACCAAGACCCACCAAGGGTTCTTCACCCGCTTTTAAGCAAAATCTTGACAATCATAAGGATCAGAAACTTGCTTGAGGCTACCTCAGTTTGTTGTGTGTAAAGCAAAAACGAATGATGTTTTTTGGTTTCTCTAAAGCAGGGGTGTTATTTTGCTATGTTCTTCAGCATGGCCCTGAAGGCATCTTGCCATGACTGCAAAGTAAACAGAAACTAGAAACCCTCTCTCCCATGCAGAAGCGAAAGCAAGAAATGCCAAACAGACGTTGCTTGATGTTTGTATTATATCAGGGTTTGTGTTTTATTGCTTGTAAGCTGTCCGAAGTGGTGTTTGACCAGTTGGACAGGATAGAAACGTTCTAATCAATCAACCCATCAGTCAACCAACCAACCAAGCACAGTATTGCATATCCCCCCTATTTACATTTCATTATGTGCTGTTAAGGCTTTTGGAAATCCCAATAAGATTTCCCAAAATATGTCCACCTGTTCCGGGTGTGTGTGAAATTTGCCGCCCCTCCAGAGTCTTTCGACGGCTAAATGGGGATTCGAACCCAGATCTCCCAATCTGGCACCCTATCCATTTAAACTGTATTGATTTCCTGGCCGAGGTCCGTGATCTTCTATTTTGCCTGCTGGGGCAAGAGGAGTCTCATTTTGACCTCGATCAGGGGTTCTCAACCGTTTCGCGCCACGGGCCAGACAACTCCCCCTAGGACAGCTGAGCACAGGGTTTCCCCCTGCCGCAAACACTGCTCTAAATCATGGCGGGTGCATTTGCGCATGCATATTTACGGCTGCTGTAAATGCTTCCACATCGGCTGTTGCCGCCATGGGCCGGCTGGAATGGCGTCAGGGGCTGGGGCCAGCCTGTGGGCCATAGGTTGCAAACCCCTGTCCTAGATGCACCAAGACTTTATAAAATATATGTATAAAATGAGAAAATCGTTCTAAACTCACCAGACATACCACAAGCTAGTCCAGCTTGATCCTTCTTGAGCACACCTAAAGACAACGGGGAAACAAGAAATGGCAGGGGAAGAGTTTGGTTTTTGTGAAATTCTGCGGCCCAGTTTAATTTTCTCCGCATTGTAGATAAGGAACTAAAGATTTAACGTTGTGAACTGTCTTTGGTTTCCTCACCTGGAGAAAGGTGGCCTTCAGACAATAGGAAACAAAACAAAATAAATAAAGTGAGATTAGAGAACTCACAAAAGGTTCCTTTTAAAAAAATCTCAAAAATCTTAAAAATCCCCGTATGGCCTGCAGAAATCCTCACAATACTGAGATTAGTTTGGTCACACTTATATTCGCCAGGTGATAGATAAGGGACTCGCCCTTGCTCCCTTTGTATAAGCTGGGAGAGAGGACAGGGAACTCACTCCATCATGCAGTACCCGGGTCTCGAATTGCTGACCTACCAACCTTCCAGTCATCAAGTTCAGCATCTTAACCACTAAGCCACTGCAGTCTTGATGACTGAAGGTTAAAGAGCTCATAAACAATCCTTTTGGGGGCAGTTAAAGAGTACAGAAGTGTTTCATTTCCAGAGAATCTTCGACGTTTGTGGCCATAGCAAGATTTGAATGGAAGTCCTTTAAATATAAGTATTTAAAAAACTTACTCTGAGAGTCCAATGCAGCGAGTCTGGGCGAACGAAGGCACTGTCTGGAGTAAACAAGAGAGATTATTTAGTGTGGATTTTCATTTTGCACACCTAGCGACCCATTCAGAGGACCACCATTGTCCAGTAAATGCAGCGGCTGCAAATCAGGGGTGCCCAAACTATGGCCCATGGGCTAGATCCAGCCCCTGATGCCAATTCATTTGCCCAATAAATTCCTTGTCACTTCCGGAAGCAAAACATGCCTGTATGGACGCGTTTTGCTTCTGGGAGCAACAAGGGCATTGTTTAGGCACCCCTGATTTGCAGCCGCTGCATTTTACTTCCACTTCTGGGAGCGATGAATTGGCATCAGGGGCCCGATCCAGCCCACAGTGACTGGTCCCCTGAACCACATGGCCGGCCCACAGCCTGAAAAGTTTGGGCACCCCTGCTGGGAGTCGGTAACCACAGCAGTGGGCAATTGGTTCCCACAGCAGCAGACAACACAGCCCATCAATCCCTAACCAACATGGTCAAAGACTCATGGGTGGTGAAGTCCATCTCCATTTATAGCCAAAGAGTCTGTGTCTGCAGACATTTCCATGGACATGTGGCAGGAAGGACTAGACACCAGTGTGCATGGAATGCTGTTTACCTTTCCCCTATTTATCTACTTGCAATTTCTTGCTTTTGATCACTTAGGGGGTTGGCAGGAGCTGGGACAAATGACGGGAGCTCACTCCGTCATGCAGTACTCGGGTATGCTGACCTGCCGAACTTCCGGCCATCAAATTCAGCACGTTAACCACTAAGCCACCACAGTCCCACACACACAAAACCATGTGAACACTTCAAAAGTGCAATAGAAATGCTAAGCAGAGCTAAACTAAATTGGGTGGACGGCTATTCATGCGTTGTTTGGGGGGAAAAACCTACAGAACTTCTGTTTAAATATCTTGCTGGCCCTTAAAAGTAATAATCAAATAAACCATAAAGAGAATCATGCTCTCCTTCCCCTCCGTTTGTAACATGTTCTCAACATAATGGACAGTTGTGCCTAAAGCTCTTTATCTGGGAACAAGGGGCTTATTTTTTTGCACAGACTGCAGTTATTTTTGTAACAACTTAATTTGCTGTTACTGTAGATCTCAGAAAGGTTACTTTTCCAACTCCGGGTTTACGTTGTTGGGAGACAATGGGTTTTGACACACTGCAGTGGGGGAAAAAAGTAACTCTTCCAAGCTCCATAGTATTTATTCCCCCCCCCCCCCATAAATGTAGCAAACTTGGCTCTCAAGGTGTTCTTAGACTTCAATTACTAGGAGCATAAATCATGGCTTCTGGGAATTGAAGGCCAAGAACATTTGGAGAGCCAAGTTTGGCTTGTTCCTGTTTGCCAGTTCTCTTTCATGAGTATTTTATGGCTTGATGGGCTTTTTGCTAAGGAGACGCGGTTGCCATCTGACGAACAGGCAGCATATGGCCTTTAAAAACCCGAACAAACAGGCCAGCATTTAAAAAAAACATTTACCATCCGAGTCTCTAACTGGAGGTTCACTTTGCTGGTGGGTAAATCCATACCTGTCAAGCGCAGCTCCGGAGATTACGGGACCTGCGCAGAATGTTTCAGCGCAGGTCCGTTCTACGCATGCCTAGAAGGCTTTTATGCATGCGTAGAATGGACCTGCGCAGAGCCGTTCTGCGCAGGTCAGTTCTACACATGCATAGAAGGCTTCTACGCATCCCCTTCTGCACAGAAGCCTTCTACGCATGCGTAGAAAGGACCTGTGCAGAAGGGATGTGCAGTAACTCCTCTCCCCACTGCCAAATTACGGGGTAGCGGCCGCTCCCGGGTGGGAAATGGAGAAAATCGGCGCGGAAATACAGGAAATCTCAGCCAATCTGGGATACTTGACAGGTATGGGTAAATCTAGCCCAAGTGAAAGCTCAGACTTCAGATCTCAGAGCCGAGGACTTGGTTTATTCTTTGTAAATCTGTTCAATGGAGGTCTGATCCTGCATGAATAAGTGTGATTCGATTAAGTGTGAAGATTTCCTCCGCAAGTATCCTGGCCGGCCAAACAGCACATACACCCACTGGGTGCTATCCGATGAATGGCCCACCTTCACCCACAACACTGCCAGGTTCTGCACCGCAATGTGTAATATCAGAAGAATAATTCGGGCAGGACCTTAAGCTAAATAAACTAATAGCACCACAGTGTAGGCTTGGTAATAGTTGTTAACATTATTGATCTTATGTACTAATTTTACTACTCCTTAACTCTGAGCAGGGACTGTGGTGGCTCAAGTGGTTAAGACACTGAACTCGCTGACTGGAAGGTCGGAGTTCGATTCCCAAGTACTGCATGATGGAGTGAGCTCCCGTCTCTGTCCCCAGCTCCTGCCAACCTAGCCGTTCAAAAAGTAGATAAATAGGGACCACTTCAGTGTCTAGTCATGCCTGCCACATGTCCACGGAAACATCTGCAGGTGCAGGCAGCACTGGCTTTTTGGCTATAAAAAGAGAAGAGCACTGAACCCTAGAGTCAAATACAACTGGCTTTCAAGCAAGGACGGCCTTTACCTTTACCTAACTCTGAGCAGAAACGCTCCTTTTTAAGCACCCTCATTTTAACTTCTTGTCCTTTTGCTGTTCTATGCTGGCCTTGGATCATAATAAAGATTTGATTTGATTAAGTGTGAAGATTTGCGTGTTTGATACTCCAGTTCCCAGAATTCTTCCTAGTCCCAACACCACCAATTTGCACGCCACAATTCACACTGCCACAGTTTCAGAGCCTATAAACACAACACTCAGCCCTGTACAGCCTTCCAGACGTTTACCGGACTACAACCACCATGATTCCTGGCTAGGATTGGATGGGAAGTGTAGCCCAGTAACACGTGGCAACCTGCACCGGTTGCTCCCAACCCTCTATTTGCAAAGACTAGTTACGAGATCACTTTCCTTGCACCGATTGTCCACTTCTATAATCTAAACCCGGATTCTTGTGTTTAACAAGCCTGAGCTGAAAAACCCCAGAGAAATCTGTTCCCCTGTGAGCAATTTCTCAAGCAGGCAATACTTAAACAAAGGTGATTTTGTCTTTCTTTTCTTCCCTCCCCAAATTAGATTTTATGTCATATATTTTAGTGGTTTGCTTAATGCTGTCTTTTAGTTTAATGTAGTAAACCACCTTCTAGAGTGAGGAAATCTTATTTCTGGATGAACATGATATAAATGCATTAGATGAATAGATGAACCAATGGATTTTTTTTTAAAAAAAGAGTTGGGCTGGCCTTGTCTTAAACCTAACCACAAAAACTCAAGTAGGGCTAAGAAATAAATCTCTCTTTTCAGCCGCTTAACTCCATGACAAACGGACTGGCAGAGATATTCAGAGTTGTGTTTTTTGGACTGCCACCCCCAGATTTGAGACACAGTCCAAGAACACAAATTTCACCCCTTTACACTAACCTCTCTCTGTCTCTTATTTTAAACAAAAATGCCCAAAGTTAGGAGAATCAACACACATGCACTCTACATGCTTGGTTCTCGAGTTGAATTTAGTTATATTTAACAAGAATACAGCACAGGCATCCCAAACTGGGAGACACGTGGCTCACAAAGACATATGTGTTTCGAACTGGCTTCCTTATTTGGTTTTGAGACAGCTGTTCTAGTCTTTGGCAACTTTAACAACAATCTTAGAAGTGCAGAATTGGGAGGGATTCTATAAATCATCAAGTCCAGCTCCTGTCAAGGAGGTCCAGCAAGGAATTGAATTCCCAACCTTTACCTAAATCATGGATTCTCAACCTACGGCCCATGGCACTGAATCATCCGGCCCATGTCCTCTCTCCAGCCACCACTTCTGCCAGTGTGTTTCCAGTGGCTGCTGATGCATTTCCGGCAGCTGCAGGGGTTTTCTGGTGGCCACGGATAGCCACAGCCACATTCCCGGTGGCTGTGTGTGTGTGTGTGTGTCCTTCACCCATGCTACACAGCTCCTCTAGGCCGGTAAACAGGGGTGTGGTGTGTGGGGCTTTTATTGGGTGTGGTGATGGCTGCTGCCACCAAAGGGGACCCTCAGTCCGGCCCCTCAACTGTCTGAGGGAGCGTGACCTGGCCCCTGGCTTAAAAAGGTTGAGAACCCCAGACCTAAACCGTTAGGCTATTAAAGATTGCCCAGTTTTTATTCAGCATATGTTTTTATGGACTCCAGCTGTTTGCGCCTTTAATGGTACACCTGACACTTTGCTGCATATTTTCCTAGGCTCTACTTAAGACAACGGCAAGATTTTGTAATTCATATTTTTGTCTTTGTCATTTATCCCAACTCCAAAACAAACAAATAAATATTTCTAATAGTATTATGACCACTGCAAACAGAAAAATCAATGTAGATGAGATATTTAAAGTGTGATTTTTTAAAAAAATCACTGCCTCACCTCCCAATGAGTTTTCACAGCCAAACAGGATTTGAAACTCAAGGCTCCTGAGGCTTACTGGACTTTTGACCAACCCCACCATATTAGTTTTAAGGCAACTAATTTCTGTGAAACAATCAACAGATTCCTGGGAGATCAACAGGGTATTGAATGATATATGGATCTCCTTATATCGTTCAATACCTTATTGATCTACCAGACATCCATGACCAGTCATGGGTCAACGCAGCCGGGGTGTGTGCTACTACATTTGGAAGTGATCAAACAGCTAGAGTTAAAAATATTCATTGCATAACACATCCAGTATACCTAAGACACATTTCAAAGGTGAAGCAATGCGTTATTTTTAAAATGGCAGGGAGAGGGGGTGAGACCATTCAGGAACCGGCTCTAAAATTACTTAATTACTCTCTCTTTACGCACATGCCCAGGAATCCAGATCTGTTTGCCGCAATCGCAGAGAAGGCGATTTCAAGACAATTAGGGAGAGCAGAGGGGAAAAAATGACATTTGTAGAGTATAGGCATGCCAGAGTCTCTACACTCACCGCACCCAACATTTTTCTGCTGGGAGATTCTGGGAGATGGAGTCCAACGAGGATCTTTGCTTTATGGAAACGGAAAAGAAACCTTCTAAGGGGGAGGAATTTAAAGCTTCAAGGGAGGGTCTCGATTCTCTGGCAGGGAGAACCATGGATGTTTGGGTTTTTTTTAACACGAGAGAAGGGAAACAAGGGGATGGAGTGGGTAGGAAAGATAGGAGACCCCCCCACCCCCCACCCAAGAGAAATCTTCATAGAGCTGCAAGAAAAGGTCCCGATTCACCAAGAGGAGATCGAGGGGGCGGGTATAGGGCTTTAGAAGGGGATTTTAGCGATGGGTCTTCTCTGTTGAAGGCTTCTTCCTTTGTCTGGAAAAAAAATATGGATCCAACGTGGGAAAAGGCGCATCCATGCGCGCTGGCTTTACTCACCCGCAGCAAGGCTAGAAGCAGGCAGGCGCTGGTGGATCGCGGCACAGCAGCCATGGGGAGCAAGCCCATGTGTGTGGGTATACTTGTGAGTAGGAAATGGCCCTGGCCCCCTTTGATCCAAGATAAGCCTCCTTTGTTTTGCGCAAAAAACCGTCGCGCAAGCTGAGAAGCGAACCTGCTCCGGCGCAAGGCGCTCTCCCCCTCTTGGCGATCCTCAAACCGAGCGAGCCGACGCTGTCTGTGTGTGTCCGACGCCTATTTCTCCCAGCCAACCTCGAGGCCCCGCCCCCTAATCCCAAAAGACCCCGCCCCTCCTTCAAAGCCACGCCTCTTTCAACCCCCCCAAATAAATAAATAAAAAAGATTCCTTCTTTCCTCGCCGTGCGCAAAAGGAGGCGCCTTGTTGGACTACAGTTCCCGTGACCCCCAGCCAGCAGGGAAGAGGAGGATGGGAGTGGTAGTCTTCTTCTTAACCCCCTTTGGCAGGGTTGAGATTTTGCAAGGGTTCCCCCCCCACCCATTATTATTTTCTTTGCTGCTCTACTGGTTTTGCAACTTTTAGTTCCAACTTTAAAAAAAAAAAACTTTAAGGAGAGCCAAATGTCATTTCAAAAGGGTGTAAAGGAAAAAAAAAGTTCCTTGTAAATGCAGATTTATCTGGTTTAGAGCCGTCCTTTTTTTGTGCTTCGGTCATTGCAACCACTGCAGCCAAAAATGTGGGTTGCAACAGTTGGGAAAGAAATCTTTTTTAAAAAAAAAGTTGCAGCCGATGCCTCGCTTTTGCAACGTAGGCATGACTTAGGAATTGCTTCTGTTCCCTTCACGTTAAGTTAGCCAACGCGCCTGCCTTAGTTCCAAAGCAAGAAATTGCAAGTAGATAAATAGGGACCACTTCGGTGGGAAGGTAACAGCGTTCTGTGCGCTCCGGTGTCTAAGGCACGCCTGCCACATGGCCACGGAAACGTCTGCAGAAGCAGACAGCGCTGGCTCTTCGGCTTTGAAACAGAGAGGAGCACTGAACCCTAGAGTCGGATATGACTGGCTTTCGAGCAAGGGAAACGTTTACCTTTACCTAGCTAGGGAGATGAGGAAATAAAGGCCAACAACAGCAACAAAATCTTTCATGTTGGTCCCAGAGATAAAAAAAACCCCAATAGCTGATTCCAGTCTGACCAGGTTATCTTGCTATGGTAACAGAGTAGACCAGTGATGGCCAACCTTGGTTCTCCAGATGTTCTGGGACTTCAATTCCCAGAAGCTCAAGTCAGCACTCCTGCTGATCAGGGCTTCTGGGAATGGATGTTGCAGAACACCTGGAGTGCCAAGGTTGGCCATCACTGGAGTAGACCCGGGTGCGCATGCACCGCAACAACCCATCTGTGCATGCGCAGAACCCCTCTGCGCATGCACAGAGCCTATTTGCGATGGGTACGCGTATGCAGTAACCCCTTTCCCTGCCGTTCAAATACGGGACGGCGGCGGGAAAGGAGGAAAAAGCGAAGAAATACGGGAAATCTCGGCCAATCCAGGATACTTGACAGGTATGGTGGAATCCGAATATTGGCAATCCACATGGTATTCAGCCATGGAGACTGTCGTGAGAATATAATGAAATGTCCTTTCATTTGCCCTTTGCATCACAGCATGACACCCATTGATCCAGTTCTACAAGTCACTTTCTGGTCCTGAGCCCTTTTGGCACACAAAGTCCTCCTCAACCCCAGCCCAGGATGGATGAAGCTGCTGCCCTCCGTCAAGATGGATTCAAGTGGGATTTAATCCACTTGGGGACCATCACCCTTCCCTGTGGACTTCAACACCCAAGGCCATTAGTCCTCAGGGTGGTCAGGTTAGTTAATCGACGTTGAGTTGCTGACAGTAGGGTCTACTCTATTATCATAGCAGGATTTTGCTGTTCAGTCGCACAGTTGATTCCGGCCCTTTGCGATCCTATGGACCATTACCCGCCAGGCACCTCTGTCCTCCACCATCTTCATCAACTCGCCCAGCTCTGTGTCCACTGCGTCTACGATACCATCTAGCCATCTCATCTTTGGCCGCCACCTTCTTCTTTTGCCCTCCACCTTTCCCAGCATCAAGGCTTTCTCAAGTGAATCCTCTCTTCTCATTTGATGACCAAAGTACTTTAGTTTCATCTTTATTATTTGACCTTCTAAGGAGCAGTCAGGGTTGATCTCTTCTAGGATCGACCTATTTGTTCTCGCTGTCCAGGGGACTCTCAGGACTCTCCTCCAACACCACATCTCAAAGGCACCTATTCTTCTGTGCTCAGCTTTTCTAATGGTCCAGCTCTCACAACCCTCCATTACCACCGGGAATACCATTGCTTTGACTGTGCAGATTTTTGTTTGCAAGGTGATGTCTCTGTTGTTGTTGTTCAGTCGCACAGTCGATTCCGACCCTTTGCGACCCCATGGACCATTTTCCTCCAGGCACCTCTGTTCTCCACCATCCTCCTCAGCCCACCAAGCTCTGTGCCCATTGTGTCCACAATACCATCTAGCCATCTCATCTTTGGACACCCCCTTCTTCTCTTTCCCTCCACCTTTCCCAGCATCAAGGCCTTCTCAAGTGAGTCCTCCCTTCTCATTTGATGTCCAAAGTACTTTAGCTTCATCTTCACTATTTGTCCCTCCAATGAACAGTCAGGATTGATTTCTTCCAGTATTGACCTATTTGTTCTCTTTGCTGTCCAGGGGATTCTCAAAACTTTCCTCCAACACCACATCTCAAAGGCATCTATTCTTCTGCGCTCAGCCTTCCTAATGGTCCAGCTCTCACATCCATACATTACCACTGGGAATACCATTGCTTTGACCATGCGAATTTTTGTTTTCAAGGTGATGTCTCTGCTTTTCACTATGTTCCCTAGGTTTCTCATAGCTTGCCTCCCAAGCATCAGTTGCCTTTTTATTTCATGGCTGCAATCTCCATCTGCAGTGATCTTAGATCCTAAGAAAGTAAAGTCTGTCACTGCTTCTACTTCTTCCCCATCTATTTTCCAGGGACTGATGGGGCCTGTGGCCATTATCTTGGTTTTCTTGATGTTGAGTCTCAAGCCAACTTTTGCACTCTCTTCTTTCAACCCAACCAGGAGCTTCTTTAGGTCTTCCTCACTTTCTGCCATTAGGGTGGTATCGTCTGCATATCTCAAGTTGTTGATGTTTGTCCCAGCAATTTTGATCCCAAATTGTGATTCCTCCATCCCTGCATTGCGCATTATGTGCTCTGTGTATAAATTGAACAAGCAGGGTGATAAAATGCAGCCTTGTCTTACTCCTTTTCTTATTCCAAAACCACTCTGTCATTCCGTATTCCGTCCTAACTGTAGCAGGATAACCTGGCCAGATGCATTTTTATTCTTTACAATGTGGGTATCGAACTCTCAATCCGTCTCTGCAGCCAGTTACTTAAACCATCTAGTCTAGCCCTTGTGGCATCATTTCCCATATGATATCATATCTTCTGGTTCCCACAGGAGATGGCTGTCACACACGTACGTACACACACCCATTTCTTTCTTGCACAAAAATCAAGTTATTCAAGTGACAGTTTTGCAACTTGGCAGGCCAGAGGCAGACAAAAGGGGAGTTCCCGTCCGACAGCTGGAGCCAGCAAGTTGACAAGTCGTTATTCTCCCACATCATTATCCAGAACAAGAGGAACAGGGAGGAGGTATAATAATAATAATAATAATAATAATAATAATAATAATAATAATAATAATAATAATAATAATAATAATAATAATAATAATAATAATAATAATAATAATAATAATAATAATAATAATAATAATAATAATAATAATAATAATAATAATAATAATAATAATAATAATAATAATTTCATGTCAGAAATTCTTTGGGGGGGGGTGAAAGGATTTTTGCTGGAGAAATTCCACTCAGGGGGTGCCCTAATGAGGCTCCTTTCAAGTCCTTAAGATCGTTTTTCCACCAAAGTGGTCCCTATTTATCTACTTGCAAATTCTTGCTTTCCAACTGCTAGGTTGGCAGGAGCTGGGACAGATGACAGGAGCTCACTCTACCATGCAGCACTCGGGTCTTGAACTGGTGACCTGCTGACTTTCTGGTAGTCAAACTCTGTACAAGTATCTTAACCACTAAGCCACTGTGGTGCCTGTAGGATCCAGGATGCCTGGGTTCAAATTACAGGTCAATTTTTAAAACTAGTAAAACCACACCATAGTAGGCGGGGTTGAGTTTGTGAAGTATTTGTGTATTGTTTTTGAAGTATTTTTGAAGTGCTTTTATGTTGACTTGATATTTTGTAATTGTGACGGGGATTTTTGAAATGTCTCCAAAATGTTTTTTTTTTTGTGATGTGATATCTTGTAATTGTGATATATTGTTTCTTTGTTGGCTGCCCAGAGTCGCTTTGCAAGTGGGGTGGCATATAAGTTCAACAACAACAATTATACAGCTCATTTGAAAATCTTCTTTGGGTCTTTGTAAGATGATTTTCATGGGACACTCCATGAAACTTTTGGGTACTAGTTCTCAAACAAATAAGAGAAAGTACTTTTTCACCCAGAGGATCACTGGTCTATGGAACTCCCTGCCAGAATTAGTGGTGACAGCTGTCAGTCTTGACAGCTTTAAGAAAGGATTAGACAACTTCATGGAGGACAAGGGCATCAATGGCCATAATTATGGATACCTAAGGACAACCTCGGGGTTGGAGAGATTGGCAGGATCTCTCTCAAGGCCATTTCCAGGGAATCCTAAGCAGGTGAAGGCATCTGCTTGGGAATAATGCCCTGAAGCACATGGTGAGTCAGTGTGTGAGACTGGATGGGCTGTGGCCTGTTCCAGCAAGGGTGTTCTTATGTTCTTATGACTTGATGCCAAATAGCAAAATCACAATCAAGGCATGGCTTAACTATGTCCCGCAACACACCTTCAAAAGGATTTTCTCTCTTCCTGCTTCCACACTTACATCTTTTCTGAGTCAGAAGGCTACGTCTTCCAAGCCTACATTCTTGGGACACAAGAAACAGAGGAAGTTCTACTTTGTTGAACTTGGATTAGGTAGAAGGAATCAATCGCTCCAGGATATTTGGGTCTCTCTCTCATTTCCTTTGGTTTGGTCTGGTGATAGGTCAACAACATCATCAGGAAACTCACAAACTATAAATTCATTCATTCATTCATTCATTTATTCGATTTATACCCCGCCCTACTCGACCAGGGCCGACTCTGGGCGGCTTACAACAAGTAAATCAAATACAGTATACAAAAATTACAAATGGTACAGTGTTACAATACAGCAAATTAAACAATAAATATTAGAAATACAAGATCCATAAAACACAGTATAACAGCAATAGCAACAATGTGATCAATATAATCAAAGGATATAATTTCAAAAATACCAAAAAATACAGAAATGCAATAAAGACATAAGCAGCAATAGTAATACAATAATTAATCAAAAAATACAGTTAAAACGATCAATACAAAAATACATACATAGGCCAAAGGGCACGAAAGGAAAGTCCTCAATTCCAACTGCACAACAGTAGCAAGTAGCCTAAGAACCCCAGAACAGTGTAAGAGTTCCAGGGTAGGCAGGAATCCCTCCTCGCACCGTCATCTCCACCGGCGGGGAGAGCGCAGCTGCGGCTCCGGCGGCGTTTTCGGAGCCTCCCGGGCCACGGGAGGCTCCCTTTATCCCCCCGCCGGTGGTGGGGGCGGGGAGAGCGCGGCTGCGGCTCCGGCGGCGTTTTCGGAGCCTCCCGGGCCACGGGAGGCTCCCTTTATCCCCCCGCCGGTGGTGGGGGCGGGGAGAGCGCGGCTGCGGCTCCGGCGGCGTTTTCGGAGCCTCCCGGGCCACGGGAGGCTCCCTTTATCCCCCCCGCCGGTGGTGGGGGCGGGGAGAGCGCGGCTGCGGCTCCGGCGGCATAAATTGGGGAAAGTCAACCATCCACACTGTATACATCAGCTTTGGCCTTGAGCATCTCCCAAGAGAGTCTGCTGCTCCAGTATGGAGCACATCCACACACACAAAACAGGTTGGCATTGCTTTTAACGGAGCCATGCGTATAGTGGCAGGATGCCTCAAACCTACATCCATTGAGAAAATATACCCTTTCATTGATATCGCTCCACCTAAGAGCAGAAAAGAAGTAGCAGTGGACGCCGAGAGAACTAAGCAAGAGAAGGACCCTCAACAGATATCTGCCTCAAGTCCACCAACTCAGAACCAGGAAGAGCTTTATGGCAAGACGAAACATTCTTGAGGGTACGCAAGAGCAAAATCAAATTAGAAGATGGAGGAAGGAGTTCATTGGACAAGGAATAACATTAAAGGATGATATGGCTGAGGAACTCAACCTCCCCAACGTCACTTGGAGGACCCTGAATAGTCTGAGGGTCGGAGTCACTAAACGCAAAACCAACATGCTCAAGTGGGGGCTGATGGTGCACAACAACATGCTGTGTGAATGTGGAGAGATACAGGATCCGGCTCAATTATTGCCCTGCCAATTACGACTGGAAACTTGTACCGGTGAGGACTTAACTTTGGCCAACAACAAAGCCAGGAAAGTGGCGTCGTTTTGGCAGTCCAAAAATCAGGACATGGAAGAACAAGAATCCGTTCCCTGATCCATGTTCCACGTCAAGATGTATTTTGGATCAATATTTCACAAGAGTTGGAGTGTTCCTCAGCATTCAAGGCTTCAGAGGCTGTGAGAAGGTTGCATCCTATCTACATGAAGTATTATGGGGTCGAAGATAGCCCCAGACCTTTGCCTAAAGGTCTTGAGAGACACATCATCGGGGCAGGCGGAACTGAGCCCTGTCATCGCATTGCTTTGGGTCATGCTTTTGAAAAGGCCCAGCGGAAAGAGTAAAGAAAGGTGGGACGCTCTATGTATGCAACACCTGTCAAGGTTTGTTTGTTTTCATCCTCCCGCCTAGATTTAATGAGAGCTTTATTTTGCAAGAAATTAATAGGAGGAAATATTGGCATGACACAGAGTTCTGTGTATCTATTCTGCCCTGGGGGCTGTGGGGGCTTTAGTGGTTAAGACACTGACCTTGACACCTGGAAGATCGGAAGGTCTGTGACCCTCAGAAATAGCTATTTTAATTTATTAACATATTCCCTTGACAAACTAAATATGCAGTTAGAGATGACAATGAAGCTTGCATAGATACTTTAATTAATTGTGCTAGTTTATAGTGTGGCCTGGAGAAAGCCACTTTTTTAATAAGACAGTTACACAAAAAGTATTGAGTCATCGATCTAAATAAAGCAGATTTGCGTGACTGTACATTTCTGAACATTCCAAATGAATATGTAATGTCAAAATAAAATAGGAAACGCCTTGCACCCATCGGCTCCCACCTTAGCTGTGTATAGTTTATCAAAACGTACATAAGTGCTGACTAGGAGGTGGAAGGTCAGCAGTTCAAAACCTGAGTACTGCATGACGGAATGAGCTCCCATCTCTGTCCCAGTTCCTGCCAGCCTAGCAGTTCAAAAGCAGCTCCTTGAATCCACACAAGGTGTTCTTGGACAGAAGCCCAAGTCTCTGTGAATCCAGAGGTTTACTGCGTGTATATGGATTCATTTTTGTTGCTTGATCCTTCCTTCCTTCTTTCCTTCCTTCCATCCATCCATCCTTCCATCCATCCATCCATCTATCCATTCATCCATCCATTCATCCATCCACCCTTCTTCCTTCCTTCCATCCATCCATCCATCCATCCATCCATCCATCCATCCATCCATCCATCCATCCATCCATCCATCCACCCTTCTTCCTTCCTTGCTTGCTTCCATCCATCCTTCCATCCTTCCATCCATCCATCCATCCATCCATCCATCCATTCATCCATCCACCCTTCTTCCTTCCTTCCTTCCATCTATCCATCCATCCATCCACCCTTCTTCCTTCCTTCCTTCCATCCATCCATCCATCCACCCTTCTTCCTTCCTTCCTTCCATCCATCCATCCATCCATCCACCCTTCTTCCTTCCTTCCTTTCATCCATCCTTCCTTCCATCCATCCACCCACCCACCCTTCTTCCTTCCTTCCATCAACCCTTCTTTCTTTGTTTCTTCCTTCCTTCCTTCAACTGCACATTTTTTGGGAACTTCATATTTTATGTGGGACCTGCACATATCGAGTCCAGCTGCCACCTCTTGGAAAAGTAACTTCTTTAGCTACATCTCCCAGAGTCACCCCAAAACCAGACCATTTGGGGAGCTGAAAAAGCCACCTCTTTTTGACTACACTTCCCAGGACCTCCTAAAGACAGAGGATACTAGATGGTATAATTTTCTTTTAGCTTTCTGGTGGCTAAAACAAAAAAACACACAAAAATTGTGGGGAAGGGACAGGGAGGGACTGAGCAAGTGGAAAATACCCAGCAACAAAGTCCATTCTTCAGTTAGTATCCCTCAAACCTGTTCGGTTACTCCAGATTCTTGGCTCCCCTTTGATTCCCTAAGGTGCCCTTTCAGCTACAAGGAAGTGTGCTTGAGCATCAAGTACACAGCAGATTTTGGTAAGATTAGGGCAGAATTAAGAGGTACAGAGGTTGTAAGACACATCATGTTTAATATGTTTCTTAGGGAGGGAGGAAGGAAAAGAGGGAGAGAGAAAGGCAGGAAGGAGGATGCAGTGAGCTCCCTTCATCTGTCCCAGCTCCTGCCAACCTAGCAGTTAGAAAGCAAGAAATTGCAAGTAGACAAACAGGTACTGCTTCGGCAGGAAAGGCAACAGCGTTCTATGCGCTCTGGTATCTAGTCATACCTGCGACATGACCACAGGAAACGTTGGCAGAGGCAGACAGCACTGGCTATTTGGCTATAAACTGAGATGAGCAACAGCCTTTAGAGTCGGACATGACAGGCTTAGAGCTACCTTTACCTAGGTAGGTAGTTAGGAAGGAAAGAATCCAAAGGTTTTAGAAGAAACAAAGAAATTGCAAGTAGATAAATAGATACCGGCGACTAGACACATACTTTATACTGTATATATATATAATGTGTCAACCCAGCACATGTCGAATGACATCCATTCAAGCTTTTTGACTCCTCCTCTTTTCAGTGGTCATCTTTCAAAGCTGAAACCAAAAGGACTCAGGTCGCCCTTGCTTGAAAGCCAGTCGCATCCAATTCTAGGGTTCAGTGCTCACCTCTGTTTATAGCCAAAGAGCCAGCGCTGTCTGCGCCTGGAGATGTTTCTGTGGACATGTGGCAGGTATGCACGGAACACTGTTTATCTTCCCACCGAAGGGAGGTAAACAGCGTTCCGTGCACTCCGGTGTCTAGTCACGCCTGCCACGTGTTCACAGGAACATCTGCAGAAGCAGACAGGGCTGGCTCTTCGGCTTTGAAACAGAGATGAGCACTGAACCCTAGAGTCAGATACAACTGGCTTTTGAGCAAGGGATACCTTTACCTTTAAAATGTATTTTAAAAACGAGCATTTTTTGCTTAGAGTTAAGGAGTAATAAAATTACTACTTCTACCTGGATTACTAAAATTACTATTTAAGATTAATAATGTTACAACTATTACTAAGCCTATGATCTAGCGCTAGTACTGTAGTTTATTGAGCTGAAGGACCTGCTTCCTCCAATTAACTCAAGACAATCAAATTTGGTCCTCTTTCTCTTGAGTCGTGTGTCGTATTATTGAGTTGTTATTGCTATTATTGAGTTGTTATTGTTACTGTCTGCTATTGTATTCTTGACATTGCTCTTTGGTTATATTGTATTTTGTTTCTGCTATATGGTATATTTTGTATTTTGTTTGCCACCTTGTATTTGAGATTGTGTCTTGCATTTTGATGTAACTTTGTGATGAGCTGCACTTGTATATTTTGTATTTTGTATTTTGAATTCTGTATTATTATTATTATTATTATTATTATTATTATTATTATTATTATTATTATTATTATTATTATTATTATTATTATTATTATTATGCAACGCTTGGGTATCGAACCTCCGACCGGCTGACCTTCCAGTCATCAAGTTCAGCATTTTAACCACTGAGTCACCACAGTCCCTAGAGGGAGTTCTTAAAAGAGAGGCTATTCTCCAAAAAAGAGAGGTCATAGGGTTACCTATTTGAAAGACGGTTACAACTAGTCTTTTCTAGAGAGATCCTTGCGCAGGATAAGTAACCATTAGATCATGAGATACAACAGGAGAAATTTGTTCTGCTTCTGAACCGATGCAAAAATTAATGGGGCGTGGGGAAGTACACATGAGAAAATATTAATGAGCACCATGTGGAGAACGCACATAAAACGTGTGAGCCATGGACACATTGGCTGGCAGCTGTCCAGATGTGCTCCTATGCTAGGCAACCTCCTGTTGCTTTGTGTTAACACCAAACATGTCTGTGATATTGCATCTTCCCAAAATCCATGAACTAGAATAGCTGCCGCTTTGAGATATGGGGGCGGCGGGGCGGGGGGGATACGGACACCAAGTCACAAGAAGTTCTTTTGGTGAGCGAGGCAGTTGCCTGGCAAAACAGAAACCCGAGTTTAGATAAAGGGAGCTGTGTTTGTTGGTAAATACACTTCCTGGCAGAAGGGAAACAGTCCATCCACCTCTTCTGAGAATTTAACACCCAGAAAACCTCTGGAAAGGGCCACATTGGAGTCAGTTTGACAGCAAGTAATTATCATTATCTTAGATAAAGGTCTCCCTTGTTTGTGTCCGACTCTAGGGTGCAGTGCCCACCTCCTATTTACCTACTTGCAAATTCAAGTTGACATCGCTGTTCATGAAGCAATGCGCATGCAGTGGACCCTTGATTAATGATATGTTCGAATAGCGTCATTTCTGCTTACCGACGCATCATCACTCGCCACGAGACTATCCGCACAACGACTGTGCTGACTAATGACGTTTTTTAACGTCATTGTGTGGATAATGACAGTTTTTGCCGCTAGGTGGCGTAGCTGCCATTGAAAACCACACAACGACGTTTCCCCTATAGTGACCCTACTTGGGGAACCAAGCAACGTCGTTATGTGAGGGTCTACTGTAGTGACAGGACGCCTCAAACCTACACCAGTTGAGGAAAATATACCCTCCGGTTAGTACTGCTCCACCTAAAATAAGGAGAGGAGTAGCAGTGGATGCTGGGAGAACTAAGCAAGAGAAGGACCCTCGACATCAACTCAGAGCTTTATGGCATGAACAAACGTTCTTGAGGGTACGCAAGAGCAAGAGCAAATTAGAAGATGGAGGATAGAGCTCGCTGGACAAGGAACAACATTAAAGGAGGATATGGCTGAACATCTCAACCTCCCCTATATGTCACTTGGAGGACCCTGAATAGGCTGAGGGTTGGAGTCCCTAAATGCAAGACCAACATGCTCAAGTGGGGGCTAATGGCGGACAACAACATGAGGTGTGAATGTGGAGAGATGCAGAAAACGGCTCATATACTGGTCTGCTGATGACTGCCACAAACATGTACCGATGAGGACTTAATTTTGGCCAATGACAAAGCTTAGAAAGTGACTTCCTTTTGGCAGTCTAAAGTTTGATCTAGACACAAAAGAAGAACAAACGGATAGCCCAACTCTTGACCATTAATGGAGGGAAGAGACTAAATCATGGGTGTTGTCATACAAACACACTGTTGAGAATTTTCATTGCCCTCTCCCTTCTTCTCAGATAATTTTTCCCCCAAATAAAAGAAGGGAGGGAGGGAGAAAGGAGAGAAGAAAGCATTAACTCTTTTGTCAGATAAATTGATGGTTTTCTGTTACTTGGTTCATTTTTGGCTTCTCATTGCCCAGAGAAGGAAGGACCTAGGCTGGTCATTTACTAGCTAAGCTTTGCTAAGCTGGGGAAGCAGGTGGATGGCCATGGAGTGCGCAAAAGTACAGCTTGTGACATTTCTCTGATAAGGACATTGGCAGCCACAGAAACCGGTGAAGGGTTGTGGCTCTTATCTCTGATCGGCTGTTTTTCATTTGCCATTGTAATGGCTGTGGATGGTAGTTTCTTTTGTGTGTGTGTGTGTGTGTGTGTGTGTGTGTGTGTGTGTGTGTGTGTGTGTGTGTGTGTGTGTGTGTGTGTGTGTGTGAGAGAGAGAGAGAGAGAGAGAGTTTTTACCTAGAAATGCCGCTCCCTTTGGGCCCCAGAGTTAACCATCCTTACTCTCCAAACTCCTTGCAATTTCATGCTAATAAATGGATGTCAACTAAGGACATGTGTGCATTGGCACAAAAACTGATGTCACAACAAATAGTATTTAATATGCCCCCTTTGCTGCTTCGTTTAGGTTGTTTCCCCAGCAACCCCAGAGTGGCTTATCCTTGAGACTTCAACTTTGCAGGTGAGACAAATTAGGATAAAGCAGGGATTCTCAATCTGCAGCCCACAGGCCAGATTTGGCCCACAACACCATTTCATGCCCCCCCACCTCCACCACACCAAGTAGTGCCCGAACAGAGAAAGGGTTAACCTGGAAGAGCCTTAACCATATGGGTGCATTTTGCTTCTGCTTCCAGGAGCGACGAGGGCGACACGGGCCGGATGAATTGCAGTAAACCCAGTTGTGCGGATTCATGGGGGCTTGGGCTTCTGGGAATTGAAGTCCAAGAACACCTGGAGTGCAAAGGTTTGCCATCATGGGACTAAAGCATCTGAAAAGAGAATTCAAGCTTTTGAAATGTGGATCTACAGACGGCTGCTAAGGATATCATGGGTTGACTAAGTGACTAACGTAGAAGTATTGCGTCGAATGGATAAAGAACAAGAGTTTTTTAAGACCATTAAGCAAAGAAAGCTCCAATACCTTGGCCATATCATGAGGAACGACATACAATATAGAATACTCCAACTCGCTCTGCAAGGAAAGATCCCAGGGAAGAGAGGAAGCCCTGGACGTAGACACTGAAGAACCTGAAAGACTGGTGTGGCATGTCCTCGGAAGAACTGTTCCCAGGAGTTAAGAACAGGAAGACTATCTCCATGAGGATAGCCAATATCCGGAATGGATACGGCACTTGGAAGAAGAAGTGGATTGTTGATCTTGTGGATGGAAGCATGAATAAGACCTGGTTCTGAGTCATCTTTGCCAGACAGGTCTACGTGACTTCCAAGGGGCATTCATTGTGACTCCAAAGTTTTATGGTTCTTGTGAGAACAGCTGGGGGTTCATTCTTTCACGACACGCAATCATCTAATCTAGACACCTTGTGCATCGCAGTATCAGAAAACGGAGAGATGGGGAAACTTGCTTAGTTTGGGAATATCCCTCATAAGGTCCCCAAGTTATTCTGGGAAGGCAGATCCAGAAAAGAACTTTCCCCCTCTCAGAGAGAAGAACTTAATTGGCTTCACCTCTAGGAAGTTTAATTTGCAAATTAAAATTAACTCCCTATACAGACATGATATCAGATTGCACGATGGAGTGAGCATGATGGGGTCTGTCCCAGCTCCTGCCAACCTAGCAGTTTGAAAGCAAGATGTTGCAAGTAGATAAACAGGTACAGCTTCTGCGGGAAAGGTAACAGCGTTCTGTGCGCTTTGGTGTCTAGTCATGCCTGCCACATGACCATAGAAACGTCTGCAAATGCAGACAGCGCTGGTTCTTTGGCTGTAAATGGAGATGAGTCTTGAACCCTAAGGGGACTGCGGCGGCTCAAGTGGCCAAGATGCTGAACTCGTTGACTGGAAGGTCGGAGTTCGATCCCCGGGTACTGCATGACGGAGTGAGCTCTCGTCTCTGTCCCAGTTCCTGCCAACTTACCAGCTTGAAAGCAAGAAATTGCAAGTAGGTAAATAGTGACCACTTCAGTGGCAAGGTAAACAGTGTTCCGTGCACTCCCGTGTCTAGACGCTACACGGTCCCAAGAGCTCCCTCTAGAGCAGGAGTTCTCAACCTTTTTAAGCTGGGGGCCGGATCACACTCCCGGCTTAAAAAGGTTGAGAACGGCTGATCTATGGGGAGCTCTTGGGACTGTGTAGCTTGGCCAGGGCTACATAGGCTGGCCATCTGGCTTCGGGGGCCGGATGGCCATTTTGCCTTTCCTCCACCACATGGCACTTCCTGGTGTGGTGGAAGCAGTTGGGGGGGGGGGCGGGGGCACATATGAAATGTTGCTGCGGGCTGCATCTGGCCCACGGGCCACAGGTTGAGAATCCCTGCCCTAGAGGAACAGAATTATAAGCCACTTTTGTGCATTCTTTACCTAGAAAACCCTGGAAAGGGTCACTAAAAGTCAGAATGGGCTTGACAGCGCACAAGACGCACACGGTAGAATTAAATGTTAAGGACCCTGGCCCCAGAATTTGTAAAAGCATTTGCTTTGTTTTCCTGAAATACACAAACTCTTCCGTGCATTTCAGGTTCCATCTCCTTTTATAAATTTCGAGACTTTTGCCCTGAAGAGCCAATGGGAAAATAAAAAGATCTCTTATCTCGGAAACTTCTTGAATGGGAACTTATTTTAAACTTTTTTTCCCCCTTCATGTGGCAGAAATGGGGAGATGGGAGATGGTTTGAGAAATGATCTTCTTTCCCTCCAATCAAGATAATCTCTGACCCCCCATCGCTGTCTGCAGCCAGACCTCTGCCCCATTCTGCCTGAGGCTGGGAATCAGCCAATAGATTAGTTTATTGAACATGCCTTAAAAATTGTGTTTATTCCAAAAAAAACCTTTCATTCCATGACTTTCCGTCACTCCCCCAGGGACATGGAGATGATGTGGTTAATTCACGGATCATGTTTGGTTGATATGGCTGAGCTTTTTGGAATCTCCACGGTAGCAAGTGGCCCCAAAAGATATTGGAAAAGTTTTAAAAAGTTCCTTTTCTGGACTGTGGTGCAAGCGATCTCCCAACTATCATGTTCACTTTCTCAAGTATAATAGTTTAATTAGGGAGACCGGGTATGGGATCACTACTTCAATTGCAAGAAGTTAAATATATTACTGTACATGTTAATATTATAGGCATGTTAGGATTTTTTTTAAAAATTAAATATGTTTAGACCCCTTGCAAAGGTAGGAAAGATTCCTTTTCTTATATTATAGCTCCCAGCAGAGAATTGGTGCCCTCAAAAGCAATTTTCCTGTATCTAAGACGCTGATTGGGAAGCGGAAGGTCAGCGGTTCGATTCCTGAGTACTGCAGGACGGAAATGAGCTCCCGTCTTCATCCCAGCTCCTGCCAACCTAGCAGTTCCAAAGCAAGAAATTGCAAGTAGATAAATAGGGACCACTTTGGTGGGAAGGTAACAGCGTTCTGTTCGCTCCTGTGTCTAGTCATGCCTGCCACATGACCACGGAAACGTCTGCAGAAGCAGACAGCGCTGGCTCTTCGGCTTAGAAACAGAGATGAGCACTGCATTCTAGAGTCAGATACGACTGGCTTTCAAGCAAGGGAAACCTTTACCTTTACCTATAGACAAGATTTTCCCCTCAATTCCAGAATACAATTGTTTGCTACAATGATCAGACATCTAGCACAAATGAGTTCTAGACCAAAGCATGCTGGAAATCTTACTGGGAATTAAAATACGCATTTTTAAAACTTACTGATTGCATATTATATACAATCATCAACGCGCATTTGACCAAAGAGACTGATCCGTGCTGGGCCAAATCCCCAGAGCTGAGATGACATCTTTATGGCGACGTATTCCATTCCAGAATATTCCACATAGCATTCATTTATTGGCTGATAACAGACATTTGCATGCAGGGACCATGTGCTGGGCAGCGCAAATTGGTACAATGCAATTATCATCTTTCATGTCATGGCACAAGGAGTGTAATTATCACTGGGGAACAGACCTCGACGGCTCCGCAGCGGAGACGGAATGTTCTTCCCGCAGATCAGCCACGAGAATATAAACAGCAATTAGCCGCCCTTCCCTATGACCCGACGGCGTCTTCTTCCAGAAGGCCGGGAATAACTTTAGTCCACCGGGTTTCTGAAAAAGAAGTGTTACGGGGCTGTTGCCAAGGTGGTAAGGGGCTGTGGTGGTGCAGTGGTTAAGAAGCTCGCCTTATTAGCTGGAAGGCCGGAAACTCAGCAGTTCAAGACCTGGGTACTGCATGATGGATTGAGCGCCCGTCTCTGTCCCAGCTCTTGGGGACGTGAAAGGAGCCTCATTCGGGCATCCCCTGAGCGGAGTTACTCTAGCAAAAACCCTTTCAACCCAAAATAATTTCTGACATGAAATTATTATTACCAAGGTGGTGGAATGAGTGGGTGGAGATTTTCTCACAAATGTAATCAGCTCAAAGAGATCATTGCTCTTTCGGGCCTCCCAGGTGTGAATCTGGCCCTTCTTGGGCCAGATTCCCTTGTTCGAAAAACCACTCATGTCCAACTCATCTGTTTATAGCCAAAGAACTGCACTGTCTACAGATGTTTCCATGGTCATGTGGCAGGCATGAGTAGGCACCAAAAGTGCACGAAGCACTGAAGTGGTACCTGTTTATCCACTTGTAATTTCTTGCTTTCGAACTGCTAGGTCGGCAAGAGATGGGAGCTCATTCGTTGTGCAGCACTCAGGTCTCGAACTGCTGACCTGCCCACCTTCCAGGCGTCAAGTTAAGCATCTTAACCACTAAGCTAACCATGGCTTCTCCTTTTTGGCTACTTAGTCCTAAATAATCAGGACTTGCTTTCAAAGAAAGATGCAAAGGACTTCCACACTAAATGCCTCCAGAAAATCCCAAACTTTGTCAAAACTTCCTACATGTTTGAATCTAAACATTGTCAAAACACCCTACGTACATTTCTTGCTTCCATCCTGAAGTTTCAGAGGGATTTTCAAGACACGAGTGGACTTTCCCCTTCTTCCTTGCCAAGGGACTCACCTGGTTACGATTCGGCCCATGAAATAGACGCCGTAGACTTCTCTAACATCTCCTTTCACTGTCAGGATGGCTGAGCTGGTCACAGGCTGATTAGGCTGAAGCGAGAAGATGGAAGAAATTTTTGCAAGGCTTTCCCCAGTGACACTCGGGTCAAAAGTTGTCTTGGTTTTCATTGCAACACAACAAGTGGAGAAAGCAACTTTACGTTACCATCTTCCTTCTTGCGGCCATTTAGTGTGAGATTGCACAAACAGTCCTATATCCTATGAGGAAAAGAGTGAAAGGAGCGGGCATGTTTAGCCTTGAGAAAAGGGGACCTGAAAGATAACACTGCACGACAACAATTTTGCTACTGGGAATAACACATGTGATTTACATGGTATCGAGTGTGCCGATTCCAAATCTGAACTCGGAATTTGCCTATCACATATGGATTTTAAGGCGTGCTATAGCTGTCCAAATGGTCGGTGATTGGGGAATGTGTGGGGACATTATAACAGTTGCCAGCTACCACTCTGCCTGCTGCCGCCTCGGTTGAATCATGTCCCCTGATGGCATGCATGTTCCAGCAGCATGTCTGGGCAAGTCAGTGAGCTGACATCAGAAGTAGGTATATAAGGCGAGAAGCATCAAGGGCTTGTCTCTAGTGCAAAACCATTTTATTGGATAGTACAGCTAGGCCAGAGTGAGTCTGTTTTGAGCTAGAGATGAGTAGGTGCTGCTGTGTTAATAAACCAGACAATTTTTGCAACATTTGTGTTAAATATATCCCATGTGATCAATGCAAGAACCTAACCAAGAAGGTGAGATTTGCTAACTTAAGATCCTGACATCCTAGGCAGAATTGGACTTCAGATTTGGCTTCAGTGCACTTGATTTAGTATAGGACACATGGATTAGACTAGGGGTGCCCAAAGTTTTTGGGCCATGGGCCGGTCATGTGATCCAGGGAGCTAGTCACTATGGCCCAGGGGCTGGTGCTAATTCAGCCAGCCCACAAAACCCTTGTCGCTCCTGGAAGTGGAAGTAAAATGCAGAAGTGGAAGTAAAACACGTTTCCAGGAGTGATGAGTGCTTCACAGGCCGGATGAATTGGCATCGGGGGCCGGATCCAGCCCCCTGGCCGTAGTTTGGGCACCCCTAGCTTAGACTAAGTAGCAGACAATATTTTATTTTTTGTGATGCAGTGTAATGACGAAGAGGGACAGAAGGAACTGCTCTCCATCATTCCAGAGTGTAGGACATGTAATAACAGGTCGAAACTACAGGAAGCCAAATATAGGTTGAGTATTAGGGAAAACATCTTATGGGTTAGAGCATTACGACAGTGGGACCAACTGCCTCGAGAGGTGGCGAGCGCTCCCATGCTGGAAAGCATTCAAGAGAGAATTGGAAAGCCACCCTATTTGTCAGATCTGCTTTGATTTGGATTCTTGCATTGAGCAAGGAGGGTTGGACTTGATGATTTGCAGGTATAAGGCCCCGTACCAACCCAGTGATTCTATGATTCTATGGCAGCACCACAGCCACAATGCCAGAGCAGACTTCCAAAGCTGCAACTCACGTCTGAGCCCGCAGGGGGCACCCATGAAATACTGATGGTTTTGGTCTGCCCGCGTTCCACCGTTCCTTTCACGGGGTCAACGGTGAAGCCTTTAAGCTGCAGGACGTGCAGGTTTTCCCAGCCGAACTCCACGTTCTGCAGAAATGAAAGGTTTTGCAGCACTCAGCAAGGGTTCCCTGCCGCTGGGGAGGGGAACCTCCGTCTGCAAGGGTTAAATAGACAGTTCCAAAGGCAAGGGGGACCCCAGTCTTGAGGGATCAGCTTCAATTTCACTCCCCATAATTTTATTTATTTATTTATTGGACTTAAGGTGGTTCACATCGGTTAAAACCATCCCATACAATAAAACCAATACTAAAACGTTTAAAATGTCCATAAAACCCTGACCCCCTCATTAAAAACCGCAGACAGGAGTAGATGAGCCAGCAGGGGTGGGTTGTGATACTAGATGCACCCCACACCTGCTGGCAGAGCCATGTTTTTAAAGCCTTCCTGAAGGGGGGCAACTCCGCCTGGAGGCGCAATTCTGGTGTCAGGAGGTTCCATAGGGCTGGGGTGGATACCGAGAAGGCTCTTCTCCTGGTCCCAGTGAGGCGTGCCTCCCTGGCTGATGGGACCACCAGAAAGCCCCTGCGGTCTGTCCTTGTAGGATGGGTCAACAACCTTGGGGCAATGCGGTCTCTTAAATATCCTGGACCACTACTGTGAAGGGCTTTAAAGGTCAAAGCCAGCACCTTGAATTGTATCCGGAAGCATACTGGCAGCCAGTGTAGCTTCCGAAGCAGTGGCGAGGCACGGACATACCACCCACACCCCATCACCACCCTAGCAGTCGCATTCTGGACCAGTTGCAGCCTCTGAATTGTCATCAAGGGCAGCCCCACGCAGAGCGCAATGCAGTAGTCAAGTCTGGAGGTGATTAGAACATGCGTGACCATAAGCAAGGAGTTCTGATCTAGGAACGGGCATAACTGGCACATGACACGAAGTTGTACAAAAGCCCTCCTGGCCACAGTTGCCACTTGCTCTTGAAGCAGTAGTTGTGAGTCCACGAGGACCCCCAAGTTACGCACCGGGTCTGTCTGGTGCAAAATAGCCCCATCCAGAACCAAAGATGTTAGCTCCTGGGATAATGCAGGGCCCTGAACCCACAGCCACTCAGTCTTTTTTTAGTGTGTGTTTATTTATGTGTGTTTGTGTATGTGTTTCTCTGTGTGATTTCAGCTGCTTGTCCATCCCACGTAATAAGAGCTAGCAGATGAGTGAAGATAACAAAATTATTTTTAAAGCTATTAACCATTTATTTTGTTTTATTTTAACTTTATTTCAACTTTACTTTATTTTACTTTATACTATTTATATTTTTTATTTTTTTATTTTATTTTAATGTTTTTTTTAGGAAGGAGTGTGCTTCAAATCCTGTATGCTAGCAAGCTCTATGGAGCAGGGAACTGATTTTGAGCCCCCTGGTTGTTGTTGATGATGATGATGATGATGATGATGATGATGATGATGATGATGATGATGATGATGATGATGATGATGATGATGATGATGATGATGATAATAATAATAATAATAATAATAATAATAATAATAATAATAATAATAATAATAATAATAATAATTATAATTATAATTATAATTATTATTATTATTATTATTATTATTATTATTATTATTATTATTATTATTATTATTATTATTATTATTATTATTATTATTATTATTATTATTTAGTGTCAGAAATTATTCTGGGTTGAAAGGATTTTTGCTGGAGAAACTCCACTCAGGGGATGTCTGGATAAGGCTCCATTCATGTCCCCAAGATCTTTCCCCACCAAAGTGGTCCCTGTTTATTTACTTGCAATTTCTTGCTTTTGAATTGCTAGGTTGGCAGAAGCTGGGACAGAGACAGGCATTCATTCTGTCATGCAGTACCGAGGTCTCAAACTGCCGACTTGCTGGCCTTTGAGCTAACAAGGCGAGCCCTGTTTACACCACAGATTGCATCAGCTTGCCCCCCCCCCAATGAAAACAAAACACAACAGAAAGGGAATAAATTAATAAAATACAGAGTACTGTGCAAAAGTCTTTTCCTGCCACCAGCTGGAAAATTCAATGAGTGACCGGGCAGGGAGTGGCGGCGGCAATAAATCAGATATCCTAACTACAAACTGCACCAAACCTGAGAAGGATAGAGAAGAGGGTTAGCAGAAGTCTTTCCCAATTTTTAGTGTATCTAGGTGACTGAATTATGCCCCCCCAACAACTCACTTAATTTCCCCTAAACTAGCTGGTGGTAACCTAAGACTTTTGTATAGTACTGTACATCTGTCTTTTCTCCTACAACTTGAAGCTTATTCTTTCCAACCGGTATGGAGACGCCTTGATGTATGGGGAACGTTTTCTGGAAATGCCCAAGTGACAAAGACTTCCTTTCCCCACAGAATATGCGCTCTGAGTTCACCGTACCTTCTTTGAAGCAAACTGTGCAGTTCGTATGGCCCCAACTCTGAGTTCCCTCATGGCTGGGATGACGAACGTCTCCGACTGAACACATTCCAGGCTGATAAGGACTGAATTCATAGCCTTATCGCTTTCTGGAGGAGACACAAAATGGGTTGGGTTGTCGAGAGGAGTCAATAAAATCGATTAGTAAACGCTTCAAATCAATAAGCAAGTAAGATCTCCCTTGCTTGAAAGCCAGTCATGTCCGACTCTAAGGGACAGTGCTCATCCCAAAGAGCCAGCATCGTCTGCGTCTACAGACACTTCCGTGGTCATGTGACATGCATGACTAGATGCCAGAGCTCAAGGAACTCTGTTACCTTTTCCACTGAAATGGTACCGACTTGTAATTTCTTGCTTTCGAACGGCTAGGTTGGCAGGAGCTGGGACAGACAATGGGAGCTCACTCCGTCACACAGCACTCAGGTCTTGCCCTGCTGACCTGCTGATCTTCCAGTCATCAATTTCATTGTCTTAACCACTAAGCTACCATGGACCCCAATAAGTAATACTGCCCAATTATTGTTTAGGGCAGGGATTCTCAACCTGCAGCCTGGGGCCGGATGTGGTCTGCATACCATTTCATGTGGCCCCCCACTGCCTCCACCACATCAGGAAGTGCCATGTGGTGAAGGAAGGGCAAAATGGCCATCCGGCCCCTGAAGCTGTCTGAGGGAGCGTGACCTGGCCCCTGGCTTTAAAAGATTGAGAAATCCTGGTTTAGGGCATTTGGTACTGTTTCAGCTCTCATCAACCAACCAGCCCCAAAATAAAACACATTAAGAAAGAAGGTTTAAACTGCAGGAAAAGAGAGCAAGGTCCCTTCAAAGTAGCTAAATGCTGCATTTCATTAATGAATTAGTTCATGCTAATAATGGCGTAAAGTGTGCCACTAACCTGGATCGCATCAGCTTTTCTATCCACTATTGACTAACTACTGAACATCTAACTCAGTGTTTCCCAACCATTGGTTTTTGGACTTCAATTCCCAGAAGCCTAAACAAATTTCCAAAAGTACTGATTGGCAAATGGACTGATTTAGGCATCTGGGAATTGGAAGACAGGTGCTCACTCTGTTGTGCAGTACTTAGGTCTCGACCTGCTGACTTGTAGGCCTTCCAGCTAACCTGGCGAGCTTCTTAACAGCTGAGCCACCTCAGCCCCTATAAAGTGTAATGAGTGACTTCCTGGAAACACTCAAAGTACAGAAACTATAGGTTTAGGGTTGCATTTACCTGATCTCATGGCTTCTTCAGTCAAAGATGTGGTCACAGCCAATGACTCAATGGGGACATCCAATGGATCACCTCCTTCTACATACATCAAGTGGTTCCTGGCAGCCCCTTTGATTTGGATCTTACGAATGACTTCCTAAAAAGAGAGTTTCCCTCCAGCTGTTTATAGTAGTTTAGGAAGCAACCCGATACGGCAATCTGAAGCAACCAGGAACATCTGAAGTTGCTGGCCTACAGGGTTAGGTAAAGTTAAGGGTGGACTTTGCTCAAAAGCCATTTGTATCTGACTCTAGGGTTCAGTGCCCATCTCCGTTTACAGCCAAAGAGTCAGCGCTGTCTGCATCTGAAGACATTTCTGTGGACTTATGGCAGGCATGACTGACACCAGAGTGCATGGAACACTGCTTACCTTTCCCACTGAAGTGCCCCCCTATTTATCTATGTGCAATTTCTTGCTTTTGAACTGCTAGGTTGGCAGATGATGGGAGCTCACTCTGTCGTGCAGCACTCGGGTCTCGAACTGCTGACCCTCCGGTGGTCAAGTTCAGCATCTTAACCCCTATGCTACCACATCCCTGTGCTGAAGGCTACCCATAAAAGTTGAGTTTTGGATGGCAGGTAGACAGATATTAATGAATTAGGATGGCACATTATATATGTTGGTTGGATGGAAAGGTCAAGCATAAATGGGACAGCTGCCTGGTCTCAAAACTCCAAAAAGGAGTGAAGCTCTTCAGTTCTAAGATCTAGGATTAAGATCCTCGACCACAAGTCCCAGTATCCACCTCACCTTGTCAAACAGCAAGACCTGGATGCAGTCTGAGTAGTACAGGCTCTCGTGATCAGGGGAGAAGGTGATGGTGAATTCCTGGGACTTTCCTTCACCGATGACGCCTTCGACGGGTGAGACAGTGAACACACTCAACCCGCTGTAATTTTGTGTACCTGAAAGGAAAACAGGTGAGCAGTCGTTGATAAGGGAGAGGCAGCCAAAAATATATATAATAAATTGCCTTTGTTGGATTAAAGCTCACCTAAAGCTTCGTAGGGGAATCTAGGCTGTTCACCTAGAACTGCAATGGCAAACCTTGGCACTCCAGGTGTTCTTGGACTTCAATTCCCAGAAGCCCAAGCCAGCACTCTTGCTTGATCAGAGGCTTCTGGGAATTGAAGTCCAAGAACACCTAGAGTGCCAAGGTTGGCTATCATTGTTCTATGTCTGTGATGGTGAACCATGGCACTCCAGGTATTCTGGAACTTCAATTCCCAGAAGCCCAAGCCAGCACTCTTGCTTGATCAGGGCTTCTGGGAATTGAAGTCCAAGAACACCTAGAGTACCAAGGTTGGTCATTGCTGACCTAAAAACACTAGCCAAAACTGCAAACATTATGGCCAGTATCATAGTACAGAAACAGGGCACAAAGCTACGATTCCCATGTAGCTGGGGATTCTGGGTTTTGTAGTACAAAACAGCATTTCTCACTCCCTCCCAGTTATGCCCAGGAGTGACTTGAGAAAGTCTTCAGCAGTTCCCCCTCATCACCACCAACTAATTAATATTCCCAATAAGCAATTACTTACCAACTAAATCAGTGGCCCTTTGGGATTCGAGGAAAGGGGGAATTTTCTGCAGATCTCGGTCTCTGTTTGGTGAAAGAGATTCCAGGACGATGGTGTATTTCAAGGCAAGAGTTGATGTATTCTCAATCTGGAAGAGCATTCGGTCACAACGGAATCAAATTATATTTCTTTATAAAGTAAGCTTAATTAATGAGAGGGACAACATGAATGAGGCAGTGTAGAAATGAATGAAGATTAACCTTTCTCTGAAATCGCATTTTCTACAACTCAATGCACCAACAGAAGAAATGATAACAAGTAGCTTAACTTGTTTTAAAAGTGCTTGATAGGTGTGATCTAAGTGTAATCTTTCACAAAAAAATCTCTTAGAGTGAGTCTGCAGCACATAGAACGCTGTTAACTTTCCCACTGAAGTGGTACCTATTGATCTATTTGCAATTTCTTGCTTTTGAACTTCTAGGTTGGCAGGAGCTGGGACAGATGACAGGAGCTTACTCCATCACGCCACACTCAGGTCTCAAACTGCTGACCTTCCAGTCATCGAAATCAGCATCTTAACCACTAAGACACCATGGCCTTTATTACATATGAACATAGCTTCTCCTAATGTTGAACATATGCTTCACACCTCTTCTTCATAAATTGCTTGAGATTTACCTTGAAGGTTGCAGTGGTTGTTTCTTTGGCGATCACGTATCCCATGTTGAATACGTCACCTTCAACCGAACAAACGATGGACGTGATCACACCCCGGCCAGTCAAGGTAAGCGTTAGGGTCGCTTTCTCACTTCGGAGTTCCAGTAATTCAAAGAACTATGGAGCAAATTTTTGTGATCAACTAAAGGACAGACAGAACAGCGTTGCTTCAGGATGTATGATTATTGGATGGGGCTCAATAAAAATGGAGGTTGAGGGATGAGAAATGCTCTAGAAATGCTTTAGCAGCATTAATAAAATTAACCAGAGGTCAGGAAAGCTTTTTGAACCCATAATCCCCCAGATTGGAAAGCCAAGCAAGGCCCAAAGAAGAGCCTTAGTGGCACAGTGGTTAAACTGCTGTAGTGCAGCCAAAACATTGAGACTTGAGTTCTAATGGGGATTAAGGTTGACTCAGCCTTCCATCCTTCAGAAGTCAGTAAAATGCGTCCCCAGCATGTTGGGGGCAAATTCTAATTACCTTGTGAACCACCCAGACAGTGTACTAAATGCTACGGGGTGGGCGGTATAGAAGTGTAGTGGCTTTTGCTAACTTTAGCTGAGCAACCAATAGACTTCAGGTTCGGGATCTTCTAAGTAGCAGAGATTATAACATTATTTGTCAACCCCTGGATACCCTGTTGTATCTGGACTTCACTGCAATCCTCACAGTAGCTGGGAAAGAAATGGGGTTGCCTAAGAATAGTAAATTGCTTCTTCTTCTTCTTGTGCTGCATTCAATTACAAATATTGTCGATCTTCATGGCGGTCAGCCATGAGGTTGTCCTGAGAACAGTATAATGCAGTGGCCTTCCATTTGCCTTCCACATCGCAGTGCGACACCCAGAGTACCACTGATCCAGTTCCGCGAGGCATTTTCTGGTCTTGAACCCTTTTGGCATGCAAAGTCCTGATCATCAGCCTCAGGCCAGGATGGATGAAGCTGCTGCCCTCCATCAAGATGGAGTCAAGTGGGATTTAAACCACTTGGGGACCATCACCCTTCCCTGTGGACTTCACCACCCAAGGGTGTTGGTCCTCAGGGTTGCCAGGTTCATTAACCGCCACCACTGGCATTGAGTCGCTGGCAGTAGGGTCTACTCTATGCTCATAGCAGGAACAACTGGCTACAACCTACTGTCATATCATTGCTGTGAAAGTAGTTTGGTGCCAAATGGGCAATTAGGAGCATTAACTCCACAAAAACCTCCTCCTCATTTGTTGTTATCATCATCAACAACAATTTTAATTTATACCCCACCCTACTCAGTCACATAGACTCATCTATTTGCCTGAAGTTTCTTGACTCTCTTTGTTGTCTATGGGGAAGTCTAATGAGTACCTGCATTCCCACACCCGTCATATGCCACCGGCCTCGACTCACCGACTTATTTTCCTCCGGACAGAAGGAGAGGACAAGGTCTCGGGATTCCCCTTCCTCCAACGTACGGATGGGATTGGCGAAGAGGAAGGGGCCAAACGGATTCAGGAGGGAGTATTCCAGCTGAACGTTCCAGCTCAAGAAAATGCAAGTTGAGTGGTAACCAAAGCAACCATTTCAAAGAAGAAGAAAATGAAAGAAACTGAGACAACTATGTCAACCTGTTACTAGGAAACAATTACAGAAATGCATAAGGAACTGGGTGTCGATAACATGGCTCTATTTTCCTTGCATTTCAATCTGAAGACTAATCATCCTCCCCATCACCTCAACTGACCTGAGACGGGAGAGAATTTCCTTCCACTTTAGCTTTCTCTAAAACAGAATTTCCAAAAATGAAAACCTTTCTATGTATTCTGAATGGAATAATATGTAAATGCTGGAGAAACCAATCCTGATAAGTTTGCCTACCGAACCCAGGAAGCCAATCCCTGGTAGAAATCCATAGCCTCACCCAAAACTCAGAGTTTGGAGTTCTTAACTCTTCAAAATCAGCAATGTACAATATAGGGTTTGCTGTTATCTACAGTTCCAGGCATCCATAGGAGGTCTTGGAATGTATCCCCTGCGGTTCCTGGGAGTGACCTGTGTGTTTATTTGTACGATATGCATTTATTTAAAACATTTATACTTGACTCATCTGGGAAACATTACATTAAAATAAACATAGGAAAACACAATAACAATAAAAGCATATTCAACCTACCCTAAATGTAGAATGAACCAACCCAACCCAACCCAACCCAACCCAACCCAACCAGACCTGACCCGACCCAACCTGACCCAACCCAACCCAACCCAACTGACCCACCCTCCAACCAACTAACCAAACAATGTAAATGTTGCATGTTTTTTCATCTGGTCCAATGTGCATCCTAGTAAACAACAACTAATTTGGAGGGGAACAAAGAGGGGGGGCAGCTATTCAATTAAAGGATACAATTAGTTGTTCTTGAGAAATGTTCTGTATTGTGACTTCTTTCTTAATTCTGTGTCCTGGCAGATGAGAGAGAGCCATGGTTTTCAAAACACCACTACCTAAGCATTAAGACGACTATAAAAAGGTACTAAGAAACTGTAAAATCTTGAGGAAGGTGTTTTTTTTAAGTCCCAGGAAAGAAAAATAGCAGCAGTGAAGTCCTATATCATTGTCACAACCTGGTTCACAAATCCTCAGTTGCCCACTCCATGGTTCCAGAATTAGTGGCTCAAATCTGATGTTCTAAAGAAGGATTCCTCAAAGTTGGCTCTCCAGATGTTTTTGGACTTCCACTTCCCAGAAGCCCTGATCAGCCAGTGTGCCGATTTGGACTTCTGGTAAATGAAGTCCAAGAACACCTGAAGAGCCAATTTTGAGGAACCCTGCTCTAGAGAAAGTGATGGATCCTGCCCCATCCAGAGACGTCATACTGCTGGCCAATCTAAGGGGTAAAAGTTGGAGAGTGTTGGGTTTTTTTTAATGCCTAAACACACCACTTCTTCCAGTCCTCTACAAAACCAGTTTGGGTAGGCTGACTAGACAATGTTGCACAAGTTGTGGGTACAGGTGGTGAATCTTGAGCCTAATCCAGCCTTAACAAGGTGCCAGTCTGGCCTTTTTGGGTTTCATTAGTTAGCCTGCCCCATTCCTTGGGATGTTCATGTTTATTGATTTCCTGGTTTACACAAAAGGTCTTCCCTGCCTTGGTTTGGTTTGAAATGACACTCTTAGTGCTATGTAAGTTAGAAGCAGGAGCTAAAATGAGCTTTTTGACTCCATTCCTTTGGCCATCGTAACTGCCCAGCAATCGAATGCAGCCCCCGAGAACAACTTTAAAACCAATCTGTATCTTCAGCCTAAGAGATGTTTCATGCCCACATGCCTCATTCAAATCCTGGTCGTCTCCCTTCCTTGAAAGACAGCCGTATCCAATTCTAGGGGGCAGTGCTCACCTCCTTTTACAGCCATAGAGCTGGTGCTAGCTGTATCTCCAGATCTTTCTGTGGTCATGTGGCAGACAGGACTAGATTTCATTCATTTCATTTATTAGATTTGTATGCCGCCCTACTCAACAAATGTGACTCAGGGCAGCTCACAGAACCACAATGATGCCAAATCATAGATCATAGATGCTGAAGCACTTTCCCACCGAAGCAGTACTTATTTAGCTACTTGCAATTTCTTGCTTTCAAACTGCTAGATAGGCAGGAGCTGGGACAGATGATGGAAGCTCATTCCATCACCCAGCACTTTGGTCTCGAACTGTTGACCTGCTGACCTTCTGGCTGTCAAGCTCAGAGTCTTAACCACTAAGCCACCATGACCCCTACCTCTCCCTAAAAAGTGCTTTGACCCTGTTTTATGCTGTACCCTTCTACTGGAGAAGAGGCAGGCTGATTTGTGTACAGTGGTACCTCGGATAAAGTCCGATTTGGATAAAGTCGCAGTTTTCATGCACACGTGATGCATCGCATAAAGTCCAAAACTGCTAAAAATGGACGTTATCCAAGGTATTTGGTATAGGAACCTTGGATAAAGTCCATTTTTTGGACGTTATCCGATGCATCGCCCATTTGATTCAGATAAAGTCCAAAATCGGATAAAGTCCAAACTTGTGGAACGGAGTTTGGACGTTAGCCGAGGTTCTACTGCATTTGGATTTCAGCTCCTGGCATTCTCTAGGAAGCTCTAAAGCCAACCAGAGGAGATGGAATCCAGTCCAAAGTTTCCTGATATGTACCTACGGCGACATCGCCAAAGTTGAAGAATGTTCTTCCATTGTTGGACGTTACCAGCACGACGGGTGCCACAGAAGGGCAATGTAGTTCCAGGTATAAGGTATTATAATTGCTGGAGAGATCAATAAACAGAAACAAATTAACTTACACCCACTAGCATCCTTCCATCAAGGTAAATCTCAACATCAAATTGTCCCACCTTCAGTACTGGGTGTAGACATTTACTGTCACATGCCAGCTGTGTGATTTAGTGCACTATAGCGCCTTCTTAGCTCACGGTTATTTCCCACTGACATTTGGACAGGAAGAGTTACAGTAGCATAAATATATTGCAAAATTATGACTTAGGGCTTCTGGGAATTGAAGTCCAAGAACAGCTGGAGTGCCAAGGTCCGCCATCACTGTTATAGGGATAACCATCTGGAGCCAAGCTGCCTAAAAATTCAATGCTGTCTCTTTCATTTAAAAAACTGTGAGGCATCAAAAAGCCTGCAGGTGACTTGGAATGGCACCAGGCTCGAACACTGTGTCACCCCCAAATACCTGGGAGTTACCCTGGATTGAACTCTCACTTTCAGGACCCACTGCCTTAATACCAAACAGAAGGTGTTTTTTTTTTTTGCCAGGAACAATATTCTGAGGAAAATAACAGGGACAAGTTGGGGAGAAGTACGCACATTAAGAACTTCTGTGTTAGCTTTATGTTACTCTGCAGGAGAATATGCTAGTGTTAGATCAACGCATGCAAAGCAGGTGAATGTGGCCCTAAATGAAACAGTGAGATTGGTCACAGGATACCTAAAACCAATCTCGATACAAAAAAGTGCATTACTTAGCTGGCATCCATCCACCAAAATTCTGCTGAGAAAGTGCTGCCCAGAAAGAGCGGGTCAAAGCAAGTTCCTCAGAAACACACACACTATTTGATCACCAACCACCAAAGCAGAGACCGAAATCAAGGCACGATTTCCTCACAACCTCTGCCCCTCCAAACAACCAGCCCCCACTGACCACCTCAGAACTATGGAAGACAAGCAAGGAGCGACCAGATAACTGGGCTGAACATAAGAACAGCCTTGCTGGAAGAGGCCACCACAGCCCATCCAGTCCAGCATCCTGTTTCACACAGTGGCTCACCATTTGCTTCAGGGTATTCTTCCCAAGCAGATGCCTTCACCTGCTTAGGATTCCCTGGAAATGGCATTGAGAGATATCCTGCCTATCTCTCCAACCCGGAGGTTGTCCTTAAGTATCCATAATTATAGCCATTGATCCCCTTGTCCTCCATGAACTAATCCTTTCTTGAAGCTGTCAAGACTGACAGCTGTCACCACTTCATCTGGCAGGGAGTTCCATAGACCAGGGATCCTCTGGGTGAAAAAGTACTTTCTCTTATTTGTTTGAGAACTAGTACCCAAAAGTTTCATCGAGTGTCCCCTAGTTCTAGTGTTGTGCGATTGGGAAAACAGTTTTTCCTTATCTACTTTGTCCACACCGTGCATGATTTTATAAACTTCAATCAGGTCACCTCTTAGACGTTCAAGAGTGAAGAGGCCCAACTGTTGCAGCCTCAGATGGTAAGGAAGGTGTTCCAGTCCCCTAACCACATGACTGAACCACATGACTCTCTACCGCCTGGCCATGAACAACCATGGCCTGTGTGGAAAGCTTTAAACAGACTGTGTGCAGGGGTAGGAAGATCAAGGGCTAATCTGAGAAAGTGGGGTTTCCCTGCAGACGACAGCCTGTGTCAATGCGGAGAAGTACAAACTATCTCCCATAGGATACAATGCACACAATACCCCTGTTATGTATGCATGTACAATGTCACTTTAAATATATGAATGTAACCAGTCCACAATCACAATGTATCTCAGCTGTTAAGGAACACGAGCAAGCCGCCCATAGAGGGCAGCTGCGAGCATTCAGTCTCACATGGTCCACATTGCCCAAACAGCCGCGGGAAATTCCCCACATGATCAGGAGCTACAGAAAACAACTGCAGAAGAGAAAACAACTGCAGAAGAGAAAACAACTGCAGAAGAGAAAACAACTGCAGAAGAGAGGCGTGACCTGGGCGAGGCCACGCCGGTAGCAGCCAATGAGCTACCGTGCAACAAGATTCAAATGTATTGTGTTATGGTATATAATGAGATGTATCTGCCCCATTACCTCATGTTCCTGCTGAGCATCAATGAATAAACCTGTGTTAGTCCTTCCTGCGACTCCTTCTTTGTCTTCCGTGCAAGACACTAAATTGGCGACGAGGATGGGATCGATGGCGAATCCCAAGGTCAAGCCGTACCAGTTCGATATCAGCGAGCCCGAACAATGGGAGCTCTACGAGTGCCAGTTTCGGCACGCCATGGAGGCTGCAGGCGTCGACGACGACGCGAAGATGCGCTCTCACTTCCTGTCTCAGGTGGGGCCGGCCACGCTGCGGATCCTGATGACCCTGGTGGCCCCCCGGAAGGTGGACGAGGTGCCCATCGACCGTATCCTGGAGAGACTGCGTGAGCATTTCCAGTCGCCCGTCTCGATTTTCCCAGCCCGGGTTGCGTTCCACAGGCGAGACCAGCGACCGGGCGAATCCGTGTCCGCCTATGCGGCGGCCCTCAGGCTTGCAGCGGTGCATTGCCAGTGGGACGACCTGGACCAGGCCCTCCGTGACCGCATGCTGTGCGGCTTGAGGGACGAGGAGCTTCAGAGGAGGCTCATGACCCGCGACCATCGTCTCACGTTCAACAAGGTACTGCGGGAGGCGCAAGCAGCCGAGGAGGCCAGGAGCGGCGTCCGGCTATTCAAGTCTCGAGGGGCCACGTCCGAGAGGGCCAAGTCACCAGTGCAGGCGGCCCGGCGGACACCAGCGAAGACGGCCTGGCGGGCCCCCAAGCCGCCCGCCGCCGCACCAACGTCGTCCGAGGAGTCCTCCACGACAGCGGATCCCTACTCCAGCGAGGACGACGACGTCCAGAGGATCAAGAAGCGAGGTGAGAAGCGGCGGAACCGAGAACGGCAGGACCGCCGCTGCGACGGTTGTGGGGCGGCCCACGACCGCACGAGGTGTCCGTTCCGGAAGGCCGAGTGCCACAACTGCGGCTGAAAGGGACACATCGCCCGAGTATGCAGGCGCGGACGAGTCGAGGACAAGGGCAGTTCCAGCCATTCCCAGATGCACCAACGAAAGGCGGCCGGCACCAGGAAGGTCTCAGCCGGCCACAGCGAGGACGGCGTGAACCGCGTGGGCCTGGAGCACCGGCGGTTCTTCATAGAGGTACTGTTGCAGGGGGTCCCAGTGAGGATGGAGATAGACTCGGGGTCTTCTTATTCCATCCTGTCCCAAAAAGAGTTTATGCGCATTCCCCCAGAGAAACGGCCCAAACTGCGGGCCATGAGATCCAACCTACGGGACGTGCAGGGAAATGGGATCCCAGTGTTGGGTGTGGGGAACTTCAAGGTGAAGTTCAAGAACTACTCCGAGAAACTGCCCCTAGTGGTCCTAAAAGGGGGGAGGTGCTGCCTTTTGGGAACGCAGTGGTTTGCTCCCCTGGGGATTGAACTGTCCGGCATTAACGCCATCGAGACTGACCCAATGCGGGATGTGTGCGACGCACACCCGGACGTTTTCAAGAAGGGGCTCGGGAAATACAAGGGGCCCCCGGTTTCCTTTGAGCTGGACCCAGAAATCCGGCCCATCCACCTCAAGCCAAGGAGAGTGCCCTTCGCCCTCAAGGACAAGATTGAGGCGGAACTGGACAAATTGGTGGGGCAGGGGATTTTGGTTCCAGTTGACTCAGCGGAGTGGGAAACGCCGATTGTTACAGCCCTCAAGTCAAATGGGGAGGTCAGAATTTGTGCGGACTATAAATGTACGATAAATAAGGCCATTTGGCCAAATGCATACCCGGTGCCCGTGGTCAGCCATTTGCTGGCCACGCTACATGGGGGGAGGTTTTTCGCCAAGTTAGATTTGGCCCAGGCGTATCAGCAGCTCTCTGTAACCTCGGCTGCTGCCGCCGCGCAAACAATCGTAACGCACAAGGGGGTGTTTAAGGTAACGCGCCTTCAGTTTGGCGTGAATTCGGCCACCGGAATTTTCCAGTCCCTCGTGGAACGCCTTTTAAAGGGGCTTCCAGGCGTCCTCCCATACTTCGACGACGTGTTGATAACAGCGGGGAGCGAATTAGAGTTAGCCAAGAGGCTAGATGGGGTTCTCTCAGTGTTCGAGAGGGCAGGACTTCGATTGAGGAGGGACAAGTGCGTATCCTTCGCGAGGGAGGTAGAGTTTCTAGGGTTTAAGGTAACCCCGGACGGAATCAAACCCTCCGAGTCCAAGGTAGCGGCCGTGAGAGACGCCCCTCGCCCCACCGCGAAACCGGAGCTGCAGTCATTCCTAGGGCTCCTAAATTTCTATCACTCCTTCCTGCCTCGGAAGGCATCGGTCGTGGAGCCACTGCATGTGCTACTTAAGAAGGACGCGGTTTGGCGGTGGGGGGACAAGCAGGAGAGGGCATTCAAGGAGCTTAAGTCACTCCTGTCTTCGGATGCGGTCCTGACCCATTTTGATCCGAAAAAACCAGTGGTGCTAGTCTGTGATGCGTCCCCGGTGGGGGTGAGGGCGGTCCTGTGCCACGCGTTGGAGAGCGGGAGGGAAGCCCCGGTGGCGTACTACTCAAGGTCCCTCTCGAAAGCTGAGCGCAATTACGCGCAAACAGATAGGGAGGCCCTAGCAATAATCACGGGAACCAAGAAGTTCCACGATTTCTTATACGGCCGCGAGTTTACGGTAGTGATGGATCACAAGCCGCTGCTGGGGATCTTCACTACCGGCAAACCAACCCCACAAATTCTATCCCCCAGGATGCTGCGTTGGGCCATTTTTCTCAACGCCTACCAATATGAGCTGGTCTATCGCCCAGGGAAGGAGATCTCCCATGCGGACGCCCTGTCCCGATCCCCTCTCCCTAGTTTAGGGGACCCCACGTGTGAGGTAGAGCAGGAACACCAAGTCCTGCTGATTGAGTCTCTCGACTCACCCCCAATTGTGCCGGCCGACCTTGCCAAGGCCACGGTGGCCAACAAGATCCTGGCCCAAGTTAGTTCCTGGGTTAGAAAAGGGTGGCCCACCTCTCCCCCCGAGGAACATTTCAAGCCGTTTTTCAGGCGCAGAGTAGAGCTTTCTCTGGAAAGGGGCTGCTTACTCTGGGGCCAGCGGGTGGTTATCCCAGAGAAGCTGAGGGCCAAGGTGCTGAGGCTACTGCACACCAGCCACCCCGGGATCATGCGCTCCAAGGCTCTGGCCAGGAGTTTCTTTTGGTGGCCCCAAATAGACGGGGACATAGAACGCCTAGTGGGCACGTGCGAGAGCTGCCAGAGCTCTCGGCCCGAGGAGTCCCGGTTACCCCATAGGGAATGGGATACGGCCCGCGGGCCATGGTCCCGGATCCATGTCGACTTCGCCGGCCCTTTCCGCGGGTCCATGTTTCTCCTGGTAGTCAACTCCTACTCCAAGTGGTTGGAGGTAATCCCCATGAACAGCACGTCCTCTGCCGCAACCATTAAACAGTTGCAAAAGCTGTTTGCCTGTTTCGGCCTGCCAGACGTCCTTGTGAGCGATAACGCGAGTGCCTTCATGTCGGCAGAGTTCAAGACGTTTATGGAGAGGAACGCCGTCAGGCACATAACCGCTGCCCCGTTTCACCCTGCCACAAACGGTCAGGTAGAGCGCCAAGTGCGCACTACGAAAGACGCACTGCGGTGCATGGGTCCCGGTGAGTTGAACCTGCATCTGTGCCAGTTCCTCATCTGCTACAGGACAACCCCTTTAGCGTCAGGTTTCTCCCCAGCCGAACTCCTCATGAGGAGGCGTCCGGTAACACTGTTTGACCGGATGGATCCGTCCAGGGTGGAGGATGAAGGGAGAAACATAAGCATAGGGGGAGAGAGCTCCAAAAGTTTTGCGGTAGGGGACCCGGTTCACTGCAGAAACTACGCGGCCTCGGGGCCAGCGTGGGTGCCAGGGACAATTGTTGAGCAAACGGGGCCAGTATCCTACAGGGTCGAGACTAGTTCAGGTCTACTCTGGAGAAGGCACGCTGACCAACTCCGAAGGCAAGTCACCGGCGAGGGGGAATCAGCGTTAGGGTCCTCCCCCACCCGCATTACCCAAGGGGGAGACACAGAGGAGGATACTTTCAAAGAGAGGGATCAGTTTGATGATGATTATGAGTTGCAGTACCAGGGGGATGTAGCGGAGTGGTCCCCCACCCGTCCTAGCGAGAAGAGGGGTTTCAGTTCAGCCCCTGGTACTTCCAGTCCCCCTAGCCCTTTTGTTTTGGAGTATGCAATAGCTCCTGCCCCCCGGAGACCAACACCCCCAAGACAGGCAACAGGGGCGAGTCCGCCCACCACAGTCTCTAGAACGCCCGGACAGGCAGCGGGGGGTGGCGAGGCCACGAGGGCCTCTTCGTCGGTCCCGAGATTCGTACTGGGGGGGGGTCCCCAAACTCCTCAAGCGGCAGGCAGGGATTCACTTCCCAACTATTCATTCCATTCCCGTCCCCCAATGCAAGGGTACCACAGACGCCACACCGAGCCGCTAATGAGTCCCCCCTTTCCATTGCAGGGCAGGACTCCGCGGAACCAGGAGTCTCCGGCTCCCCTGTGTTAAGTCAGGCAGCCGCACGCCCCAGGCGCACATGCGGCAAGCCACAATAGTTGAGGGACTTCGTCCCATCCTAGGGGGGAGGGATGTTATGTATGCATGTACAATGTCACTTTAAATATATGAATGTAACCAGTCCACAATCACAATGTATCTCAGCTGTTAAGGAACACGAGCAAGCCGCCCATAGAGGGCAGCTGCGAGCGTTCAGTCTCACATGGTCCACATTGCCCAAATCACAAACAGCCGCGGGAAATTCCCCACATGATCAGGAGCTACAGAAAACAACTGCAGAAGAGAAAACAACTGCAGAAGAGAAAACAACTGCAGAAGAGAGGCGTGACCTGGGCGAGGCCACGCCGGTAGCAGCCAATGAGCTACCGTGCAACAAGATTCAAATGTATTGTGTTATGGTATATAATGAGATGTATCTGCCCCATTACCTCATGTTCCTGCTGAGCATCAATGAATAAACCTGTGTTAGTCCTTCCTGCGACTCCTTCTTTGTCTTCCGTGCAAGACACTAAAGCCCCTCAATGTGCATCTTATGTTGGCAAGAGGAAATGCTGTTGATGTAGCCCGATACTGGGCAAATGTCATCTAGCCCTTTTTAATTCTATTTTGTTTTTAAATGTGTTAATTTTAGCTTTGTATGATGTTATATGCTGGTGGTGCATCTTACACGAATAAAGAAAGAAAAGGAGTGGTTTAGGTATCTGGCTGCAGAGCCAGATGTTGGGGGTTTGATTCCCTGCAGTGTCTCCAGGGAAAATACCCAGCCCTGAGCAAGCTGCGCAGTATCAAGAGCAACCCTTTAAGGAAGGGAATAGAAACCCTATTTCTGTGCAGCTTTCTACCTATAAAACCCTGGGAAAGGGCAGCCATAAGTGACGTGACGGCACATGATTATTGTATTTTTTTTGTGATCTGAGATGGAGAGAGAAGAGCTCAACTAAAGCCCCCAAATTAATCCACAGGAGAGACAAAATATAAAGCCGAAGCTGCCTGCTTTGCCGTTTAACTACAGTGTGATATTAGCTAATTACCATGAATAAATAAGCAGATTATCATACATCTCCACTGCGCCGTTTATTTCCTCTCCCACCAGAGTTAAGACGCTCATCCCACTGCTACGTATACAGAGCTGGAAATTATACAACCAGGGTTCAAGTTTGACGAGATACACTCAAAAGTAAAACCATCTCCCTTCTAATTATGCCATGATGCAAAGCCATCACTGTCTCTCGGAGCACATGACCTGATAATTTGAGCAGCTACGTATGTCGCCCAAGCGAGGCAAGATGCACTAACGCTGCTACCCACCTGCTGCATGAAGCGCAAGAACACTAGAGCAGTTGGTTGATGCGGGAAAGGTCACAGAGTCAACCCCTCCCGCCCGAGCTTCTGCTTGCTCTGCATGCAAAGGGTACCTGAAGCTCAAATTTTCCGCCCCGTTCTTCTGATCGATTTGACCACTCGCGATGAGGCACGGGAGAATGTAGCTGTCGAATCGGTTGCTGTAGCTCCGTACCAGTGACAAATGAGCTGCGATGTAGTCCTCGGAGCTGGAGAACAGGGCAAAGAGAAAACCGCACATCAAAATAATAATAATGCATCTTGTACTGTAGGTCCAGCTCAGAAAAGAGGAAATTAGCTTTGGTGAGCAACAACCTCTGGTGGGAACCTTTTTGGAAGTTAGAAAATTAATTTTTTTTTAAAAAAAGGAATTTTTCTAAACTCTGGTCCAGCTGGTAACAGGTCAGTGGGTCATTGGGGTTCAGGACCTGAGCAATTAATGGCATCATTAATAATAATTACACACTGTCAGGTCAATTCTGACTTGTTTTGATCCTTTCTAAGGTTTTCCAGGTAAAGAAGACACAGAAGTGATTTCCCAATCCATACCTCTAGGGAGAGCTCTGAGACTGTGCAGCTTGCCTAAGGCTACGCAGGCTAGCTTTTCTCCTGGAGTACATAAATAGGGAATTTGAACTCTCAACTTCTGGCTGTACTACTGGATACTTAACTAATTGAACTAATCAGAGAAGTCTGTTTATAGTTCATATCCAAGATAGAACCTTTCTGTTCGTAGACACTTAATCACTCAAACAGGACAGCAAAGACAGGGATATTGCCTAAACAAGGAGTTCTCAACCTTTTAAAGCTGGGGGCTGGGTCATGCTCCCACAGACAGCTTCATGGGACAGATAGCCATTTTACCCTTCCTACACCACATGGCACTTCCTGGTGTGGTGGAGGCAGTGTGGGGGCACATGAAATGGCACCGGGGCCCGCATCCGGCTCACAGGCCATTGGTTGAAAATCCCTGACCTAAACTTTTCTTAGAAATGTCAGGTTGACCACTTGTGGAAGAAATATAGCAGATTTGTCTTAGTCCAGTGGTTCCCAATGTGGGGCCCACACCCCCAGGGGGTCTTCAATTTACAGGAGCCTGAGTCAGTCCACTGGCTGATCAGTGCTTTGGGGAATAAACTTAGGCTTCTGGGAATTGAAGTTCAAAAAGCCAAAGGTTGGGAAAATACTGTCAACAGCGTTCTGTGCGCTCCGGTGTCTAGTCATGCCTGCTACATGACCACGGAAATGTCTGCAGAAGCAGACAGCGCTGGCTCTTCGGCTTAGAAACAGAGATGAGCACTTCACCCTAGAGTCGGATACAACTGGCTTTGGAGCAAGGGAAACCTTTACCTAGTCTTCCCATGATAGATTTCTGGGAGCTATCCAGGGTACTGAAAGCCTACTCTCATAATAGGATCAGAGATCTGGTCAATTTCTTCTTGAGACCTTGTACTGAACCTCTCACAGCAGTGCAAAGTCATCCTCCTCCATATTGATTGAAGATGATGAGAACCAGACCCCCAAACTCATTTAAAAGGCTGCAGTTACTTTACCCCACCCTGTGACCTCAGTACATCAAGGAACCCTTCCTTCATAATGTCCCTCAATTCAACTACTACTCCAGCGCCATTCTGGTCTCAACATGCATGGGTTGCAACATGTCTAGTGAGACAGCTGGACTCACACCCAACCACTCTGAAATGAATCAAAATCTTCAACTTTATTCAGCATTTCAGAGAGGTTGTCCCTGGGGGTCCCAACGCCGCCTTCAAAGTGCCATGGCGGAGCGCTCGGACTTGTAAATGAGGTTCACGTTTACTTCCCATTGAACCAATCATGAAGCAATGACAACAAAAGCAAAACAGGGTGATTTACAACACACAGATCACAAGAATGTCATGCTAGGATAAGCAGACCTCCCTTTGTCCCTCAAGGAAGCTTGGTCTTCAATGACGTGCGAACTTCCTTCCTTCCTTCCTTCCACTTATATTCTGCCCATCTGGGACATTTTCCCCACTCTGTTTTGTCCACTTTGCTCCTTGGCCCACCAGGGTTAATCAGAAAGAGGAGGCCGGCTACTCACTTTGGATCGATATCTTCCGGGTTAGGCGCTTCAAATGGCTTGCTGGGCGGTTTATCCTTGGACATCTGAATGACAAAAGAGTTGCTGGCCGCCTTCTTTCCTTCTTTATGCCCCATCATGATTTCTTCTTTCTTCTTCTGGCAGAAAACGGGCAGGGGTTAAAACCTTCAATCCAGGAAGAGCTTATCAACAGAGATGGGACATTGTTTTTTTTTTGAAGCTCAACTTGCAGTCAACCTCTGCTAGTTAGTTAGTTAGTTAGTTAGTTAGTTAACATTTATACCCCCACCCTTTTGGTGCAAGCCCAATGTTTTACAGCATTAACCTGGGATGGGATTTTGGGATTTCTTCACCTACAGCAGGGGTTTCCCAACCTTTTCAAGACAGGGGCCCGGTCATGCTCTCTCAGTCAGCTTTGAGGGCCGGATGGCCATTTTGACTTGCCTGCACAAGGGGAGGTTGGCCATTTTGTCCCAACAGCTTCAAAGGGGCAGCCATTTTGTTTCTTAAATGCTCTTGGAGGGGGTGGTAAAGGTAAAGGTTGAGGTTTCCCTTGCTCGAAAGCCAGTCGTATCCGTCTCCAGGGTGCAGTGCTCATCTCTGTTTCCAAGCCGAAGAGCCAGCGCTGTCTGCTTCTGCAGACGTTTTCTGTGATCATGTGGCAGGCATGACTAGACACCGGAGTGCACGGAATGCTGTTTCCTTCCCACCAAAGTGGTCCCTATTTATCTACTTGCAATTTCTTGCTTTCGAACTGTTAGGTTGGCAGGAGCTGGGACAAAGATGGGAGCTCATTCCGTCCTGCAATACTTGGGAATCGAACTGCTGTCCTTCCGCTTCCCAGCCAGCATCTTAGCTACTTGAGCCACTGGATTTCAAGCAAGGGGTAACCTTTACCTTTACCTACTTACCCTAGGGTTCTTCAATTGCCCCTCTTCTTCCAACCTCACAAACAGTGGTATTAATTCAGATCAGATCAAGACAGTGCAGGGGTGGAGACCACATGAAATGGTGCAACAGGACAGATCCGGCCCACAGGCCTTTGATTGGGAACCCCTGACCGACAGGCTACACACGTCTCCATTCTAGGAGATCTACTTGATAGAGGGACACTTTAAATGCAGGTTACTTGGGAGAAGGACCTAAACAAGTGCTCGGAGGCTTAGCTAGACCTAGCTCTGCCTAGCTTCTTGTTCGGAAAGACAAGCTAGCAGTGGGACCGGAACAGAAAGCTTGGGTGGAGCTATGCCTGAACTAGATGACTTTGAGACCTAGCTATGCCTAGATTCATGTGCAGAAATAAAGCTCCCAGCTAGCACTGGGGCTAGAACAAGAAACTTGGGTGAAGCTATGCCTAGCTTGGCCTCAGGGAACTTCCAGTTGTGGATTTCTGCCCAGGTGAGCCACATGCAAGTGGAAGAACTGCCAGAACACAGAATTATGGGGCTTGCAGACCAAGAAATCTAAAAAAACCCCATCCTTAACATTATGTGATGTGTGAAGAAGGCACCAATCTCTTCCCTACGTGGTCACCTGCATTTCCAGTTCCCGGGCCTTCTTTTCCATCTGGGCCTTGGCTTCTGCCGCCTGGCATATCAGGTTGACGGCCTCGTGCCGGATCAGCTGGTCACACAACACGGGGCGGAAGGAGACCTCAAGGGCACACTTCTGCCATGGAGAGAATTGGCGAGTGAGCAAGAGAACGCAAGAGCTTTACACTAAACTAGGCAACTGTTGTATATATATTTTTAAGTAGCTAAGACTTTGAAGTTTAGCTAGGCGCAGCTCCAGTCAAAGGAGACTCCCCAGGACTGGTCCTGGAAGATGTTTCCATGGTCTGAAGACATGCTATGAAATCCCCCCTGCTTCTAAATAGCTAATTGTCAATTGGGCTCAAGTGGTTAAGACACTGAACTCGCTGACCGGAAGGTTGGAGTTCGATTCCTGCGTACTGCATGACAGTGTGAGCTCCTGCCTCTGTTCCAGCTCCTGCCAACCTAGCAGTTCGAAAGCAAGAAATTGCAAGAAGATAAACAGGGACCACTTCAGTGGGAAGGTAAACAGCATTCTGTGCATGCTTGCCACATGTCCATGGAAATGTCTGCAGACGTACACAGCGCTGGCTCTTTGGCTATAAACAGAGATGAGCACTGAACCCTAGAGTTGGATATGACTGGCTTTCAAGCAAGGGGTGACCTTTACCTTTAGCTACTCACCCTAGGGTACTTCAATTGCCTGTCTTCTTCCAACCTCACAAACAGTGGTATTGATTCAGGTCAGATCAAGACAATTTGGCAGATATCTCCGCTCTGCTTTGTGTGCCAACATCTAAACCAGGGGTGCCTGAACTATGGCCTGGGCCAACACCAATTCATCCAGCCCATGAAGCCCTCATCACTCCCGGAAGTGTAAGTAACACACGCCCGTATTACTTCCAGGAGTGACAAGGGCTTCATGGGCTGGATGAATTGGCGTCGGGGGCTAGATCTGGCCCCAGGGCCATAATGACCAGCACCCCTAAACCACGTGACCAGCCCATGGCCCAAAAAGTTTGGGCACCCCTGATCTAAACTGCTATGCTTGCAGGGCATTTCTCTTTATTTGAGGAGGGGTGAGCGTGGGCTATATTTGCTCATCCGTGCTATGTTTGTGAAAGATAAAAGCTCCATTTTTGAAGACTTTCTTGAGTCAACATTTTCAATTGGTACAAATAAGTCCTGGGATAGTAAAAGTCTCCCTTGCTCGAAAGCTAGCTGTGTGTGACTCTAGGGCAGTGATGGCCAACCTTGGCACTCCAGCTGTTCTTGAACTTCAATTCCCAGAAGCCCTGATCAAGCAGGAATCCATATATGCGGACATTTCCATGGTCATCTGGCAGGCATGACTAGATGCCAGAGCTCATGGAACACTTACATTTCCTACCAAAGCAGTACCTAGTTATCTACTTGCAATTTCTTGCTTTCGTACTGCTAGGTTGGCAGGAGCTGGTGCAGACAATGTGCACTCACTCTGTCGCCAGGGCCTGGGTCTCAAACCTGCTGACCTTCTGGTTGCCAAGCTTAGCCTCTTGCCATTAAGCCACCGAGGCCCCTTACGTCCCAGGGTCGAATGTGTTTAATGAATGGTAACCCGTTTTCCATTTAGATCAGAGGTTCCCAACCTTTTCAAGCTGTGGGCCAGGTCATGCTCTCAGTCAGCTTCGAGGGCTGGACAGCCATTTTGCTCTGCCTGATGGGGGTGGTGGCCATTTTGTCCCAACAGCTTCAAAAGGGTAGACATTTTGTTTCTCAAATGCCCTTGGAGGGGTGGGGTGGGGTCACAAGAAATGGTGCTGTGGGCCAGGTCCAGCCTACGGGCTTTAGGTTGGGAACCCCTGATCTAGGTCTTCAGAACATTTGCGGAAACGTTACCTTGCCTGGCAGAACGGTCCCGACACATGGCATGATGGTTATGGGAGAGTCTTCAGGCAGGAGGAACTGGAAGGAAGTTGGGCCAACCGGAGCCACTTCCCCCATCCCAATTCTTGGGACAAACTCGTCGAACGGACTGTAGCCGGCGTGAGAGTTGATAATGTGGATCCGTGTCACCGATACGTCATTCAGTGCGGTGGGGGAGAACTGAATCAAGGAATGAGACAGTTCCAGAGGAGGGTGGACGCCGACTGCTTTACACGACACCTTGAATTGCCTAAGAATAGAGCAGGACATATGGTCACAGCACCAAATGGGTCCTCTGTCCAAGCCTTTAAATAAAACCTTTGATGAGGATGGTATTCCACCAACCCCCATTTCCCAAATAACAGGATGTTCCCGCTGCTCCTTTCTCAGTGGGGCGGCAATTCATTTGTCCAGGATTATAAACAAAATCGGATCTTGGGCGATATAGGGGTGGGTGGGGGAATGGAAACTTATATTTAGAAAGCAGAATTTGCTAACACATTTTTTTTTCTTGGGGCTTTTGATCTTTAGAACGGTTGTTGAACTTGGATTATGTCTGTCTGTGCACCGATCCCAGGAGTAGTCTAGAATTAGAGAGAAATGGCATCAAATGCTGGGTTGCAAGCTCTTGCTGACCCAGAATGCAAAGGTATGAGAAGGGAAAAGGAGAATTTTCAGGGGAGAAATAATGCAAAATATTGAGGGTTTCACCCACTGCTCCCAGCGCATGGTTGAATTCAGACCTTCTACCTCTGTGTTCCACAACCTTTGGTTTTTGGACTTCAAAGCACTGTTCTACCCTGTCTTTCTTTTGCACAGAATACCTTCCAAGGTGGGATTTTCTGCTTAAGAGGTGGGGAAATAGCCATAGCAAATGGAGAGGAAAAGGATGCTGGTGAGGGTCAGTCAGCATCATTCTTTATCCATCTCATGGCTTTCCCCACTTCCCCCTGACACTGTTGTCATTACGGTTTATCCCATTGCTTCTGAACTATGACAGCCTTATGAATGTATTAACCTTTAAAGGAGGGGTGGACAAACTATGGATCTGTCCCGTGGCACCAAATCATCCAGCCTGCCCTGCCCTCACAGTTACCCAGATGTGGAAGTGGATGTGCCCTGTGCAGCATTCTTATTCTTATTCTTATTCTTATTCTTATTCTTATTCTTATTCTTATTCTTATTCTTATTCTTATTCTTATTCTTATTCTTATTCTTAGTCTTAGTCTTAGTCTTAGTCTTAGTCTTATTACAGTAAAACCCCTACTTACATAAAAAGTCCGTTTCGTAGGCTTTTGCTTAAATCGGTTTTTCATGTAAATCAAAGCAAACCCATAGGGAAATGAATTTTTTATGTAACTTGAAGCAAACCCATAGGAAAAAAATGAAATTTTTATGTAAATAGAAACAAACCCATAGGAAATCATGTAAATCGGGACATAGTTTTAGCAAAAAATCATTATGTAAGTTGAATTTTATGTAACTCGAGGCATATGGAAGTCAGGGTTTTACTGTATCATCATCATCATCATTATTAGATTTGTATGCTGCTCACTTGACAACGCAACTCAGGGCAGCTCACAACAGTACCCATTTAATACACTATACATATATCGCAATACAATAAAATTACAATAAAATAAAATACAAATAGCATACAATAATAGAAATAAATCACAGTACTGTAAGTCAAAGCATCACAAATAATTACCATCATGAAACATTTTAAAAAGTCATTCAATAACTTCAGTTCACAAAGCGCCGTCATAAATGCGCCCGCAGCTGTCGTAAATGCATTTACAACAGCCACAGATGCATTTTACAGCAGGAGGAGGAACCACATGACCAGCCCACAGCTCAAAAATTTTGGCCACCCCTGCTCTAAAAAAACCAATGACAACCATGAAAACATGGTTTTGTAGACCTACCTGTTGATCTCAGTCTTGCATGTGAGCTCAAAACTGTACATTTTTGCTTTACTGGGTTTGAAAATGACATCGAGGTTCAAGCTTTCAAGGGGTAGGAGAGTGCCAAACCCGTCGCTGGGCTGAATTTCTACAAACTTTCCAAATGAAAACAAATATGCTAAAGAATATATATATATACAAAAAAGCCAGAAAATATGCCATGTAAGTCAACTATTCCACTCCAACTGTTCTTTTTAACGGTGTAACAAATTTTAATTTGATCTTTTTAAATATTATAAACTACCTCAAGTCTGTAATTGGGAAAAGGTGGCCTATAAAATCAATGAACAAATGAACCAACCAACCAATGGAGTGCAAATAACTATCAATTGATCTAGATCAGTGGTGGTCAACCTTGGTGCCCCACGTGTTCTTGGGCTGCATCACACTCGATATTATGTAAATCACATGTGTTATTTTCAGTAGCAGAATCGTTGTTGCGCAGTGAAGCCCAAGTAAGCACACCTGCTGTTCAGGACTTCTGCGAATTGAAGTCCAAGAACACCTGGGGACCCAAGGTCCTAAACACAACATTGGAAAGTTGCATTGTTTGGTTTATTGCTCCCATAATTGTCCAAACAACACAGCTGCCGGCCAACTAGTTGGGTCATTTTAGAAACTTTTTAAAAATTAACTTGTCCCATCTTTTATCTTAATCTACGTGAATTGTCCTATCCAACACACTGGGTTCAATGGGATTCTGAGAAAATGAAGGTAAAGTTAGGAGAAAGTCTTGACACAGAACTCTGCTTCCCAAATATTACAATAGCCATGTGTGCCCAGTCCTCAAGGATATAAAAAGTTATGCTTGAAAGTGTATGAATGATACCTAAATACTAACAAGACGTAAGTTGTTTACCTCTTGAACTCCTACAAAGCCAAATTCCTGTGGAAGGATGGATTCGTTTGTGAGTGTGATTGTCGTCCGGACAGCTTCATAGATAGAGCAGTACCCAAAGTCCAGTGCGGTGGGGTTGATATTTATGTCGGAGGTGGTGACCACTGCATGGACAGTAAATTCGACCGGCTTACTCTGGAAGAAGAAACAGGTAGCCAAATGTTGAGTGTTGGAAAAGGATAGTCTAGTTCAAATCCTCATTCTTCTGGGGATCAGACAAGACAACCTTGAGACAGCCATGGTTCTCTAAGCCTAACTTGTGTTGCAGGTGTATCATGGGGATAAAACTGAGGAATACTGAGTCTTGAGTTTCTTCAAAGACTAGTGGAATACAAATACAGAACTTGGAAAAGTTACTTTGGAGATGATGGTTTCTTGAAACTATGGATCAGTGTGAAGTGGTCATGTTGGCTGGGACAGACCATGAGCTGTCATCCAAATAAGCCAACCTTTCTGTGGTCCGTGGAAGAAATACGAAATGAACCAATGATCTGTCTAGTGTTTCCCAGTCCAAAGCTATGGTTTGGTTCAGAACCAAAGCTCTGGACCTCCAAATAGTGGTGCTTGGTGACCCCTATTTTGGAGCTCCTGTAAGTGTATGTTGAATTTTACTCTGTACTTCATAGCAATCGCTAACTATCCATTGTGTTCTGCTTATTTGGGGGATAGGAAGAAGTTCTGTAAGAAATACAGAAGTAGATTCATAGCACAATCCCAAACTGAAGTCATTACAGCAAAGAGAATGGCAGAGCAAAACATATGGAGAGCTTAAAGCAGTGTCACTCAGTGTGGGGTCCAGGGCCCACAAGGGGACTTCAATTCCCAGAATCCCAAGTCAGTACATTGGCTGAGCAGTGTTTTGGGGAATTGACTTAGGCTTCTGGGAAGTGAAGCCCAAAAATGCAAAGGCTGGGAAACACTGGCTTAAAGGTTCCCATCCACTTCATATCCTCAACAATTCCTCATCATTAGGAGCTCTCCAGGGTCCTGAACAGGCACACAAAGGTTCACTTCCCTTGATCAGTTTCCTACCCCTCTCCTTTCTTCCAGTTATTGCCCAAGACCAGGGATTCTCAGCACCATTTCATGTGGTCCACAACCACCACTACACCAGGAAGTGCCATGAGGAGGAAAGTCAACATTGCTGTCCAGCCCCCGAAGCTGTCCAAGTGAATGTGATCCGGCCCCCGGCTTTAAAAGGTTGAGAATTCCTGGCCAAGACTCAAGCGGTCCAAAATCTTGTCTGGAACAGGACATCATCTTCCATTGCCCCACTTAACAAGAAGGAGAATTGTTCATCACTGACCTGGTCTGAAACTATGATTGTCATTGGTACTTGTAAAACTCTAGTTTTCTCATCAAAGTACTGGCCTGCATCTTCCACGAGAGAATGCCTGAAATTAGAAAATTCATGTTCATTATGAAAATGAGATTGAAGGAGCTAGAGGTCTGATGAGTAGTCTTACCTGGACATTGATGGTATGAACTTTGAAGGGGAAATGAGATGACGATGACGACAACAACAACAACAACAACAACACCCTTTCTCTAAATTCTGTTCATAGTCTTTCATTAGTGTCTGGCCAGGTTACCCTGCTATGGTCATAGAGTAGACCCTACTGCCAGCGACTCAATGCCGATTGTAAGGCAGCGGTTAACTAACCTGGCAACCCAGAGGACTAAAAGCCTTGGTTGGCAAAGTCCACAGGGAAGGGTGATGGTCCCCAAGTGGATTAAATCCCTCTTGAATTTGTCTTGATGAAGGGTAGCAGCTTCATCAATCCTGGCCTGGGGCCAAAAGTGCTCAGGACCAGAAAGTGACTCTTGAAACTGGATCAGTGGTATGGGCATCACACTGTGAAGTGGAAGGCAAATGGAAGGCCACCACATCAAATTGTTCCTAGGAAAATCTTCATGGCTGATCACCATGAGGATCACCGATATTCTGAATTGGATAAAGAAGAAGAAGATGAAGAGGAAGAAGAAGAAGAAGAAGTCTTTCATTCCCACTACCCAGCTACTGTTCTTGATGTGAAGGACTCCTCCAGGAGATAATTTTTTAAATTAAATTAAATTTAATTTTCACATTTGTATTGCTGCCTCCTCGCTGAGGCGACTCTGGGCGACTGACAGATAAAAAGCATAAAACCAGATACAAAGAATATCACAATAAAATCATTTAAAAACCATCCCATTAAAAAACCCACCAACCCCATCTATAAAAAAGAGGGGAGATCCAGATTATTTATTTAGAAAAGCCAGCAGGTCAATTAAACAGTCTAGGGCAGAGTTCTTCAAACTTGGCTCTCCAGATGTTCTTGCACTCCAATTCCCAGAAGCCCAAGTCAGCACACCTGCTGATCAGGGCTTCTGGGAATTGAAGTCCAAGAACATCTGGAGAGCCAAGTTTGAAGAACCTTGGTCTAGTGGAGCTGTGTAACAATTCAAAATTAAAGAAAAAAAGAGGGGAAGAGTTGCTATAGAGACCACAAATTAGAATAAATTGCTCAGCCCGAAACACATTGAGCAGTTTTAAATTGGGATACTCAAAGTTTATCCTGTGGCATTTTTAAAAAGTGATACAGATGTGCTGAATTTGTTCAGCCATCCAAAACCACACTTGGCTTTGCTTTCATCTTGATAATACATGTATTTTGCCCAGCATTTTCGCATCAAATGCACGTACAAACAAAATCACGCATTAGTTCAATAGCCAGGTTCATGTAGCGCAGTGTTTCTCAACCTTGGTTCCCCAGGTGTTTTTGGACTTCAGTTCCCAGAAGCCTATGTCACTATACCAGCTAACCAGGGCTTCAGGGAATTGAAGTCCAAGAACATTGGAAACCCAAGGTTGAGAACCTATGATGTAGTGCTTGTTGCAATTTTGTTCCCAATACCAAATCCGCATGGGAGTTGGGATGTCAAAGGCTCTTGCCCACTTTCCCTGTAAGTCCCATTAATGCTTCCAATAAAGTGTTTTCGGCTGGCATGAATTAAAAGGAGCTGATTACAGGGCCGTGTTGTATTTACCGGCCTTTTAAGACAGTATTAACCGAGATAGCGGCTCTTTTGCCAGCAAAAAAGAATATTGGCAGTTATAAATAGAGCTTTGGAGAAAGTTGTTTGCTAATCAGCATGTAAGCTTTTTCTGGCCCCAGATTCAGTCAGCAGCACAGATGAAACCCCCATCTCGAGCAATCTGTTCCTTTTGACATTGACTTTAATTAATTAGCAGCTACTCTGAGTCAGTATCGATGGGACGGCGATACAACCACATAGATACAGAAATAAAAATCAGGTGGTGAGAAGTGACTTCAAAACCAGCCCCATCTGCCTGATTCAAGCGAGGGAAGATGTCTAGTTAGGGGCTGCCAGAACCTCTTATCAGCCCAAGTCCTGTGCTAAAGAGCATTGCCAAAATCAGTACCAACAGGGTATTAATTTCCTATTTTTAAACCCCCGGACCCTAATATTAGGAGTGAATTTTCTCATCACTTTGCCTCCAGGAAGATAGTATTCCTTCTGGGAGAGTATTTAGTTTTGGAAGGATGAAACCTAGCCAGATTTCAGGAGTTAGAAGTAACTGGTTACAAAGGACACAGTTCAAGGTAACTAATTAGTTTGGGGATAATGAAAGGGCAATAAAATTTTATCCCCATTGATTCATTTATTTATTAGGTACAGTAATACCTCATACAAAGTCCGCTTCATACAACATCGAATTCATACAACATTGTCTAATTCCTTGGGAAAAGTTGCCTCATACAAAGTCGCTGCGACTTTGTATGAGGCATTAGGGCAGTACAAAATGCAGGGTGCATTGCGTGCATTGCTCTTGTGGGTTTTGCATGAGCTTGTACAAAATGGATGATCGGCCGCATGGCTGCAGATTAACACCGTGCTGCATGATGGGACATGTTAACTTTTAAACCTGCACTTTATAAAGTTTTCAAAAGGTAAAAAGTTGCTGTATGGTTTGTCCCCTAAAATCAGGGTTGTTCGACATGTTTTTGTAATGTATTTAGCCTTTAGGCAATGATTTCTTAAAGTTCTGTCAGTTTCCTTGACTTTGCCCTGAAGTCTGTGCTGTTACAGTACAATGTATCTCTACGGAAATGACGTTGTATGAGGCATCGCGGCAAGGATTTGGACGTTGTATGAGGCATCGCGGCTAGGATTTGGATGTTGTATGAGGCATTGCGGCTAGGATTTTGCATGCCTCATACAAAGTCCAAATCCGTATAAAGTCCAAACTTGTGGAACCAAGTTTGGACATTGTATAAGGTATCACTGTATACAGATACAGTATTTCATTTGTGCATGTCCTCTGAATAGCTCAAGGTGGTATCCATGACTCTCCACCTCCTCAATTGATTGTTATAACAATCCTGGCAGGTAATTTTATCTTAGAAGGAGTGGCTTAAGGTCAGGACTCAGTTGCGTCTTGAACCCGAAACTCCAAAGGCTGAATCCAGCAGACAAAATGTGTCTCTCCATCACTTCCAAAGTGTCTCAATTCCAATAACACTGCATCACAAAAAATAAATACAGTATTGTCTGCTACTTGGTCTAATCCATGTATCCTATACTAAATCAAAATCTAAAGTCCAATTATCGACCATTTGAACAGCTATAGCACGCCTTAAAATCTGTACATGATTGGCAGATTGTGAGTTCAGATTTGGAATCAGCACACTTGATATCGTGTAAATCGCATGTGTTATTCCCAGTAGCAAAATCATTGTTGTGCATCTTCAGCACCAGGATCTCCTGCACCCAGCCGTTAACCTCACTCCCATCATCTTCAACCCCCTTTCTGGCTGATCTCTGTTCGGTGAGCCAGTCTGGGGCTTATGTCATGAGCCACAACCACCCTAATCTCATCAAATCTCCTTTTCAAGCTTTCTCCCGCTGGTTCCTCAACACCACCCTCTTCTTTCTTTTTTACAAAATGAAGCTTAACATATTTAATCCAAGCACTGGAGTTTTGCATCCACTCCGACCAAATCCCCGCTGCAATGTTTCACCACATTGGAAGTTTCAGCACCAGGGACAGTCATAATAACGGGAGCGCTATCTCAACAAGGGGATGCCAGTTTGTTATGTAATGAAACATTTGGGCTTTTTCCGTAAGGCAGCACTGCCAAAGAACTCTGGTAATTTATTTGGGTCAGGATCCAATGAACTCATGTTGGGATACAAACAGATAAAGCTGCCTTCACCTTGATCCATGTTGTCCAATGTTTTACTCTTTTGATATGTGTTAGGTCTCCTAATCTTGATTAAATGACTGAATCATTGATTGAATGAATGAATGAATGAATGAATGAATGAATGAATGAATGAATGAATGAATGAATGAATACTGCCCAGGGCATAGTCTTTCTCCTACACCTGTGCCCAAAGCAGATATATAAAAAGCCTCCTTGTCTGTGAGCCCCAAAATTAGCTAAGATGAATTATCGAACCATTTTCCCTTGACAAAATAAGCACATAGTTAATGAAGCTTGAAAAATAATTTTAAGATCATAGTGAGGCCTGGAGAAATCCATTTTTATGAAAAGATAGTTACACAAAAAGTACTGAGTCACTTATCTAAGAGGAGCAGACTTGCTCGACTGTACTGTATATTGTTTTGAACATTGTATATTAATATGAAATGTCAAGATAAAAATATGACACACCTTCTGCTCATCGGTCCCACCTGGGCTGAGGATACGTGTGTATGGTTTGTCAAAAGGTATATAATTGAATTGTTAATAGGGGTTCTTGGATCTACATGGAACCAAGCACCACATATGCATATTTTATGTTATAATTGATTTCGTTGATAAAATCTCTTTTCCCTTCAAAACCTCTCTGGCTGTTTCATTTATGTTTAAAGAAACTTAACAAACTGATCACTTTTTAAGAGAGTTTTCAGGTGACATCACTCTTATTTTGGCTTTTCTAGACTATAGATACCACCCTTTTCCATTCTTGAGAGCTCTACCTACTATAGTAAAAGTAAATGTCGTCCTTGCTCAAGAGCCAGTCATAGCTGACTCTAGGGGCCAGTGCTCTACCTACCATACAGACACCTAATATGGCTCACCTTGGAGAAAACCCTAATTTGGCTTAGCTAGGCCTAGCTCCATACAAATGTCCTGCTCAGAAATAAACCTCCCAGATAGTACTGGGGCAGGATCAGAAAGTTTGGGCAGAGCTTAGCCTAGCTTAAGCCTTGTAGGCCTTTCTCCCAGGAAAGAAACATTTAGGAGTCTGTAAGGTGTGGAGAACTGGGCCATGGTGGCTTAGCAGTGAAGACACTAAGTTTGACCACTGGAAGGTCAGCAGTTTGAGACCCAGTTCTGCGAGACGGAGCAAACTTCCATTGTACGTCCCAGCTCCTGCCAACTTAGCAGTTCGAAAGCAAGATATTGCAAATAGATAAATAGATACTTTGGTGGTAAACGGAGGTGAGCATTGCTCCCTAGAGTCAGACAAAACTGGCTTTTGAGTAAAGGAAACATTCACCTTTACGTTTAAACTATGGAGAACTCACAGAAGAAGGAATTCTGGGATATGTAGTCTAGAAAATCTGTTACCGCCATCCACTAATGAGGTCAAGTAACTAAGACATTATTTCCCTTGCCCTACTTGAGGGTAAGGTATTTTTTGCCACTCTTTCCAGTCAGAAGACTGGAACCAATTTTGTGCAAAATGAAGGAAATGAAACAAACTGGGCAACAGAGGAAGAAAGAAAAATCACCTTGGCAGGAATTTTAGCTGCACACTGAAGGACGACTGGGCTTGGATGTAACCTGTCTTTGGAAGCAGCTCCATGTGGTTGGCCAGTTCTTTGCAAACTTCAAATCTCAAGCGTAATGCACTGGTTGCTCTGCAAGAAGCAAAAAAGAGGAAAAAAGATGGGAGATTGGAATGGGTTGGTCAATGTGCAAGATGAACCACGTTGGCAGTTCCATATCTGCCAAGGAACACGTTGGCTAACTTTTCTCCTTGCAGCACCATAAACATCCAGTCCATCCTAAGCCATTTTGAAGATTGAGGGATGGAGTTAGGGAGTGTGTGGTTTGCTTTAGGTGTTTCCCAACCTTTGGTTCTTGGACTTCAATTCCCAGAAGCCTAAGCCAGTACATTGGCTGATCAGTGCTTTATGGGAATTGACTTAGGTTTCTGGGGATTGAAGTCCAAGAACCAAAGGTTGGGAACACACTGGTTTAGGGTGAGAAGTTGCAGCTCCTGGCCCTCAAAATCTCCCTCTTCCTTGATGGATTTGTTTGATGGCTTTCCAGCTGTTAAATGTGATTTTTTTTGTTCAGTCCTTCTATGCCTCTGTCTTACAAAACGGCCAGCTGTTCATCCAACCTCCTCCCGATAGTCCTCTTTCTCCCCACCCTTCACCCACCTGCCCTCCTCAGCTGGAATGACATCATCTCCTCCAAGCTCCAAATTCCTACAACTGATCAAAAACCCATTGACTATCTTGGATTAATAAGCAGCAATCTCCCTTTCAAAAGGAAACAGCTGATTATTAACTCCTCTGAAGTGATCATCTTGTTCTGAAGCAGATATCAGCTATGCTTTGTCATCAAAGCCAACCGTTTCGCCCATCCTGGATTTTATGATTCTATTTGATTGATGGTCCAATTGTGTTAATTCATTGAAAATCAAGGCCTCCGAAATGTGGTGCTGGAGGAAAGCTTTACAGGCATCGTAGACACCAGCAGGGACTCAGCCTTGATTTGATTTAGAGCAGTGGCTCCCAACCTTGGGTTCTCAGATGTTCTTGGACTACAACTCCCAGAAGCCTTCACTGTTGGCTAGGCTGGCCACGATTTTGGCACGTTGTAGTTCAAGAACATCTGGGAACCCAAGAACATCTGGGTACCAAAGGTCAAGAACTGCTGGTCTAGATCAAATGAATGGATTCTAGATCAAATCAAGGCTGAACCCTCAATTAGATGTTGAAGTGATTCAACTGAGGCTATTGAACTTTGCCCATATCATGAGAAGATGAGAATCACTTGAAAAGTTAGTAAGGATAGGGGAAAAAATTGGAAAGGCAGTAAGAAAAGAGGATTATGATAGACCGACTCAATAAAGGAAGCCATAACCTTGAATTTTCAGTAGCTGAACAGGACAATTAATGACCAGTCATTAATTCATAGGGTTGCTAGAAATTGGAAGAGACATGGTGGCTCATAACAACCCTACTGATTGTATTGGGGCATTTCAGTTGTAAGCAGTCTTGAGCCATTAGAGAAAAGTGAAATATGTAATGAACTAATAAATGTATTCCTCTAAGGCTGAATTAATATTGCTGCAATACTACTGCATGTGGTTCAGAAGTAGATGATCCCATAATTAAGAGGTGGAAAAGCTTTTAAGGTTTTATTTAGAGATTGGTGAGGAAGGTTACACCCTGCGTAGGATGCTTGGTGAAATCAGCAGGATGGCAAGCTGTTCAACAGCCAGAAGAGGATTGCGGTGATACTACTGCGTGTGGTTCAGCGGTACAAGATCCCATCATTAAGAGAGGGGAGCATTTAAGGTTTTATTTAGAGGTTGGTGAAGGAGGTTCCATCCTGTGTAGGATGCTTGGTGAAATCAGCAGGATGTAAAGAAGGCCAACAGGCAGAAGAGGATTGCTGCAATACTACTGTGTGCGGTTCAGAAGTACCAGATCCCGTCATGAAGAGGGGGGGGGGAGCATCTAAGGTTTTATTCAGAGCAGGGGTTCTCAACCTTTTAAAGATGTGGGCTAGACCATGGCTCTTCAGAGAGCGGAGTGGGACGGACTGGTGGTTCCCCTCGCCGTAAATGCTGCCATAAAACATGTGTTTATGACAACTGCGGGTGTGTTTACGGCTCTCGTAAATGCTTCTGCTTCGGGTGATGGTGACGACGGCAATGCAGGCCACATGAAATGGCGCCATGGGTCCAGCCCACGGAGGTTGAAAACCCCTGATTTAGAGGTTGACGAAGGAGGTTACATCCTGTGTAGGATGCTTGTGAAATCAGGAGGGTGTAAAGAAGTCCAACAACCAGAAGAGGATTGCTGTGATACTACTGTATGTAGTTAAAAAGTACCAGAACCCGTCATGAAGAGGGGGAAAATCATCGAAGGCAGGGATTCTCAACCTGTGGCCCACAGCACCATTTAATGTGCCCCCCACTGCCTCCACCACACCAGGAAGTGCCACGTGGAAGGGTAAAATGGCTGTCCGGCCCCCAAAGCTATCTGAGGGAGCGTGACCCAGCCCCTGGCTTAAAAAGGTTGAGAACTCCTGATCTAAGGTATTATTTAGAGCAGTGGTTCCCAAAGTGGGCTCCACGCCCCACAGGGGACTTCAATTTCCAGAAGCCTAAGTCAGTATATTGGCTGATCAGTGCTTTGAAGAATTGACTTAGGCTTCTGGGAAATGGAGTCCAAAAACCAAAGTTTGGGAAACACTGATTTAGAGGTTGGCGAAGGAGGTTCCATCCTATGTAGGATGCTTGATTGAATCAGCAGGATGTTAAAGAAGGTCAACAGCTAGAAGAGGAGTGGGCCATACATATCTCCTTCACAGAGACCTTGACAGCTTTCTTATAAGTACCCTTCATCCTTGTCTTGGAGGAATTTTATCTAATAGCAAAGTTACACTGCCTCTGAAATCCTGTTTCTGAGAGTAGAGGTTGCCGTAGACCCAGGGAAAATCACTTATATAACTTGACATGTGTCACATTTGTAAGCTGAAGTTGTGAGATAATAGTTTTATCCTTTCCCTCCCGTTGGGAGAAATCTCCGTGGTGTCCAATTCTAGCAAGGAGTTTAGAAATGTATGCTTCCCCAACCCCAGAAATAATAGGGGGGAAAAATAAAAACCAATCCTATTTTTTATTTATACCAAGTACAGTGGGAAAGAAAAAGAAGTTAAAAATAGCAAAGTTCAGCTAGCAGAGCTGGGGGATTGAAAGAAAGGTGGAAATTAGCTGTCACTGGTCTGAGATTGCTAGGGGAAAGGTAAAATATAAACTGAATAAATAAATAAATTCTTGAAAGGTTGAAATAGCTCTGCAGCAATACCCAGGACTATGATTCCAGGAATTACAGACCCAGTATCAATCAATTCACTTTATTGCAATCAAAGACTAGAACAGATAATAGATAAAATGTTTACAACAAATGTGAATATATGTGGTGGGATTATAAAACACATTATAGAATATTCTAGCTAAATTCAATTAAATGAGATGTAGTATATATCATGTAAAAATTATAATACTGTAAAAACCGATTTACATAAAAGCCTACGGAACAGACTTTTTACGTAAGTAGGGGTTTTACTGTATGACTTTTTCACAGCCAGCATGATTTGTGTGAATGCTCTCAGTCTTTGCATTGTGGGTAAAAATTCACTCATTCCGTTGTCTTACTCTTCATACCCAAGGCGGAACACTAGGTGGCCCGTGTTTACCTCCCAGAGGCCAATCATAAAGTGGTACCTCAGATAAAGTCCGATTTGAATAAAGTCCAATTCGGATAAAGTCGCAGTTTTCATACACATATGATGCATCGCATAAAGTCCAAAACCGCTAAAAACTGAACATTATCCGAGGTATTTGGTATAGGAACCTTGGATAAAGTCCATTTTTGGACGTTATCTGATGCATCGCCCATTTGATTTGGATAAAGTCCAAAATCGGATAAAGTCCAAACTTGTGGAACGGAGCTTGGACTTTATCCGAGGTTGTACTGTAAGTCTACAAGCTAATGGGAGTGAAAAAAAGCTTGTGCAATTCAACGTTGGGCTTTTCCCAGCACTTGCTACCTGGTTCACCCCAAAAGGTAATGAAAGATTACCCGCAAATCTGAAGCAAACGTGCTCCCAGGTTGCTCACCTGCTTTGAATGACAATGCAGTCTTGATAAAGCCTGTCGTACATGCAGATCTTGAGATCCACGTCCGGATTGCGTACCCGCACGGGCACAGCCACGGAAATGGCAGTGACACCGAAGTGAAGCTGAATGTAAACGGAGAACAAAGAATTCACTGTGGCTGAAATCTAAATTGTAATTTAAAGGGGATCAGGCATTTAGCTGAAAAATGAAAGTAGAGATGAATAGAGATATATAAGCTGGAATTGCTCAGAGGTTTTGGTATCTGGCTATGGAGCTAGAGGCTGGGAGTTCAATTCCCTGCTGGACCTCCATCAACCAGCCAGTGTAGCCCGTGAGTGCCTGTCCCAGCTCCTGCCAACCTAGCAGTTCGAAAGCAAGGCATTGCAAGTAGATAAATAGGTGCCAGTTTGGCGGGAAAGGTAACAGCATTCTGTGCACTCGTGTCTGGTCATGCTACATGCTCACAGAAACATCTGCAGACACAGACAGAGCTGGCTCTTTGGCTGAAAAACGGAGAATAGCGCCAAACCCCAGAGTCGGATACGACTGGCTTTCGAGCAAATGATACCTTTAAAGTCTGCCATTTGCCCATTTTCTTGGTTATCCTGGTGCCTGTGTTGCTAGTTGACTGCCTATATCAGGGGAGCCCAAACTACGGATCTGGCCCCCAACACCAATTCTTCTGGCCCGAGAAGCCCCTGTTGCTCCCAGAAGCGGAAGTAAATTGCGCCCATATGGCATTGGGGGCCGGGCCTGGCCCTGAACCATGTAACTGGCCCGTGACCCGAAACGTTTGGGTACCCCTGTCCTATATCCTGGTTTCTGACAGTTCAACCCTCCAATTTGCAACCTTTTCCTTTTGAAGTATGCTTTACCTTGAAACTTTACAACTGTTTACAGAGGATCCCATACTTTCTCAAAATTCACACTTCTGACCTTCCTGTGGACGTGGTTCAGGTCCATTTTTAGCCCATTCTCCTCCACCTTCTACCTAGAGTGCCTTCAAGCAGCAATTTAGAGAAAAGTTTAAAAACAAAGGCAGTAGCCACTCACAGGTTGGCAGTCCGGGTTCTCAAAGGTGATCTTGAAATCTGCCCGTACTTTTCCTGGAACTGCTGGGGTGAAAATCATCTGAAGCTTGACGGAGCTGAAGGGCCCGATGTCACCTTCAGTAACCTAAAGAAGAAAATTCTTGAAACTGTAGTTCGGAAAAAAAGGAACTTATCCAACCCCCTCTTTTCCTTGTCTTGCAGTGATACACTTGTCCTGTCTCTGTGTCAACTGGTTACCTTGCCTAATGTAATTTCTGAAGGTTCATCCTCGAACGGGAGTCTAAGATGGTTCATATCAGGAGAGCCGGGTTCTCCACTTACAGTCATCTGAGAAACCATTTGAGTAGGTTGATCTAGTAGGCAAACCATGTTAGAAACAATTGTTAGCAACACATAGTCCCAATTTTCAAGTTCCTTCATGCTTACAGAGGGACAGGTCCTTTTCTTCAAAGACTAGCCGCAACTCAAGGTCTAACTAGACATTACAATCCACCCCCTTTCCTTCCCCTCCCTATAGCTGAATTTTCTTACTCAACCTTCATTTGTAACTGCAGTCCCCTTCCAGGGAACAATCACAAAACAAAGCACGCTAAATGCAAGATACGTAGGTGAAGAAACTCATGTGTTGATCCCAAGAAGATATCTTGCTCTACTAGAGGGCCCTCCATGGCTGAAAACCTTAAAACACTTTATCTAGTTTGACTCTTATCAACACAGAAGGTAAGAATCCAATGGCACTGCCCGATATGGGGAGATATGGGGCTGTCGTAGCTGCAACTATGCGAAAATGCACATCATGTACAGCTATGCACTTGATTGTGTATTAAGTTGTGTTGCCACCGCAGGTTCAGCAGTTTTTATAGGAGTATAAATTCTGAACAGGATATTGTCCTATGTTCCTGTGAATAATTATTGACTGCATCACTTGGGGGCTTCCAATGCACTGCTATGGCTCTTTTTTCTGAAGGCAAAACCAGAGTTATAGATTATCCATGACCGGTAGATGAAAATCCTTAACTAATGAAAACATCCGAGCTGGGTCACACTCTCTCGGCCAGCTTTGAGGGCCAGATGGCCATTTTGCCCTGCCTGCATGATGGGGGGTGGCCATTTTGTCCCAACAGCTTCAAAGGGGGTGGCCATTTTGTTTCTTGAATGCCCTTGGAGAGGTGGGGGGGGGCACATGAAATGGCACCATGGGCCAGGATCTGGTCTGTGGGCCTTAGGTTGGGAACCCCTGCATTAGACTAAGTAGCAGACAATATATATTGTAATGCAATGGCTTCTATGACACAGTTCAGATGGCAATCCTTCCTCTAAGGAATGCGTAACCGAACGCACCGTTTACTGGAGTCACGTTGAGCTTCGGCTTCTCGGGCACAGTCCAGCGCTGGACGACTTCTTCCAAGCCAGAAGGAAAAGCCATTTCCTTGTTGACAACGAACCCCTCCGGAGTAAAGCTGCCATCTTTTCCGCTGGCACTTCTTGGAGCCACGGGACCCGAGACCTAATTAGGTGATATATAGGACACAAACTTTAATATGTGTGTTTTCCCCTTAAGCAGCCGAATTCCAATTTATTTTTCAGATGGGTCCACAAGGACCCAGGCCATCTGTCTCCTGGCCGGCTTCCAGCTACTGCTGAGAGAGCAGAAGGCGGGTTTCCACTTGTAGGATTTCTGGTCGTGGTAACCCGCTCTGAGTGCCAAAATCCCACAATTTGGGATGGAGAAGGAGGAAGGAGAGAAAGTCCATGTTTGTTACTGGCTGTGGCATTGTGTTGTCCAAAGGATAACAGATCTGCAGGATCTTGAGGACAACAAGATAAAGGCATGGAGGCGTACACAGAAGGAGAGAAAAGATATCTTCTCTTTTTCTTGATCCTAGGCTCAGCAGACATTTTACACCGCAGAGTATCTTGGATAACAATAATAATAATTTTGCGACAGAAATTATTCTGGGTTTAAAGGATTTCTGCTGGAGAAACTCTGCTCAGGGGATGCCCAAATGAGGCTCCTTTCATGTGCCCAAGCTCTTTCCCCACAAAAGTGGCCCCTATTTATCTACTTGCAATTTCTTGCTTTTGAACTGCTAGGTTGGCAGGAAGCTGGGACGGAGATGTTGTGTTGTATCAACAAACATATTTGCTGAGGAACTCAAACTCTCCTATGTCACTTGGGGAGGGTTGGAGTGCCTAAATTCATGCTCAAGTGGGGGCTGCTGATGGACAACGACATGCTGTGCGTGAATTCGGAGAGATACAGAATCCACCTCATTTGCTGTTCTGCCAATTATTACCAGAAACATGTACCAACGAGGACTAAAGTTCGGCCAAAGCCAAAAAGTTGGGTCCATTTTGGCAGTTTAATCTGGCCATGAAAGAAGATCTTAAAAATATTTTGGGTGATGATGAACATGCCAGAATCGTTGCCTTTTTTGGTACATTATCCTGAATTCTAGCAACGCTTTGGTGACAACTCTCAGTAGGATGGGATTTCAATGGACATCCTCCATCGAAAATGGAGCATTCCCCAGTGGAGATGAAACTCTAACATTCCCACAAGAGGCCTGGATATCCCACTAATATTGATGCAAGGGCAACGCTGAGAGATTCCCCCTGGGCAAAGAAGGGAAACAAGGGGATATCTACAGTCCATTTCGGACTATTTTAAGATCTGCTGATCTTTTGGTGCTTCCGAGTCCATCCAATGCAAAGTTTTCTCATAGAGCAGTAGTTCCCAATATGGGGGCCCAGGCCCCACAGGGAGACTTCAATTCCCAGATGCCTATGTCAGTACATTGGCTTCCAGGAACTGAAGTCCAAAAACCAAAGGTTGGGAAATCCTGACATAGACTAACCGTCCTTTCGGTGGAAGCCAGGGGTGTCACATCCGTACCGGCCAACTTGCTCAGCTGGAAGCGCGTTCCCAAGGCACCCGAGTTCGTCAAGGTGATGATCCGTGAAACTGTCTCTCCCACCACATAAGTGCCAAAGTCAATGAGCTCTTTATCTAGAGACAGCTGAAAAAGATGGTTGAGGAGGGAGAAATAGGGGGAGAGAGAGGAGAGAGCCCATAATTACGTGTGTCCTATACTGGCAGTAACATCAGATAAATTAACATTTATCCTTTTTTTCCCCAGTACAAATCCTTCCTGCTTCATCAGAAAGCCACATCGCAAAAGGGATTCCTTCCCATATTGATTTCTGGCCTGAAATTGACTTATCTGGCTGTGAAAAAAGCCAGGCCCACCCACAGACACTCCATTCAATGGCTTCTGAGCTTGCATGAATGTCTTTACCAAAGGAAGAAAATGCAGGATATTTACAATCACATTGCAAAAGAAAGCAAAAGGTGGAAAACACGCTTAATGCAGCTGCAAGAAAATAAGATGCATTCTTAAATCCTCAGTGATTGGTCTGCCTTGTTTATGGTAACCCCCAGCACCAGTTGTAAAATACAGGAGTCAGGAATACTCCTGCTTGGATCTTCCGCTCCTCATGGGGATTGGGTACCACCCTTTTTCATCCTTGCAAAAATGAGAAAGTAGAGATAGTTCTGTTTGCACAGATGTTGGTGGTGTGTCCTAGAAGTTAGAGCACTAGTTCTAGGATTCACAAGACCAGGGTTTGAATCCCCACTCAGTTGTGAAACTCTGGACCAGTCACATATTTGTCAAAGTTAATTTGTCATTTTATTTTACACTCCCATCCATCTAGCATGAGTTACTCCTGGCAGCTTACAAACGTAATGCAAACACAGATATAGTGAATCGAGATACCCTATAAACCAAATTTCAACACAGCAAGAAAAACATCAGTAAAAACAAAAGTCAAGGAACAAAATTATTGGGTCGTAAATTTTAAAAGGTGAGAAGTAGCAGCAGACGCCGAGAAAACCGAGCAAGAGAATGACCCTTGACATCCTCTGAATGGATATGAACCTCAACTCCGCCAGCTCAGATTCAGGAAGAGCTTTATGGCAAGAACAAACATTCTTGAGGGTACGCGAGAGTAAAACCAAATTAGAAGATGGAGGAAGGAGTTCACTGGATGAGGAATGACATTAAAGGAGGATATGGCTGAGGAACTCAACCTCCCCTACGGTCACTTAGAGGACCCGGAATAGGCTGGAGTCCCTAAATGTAAGACCAACAGGCTCAAGTGGGGGCTGATGGTGGACAACAACATGTGGTGTGAATGTGGAGAAATACAGAATCTGGCTCATTTGCTGGTCTGCCGATTGCTGCCAGAAACATGCACCGATGAGGACTTAAGTTTGGCCGATGACAAAGCCAAGAATGTGGCTTCATTTTGGCAGTCCAGAGTTTGATCGGGACATGAAAGAAGAATTTTAAAAGATTTGTAGGTAAAGATTTATGTGGGGTGGGGTGGAGGGAGCAGAATATCTCCAAAAGGCCTCTTTGACTAGCTTGGCCTTCATCAGGTTGTGGGGCAGGGCCACCACGGAGAAGGTTCAGTTTCCCATAGAACCCCAATGTGAAGGATAACTCACTTGGGGCAAAAGGCAAGATATCAACATAACAAATGACCAACTCAACTAAATAATAAGATTAATACACTCAAACCAATTGCGCTCCCCCAACCCTTAACAACTCCAAGATGTCCAGTCAATCCTCTCCTCTCCAAATACCAGTCATGAGGCATGATCAACACTCAGCTATTTGAATAATTAGGCATGTTTGTTGTGCTGCTAAGGTTGACTATTAATGAGAAATAAACAACGCAACCAAGGGATTTATTCAGCCTTTCATTTCTTGCCAGTTCGTTTGCCAAGCCGGGGAGGACGATTCTAAAACTGGCAATGCTTACAGTGGCAGAAAGTGAGTGAGGGATGTTTCAAATCAAGCATGGAGAACTTGTCATGGATAATTAGACGGAAAAGGGAGCGAGGAGGAGGAGGAGAAATACCTCTGATAAGGGAAAAGACAAAGCATCCTGGAATGGATCACAAATGGCAAACACCCAAGAAGTCATGTTCATTCCACAGATTCCCAAATGGACGGGTTCCCAACCTAAGGGCCTCAGGCCAGATCTGGCCCACAGCACTATTTCATGTGGCCTTCACCCATCCAAGGGCATTCGAGAAACAAAATGGCCATAGCTTTGAGCTGTTGGGACAAAATGGCCACCCCCAATATGCGGGCAAGGCAAAATGGCTGTCCGGCCCTCGAAACTGACTGAGAGAGCATGACACGGCTCCTGGCTTGAAAAGGTTGGGAACCCCTGCCCAAATGAATTTGAAAATAGGCATCATGTAACAAACATTGGAAGAATGGATCTGGTGTAGTTTGGTGCCAAGAGATTGTGCATTTGTTGTCTAGAACCGTAATCATGGAAGTACGGGGAAATATTGACATACAGGGGCTCATCTTGAAGGTCCCAAGAGCCGTGACCCAGGACTGAGTCTAAAAATCCAGGCAGCTGTTTCAGCCCATACCAGCTCACAAGAAACAGGTCTTTTGTAAAGTCAATGGCACTTGGTAGTCCATTCCCTTCTTCCATGTCACTGTTATTTATTTCTTTTCTATCTTCCCAAACTGGACACTCTCGCACAATTCAGGGATTAAGTCTTTGGACTTACCACACACTTTTTGGTCGAACATTTGAGCGGGGTGGAAAAGGAGCCGATCTGAGATAAGAACATGACCTCTCCTTCCAGGTCTTCGTTTATCTAAAAGGAAAGAGTATAAAAGCAAAAAAAGAAAAAGAAGAAGTGTATTGGAAGGGAACAGTCAACCCTCTCCTTGTATTCTCTAGCTAGAAAACCCCAGAAAAGGTCACCACAAGTTAAAACTGACTTGGCAGCACATCATCTGTGCACTGAACAGGGAGTGATTAGGGTGTCTAACCCTAAAAAATTATATATGTTCCTCCATTTGCCTTCTAATTTCAACTCCCCTCTGGGGATTTGAACCAACAACCTCCTGCTTACAAGGCAAAATTGCAACCTCTAAGCCACAGTGACTCCACTATAAACAGAACTACTTTCGGTAATCTTATAATACAGACCTCTATGTTAACCAGAGAGGATATCATTGCTTAAAAAATAATAATCAGGTTTAAAGAGAAATCCTTAATAGATAAGTGGTTATTGTTTTTGACTATGCCCAAAAGGTACCGAGTTTTATAAAAAATAATTCCCATTTAGGGCTTCTACAGCCTGGATTTTAAAAGCAATGATATCCTCTCTGGTTAACATAGAGTTCCATGTTATAAGATTGCCAAAAGCAGTTCCATTGGTTGTAAAGCTGCTGTGGCTTAGAGGTTGAAATTTTGCCTTGTAAGCAGAAGGTCAGGGTTCGATTCCCCAGGAAGGATGGTGGGAACATATATAATAGCCAAAGACAAGGCAGGTGGAAGGCGCCCATCCTGCTGGCGGCGGAGATTGTTGGGGCAGGGTGGGGGATTGCCCGATTGCTCGATACCTCAGTATGCTGCTGGTTGCAGGGACTCAGTGGTTAAGAAACTCGCCTCAGCAGTTCTAGAACCGGGTACTGCATGACGGTTTGAGCACCTGTCTCTGTCCCAGCTCCTGCCAAACCAGCAGTTCAAAAGCAAGAAATTGCAAGTAGAGAAATAGGGACCACTTGGGTGGAAAAGATCTTGGGGACATGAAAGGCGCCTCATTCGGGCGTCCCCTGAGTGGAGTTTCTCCAGAAAAAATCCTTTCAACCCAGAATAATTTCTGACATGAAATTATCATCATTGAATAACTGAGTTGAAAGAGGCCTTTTTAGCCATCACCACCATGACCACCACCACCACCACCACCATGATGTTTCTTTGTAGAGCTTACCATAGGTTTAAAGGTCACCTCAACTTCGCAAGACATTCCAGCAGACATCGGGCCAGGGGGATCAAAGCTAATGGGGAAAATAAATTAAATCAAAGATTCACATTTACAAATACATTGATGCAGTTTTTATAGCAGCAACAAGAAAAAGCAGTGCTTAGCATTAAAAAACCGCCGAAACAATCACTCATTTTCAACTTACTGTGTCTTGCTGATGCGGTTACAGAGTTGATCTATAGCAGGCTGGTAGCACTTTCATTGCAATTATATGAATTATATCAAATCCTGGGACTTGTATTTTCAGAAGCAGTCTCGGTAGCTCAGTGAGTTGGATGCCAGGGTGCAGAATCAGAGGCTACGAGTTCAATACTCCTTTGTGCCTCCCAGGAGAAGAGGGTGGCAAACCTTACCATTTCATTTACAGCAGAGTTTCTGAGCTCAACCCAAACCAGTGTAAAAAGCTATTAATTGAAAAGTTTCAACCTTTATTTAAGAAAGCCTTGGCCCAAATTGAAGGCATCTACTCCAAACTCAAGCCCACTTTGAACAGCAAATCTGGCTTAAAGGATGTTCCCAGGAAATGAAGATGTGGTTTCTAGTGGACTTTTATTCCGGGTGGCTTAGTGGTTAAGGCACTGAACTTGATGACTAGAAGGTGGCCAGGTCAAAGGTTTGAGACCTGAGTGCTACATTAGGGAGGGAGCTCCTGTCTCTGTACCAGCTCGTGCCAACCTAGCAGTTCGAAAGCAAGAAATTGCGAGTAGATAAATAGGGACCACATCAGTGAGAAGGTAAACAGTGTTCCATGTGCTCTGGTAATGCCTGCCACATGTCCATGGAAACATCTGCAGACAGACAGTGCTGGCTCTTTGGCTATAAACAGAGATGAGCACTGAACCCTAGAGTCAGATATGACTAGCTTTTGAACAAGGGTGACCTTTACCTTTACCTAACTTAAATTGTGTAATTTGCAGTAGCAAATTTCAGATAATACATAAGGCACTGTTCATATGCCCAGTCTTGTGTTAGTTATGCAGGCAGCCGTATGACCAAAGATGCAGCCAGCATCTTGTTAATTAGTTTATTTATTAATTTTATTACATTTTTATACCACCCATCTGGGATATTTCCCACTCTGGACGGTGTACAAAGAATTAAATAAACAACAACTTGGTTTTCCATCATGACTTTCTTGCCATCAGAACTGGAATCCTGGCCAATGTATACACAAAACAATGCATATGTATTTTAAGATTTGGATGGAAACATTATGCAAAACAGATTGGAGGAACTGCGTAAATTAGAAAAAACATTGTATGTTCATGTGTACAAATAACACTGCATCACCAAAACAAATTGTCTGCTACTTGGTCTAATCCATATGTCCTATACTAAATCAAGTGCACTGAATCCAAATCTGAAGTCCAATTCTGCCTAGGATGTCAGGATCTTAAGCTAATTACGCGTATAGATGCGATTGTCCAGTTTATTAACACAGCTGCGCCTACTCAGACTCAAAACAGACTCACTATGACCTGGCTGTACTATCCAATTTGATGGTTTCACACTAGAGACAAGCCCTTGGTCCATCTTGCTTTATATATCTATTTCTGACATCAGCTCACTGACTTGCCCAGACATGCTCGGCCGCTGATGGAACATGCATGCCACCAGGGGACGTGATTCAGCTGAGGTGGCAGCAGGCATAGCAGTAGCTGCAACTGTTACAATGTTTCCATGTAAAAACACCTTAACCAATTACCTACCATCTGAACAGATATAGCACACCTGTAACTAAAATTCTGCATGTGATAGGCAAATTCTGAGTTCAGGCTTGGAATCAGCACACTCGATATCATGTAAATCACATGTGTTATTCCCAGTAGCAAAATTGTTGTTGTGCAGTGTAATCTGCCCCCCCCCCAAAAGGCTCAAATTTCTGCACAAGAAGAAAATACGTCTCACGACCTGACACTGTATAAGGTTGAAAAGAAGCAGCAGGTGAGATTCAGAGGGATGTAACTAAACTGTGGCCGAAATATTTGTATATCTTTTCGCCCCCAATCATTTTATTGTGCTTTTGAGAGCTCAAAGACCACAACCCTTGTTAGAAAGTTGCAGATAGCTGCCAACATGGTTTCCAGAGCATGAAATCCACCACTGCGGAGAGATGATTTGCTCATTTGTAGTGAAGAAGGCGCCGTGGTGCTCATTGGAACATGATAGGAAACATCAGCATCACAAGCCGCTTGATCGTGTTAGGATGATGTTCACTTTTATCTCAGCTTGCAGTAAGTGAGCTCAGTTAAACAGCACCCATTTAAAAGGCAACTGAGAACAGCAGAAGGAGCCAGGGTGGAGGATAAATGATGGGGAGATTCAACAATCGCTATACATGCTAAGGATGTGAATTTTTGTAGCCCTTTCATCTCTTGGAGAAACTGAATCAAATGTCCCTTGTTATCACGTCACATTTAGATTTATTTGCATGATTTTTTCAGGAAATCCTGCAAGATTTCTCAAAAATTTCGTGGCTTTCCCCCTACCCCTCTGGAAGAAATTATGAGCTGTGCAGGATTATTACATTTCCTATGCATGAATCCCATCCTTCCTGTGCAGGATTGAGCTCAAATGGGCAAAGTGGAAGATTATTATCATTTCTGTGCATGAATGCCATCTTTCCTGTACAGGATGGACCAGAAAAGGACAGAACACGGATCAAATTGTACATACTTATTGGGGATTGAGCTACCTCACTTAGAAAGCTAACAAAGTTCAAAAATAAGTCCTTGATTCCATCACATGAATTGGCTTTCTGAAGTGGCCGTGCGTCTCCTGTTTGTACAGAGATGACCTGTAGATTCCAAATTCTGAAGCTAACACATGCCATGACTTATTTCCCACCCTTCCCATGTCGCCTGTGCCACAAACCAAGCCCAAAGTACTCTGGTGTTTACTTACAGAACTGTAATAAAATCTTTCAGATGTTTGCTGACTCCAACCAGCTTGCAATAGTTAATGGCATAGAAAGCGTTGATTAGGACAACCTTCTTTTTATAGGTTTTTCCAATATCAAAATCCTGGAAGGAATGAGAAAGCATGCCTAGTTAATTAAATTAAAGATACAGGCTCTATAGGGCAAGACGTTCCGTGTGGACATGTGGCAGGCATGACTAGACACAGGAGTGCACGGAACGCTGTTTACTCTCCCACCAAAGTGGTAGTAAAGGTAAAGGTTTCCCTTACTCGAAAGCCAGTCATATCTGACTCTAGGGTTCAGTGCTCATCTCTGTTTCAAAGCCAAAGAGCCAGAGATAGGTGCTCAATCTGTCATGCAGTACTCGGGTCTTGAACTGCCTTATGAATTACCTGAAATTTGCTACCATAAATTACACAATTTAAATTCCAGCTAACAAAGCGATTTCTTTACTACTGAGCCCCAGCCCTGATAAACACATGCTCCTGCCTTGACTATTGCTGACATTAGCATCAGCCCTGAGCAAAATCAAACCACAATTATTCATTGGAAACTCTGGCCTTTGAGGATTGTGGTCTGTGCAGGTTTTACCACAATGGGTTTCGTGTCCTCAGGTTTCAATTTTCAATGGTTTTCATTTTAAATTGCCCCAATTTCACATTCTGAACTGCTTTATATGGCTTTGTAACCTGACCGTGAGATCTCAAGGTAGAAGGTGGGCCAGAAATGTTTTTGATATATAAATAGAAGCAAGGTGCTCTAGCATTTGTAGGCACTAACTTAGAAGAAAAAATGCTCACTTTTTTTCCAACCAGGAGAGCACATCTTCTCGAAAAAGGAGCATGTATTTACAGGTAGCTTGGGGGAAGTGCTGACAGGGACCCCGCGCCACACCTACCTTGAAATGAATGATGCTTGGCTTGCTATAAAAGGGGTGACCTTTAAATTCACGCCCGCAGACCCGAGGATTGCGTATGACACTGCTAGGCAGCTTTTCCGGATCTGAGGCCAACAGCCCCTTCCCCGGTCCTGATATCCCATGAAACCTCGAATCGGTTCTGTCCTCTTGTACCTATGGGATGTAAAACAATATTCCAGAGAGGTGTGGAAACCAACCAACCAACCAGCCAGCCAGCCAGCCAGCCACCCAACCACTTTATTACAGCCTACAACCAATACAGTGCAACAAAAGGTAATTTTTAAAAATTTAAATACAGTACTTAAAACATAGTTAAAATGTACTAGCTAAAAAACATATCTATTCAAAATTAAAAGAGACAGAATAAAATCAAATTTTAAAAGTACCCAAAGCTGCTAATTTTCAGGGGAAGCGCAGCATTGCCGGTCTACCACCTTCAGATGTACCAATTCAGATGTACATCTGAATATGCAAATTTCATAATTTTTTAAAAAGGTATTTAAAACTCTGTCTCATATTCATAAGTTTAAGATGAACTTCTTAGCAGTGAGTGGCCTTAGGGAGATGCAGCCCAAACCCAATCTAGTCAACACCCTGTATTTAAAATATTAATGGTTTTTTTGTTTTGTTTGGGGGAGCCTTCAGAGGAATCAAAATAATGTTTTTCCTTGTCCCCCCACCCACCCAAACTGCTGTGATCTTCCATGCTAAATAAGTTAACAGAGACAACACACAATTGTCTTTTAGTTTTTAAAAAATGGTTCATAATAGAATTGGGTTGTTTTTTTTTTTTTGGATGGAGCAAAGAAACTGGGAAATAGAGGGCTAAAATATTTTCTCAACGTAGCGATTTTTCAGTGGGGCAAAATTTTATGGAAGTCTTTTCCCCTTATCAGATGACCGGATAGTTCAGTGGTTTAGGTGTCTGGTTGCAAAGCTAGAAGTTGGGAGTTCGATTTCCTATTTTGCCTCCGGGGAGAAGAGCCGACCCATGTAGCCTTGGGTAAACTGCACAATCCCAAAAGCTCCCCCTAGAGGAAGGGGAGGGGAAAACCACTTCTGTGTCTTCTCTACCTAGGTAAAGGTAAAGGTTTCCCTTGCTCGAAAGCCAGTCGTATCCGACTCTAGGGTGCAGTGCTCGTCTCTGTTTCTAAGCCGAAGAGCCAGCGCTGTCTGCTTCTGCAGACGTTTCCGTGGTCATGTGGCAGGCATGACTAGACACCGGAGCGCACGGAACGCTGTTACCTTCCCACCGAAGTGGTCCCTATTTATCTACTTGCAATTTCTTGCTTTCGAACTGCTAGGTTGGCAGGAGCTAGGATGAAGACGGGAGCTCATTTCCGTCCTGCAGTACTCGGGAATCGAACTGCTGACCTTCCGCTTCCCAGTCAGCGTCTTAGCAACTTGAGCCACTGCAGTACCTACTTGAGCCACTGCACTACCTAGAAAACCCTGGAAAGAGTAACTGAAAGTCAGAACTGACTTGACAGCTTGTAATTACAGTTATTATTTTCTCTCATCATTCTGCATAAACTTCAAGAAACAAAACAAAACAAAACCACAAAAAAAAAATCATTTTGGTGGAAGTTTTGGACTTTGCTTGACAGTTTCACCATGTGTAAACTTTACCTGCCATAGGATGGAAACACTGTGGGTGCCCCAAGGCTGTCTTGAACACATTAAAGGACGGTTCTTCAAAAAGGGAACCACCATGATAATCGACAAAGCAAAGGCTGGGCAGTTGGCCAAAATGGAAAATGCATGACAAACTGCAATTTACGTTCTTTTTGTTGTTGCTATCTGTAATGTTACTCTGCCTTGCCATGTGTCTGGCTGAACATCAATGCCGAGTGTTGGGTGGTGGTAAATAACCTGACTCCCTAAAGGGACCAATAGTTACAGGCAGATGAGCCCCTTTAGGTGGGGTGATGGCCCCCTCAGTGGAGGAAATGCCACTGGAAACCATCGTATTGGGCCCAATGGCAAAATGAGCAGAGGAGGAACTCTGATGCCCAACGGTCATGGAGGCGGAAGAGGCCACACCAGATGGACTGGCTGGGAAGGCACACCTTGTCCATATCCTCAAGGCTGCGGCAGTCCATTGCAGTCCTAGTGTTAAATCCTGCCTGTCTCATTTCATGTGTACCACAGGAGATGGCTCCATGATCATAGTGTGTGGGTCACTTCATGGCAAGCTGGGATCCACCTTAAACAAATTCACGCCAATGGCATTTTTCCTGCTTCAGGAAAAAAATGCCTTCTTGGATACGAGTTGCAGCCTACGATGAGTCTGCCTTTGCCAGATTTATGGCTTCAGTTAAGAGTATGCAGATGTGTGCTGCTATCTTTAAAATGCTTTGTAAACAAAACAAAAAAAACCCAGTAAATCCTTTTATGGATCTTCTACAGAACATGTAAGTTGGCCCACACTCGCCCGCCTAGGTCTTACGTGACACAGAATGCATTGATCCCTGGCTCTCTCCTTTGTTAATTTGGGACCTCCAGTCTTTTAATTGTGATCTCAAGGGCTGCTCTGTCACCTTTCTGGCACAAGATGAAAAGAGGATTCCCTTTTCCCCCCACCTGAAACCATCTCTCTCAGCAACTCAACAAAACGTCAACTTGAGTTGTTAAGGATCAAAGTTGCCTGCAAACATGAACTGATATGTGTCTCCGCTGATCTGTGAATCAAGGCTAAGTGGGATAATTCTCCTCAAGTGAAGGGAACAAACGCTTTGAAAATCATGTCAGATTTCTGCTTGGTTGGCCAGCCATACTCTAATGCAAAAGTTCTCAACCTTTTAAAGCCAGGGGCCGGGTCGCACTCCCTCAGACAGCTTTGGGGGCCAGAGGGCCATTTTGCCCTTCCTCCGCCAAATGGCACTTCCAGGTGTGGTTGAAGCAGTGGGAGGCCCCACATGAAATGGTGCCATGGGCTACATCTTGCCCATGGGCCTCAGGTTGAGAATCCCAGCTCTAATGAGAGTTTTGGCAAGCAGAACTAAGAGAAAAGGAGTGAAGTTTTCAGAACGCAAGAGAAACATCACTGCTGGAACCAAAATGATGCACTGAATCAGTTACTTTTTAGTTTTTGGAGCATCAGCGCATTTGAAATAAGAAGGCTATGCCCAACACCTTACTCTAGACTAGTGTTTTCCAATCTTTGGTTTTGGGGCTTCAATTTCCAGATGCTTACATCAGTACATTGGCTGATCAGTGCTTTTGGGAATTGATGCCCAAGGGCCAAAGGTTGGGGAACAGAGGCCCTAAACCATTGGCCCTCAAACTTGGCTCTCCTGCTGATCAGGGCTTCTGAGAATTTAAGTCCAAGAACATCTGGAGAGCCAAGTTTGAGGAGCTATGCTCTAGACTAGGGGTCTGGGAACCTGGCTCTCCAGATGTTCTCTAGGACTTCAATTTCCAGAAGCCCAAGTCAGCACTCCTGCTGATCAGAGCTTCTGGGAATTGAAGTCCAAGAACATCTGGAGAGCCACGTTTGAGGACCCCCTGGTCAAGACTGATGGCTGATTTCCTCCTTGATGAAGGGTAGGAATATCTTTCAATCAATCCAAGAAGGAAGCAATGAAATAAAAAATAAAGCTGAAATGTTGAAGTCTTAACCTTGGAGACGTGAAATTCCTGGTCCCAAATCCCGGAAAACTCTGGTTCGGCTAAAGTCATGCTCTGTTCTTTCTCTTCTTCCTCTTCCTCTTTGCTTTCTGGAGCCATCTCTTGGCAACTTTCCTTGGTGACACTTTTGCCATCAAAGGAATCGCAAGACGAAAAGGCACGCCAAGGTTTCTACAGCAAAAGAAACATAACCGAGCGTAAGTCCTAAATCCAAGCCAGGTTGCAGTAAGTCAGTTTGGACTAGACCCAATGGTCGAAGCGCCATTCTGCTGCTCCTAGGATGCTCTCTGGAGGAATAAATCATAGGATTTTCAATCCATCCACTTAAGGTAAAGGAATGCTGCTACCTTTCCCACCAAAGTGGTACCTACGTATCTACTTGCAATTTCTTGCATTCAAACTCCTAGGTTGGCAGGAGCTGGGACTGAGATGGGAGCTCACTCCATCATGCAGCACTTGGGTCTTGAACTGCCAACATTCCAGTCATCAACCTCTAAGCCACCATGGCCCACTCTGTTCTCTTATCTATGCTTAAATGCTAAACTTGCCCCCTTCACTTTTACTCACTTGAGCGATCGTGGCCACCGAATCGTCACATGCTTCTTCTATATATCGCCAGGTTTTCAGGCGCCATCGTTCAGCATCAGAAAGCTTATCTGGGTGTTTCGCCGTTCGTGGACGCATCTGCTTATCCAACTTCTCCTGCTGTGCTTCTTCTTTCAAAATCTGAGTGACAATTTCTAGTTTCCTTGCTTTCTGTTGTTCCAGAAATTCCCTGGATTTAAAGCAATGTCCGGCAAATGAAGAAGAGCAAGCCTTAGAGCCGTGATGCCGAACCTTGGCACTCCAGGTGTTCTTGGACATCAATTCCCAGAGGCCCAAGTCAGCAACTCCTGCTGATCAGGGCTTCTGGGAACTGAAGTTCAAGAACATCTGGAGTGCCAAGGTTCACCATCACATCCTTAGAGCAAAGCGTCTATGTTGCCTTAAAGTTCTCCCTTGCTCAAAAGCCAGTTGCGTCCAACTCTAGGCATTGGTGATCATCTCCATTTACAGTCAAAGAGCACTGTCTACATCTGCAGATGTTTTTAGTAGTCATGTGGCAGGCATGACTAGCCATTATGCCTCCCGAGAGAAGAGCCAGCCTATGTAGCCCTGAGGAAGCTGCACAATCCCAAGAGCTCCCGCTAGAGGAAGGGAATGGTGTTTATGTCCATGTGGTGGTGGGGATGTTGAATCAATTGAACATGTTCTCCTCTTCTGCTCATTCTATAGGGATACCCGTGCAGAATTAATAATCCCTCTGCTGCGCCAATGCACAGGAAAATTGCCTGCCCAACAAGTTTCCTTCCTACTCCAGGATAGTAGTACAGTGGCCCCTTGAATAACAATGTTACTTGGTTCCCCGAGTAGCATCGCTATATGAATAATGTCATTATTCGAATAACGACAAAAAACATCATTATTCGAATAACGATGGTAAAAATGCCGTCATTATTCAAATAACGACGTTTTTGTCGTTATTCAAATAATCACACTGGGAGCGTCGTAGCGTCGTTAATAGAAAATGTCGCTATTTGAACATGTCATTAATCGAGGGTCCACTGTATTGCCATCACGTGCAAAGTGGCGGGGTTTTGTGTGAAGGCTCGTAGGATACGCTGGCCGCTGACTAGGTAGTCCAGTGTGGCTCTACAAGTGAAACTCGGAAAATTAGAATATCGTGCAAATGTTCAATCATTTCACTTAAAAGGTGAAACAAATATATGAGATAGACTCACTACATGCAAAGCGAGAGATGTCATGCCTTAATTCGTTATAATTGTGACAATCATGGAGTATAGCATACATGAGATTATGTGATGATTATGGGGCACATGAGATTGGGGGGTTGGGGTTTTCATAAGCTGTAAGCCATAAGCATCAATATTATAACAAAGTAAGACTTGAACTATCTCACTTTGCATGTAATGAGTCTATCTCATATATTTGTTTCACCTTTTAAGTTGCATTACTGGACTGAATGAACATTTGCACGATATTCTAATTTTCCGAGTTCCACTTGCACTGAGCAGCTGATCTATATTATTTTATTAGGTTCTCTCTTCACCATTGTCATTACTGGTTTGGCTATAATTTACTGAGTTTTAGTAAATTACAACTGCAGCAGAGAGCATATTATATCCTTGTAACGAGGCTACCCCTCTTCTTTCATTGTAAACATTAGCATTTATTTTCACGATATTAGGTTTTCGTTATTATTAATGGGTTTTAGTAATATAAGATAGGCAGCCTGCTGTTATATGTCAATTCTCAGTAGGTTTTTAGTAGTATAGGTTTTTTTAAATTGCCTCTGTCCAGTCTAGCTTAGCATGTGTTGTTTAGGCTTTTGTGTTCTTGTTATGCTGGACATGGACTGTAAATAAAACTTAATTGAATTGAATGGGAAACCCAGTTGTGTATTCTCAATCTAAAAAAAACCCTAGAAAGGGCCACTGAAAGTCACAATTAACTTGACAGCATGCACTTTAACAACAACATAGAGGCAGATTCACACAGCTCCAGTTTAGAGAACTGACACACTGTTTTGACTCCTTTAAAAGAGGAATGAGAATGCCTCCAAAACACACACACACAAACACACTAACTTACTTCTTCTTCTTCTCGAACTCCATCTGTTGTTTCTGGAGGAAAACCACTCTGGTGCTGTTGAGCCCTTGGGCCTGGATGCCTTCCTTTATCTTCTCCTCTTGCTGTAGGGTGTGAGCAGCTTTGGCTTTGTCCAGGACACGAACCTTTTGCAGATGTTCCTGTGCACAGATATTCCACTTGTCATAACCCTTGTTTCAGCCATCAATGGTTGTTGTTTTCAACCATCGATGGTTGTCACAAAGGAAGTCTACATTTAATGTACATATTTAAAGAGTATGTATATAGCTAACCTGACCACCCTGAGGACTAACGGTCTTGTGTGGCGAAGTCCACAGGGAAGGGTGATGGTCCTCAAGTGGATTAAATCCCACTTGAATCCCTCTTGATGGAGGGCAGCAGCTTTATCAATACTGGCCTGGGGCTGAGGAGGACTTTGTGCACCAAAAGGGCTCAGGACCAAAAAATGACTCGCAGAACTGGATCAGTGGTACTATGGGCACCACACTGTGATGCAGAAAGCAGATGAAAGGCCACTGCATTATATTCTCAGGATTATCTTCATGGCTGATGGCCATGAGGATCGCCAATATTTGGATTCGGAAGAAGAAGTACAGTAAAACCTTGCATAAAGAGTGCCTTGCTTAGAGACTAACTCACTTAAAGAGCAGAATTTTCTCTGAAAGGTCACCTCACTTAACAACTAAAACCAACCAAAAACTCGCTTAACAACTAAATCGGGGTTCGCAATCCCCCACACCAGAAGTCACAATTGGTCACTTACAATGGTGTTTCGCTTACAGAGCAATCTCACTTAAAGAGCAAACCCATGGAACACATTATGTTCTTTAAGCCAGGTACCACTGTATATAGATTGATTGCTATGTTGATAGATTGCTATATCTATAGATCGATCGATACTTCAATTGACAGATAGAAAGAGACAGACTCTCTCTTTTGCATAACTAATGGATGTTAATTTGAGAGCCCTTCTGGTGCAATGGTTAAGGTGTGCTACTGCAACCAAAACTCTGCTCATAATCTTAGTTCGATCCTGATGGGGATCAAGGTTGACTCAACCTTCCATTTCTTCTGAGGTCAGTAAAATAACCACCCAGCCTGTTGGAAGCAGGATTACCTAGTGAACCACTCAGAGAGTGCTCTAAGTGCCTTGGGGCAGTATATAACTAATTGTTATTGGGATTACTCTTTCAAGACCAAATCCTTTCCACATACTTTGCGTTCCAAATGAGATAGCTAGCAATGATGCATTGTTCACTGGAAAAATAAATTGGTCTTTTGGCTGCTGTGGTGGTTGCAACTAAGCTTAGAAGGAATAGAGGGGCCCAAAAGGAATAGAGCGACATACAAATCTAATAAATGAAATGAATAGAATAGAATATTAGATTTTAGCTTTAGTCCCTCAAAAAAAGTCCCTGGACTTGGATCCTATGAGCCTTGACTCCACAACACCACGGGCTGTGACATTTGGAAACTAGCATTAATTGGCAATTTCGCTCTACCACTCATGGGCTCTCTCTATCTTTCTCTGCTGTCCATTCTCATGAAACTTGTAAGTACCCGATGAGAATCGATGTTTTGCTTCAGAGATAAAACAGTCTCCATCCTCTTTTGCATGTGCTCCTGGTCTTTCCGTTGCTCATCCGCTTCCTTCTCATGGACCCTGTGGGAAGAACGCAGCTAGATAAATCCACAGCTGTTCCTAAAGCAATCTCACAATGGAAGGTCAAGCAGGGACTCAGCAGGGAGCATCACACCCAAGTTTGGCTCCAGGTGAGTGGAAAACACAGGATGCTACTTTCCCACATCAAAGTCTCTACAATTTGTACAAACTCTCTCTCTCTGCACAGATTTGGGGCCCTTTGCCTTTTGAGGAACAAAATATGCATGGAAATTCACATAATAGATTCCCTCCCAACAAACAGAACCAACACTTCCCTATCCCGAAGCAACAGACATTACTATAAAACAGGGGTATCCAACCTTTTCAAGCCAGGGGCTGGGTCACACACTCTCAGTCAGCTTTGAGGGCCGGACAGCCATTTTGCCCCGCCTGCACGATGGGGGTGGCCACTTTGTCCCAACAGCTTCAAAGGGGTGGCCATTTGGTGTATCAAATGCCCTTAGAGGGGTGGGGTGGACCACATGAAATGGCGCCATGGGCTGGATTCAGACCATGGGCCTTAGGTTGGAAACCCCTGCTATAAAGTGTTATTTACACAATTTTGGTGAATTTATGCTTTCTATTTTTCCTCCTCTTCTCTTTTCCAGAGTGTCATATAATACCCTGGCTGGCTGGCAGAATAAACCACATACTGTATATACTCAAGTAAAAGCCGAGTTTTTTAGCCCCAAAAATGAGCCCCAAAAAGGAGACTCGGATTGTACTCTGGTCAATGACCACAAGGGCTCCAGAACCATGCCAGATTGAGATGTGCCAACAATTTAATTAATTTTATAATATTTTTATGTACTGTATTTTGATTATAGAAACTCACTAGCAGCTGCTGCATTTCCTACCCTCGGCTTATACTTGGGTCAATCTACTTGCCTGGGTTTTCAGGTCAAAATTAGGTACCTCAGTTTATATTCGAGTCAGCTAATACTTGAGTATATATGGTAACAATTACACTTATATATACTGCCCCATAGCACTTAAAAGTAATCTCTGGGCAGTTCACAAGGAAATTTTTAAAAATATTTATATATTAACACAGCTTTTATATTTATTAACACAGCTGCGCCTACTCATCTTTAGCTCAAAACAGACTCACTATTGCCTAGCTGTACTACCCAATAAGATGGTTTTGCACTAGAAACCAGTCCTTGGTCCATCTCGCCTTGTATACCTATTTCTGACATCAGCTCTTTGACTTGCCCAGATATGCCCGGTAGCTGCTGGAAAATGCATGCCATCAGGGGACGTGATTCAGCTGAGGCGGCAGCAGGCCTAGTGGTAGCTGCAACTGTTATAATGTTCCCATGTAAAAATACATTAACCATTACATTTGAATAGCTATAGCACGCCTATAACTTAAAATCTGTACGTGATAGGCAAATTCTGAGTTCAGATTTGGAATCAGTACAATCGATATCATGTAAATCACATGTGTTATTCCCAGTAGCAAAATCGTTGTTGTGCAGTGATATCAAACAGTAAGTCAACACTTCATGGGAAGAATGGCTGAAATCCAAATGCTTACCATAGTAAAGTCACGACTAAAGTAGGCCCATTGAATCAATGGAGATTAGAGAGGAGTTGGCTCATGAAATCCCCACTGATTCTATTGGCTTATTCTAGTTGTGACTTACTATGTTAAGCAACAAGGTTTCAGCTCCTGGGTCTAACTTAGATGTGTTGTATATAGAACCACCTATTTAGGGATCATAAATATATATATTTTTTAATTTCAGTAGTTGCCACGAAGACCTGCTCTTCAAAGACCCCATCGGCTATTTCATGTATGCAAAAGACACATCAGTAGCAAACCTTCTCAGACTGTGTTTCAGAAACTGGACTGCCTTTTCGTGGTTCTTCTGAGCATCTTGCAACGCTCTGGGCAAACTCTCTTCATAATCCCTCTTAGCTTCCTGTATTTTTCTAAAAAGAAAGAAAAAAAGGAGAGAGTTCCGAGTATGTTTGTATTTAAGGGAATCTATGCTTTAGCTAGGGGACCGCGATGGTTTAGTGGTTAAGATGCTGAACTTGATGGTCGGAAGGTCAGAAGGTCAGCAGTTCAAGACCCAAGTGCTGCACGACAGAGTGAGCTTCCATCTCTATCCTAACTCCTGTCAACCTATCAGCTCAAAAGCAAGAAATTGCAAGTAGATCAATAGGTACCACTTGGGTTTCGGTACCTGAGAGCTGCAGTTGGGGATATGAAAGGAGCCTCATTCGGGCGTCCCCTAAAAATCCTTTCAATCCAGAGTAATCTCTGACATGAAAACAAAAACCACTTTGTTGGGAAGGTAAAAAGTGTTCCGTGCACTCTGGTGTTGAGTCATGCCTGCCACAAGTCCCCGGAAATGTCTGCAGACGCAGATAGCACTGGCTTTACCTTTACCTATGCTTTAGCTGTTGAATTAGAAAGGTCATAGCTGGGATCAGAGGTCAGTATTCTGTATCATCTGGTAAAGTCCAGATCTTAGTGAGATTTTTAAAAAAAGATTTGGAAACTACCAAGTTCTGCTTGGAAATACGAAGGCTGAGCTGAGTTTGGAAGGACCGTGGGTACTCCTGATGAAGGCAGACAGACAGGGAACAAAATTCAAATGCAAAAGTGGTCATCATAATGACAGTGATGCTCTAACTCCGTCCTGCTGTCTGATGACGCAGGAACGAATGGAAGGTCTACGAACCTTATCACTTTCCCCTCACCATCTGCCTTCATGGGGAGCTCTCCAAGGTCCTGCAGAGAACTTCCCTTGCAGGCTATAATTAGTTACTCTAAAACTGTGGCTTCCTGGAAAACTAATTCATTACATAACTTAACCGGGCTGCTCATCACATGGTCATTACATTCTGTTGCTTGGTTGTGGTGGTGTACCTCTCTCCAATTATGATGAAGGAGATCTTTGGAAGCATTCACACAACCAGCCTATATACCGAGTTTACCTCTCACTGGCCTGCCACTGATGGTTCAGCACTTGTGATCGGTCCTTCTGTTTCTGAAGCCGCTCCTCAGCTTGTTCTTGACGCTTCCATTCGTGTTCCCCTTCTTCCTGCTTGATCTGTTTCCGAAGCTCCGAAAAATTGCCTTGTTCAATTTCAATCTTCCACATCTCAAGCCTGGTCGATGTGCAGACGGGGAAGGGGGGGGGGGGAAAGGGGAGAGCCGTAATGAACAAAGATGGCCAGCCAACTGGTGTTTGGCCAACTCATTTGCTCACTCCGAAGTAATTTATCCGCTAGGAGATTCATCCTCCTGCTAAATCCCCTGAAGAAGCTGCTTACAATAAAACACCAAGAAAAGTGAGGATTTGCAAACTACAGATAATAAAGTCACGAAGGCGTAAGCAAGACCAGATCTCGCAGCCTGAGAGCAAAGCTTATTTTATAAAGGCAAGCATTTTCTTGATGAATAAAACCAGCTTTAGTTCCCCATTTGTGAAATTTGAAGCTTCACAAAGCCTGAGATCAATGCGTCTTAGGATAGGGTTGGGTGCTTCAGAATCCGGGGATCAAAATTACAAAATTTAAACCGCACTGTTCAGGGAGGCATTCGAAGACTATTACCAACATCCAGGGGCTGCGGGGGCTTAGTGGTTAAGATGCTGAAGGTCAGCAGGTCGAGACCCAAGCACAGCACAACAGGGTGAGCTACCATCTCTGCCCTAGCTCCTGCCAACCTAGCAGTTCGAAAGCAAGAAAGTGCAAGTAGATAAATAGGTATCACTTTGGTAGGAAAAGTAAACAGTGTTCCATTACAATCACATATCAGATTTATGTAATAATTATTATTATTTATGTAATAATAATAAAAATTATTAAATACAAATTAAGTATTCTTCTTCTTCTTGTGCTGTATCCGATTCCAAATATTGGCGATCGTCATGGTGATCAGCCATGAAGACTGTCCTGCGAATATAATGCTGCGGCCTTTCATCTGTCTTCCACATCGCAGCATGGCACCCGTACCACTGATCCAGTTCCGTGAGTCACTTTCTGGTCCTGAGCCCTTTGGGCATGCAAAGTCCTCCTCAGCCCCAGGCCAGGATGGATGAAGCTGCTGCCCTCCATCAAGTAGGATTAAAATGGGATTTAATCAATTGGGGACCATCACCCTTCCCTGTGGACTTCGCCAAGACCACTATTCCTCAGGGTTAACCACTGTCTGATGCTCAGCATTGAGTCACTGGCAGTATGGTCTACTCTATTACCATAGCAAGATAACCTGGCCAGACAAGTAAGTTAAGTATACATTAGTTATACAGTACTGAGAAGGAGGCTTCTAATTATCTAGCCTCCCCATGTTGTATCATTCTAAGTTTTAGACCTTAACTCATCTGCCTACTTATTAATTAAATACTCCCCTGTCCTTCCCAAAGAGAAAACCTTTAAGTGATGGCTAAATGTGCCCGTTCGCCTTAACGGAGGTAAGGAAAAGATCACCAGAATGATCAATCTTTGCGCCATCTCTCCTTTCCCTCTTGCTTCCACTTACAGATTTTCATTCAAGAGTGCCGTGAATTTCAACGCGAGGCCTTTTTCGTACCCCAATTCTTCATGCAAACGCTGAAGCCTCGCCTGGAGGCGGAAAAGGGCAGCACTAAATCAGGGGAGGGGGAGATAAAAGAATAAGAAAAAAAAGGAGAAAATTGGAAATAATGAACCTTCAAAACCTGACACATTAGGGAGGGGGGAAACCACAAAAGTGCCTTGAAGGGTAAAAGGTTATGTTTTAAAGAATCCTGCCAGTTTGTATTAACGAAATGCCTTTCCGTGACATTCCCTAAACTAGGGGTGCCCAAACTTTTTAGGCTGCGGACCAGTCACATGGTTTACTATGGCCTAGGGGTGCATTTTACTTCTGCTTCCGGGAGCAACGAGGGCTTTGGGGGCCGGATGAATTGGCGCTGGGGGTCAGATCTGGCCCCTGGACTGTAGTTTGGACACCCCTGCCCTAAACCATCTGTTCTTTTTAAAAACGTCCACAAGGCAATAATGAAGATTATTTCTGAAGACTTTGCAGCCTTTGTTGAAGAGTTTGGTGAGAGAGAGAGAATAACAAAGAGACTGTATTTCAACAGAGACCTTGGTTTACAATGATTGTTAGATCATTTATGTTGCTTTTGTATTCTAGATATTATATTTTGCATTGTGTAAACCACTTTGAGTTCCCTTAGGGGAAGAAAAGCGGTATACAAATCTAAATAATAATAATAATAATAATAATAGTAATAATAATAATAATAATAATAATAATAATAATAATAATAATAATAATAATAATAATAATAATAATAATAATAATAATAATAATAATATCCCTCCCCCCAAATATTAAGGAATTGTTTTGCCACCAGCTTTGAACTTCAAGCACTTGAACTGGGCCTGGGGATTAATATATTCACTTTGTTCAGACATCCCTGATCTTGTGCCTTCCCGGTTTGTTGGACTACAACTCCCATTTTCCGTAGCCCTCCACTGTGCTGGGAGCTGTAGGCAAACAGATTTTTTGGGGTCCCCCCCCTTTCTGTGCATCTCTTGAGGGTACTTCTTCCTTGTTCAGGCTAGATGTGAAACTGCCAAAATGAAGGTATGCAAGAGCAAAACCAAATTAGAAGGTGGCGAAAAGAGCTCTCCGGACAAGGAACAACAATAAAGGAGGATATGGCTGAGGAACTCAACTTCCCCTATGTCACTTGGAGGACCCTGAATAGGCTGGGGGTCGGAGTTCTTAATTGTAAGAAGCCGGGCAACTCTGCTAGTATGGTATAAATCAGTGGTGCCCAAACGACGGCTCACGGCCAGATCCAGCCCCCGACACCAATTTATCCGGCCCTCATCGCTCCCGGAAGCAGAAGTAAAACACGCCATAGTTCGGGCGCTTCTGGTTTAACCAAAGAAAATGGCAGCCTAAAATCTATCTCATCCTGTTGCGAAACATATCTGTTGCTAAACAGATTGCCAGGCGTGTTTTACTTCCGCTTCCGGTGGGAGGAACCACGTGACTGGCCCATGGCCTGAAAAGTTTGGGCACCCCTGGTATAAATAAATCCAGGGAAAGGTAAGACAATGCAAACAAGAGTTATTTTTACATACATGTTGCCAGAGGCCTTTTGACACTCCATTTCTCGCTCCACCTCTCGTATCTGTGTTGCCAGCACCTCAATCCGGGATTGGCAGGACATGAGTTCCCCCCTGGAAAAATGAATAATCTACCATCACTTAGGGGTCTGGGTTTGTTTCTTCATCTCAGTCACCTTCCCTTGATAGGATCTAAGCCCTCAGGTTTGTCAAGCGCTGGCTTTTATTTATCATGGGATTAGCATCTGGATCTGAGAGAGTGGCTTAGTGGTTAAGATGCTGAACTTGACAACCAGAATGTCGGCAAGTCAGCAGTTCGAGACCCGAGTACTGCATGACAGAGTGAGTGCCCATCATCTGTCCCAGCTCCAGCCAACCTAGCAGTTCGAAAGCAAGAAATTGCAAGTAGATAAATAGGTACAGCTTCAGTGGGAAAGGTAACAGCATTCTGTGCACTCCGGTGTCTAGTAATCCCTGCCACATGACCATGGAAAGCTAGCCCCCTTCCCACAAAATGACAAGCCTCGCATTTTGTTCTAGATCAGGGTTCCTTAAACCTGGCTCTCCAGATGTTCTTGGACTTTATTTCCCAGGTGTGCTTGATTTCAGCTTCTGGTAATTGAAATCCAAGAGTACCTGGAGAGCTAAGTTTGAGGAAACCTGTTCTAGATCATTCTAAAAGTGTTGTTTTTTCATTGTTGTTGTTGTTGGCTGCAGCTTGTATCCGAGAATTGGCGTGATTTTGTTTCAGGTGGATCCCAGCTTGCCATGAAGCAAGCCACACACTGTGATCACGGAGCCATCTCCTGCGGCACGTATGAAATGAGACATGCAGGATTTCACACCGGGACTGCAATGGACCGCCGCAGCCTTGAGGATATGGACAAGGTGCGCCTTCACATCCAGTCCATCTGGTATGGCCTGTTCCGCCTCCATTACCATTGGGAATCAGAGTTCCTCCTCCGCTCATTTTGCAATTGGGCCTCATTTATTTATCGTATGATGAATATCTACATTGATGTTGATAATAACAACAAGCACAAATTGTTACAGATGAAGCTTTTCAATAGCTTTCAAACTTGGATGTGGAACTCTAGCCAGGAACTTGAGATGGCCGTTGGACCCAATAGGATGGTTTCCAGTGGCATTTCCTCCACTGAAGGTTGTTCACCTTGCCTAAAGGTTGTTCATCTGCCCGTAGCCATTGGTTATTTACCACCGCCCAACACTCGGCGTGTAAGTAATTGTTGTAAGTCACCCAGAATGGGAACATATCCCAGATGGGTGGGATATAAGGAGGAGATACATAATGTAGAAGAGGCAAGATTTGAACTCACATCTCCAAGTAATGGTTTCAAACTCCGATCCACACCAGTTTTCTATTTTATCTCTCCTCTCCTGAAAGCAATTTATTTCTAGGACTGGGGTTCCCAAACTGTGGCCCCACACACTTCCAAGGGCATTCGAGAAACAAAATGACCACCCCCTTGTAGCTGTTGGATCAAAATGGCCACTCCCATCATGCAGGCAGGGCAAAATGGCCATCCAGCCCTCAAAGCTGACTGGGAGAGCATGACCCGGCCCCTGGCTTGAAAAGGTTTGGGAACCCCTGTTCTAGGAGGACTTGAAAGCACCGGCAGCTGCTTTACACAAATGGCCACAGGTAGGTAGACTCTCAGCCTAACAAGAAGCCTGTGTTTTTCTACCTGAAATGCCAGCTCGATAAGCAATTTTTCCCTGGTATAAAAGGTGAAACTGACCTGTTTAGCTGAATCATCATCTCCTTCTCTACGGCTAGCTCGTCGAGTTTATCCATGTTCCTGCATAACTTGCGGACGTGAACCCGGTCTGCGTAGTTCATGGTTCTCTGGCTGCCCCTGGGGATCAGTTCCTGTAAACTTTCCCTTTGGGCCAGAAGGAGGGGGAAAAAAGATTTCAGAATCCACATATACGTAATTATGTCAGAGAGTCAACAAAACTAAGATGTTGTAGCACTTTAAAGACTAACTGCTGTATTTTAATGTTAGCTTTTGTGGATCACGTCCCCTTCATCAGATGTAGGAGTGAGACTTCATGGCGTCAATTTATACATCTCATGTACAGAGTGATGGGTTAGCATAACAGAGAAGTATACAAATCAATATGGGTTTTTACAACTGGTAATCTGCAGGTGATCTCTGGTTGTTATTTGGATTAGTTGTGCATTTAGCTGTTGAATTGAAAATAGTAAGAGGATACAAGACAAAGTAATTATATATTTATGAAACAGCCATCAAAACAGGGAAGAACATCTAGGCACACTTTAGCCCAACCTTTTCAAGCCAGAGGCCAGGCCACGATTACTCAGTCAGCTTCAAGGGCCAGACGGCGATTTTGTCCTGCCGGCACGATGGGGATGGCCACTTTGTCCCAAAATCTTCAATGGGAGGCAGCCACATGAAATGGTGCCATGGGTCGGATCCGGCCTGTGGGCCTTAGACTGTGAACCCCTGCTCTAGCCTAACATTTTTTGTCCCTGAACCATATTTGCTGGCGTATAAGATGCATCAGAGTATAAGACGCACACCGTTATTACCACTATAGGCCACTATATACAGTACAAGACACACTCTATTTTTCCAATGTATTTTAAGGGGGGAGTGGGTCTTATACGCCAGGAAATACGGTACTTTTAAAATATGGGTGCTGAAAGAATAGTTCTATTCCCTGCCAGAAACTGAACATTAGCTACTCTGGTAGAGTGGTACATCGCTTAAAGAGCATAAGGCGTTTCACGGGATTCATCTTTAAGCGAAACACTTGGAAAAAGTGCCGTTGCTGAACCACCTAGGGATTCTCAACCTGTGGCCCATGTGCCAGATGTGGCCAGCAAAGCCATTTCATGTGGCCCTCCACTGCCTCCACCACACCTGGAAGTGCCATGTGGTGGAAGAAGGGCAATATGGCCACCTGCTCCCCGAAGCTGTGACCCGGCCCCCGGCTTAAAAAGGTTGAGAACTCTTAACCTAGACGCACCAAAATTGGGGAGTTTCTCATGCTGACTCTCTTCACAAACCCTCTCCATGCTCGGTGAAGTTTGGAGTTAGGATGTTTGAATTACACAGTGCCCCTCCCTCAAATCACTCATTGAATTTCCCCCCGAACCAGCTGGTGGTGGCCTAAGACCTTTGCACAGTATTTAATAGTGAGAATGTTTTATTTAATAGTGAGAGCATTAAACAAAAGAGGTGTTAAAGAAAAGTTGGTCACCATGGAAATGAGATGTCTGAGGAAGGCTGCCGGAGTGACTAGAAGGGATGAAATCAGAAAGAATCTTAAACTACAAACAGAGAGAATAAATGAAGTGGTTTTGCTCACTTGGAGAGAATGCCTTGGAAGTCCCTACCTGACAAGGCAGGTGTGGAAAGAGGAGAAGGGAAAAGACCACGAGGCAGACCCAGAGGAAGGTGGAGAGATAACGTCAAAGAAATATTACAAGAACACCAAATAATGCTAAAAGTGCCAAAACAAGAACCTTGTATCTCCCTCGACACTAGAAGGGGTAAAAGAGGAAGAGGAAAAGCTTAGATCTGTATTGTTTCACCCAATATCAAATAAGGAAGAGGCCCAGTTAATCGATCCAATTATCCCAACTTACCCATCAGATTTAACATTTCCTCCTTCTTTTTCTGAAAATTCTTCATTAGATATATACACTTCTTTTTCCTCTGGGTAGACATCTTCAAGACTGGGTCCTGATGGAAACCAAAGAGACCTTTGGCCGTTAAGAAAGTTACGGCTTGGATTCCGCATCTTGACATGCAAAGAGAACCAACGAGGTGGCTAAGATGACAGGCTAAAAGCTTTGCCGCCACATATGGGGCCGGTTGTCACAAAACATAGAAAAAAGATAATTTTACAACCCAGGGACTTGCAAGCAGACAAACACTCTCCACCTTAGCTATTTGTTTGTCAGAAGCAATCAGCCTTAAGCATTGCACCCAGGAGCTTGAAAATAACGCAGTGGGGGTCACAGGGTCATGGATTTTGTAGGCTCATAGCAAGAAGCAGAAATGACGGCCGGGTCAATCTACCAAAAAGAAAACAGTTTTCCCTCTTCCGATTTCTTCTTTGTCTTTTTCTGGAAGCCAATGAGCAAAGCAGATGGGGAAACCAAACCACGAATCAAGATACAATGAACCCCTGGCTAACGACGCGTTCGAATATTGTCATTTTCAATTAACGACGCTACCGACGCCCCCCCCCACATGATCTCCTGCACAACGACAAAAAATGCCGTTATTTGAATAACGACGGTTTTTTTACTGTCGTTGTGCGAATAACGACGTTTTTTGACGTTCTGCGGGAGATCTCCCATAGGAAACCGCATAATGACGTATTCTGCATAACGACGCTACTTGGGGAACCAAGCGATGTCGTTATGTGAGGGTCTACTGTACATAACAAGAAACCTAGGTTTATTCCTAGCTAATCACCCTCTTTGCTTGGAGGAACAAACCAATATCCTGGATTGGAACATCATTTACTGTTCCCAGTTTCTCCTACCCACTTGAATAAGAGGAAGAATAAGCCGACTTAATAACTAACAATTATTACCATATTTGCTGGCGGATAAGATGCATCGGAGTCAGTGGTGGGCATCAGCCATTTCACAACCGTAAGCCACACACAATGTATAATTTAATTTAATTTAATATTCAAATTTCTATGCCGCCCACTCAGGCGAACCCAACTCAGGGCGGCTTATATCGGTTCTAAAACATATAAAAACTCATTTAAAAAACCCAATTATCCCACCCACCTCATAATGCAGAACATTTGCTTTTACATACAGTACTAACCTTTGCCTAGCAGAAGTTGCTCAGGAGAGCTGGTTTCTTCATTATTGTCTTCTTCTGGGAAACATAAATCTGGAGTTTCTTCTTCTTCTGAGCTATCAGGTGATGCTATGATATTTTCTGTGGGTGGTGGGGGTGGATTTTCCATTCCTCACTAAATGGATACTCAGCTACCAAAGAGAAGAATAAGCATCACTGCAAAAACAGTATTTCTAAGAACCAATACCCTACCTTTTGGAAAAATGAGGTACAGGTCGCCCCCCCCCCCAATCTGTGGGAACTATGTTCCAAGTCCTACTACAGATACCTGAAACCATGGATAACAAAGAACCTTTTAATTTTACATTGCAGACATTGATCTCTACTGGCCAGATCTGGTAATGCACCATATTTTAATGTATGGAACACTGTTCACCTTCCCACCGAAGTCGTCCCTATTTATCTACAGTACTTGCAATTTCTTGCTTTCGAACTGCAAGGTTGGCAGGTGCTGGGGACAGAGACGGGAGCTCACTCCGTCATCCAGCCCCCAGGAATCGAACTTTGATCTTCAAGTCAGCAAGTTCAGCATCTTAACCACTTGAGCCACCAACGTCCCTATGTAAAAATAGATGGTACTGTATGTTATATGTGAGGGTGTATGTGCATCTATAGCTAAGACGCTGACTGGAAGGTGAGAGGTCAGCAGTTCGATTCCCAAATACTGCAGGACAGAATGAGCTCCTGCCTTTGTCCCAGCTCCTGCCGACCTAGCAGTTCAAAAGCAAGAAACTGCAAGTAGATAAATAGGGACCACTTTGGTGGGAAGGTAAACAGCGTTCTGTGCGCTCCGGTGTCTAGTCATGCCTGCCACGTGACCACAGAAATGTCTGCAGATGCAGACAGCGCTGGCTCTTCAGCTATGAAACAGAGATGAGCACTGAACCCTAGAGTCAGATATGACTGGCTTTCGAGCAAGGGTGACCTTTACCTTTACCTATAACACATTATATAAATCTCTCTCTCTCTCTCTCTCTCTCTCTCTCTCTCTCTCTCTCTCTCTCTCTCTCTGTGTGTGTGTGAACTTTCCAGTTCCTCAGATTTTTTCCCTCTCAAGGTGTGTTACATATATGTTATGTAAAAATAGATATATGTTATATATGTGGGTGTATTTGCATATATTGTATGTAAAACACACATTATATATATTATCAGCCTAATTTGATTTGTTGTATGGTCTGTCATGTTACAGTGATACCTCCTACAACGTCCAAACTTGGTTCTACAAGTTTGGACTTTATACGGATTTGGACTTTGTATGAGGCATGCAAAATCCTAGCCGCGATGCCTCATACAACGTCCAGATCCTAGCCGCGATGCCTTATACAACGTCATTTCCATAGAGATACATTGTACTGTAACAGCACAGAGTTCAGGGCAAAGTCAAGGAAACATACAGGAAACTGACAGAACTTTAAGAAAACATTGTCTAAAGTCTAAATACATTACAAAAAGATGTCAAACAACCCTGAAGGACCTGAAGAATGCTGCAAAACCCCCAGGAATACTTCTATAAATTCTGACGAAAAAATTCAAAAAAATCCAAAGTTGTGCTCAAAACCACTCCTAAACACTCTTTGCCTCATGCAAAACCCACAAGAGCAATGCACGCATGTGTCCTGACTTTTATACTGCCCAGGCACAATGCAACCTGTGGAAAACCCATTGCCTCATACAAAGTTGCAGCGACTTTGTCTGAGGCAACTTTTCCCAAGGAATTAGGCGATGTTGTATGAATTCGATGTTGTATGGACTTTGTATGAGGTATTACTTATTTGCTTGTACACCGCCCAGAGTGGGACACCACTCAAATGGGTGGTATAGAAATGCCATACATAAATTATAAATATTATTATTTTTAATAAGAACTGTATGTATAAAATTCATTTAAATTCATATGCAACACCTGGCTTTTCTACCCAATGCCTCTGAAAGAAGACTAAGGCTCTATTTTTTTAAACCAAAACATTTAACAGATGCATTTCGTTCTCTTCCCTCAGGTGCCCAAATCAATTCCCTAACGGTTTTTTTCCCCGCCATCCTAAATGAGGATGGAGCTTCACCTGTGTGACTTCTACCTGCGGGGTCAACTGCGGCAAATAGCAACCAACCAAGAGAAGTAAAAGGGTTAAAAGCAATTAAAAGGGGGGCAATTAAAAACCGAGCTAACTTTTTCGTTAGCTTTCAAATCCAAATTACACCCCCCACAAAAAGGCTGCTCGCCCCCCCCCCCCGCTAATGGTATGGCCCAACGTACCTGTCCCCTTTCCCTCTCCTGCGGTTTCCAGCCGTCCGTTTGGAAGGGCGTCTATGGCAACGGAGCGAACCAACGCGCGGGAAAAGGGGGGGGGTTGCACTGTGACCAATTTCTGGACAACGAGGGGGAAGCGTGGCGGGTTTTCTCCCCCCACACGGCCTGAAAGCTGCGTGAGTGTCGTTCGTGCCAGAAATAAAACAACTGAGGGCCGTGGGGTGGTGGGAACTTGTGAATTGCCAAGGACGGAATATTCCCCTTTTGTGAAAAGATGGTACATCCCCATAAATTGCAGTGACTCAAGACATTGCAAGTAGATAACTAGGGACCACTTGGGTGGGAAAGGTAACAGCGTTCCTGCAAGTAGATAACTAGGGACCACTTGGGTGGGAAAGGTAACAGCGTTCCTGCAAGTAGATAACTAGGGGCCACTTGGGTGGGAAAGGTAACAGCATTCCTGCAAGTAGATAACTAGGGACCACTTGGGTGGGAAAGGTGACAGCGTTCCTGCAAGTAGATAACTAGGGACCACTTGGGTGGGAAAGGTGACAGCGTTCCTGCAAGTAGATAACTAGGGACCACTTGGGTGGGAAAGGTAACAGCGTTCCTGCAAGTAGATAACTAGGGGCCACTTGGGTGGGAAAGGTAACAGCATTCCTGCAAGTAGATAACTAGGGACCACTTGGGTGGGAAAGGTAACAGCGTTCCTGCAAGTAGATAACTAGGGACCACTTGGGTGGGAAAGGTAACAACGTTCCTGCAAGTAGATAACTAGGGGCCACTTGGGTGGGAAAGGTAACAGCATTCCTGCAAGTAGATAACTAGGGACCACTTGGGTGGGAAAGGTGACAGCGTTCCTGCAAGTAGATAACTAGGGACCACTTGGGTGGGAAAGGTGACAGCGTTCCTGCAAGTAGATAACTAGGGACCACTTGGGTGGGAAAGGTAACAGCGTTCCTGCAAGTAGATAACTAGGGGCCACTTGGGTGGGAAAGGTAACAGCATTCCTGCAAGTAGATAACTAGGGACCACTTGGGTGGGAAAGGTGACAGCGTTCCTGCAAGTAGATAACTAGGGACCACTTGGGTGGGAAAGGTGACAGCGTTCCTGCAAGTAGATAACTAGGGACCACCTCGGTGGGAAAGGTAACAGCGTTCCTGCAAGTAGATAACTAGGGACCACTTCGGTGGGAAAGGTAACAGCGTTCCTGCAAGTAGATAACTAGGGACCATTTCGGTGGGAAAGGTAAACAGCGTTCCGTATGCTCCAGTGTCTAGTCATGCCTGCCACATGACCACGGAAACATCTGCAGCAGCAGACAATGCTGGCTCTTCGACTTTGAAACAGAGATGAGCACTGAGTCGGATATGACTGGCTTCCGAGCAAGGGAAGCCTTTGCCTTTGCCTTTTACAAGTGGCTAAGACACTGACTGGGAGGCGGAAGGTCCTTCAACAGTTCGATTCCCGAGTACTGCAGGACGGAATGAGCTCCCATCTTTGTCCCAGCTCCTGCCAAACCTAGCAGTTCGAAAGCAAGACATTGCAAGTAGATAATTAGGGAACACTTTGGTGGGAAAGGTAAACAGCGTTCCATGTGCTCCGGTGTCTAGTCATGCCTGCCACATGACCACGGAAACGTCTGCAGCAGCAGACAGCTCTGGCTCTTTGGCTTTGAAACAGAGATGAGCACTGGACCCTAGAGTCGGATACGACTGGCTTTCGAGCAAGAGAAGGTACCTTTTGGTTTTGCAGGCACCATCACACATATACGTAAAATGTGTGTGTGTGTGTGTGTATGCGCATGTGTGTGTGAAAACACACACACACAAGTCTGTGCAAGCATATCAGAGAGTAAACAAAACAAAACAGCAAAAAATATTTTCTGCTGCTCTTTTTATTCTCTGATATGCGCATAATTTTTACGGTCATAATTTTCTTCCTCTCCCCTTTTCACTTTTGTTAAAATGCAAGTTCTGGCCTTCCACCCTTCAGTAATATCTTTTCCATAATAATAATAAAAAATGCATAACATGCTCTTGTGTTTTAACATGTTACCATCGGTGTTCAGAGAGGGGTTATTTACGAAAGTTCCTGTTCAGGATTGCTTTATGTATCCGCCTGACTACCGATGGTAACATGTTAAAACACAAGAGCATGAAAAGGGGAGAGGAGAAAGTTATATAGTAGCGCTTGTAAAGACTAAGTCAGGCTTTGTTGTGGAATAGGAAGTTTAAAATTAGCAATACCAACCTTGTTGCAAAAGTAGCCTTTAACTTGATACAAAATTAAAACAGACTAGACAAAATAGAAAGGAAACTGCACTGTGATTTCTGCTTTGCAAACCGGAATGCCTGTTCGTGGTTTTTGCTTATTACACTGCACAACAACAATTTTGCTACTGGGAATAACAGATGTGATTTGCATGATATCGCGTGTGCGGATTCCAAATCTGAACTCAATATTTGCCTAGCACGTACAGATTTTAAGGCAAGCTATAGCTGTTCAAATGGTCGGGAATTGGGTAATGTATGGGAACATTATAACAGTTGCAGCTACCACTATACCTGCTGCCACCTCAGCTGAATCATGTCCCTCTGGTGGCATGCATGTTCCAGCAGTGGCTGGGCAAATCAGTGAGCTGACTTCAGAAATAGGTATATAATGTGAGATGGACCAAGGGCTTGTCTCTAGTGCAAAAACATTTTATTAGATAGTACAGCTATTGCAGTGGCTCAAGTGCCTAAGATGCTGACTGGGAGGCGGAAGGTCAACGGTTCATTTCCCGAGTACTGCAGAACGGAGTGAGCTCCCGTCCTTGTCCCAGCTCCTGCCAACCTAGCAGTTCGAAAGCAAGACATTGCAAGTAGATAAATAGGGACCACTTCGGTGGGAAGGAAACAGCGCTCAGTGCGCTTCGGTGTCTAGTCATGCCTGCCACATGACCATGGAAACGTCTGCAGCAGCAGACAGCGCTGGCTCTTCGGCATTGAAACAGAGATGAGCACTGCACCCTAGAGTCAGATACGACTGGCTTTTGAGCAAGGGGAACCTTTTACCTTTACAGCTAGGCCATAGTGAGTCTGTCTTGAGCTAAAAATGAGTAGGCGCAACTGTGTTAATAAACCAGACAATTTTTGCTACATTTGTGGCAAATATTCCCCGCATGACCTAACCAAGAGGGTGAGATTTGCTAATGTAAAATTCTGACATCCTAGGCAGAATTGTACTTCGGATTTGGATTCAGCGCACTTGATTTAGTTTAGGTCACATGGATTAGACCAAGTAAAAAGGTTTCCCTTGCTCAAAAGCCAGTCGTATCTGGCTCTAGGGTTCAGAGCTCATCTCTGTTTTAAAGCTGAAGAGCCAGCGCTGTCTGCTTCTACAGATGTTCCCGTCATCATGTGGTAGGCATGACTAGACACCGGAGCGCATAGAACGCTGATTACATTTCCCTTATTTATCTACTTTCAATTTCTTGCTTTCGAACTGCTCGGTTGGCAGGATCTGGGACAGATATGGGAGCTCTTTTATTGTGATGCAGTGTTTTAAGTCTCTTTGCAAATTAATCAAACCAAAATCAGTCTTTCTTATGGTCCAAGACCAGCATAGTACAGCAAAAGATGGACGTTAAGATGAGGGTACTTAGAATATATTTGATTTTGCAAATTAATAAAACTTCTTAAATTAACAACCATCCCCAAGGTGTGATATCGGAAGAATGGATGTCTGGTTAACTTTCCCATTCTCTTTAAAATAGAGGAGCAGTTCTGCTAGTCTTTAAATGCCACCTAGTTCTGCTAGTCTTTAAATTGCTTCAGTTGCACAAAGGTAGAAATTTTAAAACCAATTAAAACAAAGTTTATGCACAAATGCTCCTTAGTTAATGTGCCTGGTCAGAGAAACCTGTTTACTTTACTTCCCAAAGTGGACAAAGATTCAAAACTTAAGAACATATATTTTTTCTTTCTGTCTCATCACTTCTCCTGAAATATTTACCTTGGTTTTTTTTAAAAAATATTCACAACAGTCTTGTGAGGTAGACACGACTAAGAGAAACTTCACCAATGACCAATGATTGTAATGTAGGCCTGGATGGGTATAATCCAACTGCGTAAAATCCGGGGGTGGGTAAAAGTTTTCTTTTCTTTTTTACTATACAGGTCATATTTTGTATCTGCAGGGGATACATTCTGAGAACTACAGTGGAATACCGGAAACCGTGGAAAACAATGTATATTTTACATTGCAGACAGCGACCTTGAACAGACAGCTCTGGTAATGTGCCCTAAAAATACATACTGTATGTACTCGAGTATAAGCCGAGTTGTTTAGCCCCAATAATGAGCCCACAAAATGGGACATGGCTTATATTCAGGTCAACAGCCATGAAGGTCCCAAGACCATGCCAGATTGAGATGTGCCGACAATTTAATAAATTTTTATCATATTTTCATTTATTTTGATTATTGAAACTCACTAGCAGCTGCTGCATTTCCCATCCTCACATGAAGATAGATGGCTGGGGTGTGAACAACAGGGAAAGGAGAACAAGCAACACCCCAATAGTAACAAATAAGTAGAAAAAAATAAAAGTGCCAAACTTTAATATATAGTGCAGAGCAACCAAATCACATGACATAAATTACACAATAATTGTTAAGGCAAAAAATGACTAAATACAAAGTCCGTCACCACAGTTCTTTTTCCCCTGCATTTCCCATCCTTGGCTTATACTCGGGTCAATCTATTTTCCTGGTTTTTCATGACAAAATTAGGTACCTCGGCTTATATTCGGGTTGGCTTATACTCGGGTATATATGAGTACATTAAGTATTTCAGGTTTTTTATTGACTATTTTAGACCTGCTGATAACTGAAACCATGGATACTGAACCCACAGATATGGGAGGTGATCTATATCTCTTTTTAAAAAAAAACGTAGGTGTCTATTTTACTATAAGAGTATAACTACGGTTTTCTGTGGTCACATTTTTATGAGAAGAGATTCTTCTTCATTTTGTTCTGCCATATCCGAACCGGAATATTGGCAATCCTCGTGGCTATCAGCCATGAAGACTGTCCTGAGAATATAATGCAGTGGCCTTTCATCTGCCTTCCACACCGCAACATGACACCCATAGTATCACTGATCCAGTTCCTCAAGTCACTTTCATGATCCTGAGCCCTTTGGACACGCAAAGTCCTCATCGGCCCCAGGCCAGTATTGATGAAGCTGCTGCCCTCCATCAAGATGCCAATGATATATTGCCGTGATTTAACAGATGTGCCAACTGGATGGAGAGACTGTGCAAAAGTGGGGTGAGGCATACAGAAAAGAATGCCAATTGCCAGAAAATACTATTTAGCCAAGTCCTTATTTAGAGGTCTCTCTCTCTCAGCTATATATATATATACAAATCAGTAAACAATCATTTTTGGCTGTTTATCCCTAGTCTTTTTTTAGATTTGGCAGCTCTCATGCAAGCTCTGAGAAAATGAATTCTCCTGTTATATCCTACTGACAATATCATTGCAACCAGTTTTTACTGGAGTTTTTCCCCCAGATTATTCCACCCCAAAAGCTGTTACTAGAAAGGGGGGAAAAAGACTTTTCCTCCTCCTTTTCCACACTTAACTGGTATATGCGTACGATGAAACAAAGCTATTTTAAATGACTCAAATTAGCTTCCCATGCCTTAAGTACTGACAGAAAAATCTCACATGTTTCCCCATGTTGGTTCTTTCGGCAAAGAGCTTATTAATATGCAGTTAAGAATTTATTTGCTTTCTCTTGTAATGTTATTTTTAGTCCCCCCCCCCACCTATTTTTTTTGTTTCAAGGTCTGCTGCTGCCATAAAACAGAGCAGAAGAATCCTTGTGTAGATTAGTTTTGTGAAAACAGATAATTATCCTTAAATTGGTGCTGTGGTTAGAATCATAGAATTAGAACGTGGGAAGGGTGCAATTCTGGATTCAGCTCCCTCCGTGGAGAAGCAATAGCCAGAGTTACACTTTCCCATATCATAGTCCAGCTTTGCCCATTCCTCAATAGGGAATCCCTCATGATGCCGGTTCATTCATTGGTAACTGTGAGCATTGACTACTGTAATGCACTCAACATGGGGCTGCCCCTGAAGACGCTATGGAAGCTATGTCACTTGCACAATTTGGCTACCAAACTGAGGATGGGACTTTTGGAACCTGGGACTATGGAATGATTTTACCACTTCATGTTTACAAGGTCCCCTCCTTCCATACCTGTCAACTGTGGCTCCGGCAAATCCGGGACCTACGCAAAACGGTTCTGCGCAGGTCACCTTCTACGCATGCGTAGAAGGGTTTTACGCTTGTGTAGCCCATTTCTACGCATGCGTAGCCTTCTACAAGTGCGTAGAAGGGTTCTACGCAAGCATAGAAGGGTTCTACACAAGCATAAAACCCTTCTACGCATGCGTAGAAGGCGACCTGCGCAGAAGGGCTGCGCAGTACCTTGTTTCCCCCGCTGCCAAATTCCGGGGTTTCGGCAGCGCGGGGCGGGAAATAGCACAAATCAGCGCCAAAAACTGGGAAATCCCGGCCAATCCGGGAAGGTTGACAGATATGCCTCCTTCCAGTCACTATGTAAATTCGTAAAGGCTGAGTTGTATGAGGAATCATTTAATAACATCTTGTCCCTGTGGCAATATAGTCTCCTCTGCTCGTTGTTATCTGTTTATTGTCTGTATCACCTTTATTTGTTGTGTTACATTTGATTTTATCGATTTATTTTATTAATGTTGCTCAATTTATGTTGGTTTTGGCATGTATAATATGTGTATTTGGTTTGCCTGTTAGTCAATCAACCAGTAACCCAGATAAAACATAATTATCCTTAAATTGGTGCTGTGGTTAGAATCATAGAATTAGAATGTGGGAAGGGTGCGATTCTGGATTCAGTGATGACAAACCTATGGCATGCATGCCAGAAGGGGCACTCAGAGCCCTCTCTGTGGGCACATGCACTGTCGCCCAGCACAGAGTTTGCCCCGCCCCTCTACCTTGCAGCCCAATAGGAGTGCTTCCTCCCTCTCCCCAGCAAAGAGTTCACCCCACCCCTCTGCCCAGCAACCCAATGGGAGCGCTTCCTCCCTCTCCCCAGTACGGAGTTCATACCGCCCCTCTACACCGCGGACAGCAGCCTGTTGAGTTTGGGCACTTGGTCTCCAAAAGGTTCACCACCACTGCTATAAACCATAGACAATAACGACAACAATCACCGTCTTCACAACATTAAACACCCTTTGTCGCTGAATGATGTAGTTCTCCCGATGTGTCCTTAGTTACAAGGCTACGGCCGTATGAAAACAAACAGAAGCATCTCAACAGTAACAGATTCAGTTCACGGCATCAGAGACTGTGGAGATGAAAGCTGGGACGAGACGCTTTGATGCTAAGTGGAACTTTTTCTCTCAAGGAAACACCAGCGAGTTGAGCACCCCGGAGTCATTCAGTAAACAAGTTCTGCTTCTTTCCACGATGTTTCACAAATTGTTGTCCTTCCGGCCAAAGTGTTTCATGGCATTTTCATTCAATTACCAGCATGGCCCAATGCGTGGTTGCCTGCCAGATGTCCAACCTCAACCGGGATAATGTAGGTACCTCTCAACTCCTGCCATAAAAGTCCACTCTTGTTCAAAAGCCAGTCATATCTGACTGTAGGGTTCAGTATCTTCAGCCTGTCATTTTGTAAGTGCCATCATCTCTTAGTCTCTCCCGATAATAAAAATGTCTCCTCATTTAATGGGACTGACCTCTTGGTAAGAATCATAGCTACTAAATAGCAAGGGGCGGGAATGTTCCCATTAAATTCAGTGGGATTCTCATGTGAGGAAAGGTAAAGGTCTCCTTTGTTTGAAAATACAGTCGTGTCCAACTCTAGGGGCCGGTGCTCATCATTTACAGCAGGGGTTTCCCAACCTAAGGCTTGTAGGCCAGATCCTTGGAGAGGTGGCCCCCCACCTCTTCTCCAAGGGCATTTGAGAAACAAAATGGCCACCCCTTTGATGCCGTTGGGACAAAATGGCCACACCCCATCATGCAGGCAGGGCAAAATGGTCGTCCGGCCCTCAAAGCTGACTGAGAGAGCATGAAAAGGTTGGGATCCCCTGGTTTACAGCCAAAGAGCCAGCGTTGTCTACATCTCCAGACATTTCCGTGGACGTGTGGCAGCTGCGACTAGACACAAATGCTGTTTATCTTCCCAAACGATTGGCACCTATTTATCTACTTGCAATTTTCTTGCTTTTGAACTGCTAGGAGCTGGGACAGGGATGGGCACTCACTCCGTCGTGCAGCACTCGGGTCTTGACCTGCTGACCTGCCAACCTTCCAGTTGTCAAGTTCAGCGTCTTAACCACTAAGCCACTGGAAGCGAAAACTAGACTGAGGTCACTCGTAGGAGACATCTGGCCAGGTTACCCTGCTAAGGTGATATTGTAGACTTTGCCCAAAAGGCTCAGGACTAGAAAGTGACTCTCAGAACTGGATCAGAGGTTCTTATGGCGACCCTAGCAGTGAAATATCTCCTAATTGTCCCGTATTCGACAGCCTTCTCAGCCATTTAAACGCAAACCTGTGGCCTTGGTTAAGTCTAAAATTGACACCTACGTCCTTGCATGGCCTTAGGTGTCTTTGTACAAAAATTACATTGTCCTTTTGAATCAACTGGTTTCTTGGCTTCCATTTAAAGAAAGTGAATTGGAATAAAATCTCTAGTCACAAATAAATTCAGAGGGACCAACAAAGGGGTGTAAGGATTTTAGCCCGCATGCAAACAAAATAAAAATGTCATTGCTTTAACTCTTATTCTTTTTTTTTAAATGCACACACATCAGAGAGTTATGCTTGTGTAAACCGCTTACACATGCACACCATCAGTCTTCTTGTTTCAAAGATCCTGGGCCGTTCTGTTTGCCAACCAAGCACTCTGTTCAGCTGGTGATGGAGTTGCCATTTCAGATTTTAAGCGTGGGAAGGGGGTAGCGATTCACGCACAGCAAGATTCTCTGACGCCCACTCGCAAATGCATTCAAGGTTAAGAGTGTAAGATTCACCGTGTGTTCCTTATACAGTAATATAAAAGGAAGGGCGGAGTGAAAGGCAGTCCTGTGGTTTAACTATTTTAAAACAATGCACATTTTACATAAATTAATAGATAGATAGATAGATAGATAGATAGATAGATAGATAGATAGATAGATAGATAGATAGATAGATAGATAGATAGATAGATAGATAGATAGATCTTTATTGTCATTGTCCTTCACAGAACAACGAGATTGGAGGTTTCTTAGCATGTTTCCAAAAGTGTCCGAGGTTGGTTTAGTGGTTAAGATGCTGAGCTTGACCACCAGAAGGTCAGCAGTTCAAGACCATTGTAATGCTTGATGGAGTGAGCTCCCATCATCCGTCCCAATCCCAACCAACCTAGCAAAGAATTGCAAGCAGATAAATCGGTACTGCTTAGGTGGGAAAGGCAACAACGTCCCATGCGCTCTGGCCACATGACCATGGACATGTCTGCAGATGCAGACAGTGCTGGCTCTTTGGCTGTAAATGGAAATGAGAACTGAGTCCGACGAGGCTGATTTTCGAGCAAGGGACACCGTTATCTTTATGCACATGATAATCCCATTGAATGTAATGGGAATACTCCCACTGCCTGCTGTTTAGTGACCAAAAGGTCAGTCAATGAGGAAACATTTTTATTACAGTAAAACCCCTACTTACGGGGAAAAAGTCTGTTCCGTAGGCTTTTGCTTAAATCAGTTTTTATGTAACTCGAAGCAAACCCATAGGAAAAATTATTATTTTTACGTAACTCAAAGCAAACCCATAGGAAAAATGAAATTTTTATGTAAATCAAAGCAAACCCATAGAAAATCGTGTAAATCAGGACATGATTTTAGCACAAAATCATTATGTAAGTCGAATTTTATGTAACTCGAGGCATATGTAAGTCGGGTTTTACTGTATTGGGAGAGACAGAGAAAGAGATGGCACTCACAAACTGACATGCTGATGGCTCTCAAAGATGCAAACAACCCATACAATGCTTCTGCTTTTCAATCAATGTTCTTGGACTTCGGTTTCAGGTGTTCTTGGGCTTCAGTTACCGGAAGCCCAAGTCAGCACTCCTGCTGATCAGGGCTTCTGGGAATTGAAGTCCAAGAGCATCTGGAGAGCCAGGTTTGAGGAACCCGCTTCTAAACAAGGATGGTTAGAACTGTGCATTTGAAACCTTGACAGAAATGCATAAAAATCAGTCTCACCGATGGATAAATTCTTTCGGAGGCCACCCCCCACCCCCAAAATTTCAACATCTTGAAGCTAACAAAAGTTTTCTGTGTATTCTTGTTTTATGCGAGTGAGCACGAACCAGGTTGCAATTAACATCGCTAATAGCAACTGTCACCAGGAGAGAGATGTACCCACCAAAGCTCCCAGGCAAGCACACTGAAGGGAAGCCGGGATACATTCCACATGTAACTAACTAACAAACAATCAGAATGTCAAAACCCTTCCCAGTGGAAAATTAATTAAGAATGTCTTGTTTTCTGTGTTACGGAAGCCACATTTTGATAACACAGAAGCTGCGGTGGCCAAAACATCAAGGAAAACTACAGTTTGACCCCTATCCATGTTTCATCTGCATAAATAGGGGCTACGGTGGCTCAGTGGTTAAGAAGCTTGCCTTGTAAGCTGGTAGGCCGGCAAGTCGGCAGTTCGAGACCCGGATACTGCATGGCAGTTTGAGCCATGCTCCTGCCAACCTAGCAGAATAAAAGCAGGAAATTGCAAGTAGATAAATAGGGACCGCTTTGCTGAGAAACTCCTGCCAACCTAGCAGTTTGAAAGCAAGACATTGCAAGTAGAGAAAGAGGGACCACTTAAGTGGGAAGGTAACAGTGTTCCATGTGCTCCGGTGTCTAGTCATGCCTGCCACATGACCACGGAAACATCTGCAGAAGCAGACGGCGCTGGCTCTTCGGCTTTGAAACAGAGATGAGCACTGAACCCTAGAGTCGGATACGACTGGCTTTCGAGCAAGGGAAACCTTTACCTTTTACCTTGGTGAGAAAGGATCTTGGGGACATGAAAGGAGCCTCATTCAGGCCTCCCCTGAGGGGAGTTTCTCCAGCAAAAATCCTTTCAACCCAGAATAATTGCTGACATGAAAATTATTATTATTATTATTATTATTATTATTATTATTATTATTATTATTATTATTATTATTATTATTATTATTATTATTATTATTATTATTATTATTATTATTATTATTATCAGGATAAATTGAGGATGGGAGAGTTAAGATTTTTGTACTATTGCTATAGCCTTGTTAAATATAACAAATTTTTAAATATCACAATCCTTGTTAAACATAACAATGTTCTTATTGTTCTAAGCCAGGGTTTCCCAACCTAAGGATCTGACCCGTGGCGCCATTTCATGTGGCTCCCCACCACCCCTCCAAGCATAGCTGTCAAGTATCCCGTATTGGCCGGGAAAACCCCTTATTTTACCCTCTTTCCTGCCGTCATCCCTTATTAATTAGACTGCAATGCCCTATTGCCGCCATTGGAGGGCAGCAAAGGATAAGCATGCCTGTCAAGTATCCCGTATTTGCTGGGAAATGTCCCTTATTTCCAAATCCAAAACTTGACAGGTATGTTCTTAACTCCTCAGAACAGTTCTTGCAAGGACCTTCCACACCAGTCTCTCAGGTTCTACAGCCATGACGTCCGTCTCCATCCAGTAGACCCAGTGGTTAAGAAACTCACCTGGTTAGCCTCCAAGGGAATTTGAGAAACAAAATGCCACCCCCTTTGAAGCTGTTGGGACAAAATGGCTGCCCCCATCGTGGAGGCAGTGCAAAATAGCCCTCTGGCTCTTGAAGCTGAATGAAAGAGCATGACCTGGCCCCCGGCTTGAACCCCTGTTCTGGGCGATCAACAATGTCTATTTCTGCCCCCGTGCTTTATCAAGTTCTTCTTCATGGTCTCTGTGTGTCCACACTAATGGATTTATTGCGCATATGCACAATAAACCCATTAGTGTGGATTTACAGGTGACCGCAAAGAACAAGAACAGTTACAGGTTAGCAACCTGTACTTAGAGAGGCCTGGTTGGGCAGGGGTTAAACTGCTACACTGCAGCCAGAAGGTTGTGAGTTCGATCCTGACTGTGGGCTAAAGGTTGACAGTCAAAGGAGTACCTTGCAAGTTTGGGGCAAAAAATGCTAATTAACTTGTAAACCACTGGGAGAGTGCACTAATCGCTACGGGTCAGCTATGTAAGTGTAATTGCGATTACTTTCCCTGCAGTCTGTCACTTTCACTTTTGAATATCTTAAGCTTCAAGTTCTTTTTTTTCTCACACATAATCAGCCACCTTAGCAAACTTAGAACAACCAAGACTCACAGCCAGGCAAAAAAAAAAAAAATGCCCCAAGGAAGAGTTTGGTTTGGCGAAGCTGTCAATTTAGCTCCGGATTATTGAAATATTCATTTCTTTCCATCTTGAATACAGGGAGAATTCTCTGCACAACGGTATTGGGAATTATAGCATTGATTCGCTTTCTACAATGGTGTAAATAATACATTACAGGCACGGAAAATGGAAATGTTTTCCAGCCCCAAGTCCCAGAATCAATGGGAGGGGCAAGCTGTGAGTTGTAGTCTCCAAAAGTAACTTTTCCAGGCTCTTGGTTGAAGGAATGGAAAGGTTAATGTAAAATGGCTTAGGATACAAATTACACATATTTAAGTCCTGCCAGATCTAAGTGCACATCTCTAAGACACAGATCTAAGTCTAAGGGGACTGCGGTGGCTCAAGTGGTGAAGATGCTGAACTTGATGACTGGAAGGTTGGCAGGTCAGCAGTTCAAGCCCTGAGTGCTGACCGATGGAGTGAGCTTCCGTCTCTGTGCCAGCTCCTGCCAACCTAGCAGTTCGAAAGCAAGAAATTGCAAGTTAATAATAATAATAATAATAATAATAATAATAATAATAATAATAATAATAATAATAATAATAATAATAATAATAATAATAATAATAATAATAATAATAATAATAATAATAATAATAATAATAATAATAATAATAATAATAATAGTTTAATTTGTATACTGTTTTTCTCAACCCTGCGGGTGACTCAAAGCAGTTCACAACAAACCAAATACATAATAATATACAAAATACCAAAAATACAAAAACAATAGAATACAGCACAAAATAATTAGCCACTAATTACAATTCCATAATATCAAACAATACAATAGTACAAAATATATGGTTAATATTACAAGCTAAGGCTTATCCAAACAGGGATTGCAAAGCCTGGCTGTAGCGGCGGCGGTGACAACGGCGGCTCTGGCGTCCTTTTAAATCCCCTGCCCGGATGGGCTAAGGGGGAGGAACTCCGGGCGCAGGTGCCTCCCATCTTGGGGGCTGTGGCATGGGCCCCGGGAGAGGCTCAAGAGTCCAGCTGTGATGGGAAAGGTTACAGAGTTCCATGCTCTCTGGTGTCTATTCATGCCTGTCACATGTCCACAGAAATGTCTGCAGACACAAAATGAGATGAGCACTGAACCCTAGCATTGGATACAACTGGCTTTCAAGCAATGGAGACCTTTACCTTTACTTAAGTCCGGCCAATCTAGCAGCTCAAAATCAAGAAATTGCAAGTAGATAAATAGGTACCACTTTGGGGGAACGGTTACCACGTTCTATGCGCTCTGGTGTCTAGTCATGCCTACCGCATGCCTACCACAAATGTCTGCAGATGCAGACAGCACTGGTTTTTGGAGCAAGCAAGAGACCTTGACCTCTAAGACTCATATTTGCGTCCAACATTTCAATTGTAATCCTAGCAACTTAGACTCAATCGAATGAACCACTTTTGACAGGAATGTGAATGTTAGCTCTTCTTATTAGCACGTGCCTGATCTCCCACAATAACTTTGCTCTTAGGCTCCGGTCCAGCCTACCGCGTGTCCTACCGCTGGCTTTCAGATGCAATTTTCTCCTCAAATAATTCCTTTGCTTATAATCGACCGAAATCATATTTATCCCCTTCATCATTTGCGATTCAGTTTACAGCTGTGTTTTAGATCCTCGAATCACAAGCTGCAGGGAGCATTAATAGCACATCTAATCTGTCTCTTTTGTAAGATACCAGTATAAGTGAGGTTTTTTTTAAATGAAAAATAATAATAATCAAGCTTTTTATTTTATTTTATTTTTCTATGGCTTACATTTTTCTCAAGTCTCCGGGAATTTCTTTTGTTCTTCATCTCATAACTCCCTATGAGTTCCCATTATCCGAATTCAAAGGGTATTGTCCAGGAAACACAGGCCAAATTGTGCAAAAAAAGTTATCCCATGTTCATGTTGTTATTATCCTCCCGGTGTGGGTGTGGGGAGTATAATATTGCTCTTTAATTCTTTTTCTTTTGGATGGATTTTTCCCTTTTTTTACTTATTTGAGTAGCTGTAACCTTGGAAACACCAAAAAGAAGGGTGAAACAGATCTACTGTATATATTATATGTCATACAAGCAGATCCATTCCAATTTATCATGTTTCTCTTTCCTGTGACAGTTTCAAGCATCTGAGCTAGCAGCCATAGTCTTCACGACAGCCCTGTGAGGTCGGACGGGATTCTCCTCCTCCTCCTCATTCAGAACTCTGAGACCTTTTCTATGCCCCCATGTGTGTGACACCACAGATTAGTATCTCACCCACTCTTGCACATTTTTTTTAAAAGGACTGATGTTCAACCTCCTAAGATTTAGCATGGTCATGACTTTGAGCCCATTCATTCTAGTGGGTAAAATGTTGGACTCAGGAGACCTGGGTTCAAATCCCCATTCCAGATCAAACTCTGAGCTGCAAAAAACGGAGCCACTTTCTTGGCTTTACCGTTGGCCAAACCCAAGTCCTCATCGGTGCATGTCTCTGGCAGCAATCAGCGGACCAGTAAATAAGCTGGGTTTTGTGTCTCTCCACATTCACATTGTGTGTTGTTGTCCGCCATTAGCCCCCACTTGAGCATGTTGGTCTTGCATTTAGGGACTGCCAACTCTCAGCCTATTCAGGGTCCTCCACGTGACCAATGGAAGTTGAGTTCCTCAGCCATCTCTTCCTTTAATGTCATTCCTTGTCCACCGAGTTCCTTCCTCCATCTTCTAATTTGGTTTTGCTCTTGCGTACCCTCAAGAATGTTTGTTCTTGCCATAAGGCTCTTCCTGGATCTGAGCCGGCAGACTCGAGGCTCATATCCATTCAGAGGACGTCGAGGGTCATTCTCTTGCTTAGTTCTCTCGGCGTCTGCTGCTACTTTTCTCCTGATCTTAGGTGGAGCGATACCAACAAAAGGTAGTACATTTTCTCAACTGGTGTAGGTTTGAGGCATCCTGTCACTAGACACATGACTCCATTAACAGCAATGTCAACTTGTTTTGTGTGTGTGTGGATGCACTCCATACTAGAGCAGAATACTCTGTTGCGGAGACACTCAGGGCCAAAGCTGATGTATGCAGCATGGATGGTTGAGTTCCCCGTTTGTAGTTTGTGAGTTTTCTGATGAAGTTGTTCCTTCAAAAGCAAGAAAAATGCAAGTAGATAAAAATGTTTCATGAATTGCAATAAAGTGAGGGAAAAGAAACTTCTCCAAACTTTAATGATAGGTAACAATACCCCGAATGCTTACGTTCACAGTTTCCAGCCAAAGACCTGGCGGCATCCTCCTGATATGCACAACCTTCAAAGACCCTTGATTATCCCCACGGAGGGATTGTTACAGAGAGCTTAAGGTCTGCTTGTCAAAATCGATAGACTATGTCCAAATTACAGATTGACATTTGAAGGCGACGCCTTAGCATAAGCTCACCTCAGGCGTGCGTCCGTGTAGCGTTTGTGGGAAACAGAGTAAGAGCTAATTATCAGCACATTTGTGTGTGTTAGGTGGGTGGGAGTTTGAGGGGGTGGTTGGGTGAGCGAGGTTGTTTTATTTATTTATTGCTTCCAGAAACTGCATGAGACAATTAGCAGAGCTCAACTGGCAGATGGCAAAAAAAAAAAAAAAATCACCTGTCATTCTTTTGAAAGCGATCTTTGGGGGGGGGGGGCGGGGGGGAGACTTATGGAGATGCTATGGATGAAGAGAGCTCGGTCTTCCACAGACCTGGTCAGCTTTTGCAAACGCAAACCCATGTCTTCCTTTAGAGCTGTGGTTCCCTAATAGGGTTGCCATAATTCTCTCCCACCAAACCGGGACAGCCATTGCGTTCTTCAAACTGTGCATGCATTGTATTGTCAGGGAGACTGCAGCTCTAAGACCCCGCAGAATCCCTTCCAGGGCAGACACGGAATACCAACCCTATGCAATTAACCCTTTGTGGTCACGTGAAGAAGGAATCCTCTGTCCCGGTGTATGGTTAGATATGGGTATTTCTTGCTCCCTCCCGGCTTTCGAGGAAAAGGGCTGAGGATGACTCCTTGTCCCCCTCAAGGTGAGCCAAGGGATTATTACAAAGAGTTATTTCACTGCCTCCGTGCCTTTCTTTCAGTTATCTCACTTGAAAGTGTCTCCTCTCCCCAGCGGGCTTCTCAGGGTGCTGTTTTGCCTTCACTGCTTTCAAGCAGGATAATTGTGTTGCCAGAAAATCTTTCTCACACTAGGTCAGGCAAAAGGAACTGCAGAATGAACTCACCAAAAGGTGCCTTCATTTTGGCAGTTTCATGCCTGTCTTAGACATGGAAAAAAAGAAGCAGCATATTTCAAACAAATCAGTTTCCCCCCTCTTGGCTTTCACAGCTATACATGTATATATATATATATATATATATACACACACACACACACACACATAAGTAGTGTGAATTATTTTGGTTCAATGGCACATCCTTACACTTCATGATCTTTTCTAATTCCTTCATTGCTGTCCTTCTGGATCTCAGCCTTCTGCTGATCCCTTGCCTGCAGTTTCCATTTGGATTGATAAGGAAATGCACAGGCAAAATTAATATCAGAAATTTTTATTACTCCGGAACCTTAACTCACACAATATAAGTAAAGGTAAAAGTCACCATTGCTCAAAAGCCAGTTGTATCTGACTCTAGGTTTCTGTAGTTCACCTCTGTTTATAGCCAAATAGCCAGTGCTGTCTGCATCTAACAGACATTTCCATGGTCATGTGGCAAGCAGGACTAGATATCAGAGTGCACAGAATGCTGCTTACCTTCCCAGCAAAGTGGTACCTATTCATCTACTTGCAAATTTTTGTTTAGCTTTAAACTGCTAGGTTGGCAGGAACTGGGACAGATGATGGGAGCTCATTCTGTCATGCAGTACTTGGATCTCAAACTGCTGAACTGCTGACCTTCCAGTGAAGGTCATCAAATTCAGTCATCAAATTCAGCACTAAGCCACCACAGTCTCTCACACAATATAAAACAATAAAAAAAACCATTCCTTTAGGAAATGATGGAAATTTGGCATTCATAAAGAATTTAAGTAGGATCTGGCATCATAAATATGCCTGTTTTTTTTTAAAAAGAATACTAGCAAGGGTTGCCCGGCGTTGCCGGGCTTTTTTCTCCGTGTGTTTTAATAAAAATGAACCAATTTTATTTTTGCAATAGTTGTAAATTGTGTTGGAAGGTTAAATTGTGTTAATATTTTTTAAAAATTGCTTAGTCTGTAATTTTAATTTTTTAAATGTTTATTTATGTGAAATTTTTTTGGCTTGGCTGTTATTAACTGGGATCTGCTTTTTTTTTTTTTGAGGATTAATAAAAGAAGAAAGTATGATATAATTTTTTCAAATTGTTTTATGTAAGTGAATAATGTTTTAGTTTTTTGAATTTTTTTTAATTAGTTGTACCGTAGGTCATAATTTTAATAATGTAAAAGTAAATGTTTTTTACATTCAATGTTTTTAAAATGTGTTTAGATGTTTTGGGTTTAAATTTGAGTTAAAACTCAGCACAGGATTTTTAAAAGTTTCTATTGTATTTTATTGACATATGTTTGTGATTTGTGTTAAAGTGCGTTTTAGTGTAATGTTTTTGACTTGTTTTTATTGGTGTGACCTTTTGTGTAAAATTGTGAATTTGTGTTATGTTTTTGATTTGTTTTTACTCTTGTGGCCTTTTATTTGGAGCTGTTGTGTGTTTTTGAATTGTTTTTACTATTGTGGCCAGCAGGTGGTGCTGGTAGGGGTTATTGTATTTTGACTGTTTTTTCTCTCCTGGCCTCTGGGTGGAGCTTCTTCTGGTAAGTAGTCCCTTTCTTTATTCATTTCTTTTTCAATCCTGGTGGAGGTAGCACATCTTTTGTTAAGTTTGCTTGTTTTCTTTGTTTTGTGTGTGTGTGTGTGTGTGTGGGCGGGGGGGGGGTTGGAATGTGTATTTTTTGTCTGTTTGTTTTGTTTTTTATTGTGTCTTTGTTTGCTTCGTATTGTTTTTTTTGTTTTTGTGTATTTTTGGATGTGTTTGAATGTTTTTAGTAATTTTTAAAAAAATTATTTATTTATTTGGTGGTGGGGAAGGGATGTGGTCATTGTGGGTTAGGAAGGGTGGGCTAGGTAGTGGGGAGAGGGGCATGGTCGTTGGGGGTTAGGAAGGGTGGGTTAGGTAGTGGGGAGGGGGCATGGCCATTGGGGTTAAGGAAGGGTGGGCTAGGGGGGGCGTGGTCGTTGGGGTTAGGAAGGGTGGGCTCGGTGGTGGGGAGGGGGGCTTTAGTGTGTTATGGTGCTTTGATTGTGTGAAGTCATGAAAGTAGATCGGGTTTCCCCTTTAATATCAGTGGGTGGGGGTTGTGACCCCCCTCTCCGCTGGCTACCCTAGGGTTGGGAGGTTTGTGGGGAGAAAAGGGGTATATTGCCCCAACACTTCTGGAACCAAAAGATCAGGCAGAGTGGATCGATCCCACCCCTCCCCCTCCTTAAAACCACTCCGTTTTTAAAGAGAAGAAAAGACAGAGTTGTTTTAAGGAGGGGGAAGGGTGGGATCGATCCACTCTGCCTGATCTTTTGGTTCCAGAAGTCTTGGGGCAATATACCCATTTTCTCCCCACATACCTCCCAACCCTAGGGTAGCCAGCGGAGAGGGGGCTTGCAACCCCCACCCACTGATGTTAAAGGGGAAACTCCAGTCGGGACCTTCAGGCGCTGTTGGTGAGGGAAAGAAAGCCAGCTGGTGTTTGCTTGGCTGTGAGGCAGTGAGTTGTTTTTCGTTGGGGGTTAGGAAGGGTGGGCTAGGTGGTGGGGAGGGGGTGTGTGGTTGTTGGGGTTAGGAAGGGTGGGCTCGGTGGTGGGGAGGGGTTGCATGGTCATTGGGGGTTAGGAAGGGTTGGCTAGGTGGTGGGGAGGGGGGCTTTAGTGTGTTATGGTGCTTTGTTTGTGTAGAGTCATGAAAGTAGATCGGGTTTCCCCTTTAATATCAGTGGGTGGGGGGTTGCGATCCCCCTCTCCGCTGGCTACCCTAGGGTTGGGAGGTATGTGGGGAGAAAATGGGTATATTGCCCCAAAACTTCTGGAACCAAAAGATCAGGCACAGTGGATCGAATCCCCACCCCCCACCCTCCTTAAAACAACTCTGTTTTTAAAGAGAAGAAAAGACGGAGTTGTTTTAAGAAGGGTGGTGGGGGATCGATCCACTCTGCCTGATCTTTTGGTTCCAGAAGTGTTGGGGCAATATACCCATTTTCTCCCCACAAACCTCCCAACCCTAGGGTAGCCAGCGGAGAGGAGGATCGCAACCCCCACCCACTGATATTAAAGGGGAAACTCCAGTCGGGAGCTTCAGGCGCTGTTGGTGAGGGAAAGAAAGCCGGCTGGTGTGTGCTTGGCTGTGAGTTGTTTTTCTTTTTCATTTTTCGGGCGCCAGTTTCCTCAGCGCTCTGCGCGCTCATGGCGCGCAGGACGCTGGGGCTTGTAGTTATGGGTTGCTGTTTTGTGTTTGTGCTGCGTTTTTTTAAAATGCTTTTCTTTCGATTGGCTGCGGCGCGTTTCCGAACACTGCGCCGTGCGAGAGCCCCTCAGCCTGACTGGCTCTGGCGCGGCGCGGCGCAAGGAATGTTGGGAAGTGAAGTTGTTTCCCTTTCTTCGCGTTTGTGGGGCTGTTGCCCCACTGCCGGTTTTTTCAATCCTTCGTTGACCTGCGTACCCAGATCGGCCATGTGCACGAAGGGTGAGTGCAGGCAAGTAGGGCGAGGCATAGCAACCTATAGCCAGTTCCAACGGTTAACCCTTGGATTTATAGGTTAAGATTATTCACTCATTAATAAAGATAGGTAAATGTCAACCTTGCTCAAAAACTAGTTGTATCTGACTGTAGGGTTATGTGCTCATCTCTGTTTTATAGCTAAAGAGCCATTGCTGTCCGCAGACATTTAGATGGACATGCAGCAGGCATGCTTAGACACCAAAGTGCACAGAGCACTGTTTACCTTCCCACTGAACTGGTTCCTATTTATCTACTTGCAATGTCTTGCTTTTGAACTGCTACAGTAGGTTGGCAGGAACTGGGACAGAGATGAGTGCTCATTCCGTCGCACAGTACTCAAGTTTTGAACTGCTGACCTTCTGCCTCCTGGTCAGCATCTTAACCACTCGAGCCACTGCAGTCCCTTGAAAGAAGACACTGCTGCAGACAAAGATTGGAGAAAAGGACACACAAAATATAAGACTGTGAAAACCATTATTTAGTGGGAGATCTGCAGGATAAGCTTGCTTGACTGAAAGTAACACGACTACCATTAAAATTTTCACGAGACTGGTGATGAGTAGTTGAAGCCACCTATAATCTGTATGCAATCAAAATGCACAGGAGAAATGACCGCAAATATATGCCCATTGAAACGAATTATAAATTTATGTCATTATGTAAATTAATTCTGTAATTACGGTAATTGTTGAAGAGAATTATGGAGGATTAAGTAATTGCCAAGTCAAAGGGTCTATAAGAGGTGACCTGATTGAAGTTTATAAAATCATGCACGGTGTGGACAAAGTAGATAAGGAAAAACTGTTTTCCCTATCGCATAATACTAGAACTAGGGGACACTCCATGAAACTTTTGGGTACTAGTTCTCAAACAAATAAGAGAAAGTACTTTTTCACCCAGAGGATTACTGGTCTATGGAACTCCCTGCCAGAAGAAGTGGTGACAGCTGTCAGTCTTGACAGCTTTAAGAAAGGATTAGACAAGTTCATGGAGGAGAAGAGTATCAATGGCTATAATTATGGATACTTAAGGACAACCTCCGGGTTGGGGAGATAGGCAGGATATCTCTCAATATCATTTCCAGGGAATCCTAAGCAGGTGAAGGCATCTGCTTGGGAATACCCTGAAGGAAATGGTGAGCCACTGTGTGAGACAGAATGCTGGACTGGATGGGCTGTGGCCTGTTCCAGCAAGGCTGTTCTTATGTTCTTATGTTCTTATAATGGCCTGGGGAAACGGACATGAAATATACAGATTAGCAAAAACAGCTGGAATGCATATCCCGTCAATTTTTTATTATTTCAGTGGATTTCCACATCAGCAGCTGAACATGTCTTCCTCTTCTTCTTCAGCTGCTGTATCCATTCAAGATATTGGCTATCCTCGTGGCGATAGTCTTCCTGTTCTTAACCATAGCTGTCAAGTATCCCGTATTGGCTGGGAAAAGCTCTTATTTTACCCTCTTCCCTGCTGTCATCCCGTATTTATTAGACTGCAATGCCCTATTGCTTCCATTGGAGGGCAGCAAAGGATAAGCATAGCTGTCAAGTATCCCTTATTGGCCAGGAAATTTCCCTTATTTCCAAATCCAAAACTTGACAGGTATGTTCTTAACTCCTCAGAACAGTTCTTGCAAGGACCTTCCACACCAGTCTCTCAGGTTCTTCAGCCATGACATCCGTCTACATCCAGTAGACTCGGTGGTTAAGAAACTCACCTGGTTAGCTGGAAGGCTGGTAAGTCGAAACCTGGGTACTGCATGACTGATTGAGCGCCCGTCTCTGTCCCAGATCCTGCCAACCTAGCAGATCGAAAGCAAGAAATGGCAAGTCGATAAATAGGCACCACTTTGGTGGGGGTGGGGGAATCTTGGGGACATGAAAGGAGCCTCATTCGGGCGTCCCCTGAATGGAGTTCCTCCAGCAAAAATCCTTTCAACCCAGAATAATTTCTGACACGAAATTATTATTATAGCCCTGCGGCATTTATTTATTTAATAATTCATCTATTTCATATGCTTTTAAAAGAATCCACACACATGAACTGCTGTCGAATCAGCCGGATAAACTCTCTTTAAATTGCGAAGGCAAATACACAATAGGAGACGTGGAAGCATAAAAGAGGGAAATGGAGAAAAGAGAAGACAGAAACGTAAGAGAGCCAGAATTATCTGTATTACTCATCAGTGTGCGGAAGGGAAGAAAAACAATATTTGATCTTGTTTGAACTCCACCCTTCTGCCATTGTATTTTGGAGTTGATGCTCATGTTAATGCTGGAATACAATGCTGTTACGATAAAATCCTGCTTAAAAAAAACTAAGAGGCTAATTCAGAACTCTGAAACCTTTGCCATGTCCCCTATGTAGGTGACTCTTGCACAGTTTTAAAAGGACTGATTGACAACCTCCTAAGACTGTGATGGCCAACCTTGGCCACTCCAGGTGTTTTTGGACTTCAATTCCCAGAAGCCTAAGCCAGCACGCCTGCTGATCAGGGCTTCTGGGAATTGAAGTTCAAGAGCATCTGGAGTGCCAAGGTTCACCATCACTGTGCTAAGGTTTAGTGTGGTCATGACATTGAGCCAATCCATTCTAGTGGGTAGAATGTTGGAATAGGGCTCAAATCCCCATTCCAGACCCAACTTTGAACTTCCAAAATGAAGTCACCTTCTTGTCTTTGTTGTTGGCCAAAATTAAGTCCTCATCGGCACATGTTTCCGGTAGTAATTGGCAGACCAGCAAATGATCTGGATTATGTATCTCTCCATGTTCACGCATCGTGCTGTTGTCTGCCAGCCGTCCTCACTTGAGTATGTTGATCTTACATTGAGGGACCCTCAGCCTATTCAGGGTCCTCCAAGAGATGTAGGGGAGGTTGAGTTCCTCAGCCGTATCCTTGTGTAATGTCATTCCTCATCCAGTGAGCTCCTTCCTCTGTCTTCTAATTTGGTTTGTCTCTTGTGTAACCTCAAGAATGTTTGTTCTTGCCATAAAGCTCTTCCTGGATCTGAGGTGGCGGAGTTGAGGTTCATATCCATTCAGAGGATGTCAAGGGTCATTCTCTTGCTTGGCTTTCTCGGCGTCTGCTGCTACTTCTCACCTTTTAAAATTTACGATCCAAAAATTTTGTTCCTTGTCTTTTGTTTTTACTGATGGGCTGAGTTGGTGGATTTGAGGCACATATCCATTCAGAGGATGTTGAGAGTAATTCTCTTGTTTTGTCATCTTGGTGTCTGCTGCCACTCCACTGAAGGTGGCAACTTCAAGGTGCCTTGTCTCTTTTGTGTGGTTCTCAAGACTTTAAACCATGGTGCAGATAACCTTTAAAGCAGAGGACATTTTAGAACAGCCTCTAAAAATAGGGCCCTTGGATGCAGATGGAGATTGCAGCCATGAAATAAAAAGGCGACAGATTCTTGGGAGACAAGCTATGAGAAACCTGGGGAACATAGTGAAAAGTAGAGACATCACCTTGCAAACAAAAATGTGCATAGTCAAAGCAATGGTATTCCCGGTGGTAATGTATGGATGTGAGAGCTGGACCATAAGGAAAGCTGAGCGCAGAAGAATAGACGCCTTTGAAATGTGGTGTTGGAGGAGAGTTTTGAGAGTCCTCTGGACAGCGAGGAGAACAAATAGGTCGATCGTAGAAGAAATCAACCCCGATTGCTCCTTAGAAGGTCAAATAGTAAAGCTGAAGCTAAAGTACTTTGGACATCAAATGAGAAGAGAGGGTTCACTTGAGAAAGCCTTGATGCGGGAAAGGTGGAGGGCAAAAGAAGAAGGGGTGGCAAAAATCAGATGGCTGGATGGTATTGTAGACGCAATGGGCACAAAGCTGGGTGGGTTGAGGAGGACGGTGGAGGACAGAGGTGCCTGGTGGACAATGGTCCATTGGGTTGCAAAGATTCGGAATTGACTGTGCGACTGAACAACAACAAAAGGTAAAAGTAAAGGTCGCCCTTGCTTGAAAGTCAGTCGTATCTGATTCTAAGGTTCAGTGCTCATCTCTGTTTATAGCCAAAGAGCCAGCGACGTCTGTGTCTGCTGACATTCCATAGACATGGGCAAGCATGACTAAACATGGAACACTATTGACCTTCCCACTGAAGTAGTGCCTATTTATCTACTTGCAATTTCTTGCTTTCAGACTGCTAGGTTGGCAGGAACAGGGACAGAGATGGGTACTCATGCCATCGCGCAGCACTCCGGTCTCGAACTGCTGACCTTCCAGTGGTCAAGCTTAGCGTTTTAATCACTAAGCCCATTATGAAGTAATATCTTAAGAGTGACTGTATCTGTTTTGTGGAAGCTAGTTCTGAAGATGACAGAGACACCACTTAGAAGGAAAATCAAAGATTTTCTCCCGTTTCCTGGGAGGTTTAGAGCAGGATACATGGAAATGCGTTTTGCTGTGAGGCGTGACTCTTTCTCACCCAGCATAAATGAAAATTACATGAGGGATAAATAAACGCCTTCTGCCAGATGTAGCTCATCTGTTTTACGGATTGATCATCCCTCCCAGCATGCTCACATCTGTCCTGGTTTCTCTAAAATTTCACACGGGATCCTTTGCAAAGGCAACTTTAACCCCAAGGAGGGTAAACATTTGCACTCACCCCGTCTTTTCCCACAAGATCAAAGGGTTGACAAATTATTCTCCCGACGCTATAAAGGAACAGATTTTCCTGCATTCCCAATGAGAGAGCAAGAAATGATGTTCTGTGCATGTTAAGCCCAACCAAGCAAAGAGTGCAGGAAGGGACATAAACACAAATTGTATAATAAATAATAATTGGGTGGCATCAAGTCAGTTATGACTTAGGGCAACAATAGCGAACCTTTTAGAGACCGAGTGCACAAAGTGCAAACCAAAACTCACTTATTTATTGCAGGATGGGCTTTGTGCTGGGGAGCCACTTTGTGGTTTGTGCTCCATTTCCTGTCTCCATAGGAGAGGTCTAAAGCCCTTCCAGTACTCTCCCATACACTCAATGTTTTGATCTTATTTTATTACACCAGTAGACCATCAGGGTCAACAACCACAAATAGGTCAGCAGGCTATGAAGAACAGAACCAACCCAACCCAACCCAACTCAACCCAACCTAACCTAACCCAACCCAACCCAACCCAACCCAACCCAGAAACGCACACACAAATACACACTTAAAGCTTTCTTCTTGTTGTCACTGTGTTTCCACTCTCCCCAACACTAGATGTGATGCTCCAGATTTTAAAAACGATTATGCTTCTTGATCTATAAATCAACACAAGGATCTCTGTTATTTTCCCTAATATTGGATTTGTTCATGCTCCATCTGAGAACACTGGCTTTTCTCACTCCAAAGATTACCAGTTTGTTGGAAGGCAAGTTGTTTGAAGTAATATTAATCAATCAAGAGGGAATTAGAAGTTTGAAGTGACTGACAGCTCCAGAAATTAAGTAGCGGGTTTTTTTTCTGGGCGCTTGCTGTTTCTGTTAAGCATTTGCCGGCTTGGCCGGGTTTCTGTGTGAGCTTCGGAAAGGATCCGATTGCCCTGGGTCGGCGAACGTATCTTTCTCCAGATTAAAGGGACAGATTTATATCTCCGAGACGTGCATTTCCAGAGATTATCCAACGGAAGGCTTCTGCCGTGATTGCCGCCTTCTTCCCTCCCTTGCATGCCCAGTAAAATCTATTTAAAACACTTGTGCTTAAAAATAAAATGAAAAAAGGAAATGTGGAAATGAGCGTGAGGGGAAGGGGAAGCTAAATGAACTAACTCCACCACCACCACCACCACCACCACCACCACCACCACCACTCCGTGTCTTTTTCTTTCACTTCTCTGCTTTCATTTTCTTGGGGGGGGGGGGGGATTAACTCAAAGAAAAAAGCCATTGTTTATTCATCCTGGTGAGAAATATCTCTATAAGATGTTTACCCTAATTCTGATAGTAATTGAAGAGCACAAACAATGAAATCACAAAGCTGCTATGTTGGAGAAGTGTCCTTTCACAGTGGAAAGGAGATGGGATTTGATGGTCTATAAGAGTACATTTTCCAACAGTTCATGCCTAAGATGGCTACAACCGCCAGTGACTACAGAGTCAACTTCAGGGTGCTTCATGAATGCGTTTTTGGTTTTTACTCTGGATTTTGCTAGTGCTCTCCAAAGTGCTGAGCGTTGACTCTTCTCAAAGTTTCAGCACTTTGGACAGAACTCACAAAGAGACAGGTTATGGCAGTGATGGCCAACTATTGCATCCCAGCTGTTCTTGAACGTCATTCCCAGAAGCACTGATCAGCAGGAGTGCTGACTTGGGCTTCTGGGAATTGAAGTCCAAGAACACTGGGAGTGCCAAAGTTCACCATCACTGGGTTATGGTCCTGGTGCCCAACCTTGGCACTCCAGCTGTTCTTGGACTTCAATTACCAGCACACCTGCTGATCAGGGCTTCTGAGAACTAAAGTCCAAGAACAGCTGGGATGCAAAGGTTGGCCATCACTGGGTAATGGCTATGCCTTTCAGCTTCCTTCCTTCCTTCCTCCTCCATGTCTAGGTCAGACACTAAACGGCCAAAATGAAGTCACTTTTTAATGAAGCTACTGGATTACAGCTCACAATTGGCTGGGTTGGCCAAGATTTCTGGGAGCTGTAGTCCAAAACCATCTGGGGACCCAAGGTTGGGAGGCATTGCTTTGTGACAGCTGTAGTTCTTTGGAGGAGTCTTCTGATGAGCAACAAGACTGAAGTTGTTATGAAGATATTGATCTCCCAGGAGGAGGAGATGACAATGACGACAACCACAACAAAGAAGATAACTCGAACCTGCATTTTCCACATGCCAGCCCCACAGTCTAACCACTATACCACACAGTTCAGCTTGGACAAGAAGAGCAGGCAATTAAGTTTAATGATTTCCATGGTCCATTCAAAGAAACATGGGGCTATACGTACAGGGGAAAATCCCTCTTTAGACATTCACACAGGCAGCTTCAGTTACCACACACCGCAGGAAGTTTGCTCATTCTTATGGATGCCGCTCCAGGTTTCTGTCCAAACATCCCACTTCACAAACCCCACCCTAGATCCCATCCTATGAGCCTGGAGATCAGGCTCATCACCTCAAAGAATGCTTTCCAAAGTTCAGGCTCAAACCCGGAGTGGTTTCATAGAATCATAGAATAGAATCACTGAGTTGGAAGGGCCTTTTAGGCAATCGAGCCCAGCCCTCTGTGCTCAGTGTATGAATTCAAGTCAAAGCAGATCTGACAGACAGTTGTCCAATTCTCTCTTGAATGTTCCCAGTGTTGGAATGCTCACCACATCCTGAGATTATGAGCACCATTGACGTACTGCTCTAACCATTAGGAAGTTTCCCCTGATATTCAACCTAATTCTGGCTTCCTTTAGTTCCAGTTCTTTATTACACATCCTGAACTCTGGGATGGTGGAGAACAGATCCTGCCCTTCCTATTTATGCTTATCTTCCATGTATTTGAAGAGTGCTTTCCTATATCCTCTCTCAGTCTCCTTTTCTCAAGGCTAAACATGCCCAATTCCTTCAGTCTTTCCTCCCAGTGCTTGGTTTCCAGTCCTCTGATCATCCTTTTTGCCCTTCTCTGCATCTGCTCTAATTTCTTTGCATCTTTCTTAAAGCGCAGTGCCCAAGATCAGACACTGGACTCTAGATGGGGTCTAACCAGTAGTGGGCTCCCAAATTTTTTACTACCATACTGTGGGTGTGGCCTACCTTGTGGGTGTGGCCTACTCTGTGGGTGTGAGTGGGTGGGTGATCTAGTCATGCCTAGTGGTGAGATTCAAATTTTTGTACTACCTACTCCATGGGCATGGTATGGTGGGTGTGGCCAGGGGAAAGTCCTGCCTTGCACCCAAATTAGGACTACTTTATTTCAAAACTTGTATGGGTGGGGCCAGCCAGAATTTCTGGCGAACTGGTGCAAACCTGCTGATGCCCACCACTGCTTCTAGCAGATGCTAACTGAACACTTCCTTCCTTTCTGCTGTTTGCAATTTATTCTGGGTGGACAGGTGGCCTTAATGGATCTGGCAAAAGCATCAGGAAGTAATTTGTTGTTTGTTGATTACCACTGCCTATATCCCCTCTAAGTCTCCTTTTTCTCAAAGGCTAAACATGTCCAGTTCCTTCAGTCTTTCCTCCCAGGGCTTGGTTTCCTGTCTTCTGATCATCCTTGTTGCCCTTCTCTGTATCTGCTCTAATTTCTTTGCACCTTTCTTAAAGTGCGGTGCCCAAAATTGGACACCAGGCTCTAGATGGGGTCAAGTTGTAGCAGATGCTAAGTGAATGCTTCCTTCCTTTCTGCTGTTTGCAATTTATTCTGAGTGGACAGGTGGCCTCAATGGAGCTGGCAAAAGCACCGGAAAGTAATTTGTTGATTACCACTGCCTATATCTCCTCTAAGTCTCCTTTTTCTCAAAGGCTAAACATACCCAGTCTTCTGATCATCCTTGTTGCCCTTCTCGGCATCTGCTCTAATTTCTTTGCATCTTTCTTAAAGTGCGGTGCCCAAAATCAGGCACGGGCTCTAGAGGGTGTGTGTGTGTCTAACTATTCACCGACCAACCCCTTCCCCACCTGAAAAAAAAGTTTTGTCGACCTCCCCCCCCCTTCTCTTTTTCAGATCGGAATGGGGAGCTGATCCTACTTCTTCACCACCACTACTACCACCACCACTTTTCTTAGTCCCCCGCCTTTCAGCTTAAAACTGAAGGGCACGGGGCTGATCGACGTGTTTCTCACACCCACCCACCACGCCAGAAAAGCTGACAGCTTGTGCCCCCCCCCAACCGTTTCCCCTCCTTTAAAAGATTCTTTCAATGCAATATTTTTCTCCTTCCTCCCCATTTTTTAGAAGCATGTCTCTTGCCTCCCCGATCCAGCCAGGACCCCTTGGCTGGAGTCTTTCTCCATCTCCCCCCTCTTTAATTAAAAAAAGTGCATTTTTTTTTTAAAAATCCCCAAAATGCAGGAACCACGTGTAAACGCGCCTCCTCCTCCTCCTCCTCCTCCTCATCTTCCTCCTCCTTCAGCTGCTGAGGGCTTTGCTGAGCTGCTCAATAGCTATAATTTTATTTTAATTTTGTCCCCGCCAAAGGAAACCCCCTGGATCTTAAAATAAAAATTAAAGGGAGAAGTGATTTTATTCTTTTTATTTTTATATAGATTATTTAAAATTATTCCTTGGTTGCCCCTTTGCACATCTATCTATCTATCTATCTATCTATCTATCTATCTATCTATTTATTTTCCTCTCCCTCCCTCCCTCCCCGCGTCGTTGAGCATGGCCGCGTCCCGCGATCCTCGCCTCCGGCGCAAGAACCTGCGCGGACCTCCGACTCGGGTCTGAGCCACGTGTGAACCCGCCGCTTGGTCCCCCCCCCCGACCGCGTGTATGTGTAGAGCTGGGGTGGGGGCTTCATTCCGTCTCCTCTTTTCCCCTCCTCCCCTTTTTTAAACAAAAATATGGAATTGCTTACCTGGAGATGGTCCTCTTTGGTTCTCTTCTTCTGCGCTCACTATCCCACCTGGACCAGGTAAGGATGACAATTTGCACGTGTAGGAATGTATGTGTGTGTGAAGGTCCACTTTGAAGGCTGTTGCTTGTTTCCTCCGGACATCTTGAACTTTAACGGTGGTGGTGGTGGGGTTTGAGAAAAGCTAGGATTAACGTGACTAACCCCCCCCCAACACCCCCCACCCCAAAAAAGGTCCCTGTGCCTTTAAGATTCTATCAATCTGATTCTTGTTTAGTTGGTTAGTCAGCTGGCCATACTGTACTAAGTTAAAATGTACTCAGTCGGATTGCATAAAACACAGTGGTTGGGTGGAAAGGATTTTTGCTGGAGAAACTCCGCTCAGAGGCTCCTTTCATGTCCCCAAGATCTTTTCCGACAGAAGTGGTCCCTATTTATCTACTTGCAATTTCTTGCTTCCGAACTGCTAGCTTGGCAGGAGCTGGGACAGAGATGGGCGTTCAATCCGCCGTGCAGTACCCGAGTGTTGAAATGCCAACTTGCCAGCCTTCCAGCAAACAAGGTGAGCTTCTTAACCACTGAGCCACCTTCTCACTTATTCTTCGTGAGCTCTTTGGAGGAACAACTGAACAGAAACGTGGTAAATAATCCTATCAACTACTATAGCTCGACTTGGTTAGGAAAACTGAGTCTATATTCGGATCCATGATAGCCTCTACCAATCCTTCTTTATTTTCCACCATAAGCTGTGTGGGATAAATAAATTTCAAATCGTTGTGCATTACATTCACACAGACACGCCCCTTGGTTTTAAAAATAAAAATGCACAGCCCATTCAATTGGGTTGTTTCTAAATAGAGATTACAATTTGCTTTAGGATATTTTATTCCCTCTAAATGAGCTCCTGCCAACCTAGCAGTTCGAAAGCAAGAAATTGCAAGGAGATAAATAGGGACCACTTCGGTGGGAAGGTAGCAGCGTTCCGTGTGCTCCGGTGTCTAGTCATACCTGCCACATGACCACGGAAACGTCTGCAGAAGCAGACAGCGGTGGCTCTTCGGCTTAGAAACAGAGATGAGCACTGCACCCTAGAGAGGGATACGACTGGCTTTAGAGGAAGGGAAACATTTACCTTTAAATGAGAGACTGGGAGGGGTGCAGAAGGAATTAGTTGAGATGAGGAATTGTTACAAAAACAGCTCTATCTTATGCATGCGGACTTTGGACAAATATTTGCCAGTCCCAACCCCAAATGCAAATAAATGAGATGATTCAATACTTGTTAAGCTCTATTATTAGTCTATTATTAGGCTACTCTTCTAGAATGAGGCTATTATTAGTTACTAGTCGCTTAGCTCAGTTATCATAATTTTCATTAGCTATCATCCAGTTATTATTCTCTTGGCTAATGCTATTATTTTTATTAGTTAATATTATTCATGTGTAAGAAAAAATCAGTGTAGCCTAGTAGAGAGACTCTGGAGATCTGGGTTCAAATCCCTGCTGGGTCATGAAAACTCACTCCCAACCATAAACCACTTGGACATAAATCAGAAGTGATTTGATGGCACGCAACAACAATTTGCTCCACCTTGTGAAGCAGTTGTTGCTTTATTCCAGTTTTACTTTTTATTTTTATTTTTATAGTAAGAAAATAAAACCATGAACAGATGAAAACACAGTCTTATAGGCCAGTATATATTCCTTATTTTATTATGTGATAATCCAACCTTTCTAGTGTGGAGTCAATCACTTCTCCGGCTTATCTTGTGAAGTACCACCCAAAGTCTTCACGGAATGCTGTTTACCTTTCCACCGAAGTTGTACCTATTTATCTACAGTACTTGCAATTTCTATAGTGCATTACCAGAACTGGCCACTAGAAGCCACTGTTTGCATTGCAAACATAAAGTTTGCTGTTACCCGCAGTTTCATGTATATGCAGTAAGTTTCAGAACATATCTCCCGTGGATACAGGGGGAGAGCTGTATAGCTCCAAAAGATATGAAAGGGTGCCTTTAAGGTTAAAGCATGTACATTTTCCAATTCTGTCTTTCCAAGAAATAAGTTACTTTCTTCCTTCACCTGACTCCCATGGGCTCTGGGGGCCATGCATAACCTTGAAGGAGGACCCAGTTGAAGCAAAGAATCCTCTATGTGCAGAACAAATTGGGACGGTGGTTATTTAGGAACAAATAGTGTCAAGCAGAGATCTGTACAGCTGGGATTTTAGCTCTTGGGATTTTAACAGCCGTTAAGAGCTCAGTGGCTCAAGTGGCTAAGACGCTGACTGGGAGGCGGAAGGTCAGCAGTTTGATTCCCGAGTACTGCAGGACGGAGTGAGCTCCCGTCTTTGTCCCAGCTCCTGCCAACCTAGCAGTTTGAAAGCAAGACATTGCAAGGAGATAAATAGGGACCACTTCGGTGGGAAGGTAACAGCGTTCCGTGCGCTCCGGTGTCTAGTCATGCCTGCCACATGACCATGGAAACGTCTGCAGAAGCAGACAGCGCTGGCTCTTCGGCTTTGAAACAGAGATGAGCACTGCACCCTAGAGTCGGATATGACTGGCTTTCGAGCAAGGGAAACCTTTACCTTTACTAAGAGTTCTGGGTGTCTTTCTTAATCGGCAAGTGTTACAAACAGAAGACTCTGTGGTAAACCAGGTCAGCCTCCTTCAGCTTCTGTTCTCTGTATTGCTTCTTCTAAAAAGCATTGGTCCAGGTTTTCCCATCTCTTGCGGTCTCCAAGACTCGCATGTTTAGTTCAGCATCAACTCTTGTGGCACCGCGGCGCATTTTTCCAGATGTAAAGGAGCCCTCTGGGTCCTGGCTGAGTTGTTGGTTTTTCCCCAGCAGGAAGGATGTGAGGTTTCAACTTTAAATTCGAACTGCTAGGTTGGCAGGAGCTGAGACAGAGATGGAAGCTCACTCCATTGTGCAGTACTCGGGTCTCGACTTGCTGACCTTCTGGTCATGAAGTTCAGTGTCTTAACCACTAAGCCACCACAGTCCTTCTACGGGTGAGGCATTTCTTAATTAGAAAGCACTGTTTGCATTGCAAATATAGAGTTTGATGTTATCCATGGTTTCAGGTATATATGGTAGGTTTCAGAACGTATCTCTCATGGATACAGGGGGAGACATGTACATTTTCACAGCTCCAGAAGATACGAAAGGTACCTTTGTTCCACTCCTATCAAATATGGTGGACTTTGTGAATTAATCCACAATAGCTGATATCAAAATATCAACATTAATCTTTATCGCACTACCGCCTTCTTGTGTTTTATATTTTGATCTGGTTTTGCACGGTCAGGTTTCAGCAAACATTTTCGCAGTGCGGTGTCCCCACCACCACCACCCGGCAGGACCTTTTGGGCATCAACACACACAAAAGTGAATTTTCTTAAAGCTTCCTTGCATGTGCAATTTCGGCAAAGAGCTTTGTGCCATCTGAAGAATGACCAAACTTGATTTGGCACAAGTCTTTGTTGATTACAATCCCCCTTTCTTTTGTGTGATCACAAAAGCCGAAAAAACCTCACAGAACTTTATGCACAACTAATAACGTTTAGACTGCAGTGGCTCAAGTGGCTAAGACGCTGACTGGGAGGTGGAAGGTCAGCAGTTTGATTCCCGAGTACTGCAGGACGGAATTAGCTCCCATCTTTGTCCCCAGCTCCTGCCAACCTAGCAGTTTGAAACCAAGACATTGCAAGTAGACAAGTAGGCACCAGTTTGGCGGGAAGGTAAACAGCGTTCCGTGCGCTCCGGTGTCTAGTCATGCCTGCCACATCCATGGAAATGTCTCCGGACACAGACAGCGCTGGCTCTTTGGCTATGAACAGAGATGAGCACTGAACCCTAGAGTCAGATACGACTGGCTTTTGGACAAGAGCAACCTTTGCCTTTACTTTTAAAAAAACACACGTTGATACTGTGTTGATGTGATATTTTGAACTGTAACTTGATATTGTAATCTGATTTGATAATTGTGTTTTGTTTCTTGGATTGAATTTTATACATTGTATTGCTGTGTATCTGTTTTATATATTGTTGATTCATGTCGTGATTTCCGTGAGCCGCCCTGAGTCGGCGTATACTGAGTGGGCGGCATACAAATCGAATCAATCAATGAAAAAATTCAGTTTCGAAGCTTATTGCTTTCTTTCTTAAGTTGATTCTGACTTTCAGTGACACTTTCCAGTGTTTTCTAGGTAGAGTCATGCACAGAAGTGGATTTTCCCTTCCCTTCCCCAAGTTATACAGGCACCCGTGGGGAATCAAACTCCCAACTTCTGGCTCCGCATCCATAAACCTAAACCACTGAGCTACTCAGACGGTATTTTTAGCTCCATCTTAAAACCCTGCTTCCCAGCTCGGCTCTACAAAGAAACTCGTGGCGCTTCGTCATTCTGTAACGATGCAGCTAAAACAGCATTTGCAAAAAAAATCCTTGATAGATGTCTTTGCCTGTTCTGCATTTTCTGCAGAAAGACACTTTATATAATATATGGGGGGGGGGGGGAATAAGCCGCACGTGCCTGGCCCTTAGGATTCTGGTGAACTTCCCATAAAGACGGGAGATTTGTCTGCTGCCTTTTCGGAAGGGAAACATGGGCTGCACATATATTTTGTATTAGCCAGTAAATATGCTCCCTACTTTCCATGTGAAGCCAGCCAAGTTGAGCTTTGTGTTTCAGTAGGATAAATCCCAGGAAGAGACAATATTGCAGTAGTTGAGATCCCTGGACTGGAGACTTCAATTTCTACTGGTTCATCAAAATCTCTGGATCTCTCACTCTGGATGGTCTGCTTTGCAAGGTTGTTGTGAGCCTCAAGACCAAAAATGCAAGAGAAATGTAGCTTAGAGCATGAGACATGACATCCCTTGCTTGATAGCTATGTCCGACCCTAGGGTTCGGTGGTCATCTTTATTTATAGCCAAACAGACTATAAACTGCAGACGTTTCCATTGTCATGTGGCAGGCATCACTAGAAACCAGAGTGCACGGAATGCTGTCACCTTCCCCGCTGAAAGTGGTACCTGTTCATCTCCTTGCAATTTCTTGCTTTTGAACTGCAAGGTTGGCAGGAGCTGGGGCAGACAACAGGAGATCGTTCCGTCATGCTGCACTCCGGTGTCAAACTGATGACCTGCCGACCTTCCAGCCGTCAGTGTCTTAACCACTAAGCAGAATGCCGTTAGTGTTCGTGCGGTGGAGGGGATAGCACAAAGTTTTTCAACTATGCCATGGCCACCCCTGATAAATTTGGGGTTGCATGGTTCAAAAACACCAGTGGGAGTGATGTGGTTGAAATACCTTATGTGCCTTTGGAAGCTGATGAATTCCAGCTACCATCATCTCTTATAAGTGAATGGGTTTTGAGGTTTCTTATGTTCCTTTTCGTCAAAAGATCTTAATCTGATGCATGCTGCAGTGTGCTTCTCTTCCTTTCAATAAAATCCAGATGATTCCTAAGAAGCAGAAGGAATCTACTGGTCCATTCTTTTAAAAGTCATGCGTAGATTTGTTAGCAGAGTTTTGCAGACCAGTTCCTAAGTTCTGCGCCCGTCTCGCTCTTAAAGGATCTGGAGTGTTTAAAAGCTCGGCAAGCCACGCAACACACTTGCCAGAGGTAGAGGGGAGGGGAAGGCAGAATAGCAGGTGGGTGGCAGAAAGGCAGCTGCGCAGGTTGTCAAGTGTTCTTCCCCAGCCTGGCACCTGCCAGATGTGTGGGAAGCCCAAGCCAGAAAGCAGAGCGTGGGATTTAATTGCAACTGGGAATTGCCGGGTTGGAGAGAGAGCGATTAAATAGCCATGAGAACATCTGAAGAAATTCTTTCTTTCTTTCTTTCTTTCTTTCTTTCTTTCTTTCTTTCTTTCTTTCTTTCTTTCCTTCCTTCCTTCCTTCCTTCCTTCCTTCCTTCCTTCCTTCCTTCTTTCTTTCTTTCTTTCTTTCTTTCTTTCTTTCTTTCTTTCTTTCTTTCTTTCTTTCTTTCTTTCTTTCTTTCTTTCTTTCTTTCTTTCTTTCTTTCTTTCTTTCTTTCTACCTACCTACCTACCTACCTACCTACCTACCTACCTACCTACCTACCTACCTACCTAGGTAAAGGGCACCCTTGCTTGATAGCCATTTGTATCCAACTCTAGGTTTCAGTGCTCATCTCTGTTTCATAGCCAAACAGCCAGTGCTGTCTGCTTCTGCAGACATTTCCGTGGTCATGTGGCAGGCATGACTACCGAAGTGGTCCCTATTTATCTCCTTGCAATTTCTTCCTTTCGAACTGCTAGGTTGGCAGGAGCTGAGACAATGACGGGATCTCGTTCTGTCCTGCAGTATTCGGGTATCGAACTTCTGACCTGCCAGCTCCCAGTCAGCATCTTAGTCACTTGAGCCAATAATTTCATGTCAGAAATTATTCTGGTTTGAAATGTTTTTTGCTGGAGAAAGTCTGCTCAGGGGATGCCCAAATGAGGCTCCTTTATATCCCCAACATCTTTCCCCACCAAGGTAAAAGTTTCCCTTGCTTGAAAGCCAGTCATATCCGACTCTAAGGTCCAGTGCTCATCTCTGTTTCAAAGCCGAAGAGCCGGCGCTGTCTGCTTCTGCAGACGTTTCTGTCATCATGTGGCAGGCATGACTAGACACCAAAGCAAAAGTGGTCCCAATTTATCTACTTGCAATTTCTATCTATCCATCTACCTACCTACCTACCTACCTACCTACCTAACTTACTTACTTCCTTTTCTCCCCTCTTTCTTTCCTCCCTCCCTTCTTCCTTCCATTCCTCGTCCTCCCCTCCTCCCTTATTCCAATTCATTCCTTCTACTTGCTCACTTGTTTTGGTCAATAGTTTGGTTTAAGTGCCTGTGAAATTTGGGAGGCACTCCGTGTGTGTGCGCGCGTGTGTATACATGCATGCAAGTATGAAAGAGAAACTCCAGAAGCCAGACTAGGTCACCACCCAAGGGAGAAGACATCTTGGATAGCTTAAAAGAGCCTTCGGAGCATGCAAATTTATGAAAGAACTTATTAGCTCCAAGGAAAGGCTTCCAGGGCTTTCATCTGTAGCTTTAAACTCCGACATGATGAACAGATAAAAGTTGGCTGTGCATAAGTTTCACAAAGAGCAAATCTCTGTTTCTTCTGTCCTTCCTTCTTAGGGTGCAGTTTCTTAAGTAAAGAAACTGAATGGTAAGGAGGATAAAGTCAGAGGAGTTCTCTGTGGTGCTGAACTGACTTGAGAGATCAGGTTCAGGACTTTTGGGGTTGCTTCTGGGAAGTTTGGATGGAAACCCGTAGCGGACATGTTGTGCTTTCTTTGTCTTGGCAAAACCAGAGCCATCCACCTCTGATGGGGTGGACCAAGAGTTTAAGACACCTTTTGACACTCCTATACGGTGAAGCCTTGCTTAACAGATGGCTTGGTTAACACAAAAATCACATAACAAAAGGAAATCCATAGAAAACATTGGCTCGGTTAACAAACTTTTTTTTGAACAGACTAATTGGTTTTCAATGCATTCCTATGGAGAACTGCATTCAATGCAGTCCTATGGGAAATCCACTTACAAATTTTTTGTAGTACAAAAGGTCCAGGAGAACACATTACATTTGTTAAGCGAGGTTCCACTGTATATGTAAAAAAAGAAACTGATGGGTAAAGGTTGCCCTTGCTCAAAAGCCAGTCGTATCCAACCCTGGAGGGGCAGTGCTCACCTCCATTTACAGCCAAAGAGCCAGTGCTGTCTGTGTCTGCAGACATTTCTGTGGACACGTGGCAGGCATGACTCGACACCGTAGTGCACGGAATGCTGTTTACTTCCCCAACAAAGTGTTACCTATTTATCTACTTGCAATTTCCTTGCTTTTGAACTGCTACCTTGGCAGAGACAGAAGCTCACTCCGTCATGCAGCACTCGGGTCTCAAACTGCTGATCTGCCGACCTTCCAGTCATCATGTGCAGCATCTTAACCGCTAAGCCACCTCTAACAAAGACTTAAAAGGACCTAAAAGAAAGATGTCTTCCCCAGGAGAGACCATTCTGAATAAATATACAAATAAATGAAAACATTTTTTATGTTGCTGGGTGATAAATGTATGTCTGTTTTGCCAACTTCGCAGTTCAAAAGCAAGACATTGCAAGTAGATAAATAGGGACCACTTCGGTGGGAAGGTAACAGCATTCCGGTGTCTAGTCATGCCTGCCACATAACCACAGGAACGTCTGCAGAAGCAGACAGCGCTGGCTCTATGGCTTTGAAACAGAGATGAGCACTGAACCCTAGAGTTGGATACGACTGGCTTTCAAGCAAGGAAAACCTTTACCTTTGTATATATGACCAGATGCTGTAAGCATTTAGGTTTCCATCTGCTTTCAGCAAACGGGTATTTTATTCTTCAATTAAAAATAGGAGCACAATCCCTTACAGCTGTAGAGCATTGACAACTTTTTAAAAAATTATAATTTAACACAGGTTAGTTCTCACAGACTTCTTTGGTCCTTCTGACCTTGACAGAGAAAAGCCCTTTTAGAGTAAAAAAATTAAAAACCCAAACCCAATAATGTAGCTGCCTATCGATAGATGCCAATAGCAGGCTGCATGGTGGTGCTCAGAACCAAAAGAGGGAAGCAAAGGAGGGTTGTTTTTTTTTTTAATATTCATAAGGTTGCAATGAATTAAGCCTAATGCTTTTTCAATTACATTTCAAAATATAGAACATATCCATCCTGGGAGCTGCACTCAGACTCCAGGGGTGGCAGATGGGAAAGGGACATTTATTGCTCTGGATTATCCTGACGCCAGTCAATACCCTCCAAGTGACCCCTATGCAAAATAGACATTGTTCTTTTACAGGCAGTAAAAGGGTGGGAAGTGGGAAACCGGTTTGTGTTGCAAATACAGTAGAACCTCGGATAAAGTCCAAACTCCGTTCCACAAGTTTGGACTTTATCCGATTTTGGACTTTATCCGAATCAAATGGGCGATGCATCGGATAACGTCAAAAAATGGACTTTATCCAAGGTTCCTATACCAAATATCTCGGATACCGTCCATTATTTAGCAGTTTGGGACTTTAAGCGATGCATCACGTGTGCATGAAAACTGCAACTTTATCCGAATCGGACTTTATCCGAGGTACCAATGTGGTCTTATTTCGGGAAAGGAGCCTGAACATAGGTTGTGTGTGTTCCCTCCCAACATTTAGATTGTTACTTTTAGGTTTTCTTCCTTCCTGCTTCTTCCTCTCAGATTGTTCGCTGTTTGCACCTTCTCCTAGCTAGTGTGTGTGTGTAAACCTTACCTCTATTAGAGATACAAAAATGGAAGTGAAGCTTGATAACACTTGAATAAGAAACCAGTTGACAATGCTAGAGTTCGGCAGGGGTTACAGGGAAATAATCCATCCAGGAACTCCGAGGAGTACTACTAGTCAAAAGTAACAATAATGGGCTAACGGTCTCCCTTGCTTGAAAACCAGCCGTGTCTGACTCTAGGGGTCGGCGCTTCTCCAGCCAGAGAGCCTGCAGACATTTCTGTGGTCATGTGGCAGGCATGACTAGATGCACAGAGCACTGTTACCTTCCAACCAAAGTAGTACCTATTTACCTACTTGTTGTTTCTTGCTTTTGAACTGCTAGGTTGGGAGAAGAGACCATAGTTGTCAAGTATCCCGTATTGGCCGTGAAAACCCCCTTTTTAAACCCTCTTCCTTGCCATCATCCTGTATTAATTAGACTGCAATGCCCTATTGCCGCCATTGGAGGGCAGCAAAGGATAAGCATAACTGTCAAGTATCCCTTATTTGCTGGGAAATTTCCCTTATTTCCAAATCCAAAACTTGACAGGTATGGAAGAGACCCAGTTTGAGAAGGGCTACCTGGCATTTGAGGCAGACAAATCAAGCCTTGAGGGGGAAAAAATTTCTCCTCCAGGCAAGAAAACAGAGCAAGGATTCTGTGTGTTTAATAACACAGTACTTTTTTCTTTCTCTAAAGCACAGGACAGGTGGGTGGCAAAGCTCAGAAACATGAAAATGCATGGGATTTACATTTGATAATCTAGCCAGGAAGGTTGTTCCCAACCCGCTTTAGTTGTTGCGGCAATTTTGCCCATTGCTTGCTGACAAAATTCGTCACATAAGAAGAGGTTTTAGAAGTGTAAAGGTGGAGATTCTTACAGCAACATTTCATAGTGGAGGTTTGAGCAGTCGCTTAATCTCTTCCTTCTGCTTCAAGATAAACAGGGCGCCGAGCTGAAAGCCAACCCTAGAAGTTCTCCTTGACAATCTCTTTCTGCAAAATTCCTCCAAACTGCTCTGCTTTACAAGCACACCTGTCAAGTTTTGGATTTGGAAATAAGGGAAATTTCCCAGCAAATACAGGATACTTGACAGCTATGCGTATCCTTTGCTGCCCTCCAATGGCGGCAATAGGGCATTGCAGTCTAATTAATATGGGATGACGGCAGGGAAGAGGGTAAAATAAGGGGTTTTCCCGGCCAATACCGGATACTTGACAGCTATGTTAACAAGTCTGGCCAGGTGATCCTGCTATGTTCATAGAGTAGACCACACTGCCAGCGACTCAACAGCAAGTGTCAGGCAGTGGTTAACTAACTTAACAACGCTGAGGACTAACAGCCTTGGGTGCCAAAGTCCACAGGAAAGGGTGATGGTCCCCAAGTGGATTAAATATAGGGAACTGTGGGGATTTTATGTATTTGTATTGAATTGCTGTATGCCGCCCAGAGTCGCCAGTCAATTTGGGTTCTATACAAATTGCAATGAATGAATGAATGAATGAATGAATGAATCCCTCTAGATGGAGGGCAGAAGCTTCATCAGTACTGGCCTGGGCCCGATGAGGACTTTGTGTGCCAATTCAGGACCAGAAAGTGACTCATGGAACTGGATCAGTGGTACTATGGGTGTCATGCTGCGATGTGGAAGGCAGATGAATGGCCACTGCATTATATTCTCAGGACAGTCGATCACAATGAGGATTGCCAATATTCGGAATCGGATACAGCAGAAGAAGGTCTGCTTCGGAAATGCATCTTATTAAAATACTAGATCTCCCAGGTTTATGAAACTTACTGTATCCAACCTCTGGATCTAAGTTAGAGGTTCCCAACCTTTTCATGCCAGAAGCCAGTCAGCTTTGAAGAATGGACGGCCATTTTGCCCTGCCTGCACACTGGGTGTGTGTGTGTGCGCGCGTGGCCATTTTGTCCCATCAGCTTCAAATGGGTGGCCATTTTGTTTCTTGGAGTGGCAGCCGTATCCAACTCAGTGTCCATCTCTGTTTATAGCCCAAAGAGCCAGCACTGTCTGTGTTAGCAGAGTTTCCGGAGTGCACAGAATGCTGTTTACCTTCCCACCGAAGTGGTCCCTATTTATCTACTTGCAATTTCTTGCTTTCGAACTGCTAGGTTGGCAGGAGCTGGGACAGAGATGGGAGCACACTCCAGCGTGCAGTACCTGGAAATCAAACTCTGACCTTCCAGTCAGCAAGTTTAGCATCTTAACCACTTGAGCCACTGCAGTCCCTTAAAGAGGAATATAGGGTGTGATTATTTCTCTTCCTCTTCCCCTTCTGCCCCATACTCAGTGCTTCCGCTACATGGGGAGGCTGGCAACGCCTTGTAGAGTGATTTTTAAAAAAATTAAATCTCAATACAGTAAAGATGACTCATGCATGTTTCGAATTCAGGTGTGCCTAAAGGAGGGTGCGATGTAGCAGCCGGAAAGATTTATTTTTATTTTTTCAAAAAAAAATTGTTCACTTGCTTTGAGGAGCAATTTTTTGAGATAATTGTAACAACAGTAACAATAATAATAAAAAAAGGATTTTAGACAGTTAGTGTTAGGAAACACAGGAGGCCATAGGAAAGTTCAGAAAAGTTCTCACAAGCCACAGTCCATGGGTGGGCTCTGTTTGGTGTGTGTGTGTGTGTGTGTGTGTGCATGCGCACGCGCACGCATGTGTATGTGTGTGTGTGTGTGAGAGAGAGAGAGAGAGAGAGAGAGAATCAGTTCTGGACTTTGGTCCAAATGTTGCAAGAGCTATTTTTTCCAAGATAAGCTCAGCACCTTTATAGCTAGGATCTTCTGTGTGTCTGTGTGTGTGTGCATGCGTGTGTGCGTGTGTGTGCATGCGCACGCGCACACACGTGTGTGTGTGTGTGTGTGTGTGTGTGTGTGTGAGAGAGAGAGAGAGAGAGAGAGAGAGAGAGAGAATCAGTTCTGGACTTTGGTCCAAATGTTGCAAGAGCTATTTTTTCCAAGATAAGCTCAGCACCTTTATAGCTAGGATCTTCTGTGTGTCTGTGTGTGTGTGCATGCGTGTGTGCGTGTGTGTGCATGCGCACGCGCACACATGTGTGTGTGTGTGTGTGTGAGAGAGAGAGAGAGAGAGAGAATCAGTTCTGGACTTTGGTCCAAATGTTGCAAGAGCTATTTTTCTCAGATAGCTTCAGCACCATGGAAAGTTCTTTGATGTCACACTCACTAGCCTCTACTATAATAATAATTTAATGTCAGAGATTACTCTGGGTTGAAAGGATGTTTGCTGTAGAAACTCCGCTCAGGGGATGCCTGAATGAGGCTCCTTTTACGTCCCCAAGAGCTGGGACAGAGACGGGCTGTCCATCCGTCATGCAATACCCGAGTCTCAAACTGCTGACCTTCCAGCTAACAAGGCAAGCTTCTTAACCACCGAGCCACCGTAGCCCCCCTCCCGGCCTACCCGTGGAATCGTGAAATAGAATAAAACCAATTTATGCATCCGCCCACGGGCTGAAAATTTATTTCATTTAGGAATGCAGTCAGAACAAAATTCTTCCCTGTTGCTACATTGAGCTCATTGGGGATCCCCCCTCCTTCCCCACAGATATAAAGATTGTTCTGTAAGCGGATGGGCTGCTTAAAACCATGCGCTTCCCTTCTTGGTCAGTGAACTCAGCCTTTCCCCCTTTAATTCCAACGAAAGCAAACCCTGTAAGTAATAATTGCTAAACAACCAGCCAAATGCTGATGTGTGTAAGGAACACTTATCTGAAAGGTCTCATTTACAGTTGTGTCTTCCCCCCCCCCTCACAGAGCTATGAATGACATCGGCGATTATATCGGATCGAACATTGAAATATCTTGGCTGCCCAATTTAGATGACTTGATGAAAGGATACGCTCGTAATTTCCGGCCCGGGATCGGAGGTAAAATGGACGGGTTGTGCATAATGGGAGTCACCAAAAGGATACATGATAGGCATTTTATGGACTGGAATTTACTGTTTTAGTGTGTGTTGCTATTATCATGTACTGGCCTTGAACCTTGTTCTGGAGCGAAGGGTAGCAGAGAATTATAACATGAACATGGATACCTTAGTAGGTCAAGGCCACCTTTGCCAAAAAGCCAGTCATATCCAACTCTAGGGTGCGGTGCTCAACTCTGTTACAGCCAAAGAACCAGGCGCTGTCTGCATTGGCAGATGTCTCTGTGGACATGTGGCAGGTGTGACTAGACGCCGGTAGGCTGTTACCTTTCCTGCTGAAGCGGTCCCTATTTATCTATTTGCAATCTCTTGCTTTTGAACTGCTCTGTTGGCAGGAGCTGGGACAGACAATGGATGCTGACTCCATCACGTAGCACTCAGGTCTTGAACTGCTGACCTGCCGACCTTCCTGTCATCAAGCCTGACATATTAACCACTAAGCCACTGTAGTCCCTTAACCTTAGAGTTAGACTACTGCAATACATTTTATGTGGGGCTCCCCTTAAAAGAAGATTTACTTTGGCTCTCAATGGAGATAAATGTTGGCGCCTAGAGTTGGACCATGCCTTTCAAGTATCCCGTATTGGCTGGGATTTCCCGTATTTTGGCATTCATTCCTCCCCTTTCCCACCACTGTCCCGTATTTTGAATGACAGGGAAAGGGGTTACTGCACATGTGTGCACACACAGAACCCGTTTGCGCATGCGCAAACGCATTCTGCATATGTGCAAATTCTGCGTGTGTGCAGAAATTTCCCGTATTTTTGAGAGCTGCGCTTGACGAATATGAGTTGGACATGACGGGCTTTCAAGCATGGGGGACCTTTTACTGCTATGAAAAACAGCTTATTAGACTCCAGACCTCAGAGTCCATCAGTCAGGAATGCCAAAAGTTAAGATTTGGGAGACTTGGCATTCCATAGAAGTAATTTTTATATTAATTGTTATATTGGTAATGGCTTTGAGGTTGATGGTTGTTTTTCAAAAAATGAAAAGTAGATGGTGAATTTGAATTGGACGATTGGTATAATGCAGGGGTTTATGCAGCCAGAAGGTTGCGAGTTTGATCCTAGCCAGGGATCAAGATTGACTCAGCCTGCCATACTTCCAAGGTTGGGTCAAATGTCCTGGTGGACGAGAGCTCAATGAAGGTGTCAACCCAGTGTGCCTCAGCAGTGGAAAAAGCAAACTCAATGCCAGGGATCATTAGGAAGGGTATAGAAAATAAGTCAGCAAGTGTCATTTTGCCTCTTTATAAATCTATGGTGAGGCCCCATCTGGAATACTGTGTACAGTTCTGGTCGCCATACCTCCAGAAGGATATTATGGAGTTGGAGAAAGTACAGAGGAGGGCAACCAGAAGGATTAGGGGACTGGAACACCTTCCTTACCATCTGAGGCTGCAACGGTTGGGCCTCTTCACTCTTGAACGACGACGTCTAAGAGGTGACCTGATTGAAGTTTATAAAATCATGCACGGTGTGGACAAAGTGGATAAGGAAAAACTGTTTTCCCGATCGCACAACACTAGAACTAGGGGACACTCCATGAAACTTTTGGGTACTAGTTCTCAAACAAATAAGAGAAAGTACTTTTTCACCCAGAGGATCACTGGTCTATGGAACTCCCTGCCAGAAGAAGTGGTGACAGCTGTCAATCTTGACAGCTTTAAGAAAGGATTAGACAAGTTCACGGAGGACAAGGGTATCAATGGCTATAATTATATGGATACCTAAGGACAACCTCTAGTTCTCAAACAAATAAGAGAAAGTACTTTTTCACCCAGAGGATCACTGGTCTATGGAACTCCCTGCCAGAAGAAGTGGTGACAGCTGTCAATCTTGACAGCTTTAAGAAAGGATTAGACAAGTTCACGGAGGACAAGGGTATCAATGGCTATAATTATGGATACCTAAGGATGACCTCCGAGTTGGAGAGATAGGCAGCATATCTCTCAATGCCATTTCTAAGGAATCCTAAGCAGGTGAAGGCATCTGCTTGGGAACAATACCATGAAGCCAATGGTGAGCCACTGTGTGAAACAGGATGCTGGACTGGATGGGCTCCTGTGGCCTTTTCCAGCAAGGCTGTTCTTATGTGTCCCCAGCATGTTGCAGGACAAAATGCTAATTAACTTGAGAACCTCCCAGAGAGTCCACTAAGTGCTTATATGGGGCAGTGTAATTGCTTTGCTTAAATGTACAAAAACTTACAAACAAGGCGGAGAAGTGGTTACGCATTTCTCCATTTCAATGCCTCATCTTGTTTTTCTCCAGGCCCTCCTGTGAACGTGGCCCTTGCTATTGAAGTGGCCAGCATTGACCACATCTCGGAAGCCAACATGGTAAGCAGGCACTGGGACAAAATCAGCCCATTGCCTTGTCCGTGATTTTGCTGAGGTGGGGGGAAAATATTCTGCTTTCCTGATAGGTAAGGGTCTGATCAGAGAGATTGCAGTGACTTAGTGGCTAAGATGCTGAACTTGACGACTAGAAGGTTGGAAGGTCAGCAGTTCGAGACCTGAGTACTGAGTGACGGAGTGAGCTCCCGTCTCTGTCCATCTCCTGCTAATCAAATGGTTCAAAAGCAAGAAATTGCAAGTGGATAAATAAATGGGTACCATTTCGGCAGGAAGGTAAAAAGTATTCCGTGCTCTCCGGTGGTTTAGTCATGCCTGCCACATGTCCACGGTTTGCAGACGCAGACAGCACTGTCTCTTTGGCTATAAACAGAGATGAGCACTGAACCCTAGAGTCAGCTATGACTGGCTTCCGAGCAAGAGCGACCTTTACCTTTACCTAAGGGCCTGCTTGCTGTGGCATTCTGGGATTTGTAGTCTGGGATTTGCAATGGAGGTGGCTCATTCCCATTTCATGGGTCAGGTTTGGCTTTTAGTCTGCACTTTATAGGAGCTGTCCAGCATGCTAAATCTGGTCTCACAAATAGCTTGTACTAGCAGAGGACCCGGCATTGCCCAGAGTGGATCACAACCATCCCACAAAACTGGAGTGATCAGTCTCCACTTATGCCTAAGGTGGACTGTTGTTGTTGTTGATGATGATGATGATGATGTTGTTGAGTCGCACAGTCGATTCCAACCCTTTGCGACCCCATGGATCATTTTCCTCCAGGCACCTACCTCTGTCCTCCACCATCCTCCTCAGCCCTCCCAGCTCTGTGCCCATTGCGTCTACAATACCATCTTGCCATCTCATCTTTGGCCACCCCTTCTTCTTTTGCCCTCCACCTTTCCCAGCATCAAGGCTTTCTCAAGTGAATCCTCTCTTCTCATTTGATGTCCAAAGTACTTCATCTTCATCTTTACTATTTGACCTTCGAAGGAGCAGTCAGGGTTGATTTCTTCTAAGATCAACCTATTTGACTGTAGGCTTTCCTATTCAAGCCACCCCACTTCATCCTCCAAGCTAAGCTTCCAGGAGGGCTTCTACTCACTACTTATCGCCAACAATAATAGCAATATGTAATATTGCCACTATGCTCTGTACTAGAGTTCTCTCAGGAAATTAATAATAGTCTCCTTTGCTTGAAAGCCAGGCGTGTCTAACTCTAGAGGGTCGGTGGTCATCTCCATTTATAGCCCAGAAACCAGCGCTGTCTGTGTTTGCAGACGTCTCTGTGGTCATGTGGCAGGCATGGCTAGATGCATAAGTGCACAGAACACTGTTACCGTTCCCGCCAAAGTGGCACCTCTTTAAAGGTTTGCCTTGCTCGGAAGCCAGTCTTATCCGACTCTAGGGTTCAGTGCTCATCTCTGTTTCAAAGCCGAAGAGCCAGCGCCGTCTGCTTCTGCAGACGTTTCCATGGTCATGTGGCAGGCATGACTAGACACCGGAGCCCACGGAACGCTGTTTACCTTCCCTATTTATCTACTTGCAATGTCTTGCTTTCGAACTGCTAGGCTGTGGCAAGAGCTGCAACGGAGATGGGCACTCACTCCGTCCTGCAGTATTCGGGAATCGAACTGCTGACCTGCCTCCTTCCAGTCGGCATCTTAGCCACTTGAGCCACCGCTTTGCAATTTCTTGCTTTCGAACTGATAGGTTTGTAGGTACTGGGGCAGACATTTGCAGCATGCGAGGCTCAAACTGTTGACCTGCCAACTTTCTGTTCATCGAGCTCAGTATCTTAACCACTAAGCCATCAGGGCCCTACCAATCCCCAAATGTTTTGCAATGACGCAGACCTTCGTCCTGTCCCGCCACTTCCCTTGCTTCACAATTTAATTGTATCACAGGAAACAAGAGATTAAACAAAAGTTAGGGGGGCCATTGTATCCACCCTTTCCCCACACACACACACACACACACACACACACACACACACACACACACACACACCGGGAAATTTTTCAAAATTGAATTTGGCTCCAAGACTCCGTGGCTTTGGGTAAACAACCCTTCCAGAATCAAACCCTTAGAGGACAACTCACTTTTCCCTTCTAGGAATACACCATGACCGTCTTTCTCCACCAAAGCTGGCGAGATGACCGGCTGTCGTACAACCACACGAATGAAACCCTGGGCCTGGACAGCCGCTTTGTGGACAAGCTGTGGCTGCCGGACACTTTCATCGTCAATGCCAAGTCGGCCTGGTTCCACGATGTCACGGTGGAGAACAAACTAATTCGATTGCAGCCGGATGGAGTCATTCTCTACAGTATCCGGTAAGCAGAGGACAACTTGACAGCTAGCTTTTGTGCCTGGTGAATACACTGGAGTTGCCATGGGTAGCAAAAACACCCACCTGGACTTCTTCTTCTGCTGCTGCTGCCGTATCAAAATCTGAATACTGGCGATCCTCATGGCGATCAGACATGAAGATTGTCCTGAGAATATAATGCCATGGCCTTCCATTTGTCTTCCACATTGCAGCGTAACACCCGTAGTACCACATCCAGTTCCACATGAGTCACTTTCTGGTCCTGAGCCCTTTGGACACACAAAGTCCTTCTTGGTCCCAGGTCAGGATGGATGAAGCTTCTGCCCTCCATCAAGAGGGATTCAAGTGAGATTTAATCCACTTGGGGACCATCACCCTTCCCTGCGGACTTCGCCACCCAATCCATACCTGTCAAGTTTCGGGAAATTTCTGTCAAACCCCTGTATTTTACACTCTTTCCCACCATCATCCCGCATTAGTTAGATTGTAATTAGACTGGAGTTAGACTGGAGGCCAGCACAGGATAAGCATAGCTGTCTGTTGGAGTATGGTGGGTGCATGTGGGAATCTGATAGGGATGAACTCATAAGCCAAGTTCATGAGAGTGCACACACTCCTGTTTGGCTTTGAGTTTCCCCCCAAGAGATGTCCTGCATCCCTTTACTATGTTTCAATCTTTCCCTGAAAGAATGTCAGTACACATGTAATCAAGGTCTATGGAGAGGCAGATCACGCAGGTTTCACGAGGCTAGTATGCTATCTTAGCTGCTCTAACCAATGAGGCACGTACTGTAGCTTGCATGATTCTCACACGGTATCCTAATGTTAGAAACAATGTATGCCGAATGTACCTACAGCTGAATACTCTCTATTGTTCACTAAGCAACCCATTTTGCTCCCTTTCCACTGAATGCACTATTGTTCCTGTATTCTTATCTGCTGCTGAATTTTGGCAATAAAAGATACTGGTTGGGGTGGTTCGAGAGAGCTCTCCCCAAGCAGTCGCCTGGACCGTATCTCTGCTTGGGCATTTCATGGTATCAGGATTTTCCTCCCGCAACAACTGTCCAGTTTCCTGTTTTGACCGGGAAACTTCCCTTATTTGTCAGAAATTTCCCGAAACTTGACAGGTATGACCCAATCTGTTAGTTCTCAGGGTTGTCAGTTTAGTTAACTACCACCTGACACTTGGCTTTGAGTAGCTTGCAGTAGTGTCTACTCTGTTACCATAGCAGGATAACCTGGCCACCTGGAGTGGGAGTTGTAATTCGGTTCTGGGAGCTGTCATTCAGAAGAGTAAGCTCCCAAACTCTTCCGTGTGCCTACAAAATTTAACAAGAGGAATTTTTCTTCTCCTTTTTTTGGGGGCAGGATTACTTCCACAGTGGCTTGTGATATGGATCTGACCAAATATCCTATGGATGAACAAGAATGCATGCTTGATTTGGAAAGCTGTAAGTTGAACCCTCATTTCTAGGCAATGAAGCACAATTAATTTTTTTATCCCTTCCAGTCTGACAGTTTGCAACGTTAGCTTACGTCAGGGGTTCCCAACCTACAGCCTGTGGGCCAGACCTGGCCTGAAGCACCATTTCATCTGGCCCACTGCCACACCCAGAAGTGGATGTGTTTACGTCAGCCATAAAACACGCCCATACAAGCGTAAACGAGCCCACAGCTGTCATCAATGCAGAAGTGGGCACATTTACGGCTGTCGTTAACATGCCCACTTCCACTTCCAGGTGGCGTGGTCAGGCCTGCTCAGGTGTTCAGGGGCATGGTCAGGACTGCGGTATAAAAAGTTTGGGAACCCCAGGCTTAAGTTGACAGTGAAGCCTCCAGTTTTCTCCCCCAGCAGGTTCGGTCAAGGGCTTAAGGGTTTTTAAAAACTTTAGTGTTAAAGATTTTGGATTTTAGAACAGTTAAGCATATAGAGATGTGTAGCTTCCTTCAAGAAAGATAATGGTATCTTTAGGAAAGCAATCTTTAGTATCTATCTATCTATCTATCTATCTATCTATCTATCTATCTATCTATCTATCTATCTATCTATCTATCTATCTATCTATCTATCTATCTATCTATCTATCTATCTATCTATCTATCTATCTATCTCTCTATCTCTATCTATCTATCTATCTATCGCTTAATCTTTCCCATCCATCCATCTATCAATATTCATATAATGCCCAATTTAGTGAGTACACTACTCTGGACAGTTTAACAATATATCAACAAATGGGGGTGGGAATAGTATTTGGTTGTGAATCAGAAATCATAATCTATCGCAATGTTTCCCAACCTTTGGTTCTTGGACTTCAATTCCCAGAAGCCTAAGTCAATTCCCCAAAGCACTGATCAGCCAATGTATTGACTTAGGCTTCTGGGCATTGAAGTCCCACCAGTGTGCCGCAGAACATAGTATGAGAAACGCTGATCTACCACAATGTTTTTCAATCTTGGGTCACCAGGTCTTCAGTTCCAGAAACCAAATTCACTATGTCTACTGACCGCTGAGGATTGGAGTCCAAGAACATCTGGGGGCCCAAGGTTGAGAAACCCAGATTGTGGATTGTTATATCTGAACCAACCCAGAGAATATTTAAGACTAACGTGACAAAACCCTGGCCGCAGTTTCTACGTTTTTCATTTTGAGCTTGTCCATCTTCTTATCTCTCCCCATATCCCTGTATTTATTCAGTTTCTTTCGACAGATGGTTACTCCTCAGAAGATATTGTCTACCAGTGGTCTGAAAACCAAGACGAGATCCATGGACTGGATAAGTTACAGCTTGCTCAATTCACAATCACTAGTTATCGGTTCATGACGGAAGTGATGAATTTCAAATCTGGTAATCAAAGCGGTCAGTCGGTCCTTTAGAAGTCTTGAATGGATCTTGCTAGATGGCATGTGTTTGAAAGAAAACCGAATTACCACTCAACATTTTCCCCCCTATTCACAGCTGGCAACTATAAATCAGAGTTAGCTAAACATAGGGAGTCCCCCCTCCATTTTCCTCTGTTCTTCCACAGTTTGGCAAAGTTTCCCCATGAGTGAGGGTCAAATTGGCTAATAAGCTGAGCATGTGTTTAGAAGAGGTGCTCCCTCAGAGTGGCAAACGAGGTTTGATTGTTATTGCATGTGATTTTCATCTATGTGGCTCGTATGTTGCATGCTCTAGTTTGTGACTGGTTGTTTGAACAGAAACACGGGCCTAAGATAGGCTTAACCTACAATTCTGATGATGCATGCAGCTCTGAAGAGATGTTATGGTGAACTGGTGAGCAAGTTCATAGTAGGGATAATGCATTACTCTAAGACTTGATTTGGACATGAAAATAAATGTATGATACACTTAAGAGCTAAGGAATGTGGCTTCCTTTATTGAGTCAACCCATCAACCCATCAACAATAATGGTTGATACTAGATGTAAAATACCACAGAGGTAAGAGTAGTTGCAGAAACAGGTTATACAATTTTCCAGCCATCTTTCTTGTAACCTGGTTGCTCAACTGAGTGCACAATTGAGAGCTGGAATAGTCGCACACTCAGTTACTCAGTGTGTTGGGTTTACATTGCACACATTCAGTTGGATTCTGGGAATTCTACTTAGTATGGGTAGGGCAAAATCAGAACCTTTTGGTTTTCCTTTACTAAGTAGACCCATTAATGTATGTGGTTCCACTATAAGGAAGACTAGTATTAAATTTTGCCAAGTAGTGAGCTGTTTTTGAGACTACAAGTCCCATCCGCCCTAGCCATCAGAGCCAATGATGATGGATAATGGGAGCTGTAATCCAACAAATGGAGAGCCACATTTTGCCCATCGTTGCCATAATCCAACATTATCCCCCCCCCCCTTAGAATGGGATCATTGAAATTATTGGAGGTTCTTAATCACAACTAACTGAAGTCCCATCAATTTCAAGGGGTCTACTCTAAGTTGCATTTAGCCATTATTGCCAGTTGCGATGTGATGGTAAAATCAAATAAAACAGAAGGCATAATCTAGATCGAAAGCCACACCAAATCACTAGCTGAAATCCCAGAGTAAATTACAACTAGAGTAAGACAATCGAGTCAATAGAATTGACACAGGAGTTGACTCCTGCAACTGACTACTGGATTTCAACCACATGGTCAACTTCAGATAATTACTCTATCCTACCCAACCCATCTGTCCAAGTTCTTCCTACTTTTGTATTTGTATACTGCTTTTCTTGTCCTAAGACAACTCAAAGCAGTTCCCAACAAAATGAGATATAAATCCAAAGTATACAATAAATACAGTAAGATACAATAACGTATAAAAATGCAAAGGTACAATAATCCAAATATAACAGAGAATAGCATTACAATAAAGTAACTATGCAATAAAATACAATAATCAAATCAATAACAATATGTCAATACAATATGACATTTGAAGAGAACCATGTAAGCCACTTTGACCTTCCTGGATGAAAAGTCATCAATTAATCTAATGAGTAATCGTTTCCTCTTTTTCTTTTAAAAATCTCATTCATTCAGCTGGTCAATTTCCCCGCCTGAGCCTTCACTTCCACTTGAGACGGAATCGAGGTGTTTATATCATACAGTCCTATGTGCCTTCCATCCTGTTGGTTGCAATGTCATGGGTCTCCTTCTGGATTAGTCAGTCGGCCGTACCTGCTCGAGTCTCGTTAGGTAAAAAAAAGAAAGAAAGAAATCTTTGATGGATGCTCAACTCTTTGTGATAATTACAGGGCTCCAAACTTTTGGGACTGTATATTTAGAAAGCTAGAGCCAGGTTGGCTAATGTCCACACTGGCTGTAGGATTGTGAGAGTGGTAATACCCCAAAAGTAACTTTTCTATGTCTGGGATTCCTTGGGTCAAACTAGAAGATCCACTTAGCACATTGCTAAGAAGTGGCAGTGCTAAAGGAGGTCTCTTCTTCTAGCATTTCTCCTATACCTTGCTTTGTTTTGTGATTGGTCAATAGGAGGTAAACAGGGGCTTCATTTGCTCAGACATGTTACCACTAGAGAAATATGGTTTTTTAAATAAAATGTCTTATGTGCTTAGGAAAACTATTTTGAGGGTGTGTGCGAATCTAACTGGTTTTCCCTACTAGAGCAGACCAACCAAATCACGGGTTCTCAATGTTTTCCTGCCACGGGACAGACCATGCCTTATAATGAAAATGTGCATTTGTCTTTCTGTGTCCTATCATCAAAAGCAAATTACAGAAGGCTTTTCATCTCTTTCTTTTGAATCACACAAAAAGCCAACTCAACAATGCATATGTTTGAAAAAGGTGCATGAGCTTGTAATAATCAACAGAAGAAATAGTAAAGGTAACGGTTACCCTTGCTCAAAAGACAGTTGTATCCAACTCTAGGGTTCAGTGCGCATCTCTGCTTATAACCAAAGAGCCAGCGCTGTCTGCATTTGCAGACATTTCTGCAGGCATGTGGAAGGCATGACTAGACACCGGAGTGCACAGAATGCTCTTTACCTTCCCACCAAAGGGGTCCCTATTTATCTACTTGCAATTTCTTGCTTTCAAACTGCTAGGTTGGCAGGAGCTCATCCCATTGTGCAGTGCTCGGGTCTCGAACTGCTGACATGCCGCTTTCCAGTCTTAGCCCACTTGATCCACTGCAGTCACACAGATGAAATACATACGTTTAAGGGATTGGAGAAATGTGTACCTGTGTTGCTGTACTAAAAAAAAAAACACAATCCTCCCTCCCCATTTTGTTCAGGTATAACCACCGTTCTCACCATGACCACCCTGATGGTGAGCGCACGTTCTTCACTCCCAAGAGCATCCGCAATCAAGGCCTTGGATGTGTATTTCTGGATTTGCTACGTCTTTGTCTTCGCCGCCTTGGTGGAATATGCCTTTGCCCATTTCAACGCCGACTACATGAAGAAGCAGAAAGACAAGCTGAAGACCACCAAGCCAACAGGAGAGGTCAGCAAGACATTTTGGGGTGATGGGCCAAAGGCTGATCTGGTCATTTGTTGTCTTGAATTGAGCAACCCCGCACACACAGAGGAAGGGATTCTGTTGTTTTGTGTGTTAGAGCAGGGGTTCCCAACCTTTTCAAGCCGGGGGTCAGCTTCGAGGGCCAGATGGCCATTTTGCCCTGCCTGCACAATGGGGGTGGCCATTTTGTCCCAATAGCTTCAAAGGGGTGTCCATTTTGCTTCTTGAATGCCCTTGGAGGGGTGCAGGTGCCATATGAAATGGTGCTACAGGCTGAATCCGGCCCATGGGCCTTGGGTTAGGTACCCCTGCTTTAAAGGATAAAAATAATTTCTGATTTCTTCACTTCAGCATTAGCACATGCAACCTTCATGCAGATCAATGACTTTTTGGGCTGTAACTGCTCTTTGATTTCGGTGACCTCAACAGGGCCATGCTACCATGAGCAGATGAGAACTGATCAGTGGCGGGCCCCCAAAAAATTTTTGCCACCACACTGTGGGCATGGTATGGTGGGCATAGCCAGGGGGGAAGCCCTGCATTGCACCCGAATTAGGACTACTTTATTTCAAAACCTGGATGGTTGGGGCCAACCAGAATTCCTGGCAAACTGGTGTGAACCTGCTGATGCCCACCACTGGAACTGATGGGAGAGATGATCCATGGTGGGACCTGTTGAAGGGTTATAGACCTAAAATAGACAGGACGAGCCCCTGCCCCCAAATCCTATCCCAAATTTCCAGCAGCTTTAGGACAAAAAACAGGGAGAAACCCAGGTTAGAGATGGGCGTCCTTAACAACACAGAACTCATCTTCCCCATGGGTCTTCTCTCCTGTTGTCCATTCCAGGTCAACGTGAAGAGTGCCATAGTCATGTTTTCGCTCTCTATTGCCGGCGTCAATCAGGAGCTTGCCGTTTCCAACCGGCACCGCAGAGCCCCCAAGAACCTTCCGGGCTCCGTGGAGGTCGAAACCGGAGAGACCAAGAAGCCGCCGGAAGCAAAAGCGGAGAAGAAAGCCAGCCTGAAATCTCGCTTCAAGCCCATCGATGCGGACACGATTGATATCTATTCCAGGGCCGTTTTCCCAGCGGCTTTTGCGGCAGTCAACATTATCTACTGGGTCGCTTATACGATGTGAAAGCCATTCAGGTTGGAGACAAACTGTCGGAAAAATCCCCGAAACGGGTGATTCTAACTTGGGACGAGCTTTTTTCAGAGCTTTTCCAAAGCCAGCGTGCTATTCTGCTAAAGGAAAGATTTTTTTTCCTTTCCTCCTCTACCGCCGGCCGTGAACCTTGAACATTTTTATTTAACATTCCTTCTGCTCAATTAACTTTTCTTTTTTTGTAGAAAGACAAAAGCTCAGCATCTTCCCCAACTTATCACGCATCTCCGGCACCAACTCTTTTGAAGTCTACGCAACGAGGCAGCCTTCTCATTCTGCATGAAGACCACCAGATTCTGGTTTTAAGAAAAGTTAAACCTAGCAGTGCGAAAGCAAGAAATTGCAAGTAGATAAATAGGGAAGGTAACAGCGTTCCATGCGCACCGGTGTCTAGCCATGCCTGCCACATGACCACGGAAATGTCTGCAGAAGCAGACAACGCTGGCTCTTCGGCTTTGAAACAGAGATGAGCACTGAACCTTAGAGTTGGATACGACTGGCTTTCGAGCAAGGGAAACCTTTACCTTTACCTTATCTCCAGGTTTGGAAGAAAACAGGTGGAGCAAACATCGCAACCCTGTGGGGGATGCACACCTTTGTAAGATTTTGTGTGATCCAGCCTTTACTAACTTTCCAAGCCTTGACAGTAAACCCTTGCTGGGTTTATCAGTAAACCCTTACTGGGTTTACTGGTAAAAAGCTGGTTGGCTGGCACGCTCTTTCCTTGCTATTCTCTCTCTGTGCGGCCCAAGCTCGATCGCAGCTTTGCATTTAGAAGTGAAGCTCTCTTAAGCTTTAAAAGAAGTCTGTTTCTTAGACCACACATTATTTCCGCGCTTCTTATATCTTGCAAATGTGCCTGCCTTGGCTGGTGATTGGCCACTGGGAGGTAAACACTGGCCTCATTTGCAAGTCTGATAGTGGAAGCATGAATCTCAAAGAGAACTGTGTTGTTGGAGGAATGACATGCTCTCCGCTTCTAAATGCAAAGCTTCTTTCTTGACTAGTTGGAACTTTTTCCCCTCTCTTTCAACTTTCAGCATTGCAGGGTTTGTTTTGTTTACCGCACAGTTTGTATTATCTCTCTATGGAAATATTGATTTAGACAGGGTGCCCAGTCTATGGCCCGTGACACCATTTCATGTGGCCCTCGCAGAAGCAGAAGTGGGAGCATTTACGACAGCTGTAAAACACACCCGTGCATGTGTAAACATGCCCACACCTGCCATAAATGCTGCCATAAATGCACCTGCGGCTGTTGTAAACGCATTTACAACAGCCACAGATGCGTTTTACGGCAGTGTTTATGGTGGGAGGAACCTTGTGACCTTCCTGCTCAGCTGCACGGGGTGTGTGGTCCGGCCCATGACGTGAAAAGGTTGGGAACCCCTGGTTTAGACCTATAGCCAATCATTCTGAAGGCCAAAAGTTGATGGTGTGTGGGACTGATTTTGCAGAAGATTCCCTCCTCTGCTGAAATTCTTTAGTAGTTCAAATTTTGGCATGGTGGTTTTTTTTCATGGTGATGATTTAGTTTATTTGAAAATTTGGTTTCTTTTTGATTGTATAATTTGTTTTCAGTCAAGCACTTAAAATGCTGATATTGGGAGCCCAAAATGTGAATAAAGCCTATGCCGGCAAACTTTGCTGGAGTGTTCTGAGTCCACTTAACGGATGTTTGTTTGGGGGTCAGCAGTTCGAGACCTGAGTGCTGCAGAACAGAGTTTGCTCCCGTCTCTGTCCTAGCTCCTGCCAACCTAGCAGTTTGAAAGCAAGAAATTGCAAGTAGATAAGTAGGTAACATTTCAGCAGGAAAGGTAACAGCATTCCTTGCGCTCCAGTGTCTAGGCATGGCTGCCACATGACCACAGAAACATCAGACACAACTGGCTTTTGAGCAAGGGAGATTGTAAACTGCTCTAGAAAGGCTGGGTAAAATGGGTTGGGTGGGTGGGTTGGTGGGTGGATGTGAAAGAAGGAGCTGATGGATGGATGTGAAAGAGGGAGCTTATGTATGTATGTATGTATGTATGTATGTATGTATGGATGGATGGATGGATGGATGGATGGATGGATGGATGGGTGAAAGAGGAAGCTTATGTATGTATGTATGTATGTATGTATGTATGTATGTATGTATGTATGTATGGATGGATGGATGGATGGATGGATGGATGGATGGATGGATGGATGGATGGATGGATGGATGGATGGATGAATGGATGGATGGATGGATGTGAAAGTGGGAGCTTATGGATGGATGGATGTGAAAGTGGGAGCTTATGGATGGATGGATGTGAAAGAGGGAGCTTATGGATGGATGGATGGATGTGAAAGAGGGAACTGATGGATGGATGGATGAGGAAGTGATGGATGGATGGATAGATGGATGTGAAAGAGGGAGCTGATGGATGGATGGATGGGTGGATGGATGAGGAAGCAATGGATGGATGGATGGGTGGATGTGAAAAAGGGAGCTTATGGATGCATGGATGGATGTGAATGAGGGAGCTGATGGATGGATGGATGTGAAAGAGGGAGCTTATGGATGGATGGGTGGATGGATGAGGAAGCAATGGATGGGTGGATGTGAAAGAGGGAGCTTATGGATGGATGGATGGCGAGAGGGTGGCATGATATGCTGAAGAAAATCAAAGAAAGTGGGTGATCGATAGGAGTGGATATGGATACCATATTCTCTGGAATGACCAATCTGATGCATCTGGAAAGATATGTGAAGCAAGGGAACAGGAGTAGAGTTGAAACTGGTAATAAGATGCATCCAAGTGGCTCTCGCCGAACTCCTTAATAGAATTGTATTGCTCCATCGGATAATGAACTGAGAAACAACCACTGCTCCAATTTAACTTCCTACAGTTGGAAGAACAGGCTCCTAATGTGGTTCTTCAGCTGTGGCTAATAGGTGCTGCCATTAAGTTAAAGAAATTGAAAAGCATTTAATGCTTGGTGGAGGCGTTGATGGCTTCATTTCTTTTGAGTGGACACTTGGGGCCGTGGGAACTAAATGGAGAAAGGATGCGTAGGTGGCAAGATATGACAGGTCCCCAAGATGACCCTTGAGATGCATGTTGTGCTCAAAGTCATATATTCTTTGGAACGATCTGGAGTGAAATCCAATCAGATTTGTTTCTCAGGAAGTAATTTGGGGATCTGCTCGGAACAATTACAAAATACAAGCAATTTACTGAGTTCAGTTCAGTGCTTAGAAGATTGCAGGTGGGTTGGTTTGTTGGAAAACCAACTCATTCTCATTGCATGTCGCCATGTTTTTAGAGCAATGCGTCCTCAATCATTACAATGCTGAAGGAGGAACTCGTTGGCCAAGATCCTCTTCCACAGGTATGTAAAGCACGTAACTTTTAGCACCATGGTAAAGTACAAAATCTCTGTAGACATTATCTGCTGCACACTTGTGTAATGTGCTTCCTTGCTTGCTACATTTTTGTTATTTTCCCTTATATAAAAATCCTTGATTAATAATAACTGTGTGCTGTCAATTCTGACTTTCAGTGATCCTTTCCAGTGTTTACTCATTCCCTTCCTCTAGGGCTGTGATGGCGAACCTTGGCACTCCAGATGTTCTTGGACTTCAATTCCCAGAAGCCCCCATGAATCCACACAAATGAGTTTACTGTGATTCATCCGGCCCACGATGCCCTCATCGCTCCCGGAAGCAAAAGTAAAACACGCCCATACGAAGGAAGGGTTAACCCGGAAGAGTTTTAACCATATGGGCGCATTTTACTTCCGCTTCCAGGAGCGTTGAGGGTGGCGTGGGCCGGATGAATCACACTAACCCATTCATGTGGATTCACGGGGGCTTCTGGGAATTGAAGTCCAAGAACATCTGAAGTGCCATGGTTTGCCATCACGGCTCCAGGGGAGCTCTTAGGACTGTGCAGATTGTCAAGGCTACACGGGTTGGCTCTTCTCCCATGTGGTACAAAACACATTGCATAAACTAAACATGCCCCTTACCACCTTAGTGGAACATTATGTAGGTTGCCCTTGCCAGTCGTATCTGACTCTAGGGTTCGGTGCTCATCTCTGTTTATAGCCAAAGAGCCAGAGCTGTCTGCATCTGCAGACATTTCCGTGGACATGGGGCAGGCATAACTAGACACCGGAGTGCACGGAATACAGTTTACCTTGCCCCAGAAGTGGTACCTATTTATCTACTTGCAATTTCTTGCTTTCGAACTGCTAGGCTGGCAGGATTTGGGACAGAGATGGGAGCTCACTCCATCGGGCAGTACTCGGGTATGGAACTCCGACCTTCCAGTCTTTAAGTTCAGCATCTTAACCACTTGAGCCACCGCAGCCCCATGTGGAACATTGTATACCTTCTAATTATTCTCTGTATACCATTTTATGTACCGTATATACTGTATATGTTCCCTATTTCCAAAACAATAGCTATTCTTGCCCTGCCTAGTCTAACTCTTTTCCCCTTCACTAAGACATCTCCAATAAATTCCCCCCTATCTTTCTAAAGTCAGACTTTTTAAATAATCCCCTTTTAATTTTTTTAATTCACATTGCCAATCTATCGGTCATTGCCATATTCCATATCTCTTTAAACCAATCTTCCAATTCAAGTTCACAATCTATTTTCCATTTTTGAACAATAACCAATCTCAAAGCTGTTACCGTTCTAGCGATCATTTCTTTCTTATCCCTTTCTATTTGTTTATTTCCAAAGTCCATTAATAATACTACTCTGGGATACATCTCAAGTTTTATAGACACTATTTGATTAATTTCCAAAGGACTCTTTCCCAAGAGTCAAGGACTTTTAAGCCGAAATATATACTTGGCTGCATTTTACCTCCGTCAACATCTGGAATGCCAAGTACTTTCCCAACATCACGTTTTGCACTCAGCTTGACTCTACTCTTGTTTTATCAAGCCACGCGACTACCTACTGCTAGAAACAAAACAAAAAAAGCCACTTATGTTCTTAGGTTTTCATTTGCATTTCCTGTTACTTCAGCTCTGTATAAACATCACTTGAGCCTTTCTGGAAATATGTATAATTCCCAGTATGGTGTGTCGAAAAGAAAACCACAATTTATCTTCTCTTGATTTTCAGTGTCTTTTCATTTAAATATTATTTTTAAAAAGAATTTTACTTGATATATTCTTTGCTTTTTTAAATAAAAAAATGGACCTGTCAGTAGCTGAATACATGCCAAAGAGTGTTCTTTATGTGCACATTTAAAGCATTTGGCAATTTCTTGCCCACGCTGAGGACTAAAAAGAATCTTTATCTATATTTTAAAAGGAGAGCTAGGAAAGCACTTGTGTATGTTATCTAAAAGATTCATAACAATGTTTTAAATCACACCACAGGATCAAGTTCTATCTTTTGTGATTTCTTTCCCATGCTTCGGCTCCTTGGGTTTGTAATACCATCATTTTAATGAGATAGCTCTGCTTTGATGGGCTTTGAAAGACTTTTCTGCTTGTGGAACAGGAATGAAGAAAGGTCTCTGGATACATCCCACCAGGTGTGGATACTGTTAGCAGGAGATTGGGAACTATTTTCTCTCTCTCTCAGCATAGCTGTCAAGTATACCGCATTGGCCAGGAAAACCCCTTATTTTACCCTCTTTCCCGCTGTCATCCCGTATTAATTAGACTGCAATGCCCTATTGCCGCCATTGGAGGGCAGCGCAGGATAAGCATAACTGTCAAGTATCCCGTATTGGCCAAGAAAACCCCTTATTTTACCCTCTTTCCCGCTGTCATCCCTTATTAATTAGACTGCAATGCCCTATTGCCACCATTGGAGGGCAGCACAGGATAAGCATAGCTGTCAAGTATCCCGTATTGGCCAGGAAAACCCCTTATTTTACCCTCTTTCCCGCTGTCATCCCTTATTAATTAGACTGCAATGCCCTATTGCCGCCATTGGAGGGCAGCACAGGATAAGCATAGCTGTCAAGTATCCCGTATTGGCCAGGAAAACCCCTTATTTCCAAATCCAAAACTTGACAGGTATGTCTCTCAGCCATTTTGTGTACCTTTTCAGATTAAGTGACTCGCCAGTCATATACCATGCACAAGACATCTACTGCTACTGCTTAAGATTAGGGTTCCCTTCTCCTACACATGTTGACGTGTTTCCAAAAATGGACAAATTGCAACTTGTGTGGCTCTGGGTACCAAAAGGAATATATGCACCAAAAGTAGGGGAGAGAGAAAGGCTTTATTGTACATATCCATACAGGCTCTTCATCTTGCAGCAAAGAACCAAGAGCGAGAGACAAAGTAAAGGTAAAAGTCGCCCTCACTCAAAAGCCAGTCATATCCAATCCAAGGGAGCTGTGTGCAATGTTTCGATGTGGCAGACATGACTAGACACGGAACGCATTGTCTGCGAGTCCACCAGCTGAGATCCAGGGAGAGCTTTATGGCAAGAACAAACATGCTTGTGGGTACACAAGAGCAAAACCAATTTAGTAGATGGAGTAGGGATCTCACTGGACAAGGAGCATCATTAAAGGAGGAGATGGCTGAGGAACTCAACCTCCCCTACGTCACTTGGAGGGCCCTGAATAGGCTTGAGGGTCAGAGTCCCTAAATGCAAGACTAACTTGCTCAAGTAGGGGCTGCTGGCGGACAACAACATGCTGTGTGAATGTGGAGAAATACAGAATACAGCTCATTTACTGGTTTGCTAATTACTACTGGAAACATGTACAGTACTGATGAGGACCATACCTGCCAAGTTTTGGATTTGGAAATAAGGGAAATTTCCCCGCAAATACAGGATACTTGACAGCTATGCTTATCCTTTGCTGCCCTCCAATGGCGGCAATAGGGCATTGCAGTCTAATTAATAAGGGGTTTTCCCGGCCAATAAGGGAAACTTGACAGCTTTGGTTATCCTGTGCTGCCCTCCAATGGCGGCAATAGGGCATTGCAGTCTAATTAATAAGGGATGATGGTGGAAAAGAGGGTAAAATAAGGGGTTTTCCTGGCCAATAAGGGATACTTGACAGCTATGATGAGGACTTACGTTTGGCCAACAACAAAACCAAGAAAGTGGCTTCATTTTGGCAGTCCAAAGTTTGTTCTGGACACAAAAGAAGGACGAAACGGCCGTGCTTTGACTTCGCCGACCAATGATGTTAGAAGAAATACAGCCAAATTCTCTCACTCAGCCCCTCTCGGAGACCGTCGGCGACGTGTGAAATCAAGCTGGCTCCACGCAGGAGTTGCTGATATTCATAACTCCGGAGACGCGCTGCTACTTTAACCTCTCTTTGACAAGTAAACCGAGGAGAATTAGTTATCTTCTTAACACAAGTGTTAAACATGGGGCTCTGGTCTATTTTAAGAATGACTAAATTATATTGCTGTGCAATCCATCTAGCTTACTTGTGAAGGAATTACCATGGAGATCAGCCGCTTTTCATACGCTCTTTGCCACCCATGCAAGATGGGCTTCAATCCCATTTTGGGTACATGTTCCTTGCCTCAAATGTAGCAGCATGCTTCAAGCCTTTCTTTCTTCCTTTCTTCCTTCCTTTCTCTCTCTCTTCTGCCTTCCTCTTCCTTCCTTCCTTCCATCCTTCTTTCATTCTTCCTTCCTTTGTTCCTTCCCTCCTTTTTCTTTCTTACTCCTGCTCCCTCCCTCCCTTCTTTTTTCTCTCTCTCTTCTGCTTTCCTCTTCCTTCCTTCCTTCCTTTGTTCCTTCCCTCCTTTTTTCTTTCTTATTCCAGCTGACTTACTCCCTCCTTTTCTTCCTTCTTTCCTTTCTCTCTCTTTCTTCTGCTTTCTTCTTCCTTCTTACCATCCTTCTTTCTTTCTTCTCTTCTTTTTTCTTTCTTATTCCAGCTGACTTACTCCCTCCCTCCCTTCTTTCCTTTCTCTCTCTTTCTTCTGCTTTCCTCTTCCTTCCTTTCCTTCCTCACTCACTCACTCACTCTTCCTTTCTTCTTTCTACACTCCTCTTCCTTCCCTCACCTCATTTCCTTCCTTCTATCCTCTTTATTCTTACTTTCTTTCTAACAGGGCCGTACCCAGGGCCCCTGGGCCCACCGAAAACCCTCCTGAGCTAACGGCCCCCCCCATCCCACCCCGTGGCCGAGATGCCAATGTGGCCATGGTACAGTATGTGAGTGTGACATTGTTGCCCCTCCTGCCTGAAAAAGAAATTCAAGCCCCCACCCCTCTAGAATCCTGGCTACAGCTCTGCTTTCTAAAAATAATGTTCTTTTAAATCAATTTCCCCCTAAAAAGTCAAAAATAACTCACATACCAAAATAGTAACTAAAACAGCTTAAAGGTAAACTAAACAAAGACAAGTAAAATCATGTACCAGAAACAATAAACAAAGCTGCCGTCGAGTGACTCCATGGTTAAAGTTTCAAAAAGAAACCATCAAGTCGAAATTTTGGAAACTCTTTCCAACAGGCCAAATGAGGTGGTTCTTCTGTCCTGTTGAAAAGGAATCATATCAGATAAATAGACGTGATTTGTGTGTTATCACCATACCTGTCAAGTTTTGGATTTGAAAATAAGGGAAATCCAGTGGCGCCGGGCAGTTGCTGCACCAGTGCGCATGCGCAGTACGGGTTTTGCCTTTTCCTGCCGTGCAAGGCACCATGGGGGCTGTAGTTCCTGGCCCATTTTGCGCCGGTGCACAGTCACAGTATGTTTTTTTTAAAATTATAGAATAGGGGAGATATACGGGAAAATACAAATACGGGGTGATGGCGGGAAAGAGGGGTAAGTAACGGGAATTTCCCGGCCAATATGGGAGACTTGACAGCTATGGTTATCACTTGCACAGCTTAGAAAAGTTTCTTTGTTTTTGGAATCTATCGTCATTCGTTAGAAGCAAAGAGCCAGCCTATGTAGCCCTAGGGAAGTTGCACAGTCCCAAGAGCTCCCTCTAGAGGAAAGGAATGGTAAACCACTTCTGTGTATTCTCTCTACCTAGAAAACCCTGGAAAGGGTCACCGAAAATCAGAACTGACTTGACAGCACAAGATTATTACGATGTTAACTGAGTCTTGGGATATATGTGGTCATATTAAAAAGCAGTGAAAGGTAACTTTTCTAGGCTTTAGTCTTCTAAAGTGAATATCAAAATACAATAGAGCATAGCTGTCAAGTATCCCGCATTGGCCGGGAAAACCCCTTATTTTACCCTCTTCCCTGCCATCATCCCATATTAATTAGACTGCAATGCCCTATTGCCGCCATTGGAGGGCAGCACAGGATAAGCATAACTGTCAAGTATCCCTTATTGGCCGGGAAAACCCCTTATTTTACCCTCTTTCCCGCCGTCATCCCTTATTAATTAGACTGCAATGCTCTATTGCCGCCATTGGAGGGCAGCAAAGGATAAGCACAGCTGTCAAGTATCCCGTATTTGCGGGAGATTTCCCTTATTTCCAAATCCAAAACTTGACAGGGATGCAATAGAGTATGTGAACTGTTGTGGTTCCACATCACACGTTGAGTCAGTTTTGACCCAGGTGGTCAGGAACGGCTGCAGAGTGGCAGATGAAGTTAAAGGTCTTCCAAATGAGGGGGAAAAATATGCTAAATTATGCTGATGGAATCAAAATGATACCAACATGTTGGCAAAGAGATTCCGTTTTGAAGCAACTGGCATTTGATACCCGTGGTACTGTCTTGAACGATATATCTAGGAGGTCTAGTTTATTAAGGTAGTCCGAAAACAAGCTGTTTATAAATCTCTCTCATGAAACGCCCCATGCAGTGATTAATCTTAAAAGTCGTAATTTGGGAAGAGGGAGGACATTTCGATCTACAAATCCTAAAATGGTTAGCGAGAGCCGTGAAAGTAAATGCTTAGACTACTATCAGAATCCCCTATGCCAGTGGGAAAATTCTGAAAGTAATACCCCCCCCCCCCCAAAAAAAAGAAACTTCTCCCAGCTCTGTTGAATTGATCTAGATAGCTAGATCTATCCTCCAACACATAGTCTGAAAACTGAGAAACTCTGCCGAACACACATCTGGATGTTTTGCTCTTAGCTGAGGTCTGTCATCCTATGGTTAACTAGGCAAAAGTCCATAGAGAGCAGAATGTTGATTTGTTGTTTATTGTTTTTTATAGGATGCATAAAGTTAATTTTAAAAAGAACATCCCCCCCCCGCTGTAAATCAAATTACATAATAAATTACATAATGGGATAGCAACAGCCAAGAACTGTAAAAATCAAATAATGCTTCATTAAGCAATGAGGTTTTCTGCACAGGAGTCACACACCTTCAGACAAATCTACAATTATATAATGTACAGGATAATAATAAGATTAGAAGAGAGGCTAAATATGAAGTAATCGGTTGCAGTACCAACCAAATATAACCCTCGTTATAATCCTTATTTCTCGATAACATTGCACTGAGAATTTTGCAGGCTAGGCAAAAGTAAGGCATCCTTTTTTTCAAATAAAAAAATGGGGAGATCAATGGTACATAGCTGTCAAGTATCCCTTATTGCCCAGGAAAACCCCTTATTTTACCCTCTTTCCTGCCGTCATCCCTTATTAATTAGGCTGCAATGCCCTATTTCCACCATTGGAGGGCAGCACAGGATAAGCATAACTGTCAAGTATCCGCTATTTTCCAGGAAATTTCCCTTATTTCCAAATCCAAAACTTGACAGGTATGCAATGGTATCGTGGAAGTGGAGAGTTGGAAGGAATGTTAAAGATCATTGAGCCCAATCGCAGCCAAAGCAGGACACTTGTGGCTAAAGCATCCCTGATGGATGGGCATCCATTACATTTAAATGCCTCCAACCAAGTGGAGTCCACAAAGGGTTGAGATGGATAAACAGTGAATACATTGTTAGCCTATATATAAATGTCAAGGTCACCTTTGCTGGAAAGCCAGTCATATCCAACTCTAGGGTTTGGTGCTCATCTCTGACCTCCGTTTACAACCAAGAGGCAAGGCTGTCTGCTTCTGCAGACATTTCCATGGTCACGTGGCAAGCATGACTAGATGTCGGAGCGTACGGAATGCTGCTACTTTTCCTGATGAAGAGGTACCTATTTATCTACTCGCAAATTCGTCCTTTCAAACTGCTAAGCTGGCAGGAGCTGGGACAGATGACAGGCACTCATTCCATCACGCCGCATTCAGTTTCAAGCTGCTGACCTTCCAACCTTCCGGTTGTCAAGCTCAGCATCTTAACCACCAAGCCACTGTGGCCCTTCAGTGTGGTGTATCTATTTCTATTGTACCTGTAATTTATTTGTGTTTCTGATTTATATTATATCTTTATCATTTGTTTCCTAAATGTTGTAAACCGCTGTGAGTATCCCATTGGGATGAGAATAGCGGTATAGAAATCTAAATAAATAAATATCGGACAGAGTGGCAGGCTAAGATACAGAAGAGCTGGGTTCAAATTCTTGGTCGATCATAGAAATGCACTGTGTTTGTACGTTAGGATTGGTACATACCTGTCAACCTTCCCGGATTGGCCGGGATTTCCCGATTTTTGGCGCCGATTTGCGCCATTTCCCGCCCGCAGCTGCCAAAACCCGGAATTGGCAGCGGGGGGGAAGAGATACTGTGCATCCCTCTGCGCAGATCGCCTTCTACGCATGCATAGAAGGCGACCTGTGCAGAACCGTTTGCGCAGGTCCCTTATTTTCCGGAGCCGCGGTTGACAGGTATGGACTGGTAAGATCACTCCTTGAATATCTCATTTACCTTGAAAGCCTGGCCAGTTGTTACCAGTGATGCACTGCAGCAGGTTCTGCAGAACCGGTAGCGGAAATTTCCCCAGGCCATGCCCACTTGGTTGGCCATGCCCACCTCCATAGCCCATAATGCAGGAAGTTTGGCCACACCCACAGATTTGGCCACGGCCCACAAATTTGGGCAGCCCACAGAGTAGGTAGTAAACATTTTTTGCAGTGCATCACTGGTTGTTACTAGTCAGCCTCTTCCAAGCTGATATCAAACATGCACATGTACATATGGCGTCAGCAGGAGGATTTTGCGATGAGAGAACAAAGTAACCAGCAGCATGCTTGTGAAATGCAGGCTGAATTTACTTGATTTGTGGCTGCCACGGCCAAAGCTAATTCCTATGTTCTCCTACCAGCCTTCCTAGACTCTAGCATTCCCATACATCGTAAGACGTAGCACAGCCTGCGTAAAACACTTGCTATTCAACCCACAAACATACAGCTTCTGTTTTCTTTTGAAACACTAGCCCGAGGCAGAATTGGACACACCATAAAGGAGCCGCAGCCTGTTTGGATCAAGAGATAGGAAACAAAGAGATGATAAAAGGAAACTTGGAATGGCCTATTTAAATAATAAAAAACATAGTAAATAATAAATAATATGAGAAATCTTTACTAATAATAATAATAATAATAATAATAATAATAATAATAATAATAATAATAATAATAATAATAATAATAATAATAATAATAATAATAATAATAATAATAATAATAATAATAATAATAATAATAATAATAATAATAATAAAAAAAAACATCTCTCGCCCTTTTCTGTCCAGGGGATGTTTTCACAAAATCAAGTTTGGATCAGGCTGACAAATGGTATTGCTGAGGCAATCAGTGTAGTGATTGGAGTTGGAAATATGCGCATGTGCGAGAGCATGAGTGAGCAAGCGTGAGCATTATAATTATGCATCGAAATGATTGCATACAGAGTATTAAGCTGCCCCAGTTTTAGAAGTTGATCCTTAGTTTCACTGCCATGATGAATGAGCAGAACTGATTTGGCACATATTACCTGGAAAGCAAGATAAAAACGCCTTAAATAAGAACTTGTCTTCTTTTATTGCGGGAGACAGACAGAAATACCTACATATGGTTTCCAGCTTGTCTATCTCCCTCATTATTTTGTTAGAATTAATGACAGATGATGACTGTTCACTGGTGGTTCTCCCTGACTTAAACGCTGCCATAAAACACATATGTGGCTGCCGTAAACACATTTACAATGGCCGCAGACTCATTTACGGCTTTCGTAAACATGTTTATTATGGCCATAAATGAGCCCATGGTTGATTCCAGTGGTGGATGCGGAACAAGGTCAGGGGCTGGATTATTTGCCAGCATGGGCCAGATCCGGCCCATGGGCTGTAGGTTGAGAACCCCTGCTCTAGAGGAAGGAAAAGGTAAACTACTTCTGCGTTTTATCAACCTAGAAAACCCCAGAAAGGGTTGCCGTAAGTGAAAATTGACTTGAAGGCACACAAATATTAGCACTAATGACCAATGGCTGCAATCTCCATCTGCAGCGGTCTTGGATCCTAAGAAAGTAAAGTCTGTCACTGCTTCTACTTCTTCCCCATCTATTGCCCAGGAACCGATGGGACCTGTGGCTATTCTCTTGGTTTTCTTGATGTTGAGTCTTAAGCCAGCTTTTGCACTCTCTTCTTTCAACCTAAGCAAGAGCTTCTTTAGGTCTTCCTCACTTTCTGCCATTAGGGTAGTATTATCAGCTTATCTCAAATTATTGATGTTTCTCCCAGCGATTTTAATTCCAACTTTTGATTCATCCAGCAATGCATTGCACATTATGTGCTCTGTATATAAGTTAAATAAGCAGGGTGACAAAATGCAGCCTTGTCTTACTCCTTTTCCTATTCCAATCCACTCCGTATCTTGTCCTAACTGTTGCTTTTTGACTCATGTACAGATTTCTCATGTGACCTATAAGGTGTTTCTGGTATTCCCATCTCTTTCATTAATTGCCACATTTTGTTGTGGTCCACACAGTCAAAGGCCTTGGTGTAGACAATGAAACAGAAATAGACTTGCTTCTGATATTCCTTTGTTTTCTCCATGATCCAACATATGTTGGCAATGTGGTCTCTAGTTGCCCTGCCTCTTCTGAACCCAACCTGCACCTCTGGTAGCGCTCTCTCCATGTGCTGCTGCAGTCTATCCTGTATTACAGCCCACAAAATCTGATGCCCAATAAAACCCAATTTTTTAAGCTGGGTCACAGATTTAACACTAATCCTAAACAGAAGCCCTAACGGCAAACCCAACCCTCCTGTTGAGCCAAAACATTTTGTCCTCTCCCCCCACTGACACCATTGTCTGACCATTCTTGAGGGTACACAAGATCGAAACCAAATTAGAAGATGAAGGAAGGAGCTCACAGGACAAGGAACGACATTCAAGGAGGAAATGGCTGAGGAACGCCACCTCCCCATGTCCACTTGGAGGACCCTGCATAGGCTGAGGGTTAAAGTCCCTAAATGCAAGACCAACAGGCTCAAGGGTGGTGGTGGTGGTGGTGGTGGTCTGCTGGTGGACAACAAAACACACTGTGAATTTGGAGAGATACAGAATCTGGCTCGTATGCTGCTCTGCTGACGACTACCAGAAACATGCACCTATGAGGACTCAGGTTTGGACAACGACAGCGTGAAGAAAGTGGCTTCATTTTGGCGGCCCAGAGTTTGTTTGGTGCAGAAGAAGATGATGATGATGATGAAGAAGAGGCCCACAATTCCAAGTCAGTTTTCTTTCAGATTTCTAGTAGTCTAAACTCTTAAAACCCAGGTGAAATGCAGGATAGAATTTGCTGGCTATGGTTTTCACCTACAATATCTTTAAGCCTCTGCTACCCTCTGCTGGGAAAAATGACAATACATACTATGGTGGAATATACGTTTGGTGAAAATACTCCAGATGTTCTTGGACTTCAATTTCCAGAAGCCCAAGCCCCCTGTGAATCCACACAAATGGGTTTACTGTGACTCATCCGGCCCGCGCTGCTCTCGTCACTCCCAGAAGCGGAAGCAAAACGCGCCCGTACGGTTAAGACTCTTCCGGGTTAAGCCTTCCTCCGTACGGGCGCGTTTTACTTCCGCGAGTGACGAGGGCAGCGCAGGCCGGGTGAACCGCAGTAAATCCATTCGTGTGGATTCACAGGGGGCTTGGGCTTCTGGGAATTGAAGTCCAAGAACATCTGGAGTGCCAAGGTTCGCTATCACGGGTCTAATATGGCCCCTAAGTTGCGCACCTGCTCCCTAGGAGAATAATCCCCCCCCATCATTGGGAGCTGGTCTCCCAAATGGGCAGATGTGCCCCCCACAAACAGCTGGGTTCAGCTTTAGCTTCTTAGTTTTGGTCCATGTCATGGCGGCAGCCAGGCAGTTCCCTAAGCACTGGGTTGCCTCCACTGCAGAGGACATGAAGGAGATATAGAGTTGGGTGTCATCCACACATTGGTGACTCCGCACTCCAAATCCCCGAATGAGCCCACCCAGCAGCTTAACGTAGATATTGAACAGCAATGGGGAGACAAGGGAGGGCATGCTTACGGGTGAAACTCAGAAAATTAGAGTATCATGCAAATGTTCATTTAAGAGGTGAAACAAACAGATGAGATAGACTCACTACATGCAAAGCGAGAGATGTCGTGCCTTAGCGCGTTATAATTGTGATGATCCTGGCGTACAGCGTACATGAGATTATATGATGATTATGGGGTATATGAGATTGGGAGGTTGGGGTTTTCATAAGCCCATAAGCATCAATATTATAACAAAGTAAGGTTTGAACTATCTCGCTATGCATGTAATGAGTCTCTATCTCATATATTTGTCTCACCTTTTAAGTTGCATTACTGGACTGAATGAACATTTGCACGATATTCTAATTTTCCGAGTTTCACCTGTATAGTTTAATTTAATTTAATTTTAATTGTCAAATTTATATACCACCCACTCGGCCAAAGCCGACTCAGTTTACATATTGTGAGCCACCCTGAGAGGTGCTCGCATCAAAAGGGTGGGGTATTGTTGTGTATGTACAATGTTGCTTTAAGAAATGTATGAATGTAACCTGACCACAATTACAATGTAGCTCAGCTGTTAAGGAACGCGAGTAAGCTGCCTATAGAGGGCAGCTGCGAGCGTTCAGCTCACATGGTTCACATTCCCCAAATCACCGGCAGCCGCGGGAACCTTTCCTGCGCGAGGATCACCTGGAGAAGATGGGCGTGACTCAGAATGACGTCAAAGGTGGGAACAATGACGAATCCCAAGGTCAAGCCGTACCACTTCGATATCAGCGACCCGGAGCAATGGGAGCTGTACGAGTGCCAGTTTCGGCACGCGATGGAAGCCGCGGGCGTCGACGACGACGCGAAGATGCGCTCACACTTCCTGGCCCAGGTGGGGCCGGCCGCGCTGCGCATCCTGATGAACCTGGTGGCCCCACGGAAGGTGGACGTGGTGCCCCTCGACCGCATCCTAGAGTTACTGCGCGATCATTTCCAGCCCCCCGTGTCGATCTTCCCGGCCAGGGTCGCGTTCCACAGGCGAGACCAACGCCCGGGAGAGACAGTGTCCGCCTACGCGGCGGCACTCAGGCCGGCAGTGGTGCACTGCCAGTGGGATGACCGGGACACGGCACTCCGAGACCGCATGCTGTGTGGCCTGAGGGACGAGGAGGTCCAGAGAAAATTGATTACCCGCGACTATCGCCTCACGTTCAACGAGGTACTGTGGGAGGCCCAGGCAGCCGAGGCGGCCAGGAGCGGGGTCAGAGTGTTCAAGTCCCGAGGGGCCACATCCGAAAGGGCCAAGTCACCAGTGCAGGCGGCCCGGCAGACACCGGCGAAGACGGCCTGGCGGGCCCCCAAGTCGCCCACCGGCACACCAGTGACGTCTGAGGAGTCGTCCGCGACGGCAGACTCCTGCTCCAGCGAGGACGACGACGTCCAGAGAATAAAGAAACGCGGGGAGAAGCGACAGACCCGCGAACGGCAAGACCGCCGCTGCGATGGGTGTGGGGCGTCCCACGACCGGACGAGGTGCCCGTTTCGGAAGGCCGAGTGTCACAACTGCGGCCGAAAAAGGCACATCGCCAGAGTATGCAGGCGCGGGCGACCTGAGGACAAGGGTGCCTTGAGCCACCCCCAGGCACACCAACGGAAGGCGGCCGGCACCAGGAAGGTCTCAACCAGCTACAGCGAGGAAGGCGTGAACCGCGTGGGCCTGGAGCACCGGCGTTTTTTCGTAGAGGTACTGTTACAGGGGGTCCCGGTGAGGATGGAGATAGACTCGGGGTCGTCATATTCCATCCTGTCCCAAAAAGAGTTTATGCGCATTCCCCCAGATGCGCGGCCCAAACTGCGGGCCATGAGGTCACACTTACGAGACGTGCAGGGAAATGGGATCCCAGTATTGGGGGTGGGGAACTTCAAGGTGAAGTTCAAGAGTTACTGCGAGAAACTGCCCCTAGTGGTGCTCAAGGGGGGAAGATGCTGCCTTCTGGGAACGCAGTGGTCTGCTCCCCTGGGAATTGAACTGTCCGGCATTAACGCCATTGAGACTGACCCAATGCAGGACGTGTGCAATGCACACCCGGACGTTTTCAAGAAGGGGCTCGGGACATACAAGGGACCCCCGGTATCCTTTGAGCTGGACCCAGAAATCCGGCCCATCTGCCTCAAGCCAAGGAGAGTGCCTTTCGCCCTCAAGGACAAGATCAAGGCGGAACTGGACAAATTGGTGGGGCAGGGGATTTTGGTTCCAGTTGATTCGGCGGAGTGGGAAACGCCGATTGTTACGGCTCTTAAATCAAACGGGGAGGTCAGGATTTGTGCGGACTATAAATGTACGATCAATAAGGCCATTCGGCCAAATGCATATCCGGTGCCCGTGGTCAGCCATTTACTGGCCACGTTACATGGGGGGAGGTGTTTTGCCAAGCTAGATCTGGCGCAGGCATATCAGCAGCTCTCTGTAACCCCAGCTGCTGCCGCTGCGCAAACCATTGTCATGCACAAGGGGGCATTTAAGGTAACGCGCCTACAGTTCGGCGTGAATTCGGCCCCCGGGATCTTCCAGTCCCTCGTGGAACGCCTTTTAAAGGGACTTCCAGGCGTCCTCCCATATTTTGACGATGTGTTGATAACAGCGGGGAGCGAATTAGAGTTAGCAAAGAGGCTAGACGGGGTCCTCTCAGTATTCAAGAAAGCGGGACTTCGACTGAGAAGGGACAAATGTGTATTCTTTGCGAGGGAGGTTGAGTTCCTTGGGTTCAAGATAACCCCAGAGGGCATCAAGCCTTCCGAGTCCAAGGTTGCGGCTGTGCAAAACGCCCCTCGCCCCACTACGAAACCGGAGCTGCAGTCATTTCTAGGGCTCTTAAATTTTTACCATTCCTTCCTGCCAAGGAAGGCATCCGTTGCGGAGCCACTGCACGCTCTCTTAAAGAAAGAGGCAGTTTGGCGGTGGGGAGATAGGCAAGAGAAAGCTTTCAGGGAGCTAAAGGCGCTTTTATCCTCGGATGCTGTCCTGACCCATTTTGACCTGAGGAGACCAGTAGTTTTAGTCTGTGATGCGTCCCCAGTGGGGGTGGGGGCGGTGCTGTGCCACGTGTTGGAGAGCGGGCGGGAAGCCCCAGTTGCATACTACTCCAGGTCCCTTTCCAAGGCCGAGCGCAACTACGTGCAAACAGATAGGGAGGCCCTGGCCATAATCGCTGGAACCAAGAAGTTCCACGATTTCTTATACGGCCGCAAGTTTACGGTGGTGACTGATCACAAACCGCTCCTGGGAATCTTCACCACGGGCAAGCCCGCCCCTCAAATCCTGTCCCCCCGAATGCTACGTTGGGCGATTTTCCTTAACGCCTACCAGTATGAGCTGGTCTATCGCCCAGGGAAGGAGATCTCCCATGCGGACGCGCTGTCCCGGTCTCCCCTCCCTAGTTTAGGAGACCCCGCATGCGAGGTAGAGCAGGACCACCAGGTCCTGCTGATCGAGTCCCTCGACTCACCCCCCATCGTCCCGGCCGACCTCGCCAAGGCCACAGCGGCCGACAAGATGCTGGCCCAAGTTAGCTCCTGGGTTAGGAAAGGGTGGCCCTCTACTCCCCCCGAGGAACATTTCAAGCCATTCTTCAGGCGCAGAGTAGAGCTGTCCCTGGAAAGGGGCTGCTTACTCTGGGGCCAGCGGTTAGTCATCCCAGAAAAGCTGAGGGCCAAGGTACTGAAGCTACTGCATACCAGTCACCCGGGAATAGTGCGCTCCAAGGCGCTGGCCAGGAGTTTCTTTTGGTGGCCCCAGATAGACGCGGACATAGAGCGATTAGTGGGCACATGCGAGAGTTGCCAGAGCTCCCGGCCCGAGGAATCCCGGCTACCCCATAGGGAATGGGACACGGCCCGCGGGCCATGGTCCCGGATTCATGTCGACTTCGCTGGCCCTTTCCGCGGGGCCATGTTTCTGCTAATAGTCGACTCCTATTCCAAGTGGTTGGAAGTAATCCCCATGAACAGCACCTCCTCTGCGGCAACCATTAAACAGTTGCGCAAGGTCTTTGCCTGTTTCGGCCTGCCGGACGTCCTTGTTAGCGATAACGCTAGTACCTTCATGTCTGCGGAGTTCAAGACCTTTATTGAAAGAAACGCCATCAGGCATATTACCGCTGCCCCGTTTCACCCCGCCACAAACGGTCAGGTAGCGCGCCAAGTGCGCACTACGAAAGACACACTGTGGCGCATGGGTCCTGGCGAGTTAAACCTCCATCTGTGTCAGTTCCTCATCTGCTACAGGACAACCCCCCTAGCGTCAGGGCTTTCGCCAGCCGAACTCCTCATGAGGAGGCGTCTGGCAACACTTTTTGACCAGATGGACCCGTCCAGGGTGGAGGATGAAGGGAGAAATATAGATATCGGGGTAGGAAGCTCCAAAAGTTTTTCGGTAGGGGACCCGGTTCACTGCAGGAACTACGCGGCCAGCGTGGGTACCAGGAACAATCATTGAGCAGACGGGGCCAGTATCCTATAGAGTTGAGACTAGCTCGGGTCTACTCTGGAGAAGGCACGCCGACCAACTCAGAAGGCGGGTCACCAGTGACGGGGAATCAGCGTTAGAGTCCTCCCCCACCCGCATTACCCAAGGGGGAGACACGGCGGAATCCGCGGGTACAAATGCATACCCTGGATTCCCAGCCACAGAGGAGGATACTTTGAAAGAGAGGGATGAGCTTGATTATGATTTACGGTACCAGGGGGGTGTAGCAGAGTGGTCCCCCACCCGTCCTAGCGAAAAGAAGGGTTTCAGTTCAGCCCCTGGTACCTCCAGTCCCCCCAGCCCTTTTGTTTTAGAATATACCATAACTCCAGCCCCCCGGAGACAGACACCCCCGAGACAGGCAGCAGCGGGGAATCCGCCCACCTCAGCCTCTAGAACGCCCGGACAGGCAACAGGGGGTGGCGAGACCACGAGGGCCTCATCGTCAGTCCCGAGATTCGTGCTGGGAGGTACCCCAAGCTCCTCAAGCGGCAGGCAGGAGTTCACGTCCCAACTGTTCATTCCATTCCCGTCCCCCAATGCAAGGTTGTTGCAGAGTCCCCACCGAACCACTAATGAGTCCCCCCTTTCCGTTGCAGGACAGGACTCCGCGGAACCAGGAGCCCCCTGCTCCCCTATGTTAAGTCAAGCGGCCGCGCGCCCCAGACGCACATGCGGCAAGCCACAATGGTTGAGGGACTTCGTCTCATCCTAGGGGGGAGGAGTGTTGTGTATGTACAATGTTGCTTTAAGAAATGTATGAATGTAACCTGACCACAATTACAATGTAGCTCAGCTGTTAAGGAACGCGAGTAAGCTGCCTATAGAGGGCAGCTGCGAGCGTTCAGCTCACATGGTTCACATTCCCCAAATCACCGGCAGCCGCGGGAACCTTTCCCGCGCGAGGATCACCTGGAGAAGATGGGCGTGACTCAGAATGACGTCACGCCGGTAGCAGCCAATAAGCTACCGTGCAACGAGATTCAAATGTATGTACTGCAGTATATAATGAGCTGTACCTCCGCCATTACCACATGTTCATCCTGATCATCACCCAATAAACCTGCGTTTAGCCCTCACTGCGGCTCCTTCTTTGTCTTCCGTGCAAGACACTAAAGGTATACATGTGAATAAATGAAATAAATTTGAAGGCAAATCTATGAATGTGTATCTTTTCATGGCTGAACAGTCAGTCACAAAGCACACTTGGTGCAATGTTAATCCTCTTCTCATCTTCAAATTCCAGAGTAATTATTATTATTTTGCAAGAGCCACCCTGAGTGACGCATACACCAGAAAGTGTGTGTGTGTGTGTGTGTGTACAAAATTGGTCAAAGTAAAATAAATAAAAATATAATTGCTGAGGAACTTCCAGTTCCTCAACATTTATTTAATTTTTTGCATTCTTTGAACGGGTGTGTTAGCTTGTAATACAGAAAGAAAAAACCAAAACCTCAAATTAGCACCTCTATTTTATTCTAATTTTCCACTCCTTTAGTACTTTAGCTTCATCTTTGCTATTTGAGCTTCTAATGATTTCTTTTAAGATCGACTTATTTGTTCTCCTTGCTGTCCAGGGCACTCTCAAAACTCTCCTCCAACACCACATCTCAAAGGCATCTATAATAATAATAATAATAATAATAATAATAATAATAATAATAATAATAATAATAATAATAATAATAATAATAATAATAATAATAATGATGATGATGATGATGATGATGATGATGATGATGATGATGATGATGATGATGATGATGTTTTTATTTATACCCCGCTTCCAATGGACTGAGGGAAGAGGGATCTATTCTTCTGCGCTCAGCTTTCCTAATGGTCCAGCTCTCACAACTATAAATTACCATTCGTTGATTAAAATTTGGAATTTTAGCTCTCCAAAATCCCTGCAGTGGCTCAAGTGGCTAAGACGCTGACTGGGAGGCAGAAGGTCAGCAGTTCGCTTCCCAAGTACTGCAGGACGGAATGAGCTCCCGTCTTCGTCCCGGCTCCTGCCAACCTAGCAGTTCGAAAGCAAGAAATTGCAAGTAGATAAATAGGGACCACTTCAGTGGGAAGGTAACAGCGTTCCGTGCTCTCTCTCTCTCTCTGTGTGTGTGTGAGAGAGAGCGCTCCAAAGTTGTCTAGTCATGCCTGCCACATGACCACGGAAACGTCTGCAGAAGCAGACAGCGCTGGCTCTTTGGCTTTGAAACAGAGATGAGCACTGCACCCTAGACTCGGATACGACTGGCTTTCGAGCTAGGGAAACCCCTGTTGCTAGGTAGGTTTTCCTCACGCCCCCTATTCCCCCTTTCCTATTGGCCGCAGGTGAGACCCTTTCCCCCCCCCTCCTCCTTTTTATTCCCATTGGTCGCCGCCGCCCCTTTGCCCCGCCCTGGGAAAGATAAAAGAAAAATTCCGTTAGGTGTCGGTGTGTCGGTTTTCTGTCCATCCCTTTTGGAACCAGGTAAAGCCCGCCTCGGCGCTCGCTCGCCATTGGTCTATGGGGGGAGTGAAGAGGGAGGGGGAGTAGGCGGAGTTTCATTGGTCTGTGGGGGGAGTGGAAAGGGAGGGGGAAGTAGGCGGAGTTTGACATATAAGGTGTGAGAGGGGAAGGGAAGTTGGAGGGAGACTCTCTCCTGATTGGCTCGGGGCGACAGGCGCGAGCAGGTGAGCGTTGGGGAGGGCGGGGACTAGAGGGGTAGTTAAGGGATCTGATTGGCTGCCGGCGGAAGGGCGCGCGCGGAGGAGGCGGGGCCAAGGAGAGAAGGCTGGGGAGGAGGGAAAGAAGAACAGGTTTAAGTCGGCGGCCGCCATGTTGGGGGCCGGAGCAAGAGGAGGAGCAGCAGCGCCTCCGTCGTCGTCGTCGTCATGACGGCTCGGGGCCGCTGAGGTGGGAGGCGAGCGAGGAGCGGGAAGTTGCCTCACGTTCGCCCACCCGCCGCCCCACCAGGCGCCTTCGAGGCTGTGTGGTACGTCGGCGGTTATCCTGTCAGTATTAATTATTCTCTCTCTCTCTCTCTCCCCCCCTTTCAGAAATTACCTCAGGCGCGGAAGGAAGGGGCGAAGCGTCGTTCCCCCCCCCCCAAGTTGAAGCAAACTTTCCCCCCGAGGTGTGCGGGGCAATGAAAGCCGAGCGAGTGGAAGGCGAGGGGAGCCTCCTCTAGAGGAGGAGAGGCGAATAAAGGGAAAGAAAGAAGGACTTAATAATCACAACAACAACTATAGTAGTATCTAGGAAAAAGGTAAAGGTTTCCCCTGCTCGAAATCCAGTCGTATCCGACTCTAGGGTGCAGTGCTCATCTCCATTTACAGCCAAAGAGCCAGTGCTAGCTGTTTGTAGATGTTTTCATGGCCATGTGGCAGGCATGACTAGATAGCGGCTAGCCTACTCAGTCACATGGTCACCCCCAGCAAGTCACACATGGCCACTGATTTGGCCATTCCCACAACATTTCCCTTATTTTCAAAACCAAAACTTCACAGGTATGCTCATCTCTGTTTCAAAGCCAAAGAGCCAGTGCTGTGTGCTTCTGCAGACGTTTCCGTGGTCATGTGGCAGGCATGACTAGACGCCGGAGCAGGCCACGGCACGCTGTTTACCTTCCCACTGAAGTGGTCCCTATTTATCTACTTGCAATGTCTTGCTTTCAAACTGCTAGGTTGGGCAGGAGCCTGGGACAAAGACGGGAGCTCATTTCCGTCCTGCAGTACTCGAGAATGAAACTGCTCACCTTCCGCCTCCCAGTCAGCATCTTCTTAGCCACTTGAGCCACTGCAGCCCCTTAGTAGTATCTAGAAACAATAAAAAGTAACTGCCAATATACTTAAGACGATAGGTCCTTGGTTAGGTTTTGAACTGTTTATTTTATACCAGTCTTGGACTCTGAATCTAATGGTAGATTTTTATTACTTTAGTAGTAGTAGTAGTAATACTGTACAGTACATTAGTAGTAGCAAGGAATTGCGAGTAGAAGGTAAACAGCGTTCCGTGCACTCCGTCCGGTGTCTAGTCATGCCTGCCACATGACCATGGACATGTCTACAGAAGCAGACAGCGCTGGCTCTTCGGCTTTGAAACAGAGATGAGCACTGCACCCTAGAATCGGATACGACTGACTTTTGAGCAAGGTTGACCTTTACCTTTATTAGTAGCAGCAATGTAATAAAATCAATGGTAGGAGTAAAAGCAATAATAGTAGTGGTAGAGAAGAGTTCCCACCCTAGAAGAGATGGGGTAAAAGAGGAAGAGAAGAATGAGACAAAGGAAAGTTTGCTTTTTAAGAGCATTCTTTGAGGAGACTTAACTCATTGTATTTTTCCGTCTGCCTGCAGTTACTTTTTAAAAGAATTTTGTTTGTTTGTAATTGTTTAAAGTATCCTTAATCAAGCTGGGATGGTGTCGAAATTGAATAAAAAAGGAAATAAATAAAAGAGGTATTGTCATTATCCTAATTATCATTATCACCATAATCAAAGATTGCCAATAATAATAATAATAATAATAATAATAATAATAATAATAATAATAATAATAATAATAATAATAATAATAATTCATTGTTATTAAGTATCTTACACACGGGTACTCAACCTATGGCCCGTGGGCCAAATCTGGCCCACAACACCGTATAATCCGCCCCCTCCCTTGCTCCAGCCTCCACTGGTAGAATCGGCTGTGGACTCATTTATGGTCGTTGTAGATGCATTTACAACAGCTGTAAATGGCCGAGGTGGGACAACCAGTCCGGGCCCACTCAGCTATTTGAGAGAGTGTGACCTGGCCCCTGACTTGGAAAGGTTGAGAACCCTTGATCTAACAGGGTGAGATGGAAAGGGTAGTGTTGTGGGAGGAACAAGAAAAGATAAACTAATTCTGAGAAAGAAAGTTCTCTTGGGCTAGTAAAGTGGGTCTTATTACTTGGAGGACATGGCTTTAGCTGGGGGTGGGGGACTTGATCCCCTCCCTATAATTCTAAATATATTTGTTTTTGAAAGGAAAAAGTGCCCAGGTACATTGTACAAATATCTGCAGACTCTTTAGGACCAGTGAGAAAATGTGTTTGTTTATTCGATTTTTAATCCCTTAGTGGGGTGGGGTGGAGAACAGGAGCTTCTTTGTCCTTTCCAAAGAATCAGTTATTTGGGCACCATTATTTGTGGGGGTGTAAGCATTATTTTTTGTGTGTTGGGGAGAATAAGAGTAGACCTGAAGGCTTGGCTGTGGGAATGAGTTGAAATATGGTTTGTTTGTTTTTACTAATTGATTGATCAGTCTCAGAAATCCTTCCTGATGGAATCTGGTTTCATGGGAATGAGATTGTGGTTTTGTCACGTTCCGGATGGCTTTGTGGTATTTACATTGATAACTGATTAATTACATCAGTGATGTAGTAAGAAGATAGACTAGCAGCCCACCACCCACACATACCACTTTGTGACGAGAGGTATAAGGAAAATCAAACTTTAAAATTTGTGACTGCTGGGTGGTGTCCCAGAATATCGTCTGGGGAAAATGCAGATGGAAATAGATTTCTTAGCTTTTAATATATCACAGTTCTTCTGTGTTTCATTTTTGCTTTCCATGGTGATTAACAGGGCCTCCTGTGCTGGTAATTTTTTCCAAACATGTTGTATCAGGGTTCACTGAAAGAATTACACAATTACTATTTTGTAAAAACTGATGTATGTTTATTCATTATAACTTTCTGGTTTAATGAAATTTCTGAAGAAGACAGAGTAGTAATAGTATTTAGTAAAGAGTCTTGTTAGGTAAACTTTGTACAGTATAAGGTTTGACAGGTGGGGTGGCGGCTGAATATTATCATTGGAATTTGAGGTTATGTGACTAGCTGTGTTTTTGCAGGACATATTAACATTTCAAAGCTCTCTGACAGCTCAACTGTTAAAGGGCATGCATCTCTTACAAATTTAAAAAGTTTCTTGTGCTGTGTGAGTTGTAAGAATTGAAATGACGATCTATCTATGTAGTTTCTAGTTTCCTTGTTTCTCTAGTTTCTTTAAGCAAGCACTTAAAACATTGTGGGAATAGCTATGATAAAAAAACTCTACTAAACAGAAAATCTACTTTCTGATAAATCTATGTTTATCTCCAGAGAGAAGAAAGAGTACTTAATAAGTTTTATTTCCTCAGTGCAGTAATCAAAGTGCTTGGTAACACTAGGGTGCAGATAATTTCACAGAATCGTATGTTTCTCTCTGAAAGATGCTTTTGTACACTTTGTCGAAGTACTTTGACACAGGTAAAATGCTCAGTATCCAGGTTGTGCATAGAAGAAAGCCTAATTGCAAATTTTTGGATCTGGTCTACCTTAATTCTACAAGAAAAGTTAAGCATGCCTTTTGACACTTTGATGGTGCCATTGTCTTTTCTGATGAGCATTTGCTTCATGGAAAACATTGACCAAAGTCAGGGAAAACTTGTTAGACAATCCTGGCTGGTTCCCTCACTGAGCAAAGATAACTGGTTTCTCTTCCTCCCTTTTTTAAAACTTAGGTTGTACTAAGTATAATTTATGCATATTTCTTTTTATGTTTGTTTTTACAACATGTAAACAACTAACTTTTTGAGAGCCTGAACAATGTTGATATAGTGCATGCCATCCTCTTTCCTCTTACATTTTAAAACAAGTTTAGCAATATTTGTGCTTGGAAGTGAAGGTATCAGAAAGCTCAGCCAGATATGCTCTTGGGAGAGTTAGCAATTTTTGCAAAACTGAAACCTAACAAGCATTCCTGGCCAAAATCTTACTTTAATTTGATTTGTTTGACTTGTTTTGTGTTTGTTTATACCACTTAGCATAATATATTTTCTGTTTTCTACTGATTTGTATATGTTAGAGCATTTATATTTCTTTTCTCTCCATGCAGCCCAATGAAGAATTATCTTGGAAGAAGCATGGACACTATACCTGCTCATTTTCTACTACTGCATATCTTTCTCAAGTGGTTTTGAAGACAAGTCTGTAAACCTAGAGCAACTCTGAATGCTGCTTTAATACCATGCCTAGCAGAATGGGATCAAAAATGAATATGAAAACCGATTTCATCAAAGTAAAAACTCATTATAATGGGTAAGTTCTCTTGGAAGTGGTGAATTTTGCTTGTCCATCAGTTTCTTTCAGTGCTTGGCTGAAATCCTGTTGCATTTGGTGAAGAGTAAAATCGCATCTGCTAATGTTCACAGGGAACAAACTGGTAACCAATGAACCTACTGTAATGGGAAACCACATTGCTTATTGTAATTGGCCATGGTCAACAGTCTTGGCACAGTATTTGAGAAGGTTTGCTTGGATAAATGGTGTAATATATTTAAATAATGCTTAATTAGCTTTTTAAAAAAAGAACGCTTCAAAAAGGAGCCACCACAGAGAAAGCATTGAAGTAGTCCTGGTAGCATATAATTGATGCTTATAGCTCTCTAGCTAGATTTGGCATGTCAAGAAATCATGCAGTTGAGGCTGCATTTTTTCCAAACATAGTCTTAAGTACCAAATATTGTCTGGGTATATTAGGAGCTTTTGCATACCTACCAGGATTTTTTTCCCTCATGCCCACTGTCAGATGGCAAACTTTTTCAGACTCTCTGGTTTGTATAGCATTCAACCTTACTTTAATGAAATTCCCTTCTAAATTTTCCATAGGCCCTAGAATTAGTTTCATAGTTCTTTGGATCTTGGCCATAACACTCTCATGTGCTGCTCTAATGCTTAACTCACAGTTCAACCATGGATTTAAGATTTAGTCTCATTAGCTTTAGTAAAAGAACAGGTGTGCTGGCAGATTCCTGTGAATCCCAGTATAAGACTGCTGTTGAGTTGTACTTTGTACTCTATGCAGATCCTTTACAGACCATGAGATAAGAACTTTTGAACTTACGAAAGTTCTTTATACTACGTAGATTGAAATGATAGTCCAATTTTGTGTCTTGGTGGTGTTATCTCTGGGATCCCTACTGGGAAATAGTTCAGTTAATTTATTTTTTTCTAGCCAGGGGCAGGACTCAACATGTGTATTAAAACAAATTGTTTTAAAACTGCTTGTGTAAATTCCATTTGCTTTGGAGTAAGTTACTGTTTATATTCAGTTTGGGTGATGGTTTAAAACTCTCATATAAAAATCTCCTTGGGAACAGCTTGTTGGTTTAAACCAGGGATTCTCATGTGGGGCCCCCCACTGACTCCACCACACCAGGAAGTGCCATGTGGTGGAGAAAGGGCAAAATGGCTGTCCGGCCCCCAAAGCTGTCTGAGGGAGGGTGATCTGGCCTCCGGCATAAAAAGGTCGAGAGCTCCTGGTTTAAACCAAAGTTGTTGAATGTAGCTGAATTGTTTCAAGCTTTTCTCCACGATGCAGCATAGCTGTTTCATAAGAGCTGACAAATATTGTCCAAACAGCAGTTCTGGGTTGTCATCTATGATGTATATTTTATTTTTAACTTTAGGTAACTCCAAGACTCATTCTGTAAGAAGTTAATTAATGTTCATCATTTAAAATAAAACTCTATTTTAGTTTTTCATTTTTCTTAGTTTATTTTGTTATAAGATAGGCTCAGTGGAAAACCTCGTATTCCAATGCTTTATACAATATTTTTACCACCCATAGCAAAGGGATAATGCTGACATGCAGTGCATGGTTCCATTATAACACAGTTTGGGTTTATTAATCATATGTGAAAGATTGTATAAAAAGCAGTTTTTCTAACCAGGATATAAAATGTGTCATGACAATATGCTTGTACATACAGTGAGTTGCTCTGTCTACAATGAGACACATCCAACTGTAGGAAGGCATCAGTATGAAACTACAAAATTAGTGTCAAGAATTATTCAGGAAGGTGTTAAATAATTTAAGCTATCTCCTTGTGGCACAGTATACCTTTGATATGATTAAACTGACAGCAAGCAAGAAGGATTCATTCCATTCATGATTGTTGAACTGTTTCCATGGAAATTTGGGTGGGTGAATATTTGTACACTTAAGGGTGTGATGGTGCTTAAAGGAGCAGAAGTGATCATGCAGGATAACTAAGGAGTAGGTCATGTTCACCTTATCTTTATGTAAAGAAACTCTTGATTTGGTGGTTAAATTAAACCCTGTTGATTAAAGACCTGAAGAATGTATAGAATGCTTTCACTAAAAATACATCTTTAGTATTACGAAATACTATGGCGTAGGTAGAGTAACTTACTTCATGAGTGAAGGGCAGGGTGTTCCTGGTGCAGTTAAATGCCAGCAACTGCTTGTCTTTGAGTCTCTGAATCCTCTGAGATGCTGGATTGTGTTGCTACTTGAGAGATCAAGTGTCTATCCTATTAAACTGTGAAACTCACTGGATGTCCTAAGGCCAGTCAGTCTTTCTCAAACTTGGTTGGCTTGCAAGGTTGTTGTGAGCATAAAGCTGGGAAGAAAACATCCTTGTGTAATTTGTTGATCTCACTGCAAGAAAGGGTGAGGCATTTACATGTAATAATAATTGTCTGCCATCAAGTCAATTCTGACTTATAGTGACCGGTTCCAGGGTTTTCTAGGTAAAGAACACACAAGTCTAATTCTAGCTTCATCTCTCAGATCTGATTGATAGACTGTTGCATGAGTTTAATTTACTGTGTGTCAATTCAGCTCTTACCTCATTCTTTACAGAATCTACATATATTAATTCACCTTGTTCATAAGAACAATTTGAGATCTTGAAATCATAGATGTACCATTGGAGGCATCTTATGTATGATTTATAGCAGGAGTTGCAAAACCTTTTGGACCACGGGCCGTTCACGTGGTTCCTCCCACCAGAAGCAGAAGTAAAAAGTGGATGTGCAAAATGTTGCTGTAAATGCACCCGGGGTCGTCATAAAGACATTTTACTTCTGCTTCCAGGAGTGGTGAGGGCAGTGCGGGCTGGATGATTTGGCATTGTGGGTCATAATTTTTCTGCCCCTGAATTAGAGAGAAAATATGTAGCTCTTAAATATGTGTCTTCATTTCTTTCAGGGATATCCTCATAACAAACCTGGGTGCAACCATGAATTATACTGAAGTTTGTGATGAAGTGAGAGAGATGTGCAATTTGCAGCAGGAACAACCAATTACCCTGAAATGGATTGATAATGAAGGTATTTTAGACACATGTGATACAGTATGTTTTTTTTTGGCAGATATTTCTCTAATGCAGTTTATAGTAGATTTAATTAGCTAGATGTAATGATGTTGGTGAATGAATAACTTGTAATTTGCAAACATTGATGGCTTTCAAAGTTTCTTCTTTACTTTCTCTTTTGCTACTTCGGGTGTCAAGGGAATTAAAAGTTTTACATAATAGATATCAAGGGATTTTTGCTTTACATAACCCAGCTTTGGGTTGCTCAAAACCTAGGTAATCATGATTGTGTTGTAGCTTTGTATGCACTGATGAACCTCATATTTTGATTGCTGGGGCACAATTTCCCCCTATGAATAGTAAGAATGTGATTCTTTCTTGCGTAGGCCCAGTGTCCTTTGACAGAAAGATCCAAATAGGTATATGAATAGTATTTCTTCTCCATGCTTTCCATATTTATAAAGATATCAAAATTTTATGAGGTTCTTTTGTGTCCCAATCAAACCCTTGACTGCCGAAATGAAGCCACTTTCTTGACTTTGTCGTTGGCCAAACTTAAGTCGTTGTTGGTGCGTGTTTCTGACAGTAATCGGCAGACCAGTAAATGGGCCAGATTCTGTATTTCTCCAAATTTCACACAGGCTATTGTTATTTGCCAGCAGCTCCCACTTGAACAGGTTGGTCTTGCATTTAGGAACTCTGACCCTCAGTCTATTCAGGGTCCTCCAGGTGACGGAGGGGAGGTTGGGTTCCTCTGCTATATCCTCCTTTAATGTTTCTCTTTGTCCGGTGAGTTCCTTCCTCCATCTTCTAATCTGGTTTTGCTCTTGCGTACCCTCAAGAATGTTTGTTCTTGCCATAAAACTTCCTGAATCTGAGCCAGTGTACTTGAGGTTTGCATCCACTCAGAGGGTGTCGAGGGTCATTCTCTTGCTTCGTTCTCTTGGCATCCGCTGCTACTTCTCTCCTTATTTTAGGAGAAAGGTTCAATGAGGTTTAGGAGACCTATATGTTTATTCCTGCTTGAAATTGAAAGTAAATGCTTGTATAGGTATTTTTCCTGCACAGGGAGGGGAGATAAGACACAAACTGATTATTGTAAAGTCATGTTTCCAGGAAAAGCAATGATAAGAACTGGCCAGTATGTCTTCCCCAAGTTGGGAAAGAGGAGAGGTGCAAGCCCATTCTCATGGAATTATAGGGATTTGGCCATAGAGCAGTGTTTCCCAATGTAGGCCCCAGGCCCCACAGGGGGACTTCAATTCCCAGTAGCCTAAGTCAGTACATTGGCTGATCAGTGCTTTGGGGAAATGACTTGGGTTTCTGAAATTTGAAATAAAAAAACCAAAGGTTGAGGAACACTGCATAGAGCAGGGGTGGACAAACTACGGCTGGTGGCGCCAAATCATTCAGCCCGTGCCGCTAACAGAAGCGGACGCATTTACGACAGCCATAAAGCCTGTCTGCGCATGTGTACACGCGCCTGCCATTGTCATAAACACTGCCATAAATGCACCCATGGCTGTTGTAAACGCTGCTATAAATGTTTATGACAGCCGTGGACGCATTTTACGGTGGGAGGAACCACATGACCGGCCCACTCAACCATGTGACTGGCACGCGGTGTGAAAAGTTTGGGAACCCCTGGTGTAGAGGGTATCTGTTTCCTAGCCCTATCATCTCCTTTTGGGTTTGTGCTCTTGTGTGGAGATGGATTACGCTAACTGAGGAGATCTTAGCTACTTGTGTCCCTTATAACCCACATTTTAAAAACAGAAACAGACTTTTCTGTTGCATATGCTTCCTGACACCGGGCATGACAAGGCTGAAGCCCAGGTTTAGAGCTTAAGCTTTTGCTTAGCATAACTGTTGCTTCTGCTGTGATGAATGAAATAAGTGGAATACTTGAGTGTAAGCATATTGCAAATACTAAACCAGGATTCTCTTATGATTTTGTTTTATTACTGTCTGTGAAAGTGGCCCTTGACTTGTTTAACATGTCACATTTAGTTATACAATGTTTGCATTTCTTAACTATAAATTCTACCAGTTCATTGTTGTAGTCCTTTTGGTCTAATTGTTTAACACTGCTGAGAAGACTTAAAGGCTTATTACTCGTTATGTAATGGCATGTTTTTAAAAAATCTACAAACCACATGTATATTGTCTAATAATTGAAACTTCTCTTGACACTTGTATATACTGCTCACACTGTTTTATAAGCACTCCATGCCTGCCTGGGATTGCAAGAATATTTTTATACAAAGTCAGTTGACTGGAGAGATGTGAAGTCGCTTAGCTAAATAGTCTTTTAGCCACTGAATGAGGTTTCCTAAATTGCTTGTAATAAAGCTGCTTAGACATTCCTTGCTACTGACAAGAAAAGGCCTAATTCAGATTTGAGCTTGATAGTAGTGACTTAGTGTTTGCATATTTTGCACTTGCTTTCAGGATGATGTCCGAGTAATACCTTGCAGAATGTTGATCAGTTCTCATTGAGTGTGATTTGTTTGCCTGTAGTACAGGGGACTGCAGTGGCTTAGTGGTTAACATGCTGAACTTGACGACTGGAAGGTCATTCAATACCTGAGCACTGCACGATGGAGTGAGCTCCTGCCTCTGTCCCAGCTTCTGCCAACCTAGCAGTTCGAAAGCAAGAAATTGCAAGTAGATAAATAGGGACCACTTCGGTGGGAAGGTAACAGCGTTCCGTGCGCTCCGGTGTCTAGTCATGCCTGCCACATGACCTCGGAAACGTCTGCAGAAGCTGACAGCGCTTAGAAACAGAGATGAGCACTGCACCCTAGAGTCGGATACGACTGGCTTTCGAGCAAGGGAAACCTTTACCTTTACTAAACACTTGTCTTCTTTTGTACTTCATTGTTCTACCAGCTCTTATAACCTTCATTTTGCTTGTGTTTTGTTTTGTGTGGATTGCCATGACATGTGGGTTTCCTAATTTGTAGTGTAGAAAATGTGGAAAGGTATTACTGTACAGTATTTTCCATTGGCGCCAACTAATCCCTCTGTTGATTGCAGTGTTGTTCTGACTGTAGGTTTCCTCTTCTCAGTCAGAATTAAAGCAAATTAGCAGTTAGGAGGGCAAAGTTTTTCCAGTATTAACTTATTACTGGTTATACTTATTCTACCAAATTCATTTTGTGTCTTTGAATTTTCCTACTTGAGGGACATATCTTTAATAGCCCCCCCAAAGTTTACTAGCTCACTAGTGAGTGATAAGGAAGGAAGGAGCTCTATGGTTTTCTAGGCACCTTATTTTCAGGTGTGGGATGCAAAACTTCTTTTTGCAAACCTTTTTTTTTTACTAAACTTGTGTGTGGTAGGCCTTTGAATTCTCCCTCTTAAGAATCTTCATTATGGGTTATAAATAGGTTATAAATTGCACTCGTGACACCTTTTAGAAAGAATTGTTTGTTCACACCGTCTTTCTCTTTTGATAGGTGATCCATGTACCATTTCATCCCAGATGGAACTAGAAGAAGCATTCCGTTTGTACTGTCAACACCGGCATGAAGGGCTCATTATTCATGGCAAGTAATAGACTATCTTGGAAATTTTATTCCACATTTTCTGGGAAATATGACTTTTTGTATAGTATTGTGTGGTGTCATATTAGAATTCAGTTTTACTGTGGGAAGATTGATGTTGCAAGCTTTGTACCTTTTTTCTGTCTTCATTAAATGAGGTAACTATTTTTATTCCTATGGATATTCTTATTTTTCCTGTGTTACTTTCTGCAAGAGATATATCTACTACTCTTTGTTATGTCACAGCTCTCATGGTGTAATTGACAGTATGATATTTACTAAACAATTGTTACTTTTTTATAAAAAGTATCATATGAATTGGCCCAATATTTCCTGCTGCCTGTATCCGTTACATATGTAGTTGTCTTAAAATACAAAGTTGCTTGTCACTTGTTTCTTTTATTTTGCATTTAGGTTTCTTCACATTACATTTTTTCTTGCAAATTGCTTCTTTTTCTCTGTCAAATACCCTTCATTCTATAAATCCCCCTTTACTGCTAGGTCTTTCTTACCTTCTGTAATTATTGGGCCTTCATCTACCCTGTCCTTTGTGAGAATATTTTCCCCATCACCTCTGCCCCTTTTCAAGTAAAATGTTTTTAGAGAACTTATCTGCCTTTGAATTCTGTTTTTTTCCTGTGGAAATCTGCTCTTGGTGCTTGTGGATAAAATGATGAATTGCTAGAAATTCTAATAATTATTATTATTACACATTTTGATGGCAGTCACTCTTGTTTCAGTTTTCCCCAGCATTCCAGAAAAACCAGGCATGCCTTGCCCAGGAGAAGACCGTAAGTAGTTTTGGTTTTGTCAGACTTATGCAGGTTGTGTTTTTGAACTTCCAGCTTCCAGTATTCTTCAGGCACGCTGCCTGGGAGTTATGGCGATTGTGGCCTAAAAACATGAATCTAGTTTGCAGACTAAAGAATATCACTCCGTCTTACAAAATATTATTGTTAGGAAAAAAGGTATTTGTGTATTCTTTAGTGTACTTGTGATGTATTGCTAGGTGTAAACTTTATACAGTGAAACCTCACTTAACAAATTTAATGCATTCTCCCTTCTTTGTCTCAGCTCATGCCAACCTAGTAGTTCGAAAGCAAGAAATTGCAAGTAGATAAATAGAGACCATTTTGGTTGGAAGGTAAACAGTGTTCCGTGCACTCCGGCATCTAGTCATGCCTGCAACATGACCACGGAAACGTCTGCAGAAGCAGAAAGCGCTGGCTCTTTAGCTTTGAAACAGAGATAAGCACTGAACCCTAGAGTCCGGATTCGACCGGCTTTCGAGCAGGGAAACCTTTACCTTTACTGGGACCTTTTGTATTACAAAAAAATTGTAAAGCGAATTTCCCATAGGAATGCATTGAATGCAATTTCCCATAGGAATGTATTGAAAACCAAAAGTTGTTAACTGCAATGTGGTTTCCCATAGGAATGCAGTGATAACCAATTAATCCGTTCTGAAAAAAATTGTTAACCGAGCTACTATTTTCTATGGATTTCCTTTTGTTATGTGATTTTTGTGTTAATCACACCATTTGTTAAGCGGGGTTCCACTGTACTGTCAAACAGTAATTCAATACTGTGCTGTTTTTCTCTATCTAAAATTAATGAGCGATGATACTTTTACCATTGGAGATTAGACCATATGGATCCTCAGCAGTTGAATGTCAGGCAGATGAATTATTCTGTATGTGTAATCCTAATGTCAGATAATCTTATGGAAAGAAAGTTTTAGATGTGGCTGTTAATGCAAAGAATTCATACATTTTTTCCTGAGTCCCTTGTTTCCTGAAATGTTGATTTTGCTATGTTGGTAGATACTAAAAGTGTAATTACAGGGAGAATAGCAAGAGTCAGGTCCAGAAGTATTGGAACAAGGATAACTTTTTTTGGCATTTGATCACTGCCCCCTCCCCCAACACACATTTTTGGTGGCTCTTAACTAATGAAACAAGTGGATGACAAGCATTCTAGGTTCCCAGTGACCAATCATGCAGATAAAGGGCTTGGAGGTGCTATACTTGCACACGGTAGCTGTTAATTGGATCTCTCCGCATATGGCCCAAAGAACTGTCCATGCGGAGGCCATCATTAGGCTGAGAAAACGAAAGAAACCCATCAGGTATATAGGAAAAAACATTGGGAGTGGCCATTACAAAAGTTTGGAACAGCCTGAAAAAGAAGTAATTTGCAAGCTCAGCAACAGCAAAAGGCCTGAATGAACACAGAAGACAACTAAAGTGGATGACTACAGAATCCTGGTCATAGTGATTCTCAATGTCTTTTAGCTGTGGACCAGGCCACGCCCCCTGAGACAGTTGAGCAGGCCAGATTGGTGCTGTAAAACGTGTCTGCAGCTGTCGTAAACGTGTTCATGATGGCCGCGGGCTCATTTATGGCTATAGCAAACATGTTTATGACGGCCGCAGATTCATTTACGGCTGTAGTAAATGCACTCATAAATGAGTGGCCGATTGCACCATCAACAGTTGCAGGGGTGGCTGGAGCGAGGTCGGGGGCTGGATTATTTGGCGCTGCAGGCTTGTTTTATTTATTTATTTCACTTATATCCCGCTCCCCTAGGAAGAAAATCATTCCTACTCATGGCGACTAACATAAAACCAACAATGAAACAATCAAGGATTATTAAAAGTTACAATAAAACTCACAATAAAAATAGTCACAAAGCATTAAAATTGCCAGACTATTAATACATCAAACAAGAGCTCCAAAAGCGCAACCTATTAGGGGCAGAGAGAAACAGGGCAGCATCTCTAACAGATAGTTGTAGACAAAACATGGATCTGTCCTGCGGGCTGTAGGTTGCAAACCCATGGTGAAGAGGAACCCTTTCAGAACATCTTGCCAGGTCAAGAACACTCTTGAGGAGGTAGGCATGCTATTGTAGAGATTAGTTTAGTTTTAAAAACACAGCTTGGTATTAATTTGTAAGGTGTTTTTTTTGTTGTTGTTAGATAGTGACATTATAAATTATGGATCTGTATAGATAAATGCAACTCAATTGACCTAGTTCTTCACTGGTATGTAGAATACACTAACACTCAACTGTGTCAGTAGTCAGTTTGAATCACACTGAGAAATGTGAAAAGACTGCCTGATAGGATACAGTTAGTGAGTGATTTTAAAATCCTATTTTCTCAGAATGAATGAATGAATGAATGAATGGGATTCTCTCATTGTGAGACCTTAGAAACCTCATAGTGAATTGTGTTGTTCTTCAGTAGTACTGTACAACTCATAAGTGAAATTCACAGGACTAGTTCCAAACTATGCAAGCAGGTCAGATCAGTATACGGCACATGGATTATATGCAAGTGTGGGCAGTTTCTATACATAAATCAGATTTTTCAGTCACTGTTATGATCCACAACAAAGATCCAGATAATTTCATTCTGTATTTCTTCATCAGCAAAAAAAAAAAAAAAAAAAAAGATAGCAATTTGCTAGGTTTTATTGTTTTATTTTTCATTGTTAAACAGCCAAAGATGGCTCTTTATAAAAATCTTGTGTAAACATTGCTCAATTTCCCCCTCAAATATTCACTTATTCTTCTGGCTGGTGTTTACAGTAAGCCATATTTAAAGTTCTATGCTTAGAAATTATTTTCTGGGACAAGAGTGTGAAATTTAATTTTCTGTTCACTCAAAATAGGCTGTCAGTTAAATTAGCAGTCTGTTAGTGCAGACTAATTTTCTACATTTTTTTTTAAAAATGAGGACATTCTGAAAGGAATCGGACAGCAAGCAGTTGGGTGGATTTTCCTAGTCAACTGAATTGTAAATGCACATCTCATTCATATTAGATTATATATATTTACACTTTTAAAAGCAAAACATTATTTGCATTTTTAAATTGACTTCTTTTTAAACGTCTTACAAGGCCTGATACATATGGAAGCACTAGAGCAGGGTTTCTCAACCTATGGCCCCCTGTGACAAATAATCCGGCCTTTGCCACCGGTGGCCATGGCCTCATTTACAGCCATTGCAAATGCATTTACAACAGCTATAAATGAGTCTACAGCCTTCGTAAACGCATTTATGACAGCCGTAAATGAGTCCGCGGCCGTCATAAGTGTTTACGACAGCCATGGACTCCTTTACAGCAGCTGTAAACAGCGGAGGGACAACCAGTCCTGCCCCCTCAACTGTTCGAGGGAGCATGACCCGGCCCCTGGCTTGAAAAGGTTGAGAACCCCTGCACTAGAGTGTTTTCATTAATGCTTTTCAGAATTCATATTCTTTTTGAATAAACTTGAATAGAGTTCCTTTTACTTTAGTTCCATGGAAGAATAAGACTTAATAATATGCTTTCCAGCTAGCAAAGCAAAAATGTATACCACTGTTTCAGCAGGGATATTGTGTATCTGTCTCTTAAATAAATGCCTATTCCACTATGCTTTATATATATAAAATTTTTAAGAACCCAAACAGACTTCCCCCTGCTTTTAAAGCAGTGGTTCCCATCGTGGAGTCCACGCCCCACAGGGGGACTTCAACACCACCACCACCCCTCCGAAGCCTAAGTCAGTACATTGGCTGATCAGTGCTTGGGGGAATTGACTTGGGCTTCTGGGAACTGAAGTCCAAAACCTATATGTTGAGAAACGCTGTTCTAAAGTGAATTAATAGGCAAGCAACAGCATTCTGGTGTCAAATAGGTTTTCATAGTTGCTCAGCCTCTAAACCAGTTGTTCCCACAGGGGGGCTTCAATTCCCAGAAGCCTAAGTCAGTACATGGGCTGATCAGTGCTTTGGGGAATTGACTTGGGATTCTGGGAACTGAAGTCCAAAAACCAAAGGTTGGGAAACACTGCTCTAAGCCTATGGTGACCCTGTCTGTTTTCTTGTCCTTTTGTTTCTTTTTTGAATTCTCACATGTGGAAATGTCTTTCTCAGAGTCTCTGTCCTTTAATCAGGTCTAATGACACATGTGGAGGTAAAAGTGTGAATTCTTATTCCTTGGACTGTAGACCATTCCAGTGTAGGTTCATGGGTGCTGAGGGGGATATGATAGCACTCTTGAAATACCCGACAGATGGTCGTAAAGAGGAAGGGAAGGATTTGTTCTCCATCATTCCAGAGTGCAGGATGCCTAACAACGGATTCAAACTAAAAGGAGACGGGTACAGGTTGAATATCGGGGAAAACGTCTTAATGATTAGAATAGTACAACAGCGGAACCAACTACCTTGAGACATGATGAGCGCTCCCAACATTGGAAGCATTCAAAAGGAAGTTGGACAACTGTCTGTTATACTGTATATGATTTGATTTGGATTCCTGCGTTGAGCAGGGGGGTTGGATCCGATGGCTTAAAAGGCCCTTCCAACTCAATTATTCTAATATTTCTCCTTGGATATAGAGTTCATTAGTCTCTCTCAGATGACTCCATTGCCCGACTGACTTTGGGTCTATGCCACCTTTATCTGGACTGGTTATAAATCCTCTTCACCTCCATGTGAAGGCATCCAGTGTTAGAGAGTACGCAAAGTTTCCTAGTGTGCTATGCTTTATGGAAGTTGCAGAAGCAATCATGCGTGTAGCTTGATATGTCTGCTCTCTTTATTTATAAGAATTGCTCTGTTTTAACAGCTTTCGAGTCCTCCCTTACCTTTCACATTCCCATTTCTTGCTTTACAGAGAGCTGTAACAACACCCGCCCACCTCTTTTTTGGCCACTTGCAACGATCTTGTTAATGTATATTTATTAGAGACACGTCTATATTATTTGTTTCTTTCTGTTATCAGTTCCTTGACATCCATGCCATGTTTTAGTTTGTGCCTCAGCTGCTAGCTACAGCCTCCCAAGGGAAGCAGTACCACCCGTGCCTGGATACATGAAGCAGAGATGTGAAAGAGAGAGAGAGAGAGAGCACAGGATAACCAGGCATCCATTAAATATTTGCTCTTAATATTCAGCCAGATTCTACTTATCATCTTTTTGGGGTGGGGGGGGGGTGTCTAGTGCTATTCAAACAGCAGCATCCCTGAAAAACCAGGGCAAGGGGAAAAACCTCATTGCATACCCTACTGCATTGTAAAGCATAAAGAATTACATGCTGAGGAAGCAAAAGAATAAAAGCCCAGTGAGTAATGCGTTTCTTTTCTGTAGAATTTTTTTTACGTGCCTTTACTGCCGATTGTTATGAACCGAGGCCATTGATGCAGGCTGTGCATGCGGTGCAATGGATAATAGAAGTCAGCATTTTGGTTATCTAGTTGCCTTAGCAGACAGTCCTCCTTTTGCAACAAACAGAGATTTCGCCGCTGCCTCTTGCGTGCACTGGGATGTGGCTCTGAGGAACACAGGGGAGAAAATTGCCCTGAAAAGACGTGTTCTTGCCGGGAGACAGATCTTTTTTTTTTTTTTAAGAGGGAAGATCAGACAAGAGGAGTATGCAGAGTGAGTGATGCCGCGGCTAAGGGAGGTGAATGAAAGACATGTATCCCAAAAAACCTGACGGTATGTGTGTGTGTTTGGGCCTGTTTATTGTGCCAGGATTGTCTCCTTTATTGCACCAATTTGCTTAGTTGGGTTAGAACGGTTACGTTTAAAAAGAAAGCTAAAATGGATTAGTGTATTCTGTCGTCATACTGAGGAGAAATAGGATGATACCGCATTGCTACATTGGGCTAAGTCAATATATTTAATGGCCAGATTGTATTTTGTGCAGTAGCTGGTGCTAGCACATAAACTAGTGCTTTTATATCTGGCTTATTTTTCATTTTAGCTATGGATGAGAAGAATATGCCTGCTCTCGCTTGCTGTATAGCAGTGGTTTTCCTTAAAATGTCTTTTTAAATCTTTGGATCATGGAATCTGATTAAAGAACCGGATCATATTTGTTGACTGCAATCTTCAGTCTTATAAATTTGCAGGTCTTTTGTGTGTGTGTGTGTGTGTGTCATGTGTAGCTTTTACATTGCGTTGCTGCTTACATCCCATCTTTAATGAAAATTAAATCGTAGGTCTTAAATGCCTTTGGGGTGTTTAACCAGTACTTTCCCTAAGGAGTTCTTGCTGTATCTGCCTGGCATGTCGTGTAGTCTATGCTCTGTGCATTAGCTCTCGGAAGAAAATAATGCTACTGTATATGTATTATCAGCTTGTGGCCTGTAAATATTGTGGGCGAGCTGCTCCATTTGTTGTTGTATTAGCAGCAATGATTAGGTTATTCAGAGCACGCGTTATTCCCATTCCCCAATGAAAATAAAAAGGAGTGATTGCAATTGTAGAGGCAAATCTGAAGGATTTAGATAGGCTAACACGGGGCAATTCTGTTTGTACTGCCACTATTATGGGATGATGTTCTGTCGCTGAGAAAGATGGGGCAGCTATGGGTCAGTCGGACGACCATCTTTGTAAAAGTAAACAGTCATGCTGATACTCAATTAGTTGTACCATAGTTTCTCAGGAGTGCTTGGAAACCCTGCTCTGCATTTGCCGGTGTGTGAGCCAAGCCCTCATGCCTACACGCCTTTTGCATCTGAAAAATAAATGAGATACCATGCAGCTAGCATATGTTGCTTATCAGATCTGAAGGCCTGGACCAGATTACTTGATGGGGATTATTTTTGGCTCAATACCAACAGCACCTTTCCTCTTAAATCTGAAATGACGAATGTTTAATTCGGCTCAAAAGCAATAAAGAGTCTGGAGGCCCATTGAAATCAAACAGGCTTTATTTCTCATAAGCTTATTTGGACTAAGCCTAGTGTATTTGCTGAGATTTAAGAATCATACTGCTAGTTCTGCATGGGCAGTCCCTCCTTCTACATGGAAATCTGTGTCTGACTCTCTGGACTTTCACAAGCAGACTGTGATCAGGGGAGAGGTTTACTCATCTAAGAAAATGAACAGTGTTGCTCAGGCCCAAACCTATAGGTGTTATTCAGATTAAATGTTTTCATTGCAGGCTGTGTGATTTGCTCTTTAAAGGGGCCTTATTGGTTTAATAACCATTTTTTTGTTTTATTATAATATATTTTTGGATTTTCTGTGTTTTTACGTTGAACATTGCCCAGCATGGGAATTTCCTCCCAGATGGGGTGGTATAGAAATATACTTAATAAATAAATGAAATAAATTTAAGTTCCTTGTAGATGTGGTTTCCCTGGTTTTTACAATACTTTCTTCGTACGTGTCTCCATGCAATTAGATGTTATTTTAAAATGTGTTGAAAATGTAATCCTAATGTATGGCTTTTATAATAAATTGCAATATAATATTAAAAGTGAGTGATATACACCACATAGTATAGCCCTTTTCTTTTAGGCCTAATATTTGTTGATTCTTAATTGCTAACTCTTGACCTTATCTAGCAGGATTTTGTTTCAAAACATGGGTAGGCGTAAATCATGGTTAATGCTAATCATGGCTAGTATACTGTGGATGTGATGTAACTCTTAAAGGGGGAAATGGGATTTTTCCTATGAAAAGATGTATACAGTATTCCTTGTGTATCTCTGAGCCACTTAATCATGTTTTATTTAAGGTCATTATTACAATGGCAGTGATCCCTTTTAACTGTGCTAAGTCTGTTGCCTATATACATTTATTGCAGCTATTTCGCATTTGGGCTTCCTTCTTTTTAATAACTGACCTTTAGAGAAATTTGGTAGGAAATTACTGGACTTCCTGTCCTGTCATGGTTCTTGAAAGATGGGAAATATCAAACCTAGGTGCTGCTGTTCTCAATTCAGCTGTTGTAGGATTCTGATTTCTGTGAAGCAAGAGAGAGAGAGAGACAAGAGATTTTTGTGTCCCTCCCTTTAGAGCAGAATAAACTGAGTGACCAAATGATTAACAGAAAAATGCCCCTACTCCCTTTGTAGGAAAGTCTTACAGGCTAATTGATGGTCACAGGTTGGATCTACCCCAGGGAAGGTGAGAGTCTGGCCTTCCTGTTATTGCAGGGCATTGCCTGTGTTTGCTCACCCCATTGAATCTTCTGATTAGGGCTGATTAGCCGAACATCTAGATCAGTGGTGGTGAACCTATGCAACATGTGCCAGAGAGGGCACTTCCAGCCTTCTCTGTTGGCACACACGCCGTCACTTCCTCCCCCCACCCCCAACACTTTGTTTGCCCTGCCCCCTGCCCAGCAGCCCAATGGGTGCACTTCCTCCCCTAGCACAGAGTTCGCTCTGCCCAGCAGCCCAATGGGAACACTTTCTCATTCCCCCCACAGAGTTCACCCCACCCCTCTGCCCAGCAGCCCAATGAGAGTGCTTCCTCCCTCCTTCAGCACAGAGTTTGCTCCGCCCCTCTTCCCAGCAGCCCAATGGGAGTGCTTCCTCCCTTCCCCCAGCACAATTCACTCTGCCCAGCAGCCGGGTGGGAGCGCTTCCTCCTTCCCACAGCACAGAGTTTGCCCCAACCCTCTGCCCAGCAGCCCAATGGGAGTTCTTCTTCCTTTCCAAAGCAGAGTTCACCCCACCCCTCTGTTTGGGCACTTGGTCTCTGAAAGGTTCGCCATCATTGATCTAGATAGACACACATTCTCCATCCTTACTGTGGTAGTATCCCTGTAGGAAAGAGTGGATAATTGCAAACAAATAATTGTTCAACCATCTATTTGTAACAAAGCCTATTGATTATGCTATCTTATGAACATGGTCCACAGTATTAGTTCATGCGGTCCAGTTAACCTTCTTACCACAAGTATTTATTTATCTAGAAACTATAGGGTAATTATGACATTGCTGTATTTCTGTACACATATAATAATGGAATCAGTAACCTTTTAGTAAGGGGCAACAATGAATGTTGTATTGTGAATAAAGTCCCCCCAGATTTTCTAAAAGCAAGGCTGGAAGTTTCTAACTCCACATATATTTGAAAACGCGTTTCAATTTTACCTCTGTCAACTAAACAGATATTCAACATTTGCTGAAATAGTAAGTACAATCCATGATCTCTCGTTATATTTTTATTAGATTCATTCTCAGAAGTTAAAAAACCTTCGCATCAGTTTTCTTCTGCTTTTCTTCCTCATCCTCAGTTCTGTCTACCTGTGGGAGTATCCAGCTTGGGAAAAAGTTGTTTCTTCCCTTCCATTGGCCAATTCCTGCCAAAGTCCTTCCAGTGGTTCTAAGGTCTAAAGCAAGCATAGAAGTCATTAAGATATTATTGGAGATCATCCTTGGTAATTGGCCATTTTGCCTTTGGAAGATGGGATTTGCTGTCTGAAATGTTTATAGGGCTGAGCACATTACTTAGGGACATGAAAGGCTCCTCATCCGGGCATCCCCTGAGTGGAGTTTCTCCAGCAAAAATCCTTTCAACCCACAGTAATCTCTGACACGAAATTATTATTATCAGAAATAATGGTAGGGCCTAGCATATCAGAAAAATATGTTCCACGGAACACTAATGGACTTCCATTCCCAGAAGCCTAAGTCAGTACATTGGCTGATCAGTGCTTTGGGGAATTGACAGGCTTCTGGGAATTGAAGTCCAAAAACCAAAGATTGGGAAACACTAGGATAAAATGACAGACTAGGACACTAGATGCCTGGATTTGGACACCACCCACACATAGAAACTCACTGGGTGTGTGGGACTGATAAGACTACTCCTTAAATGTCTCATTTGCCGTGAAAATCCCATTAGGGTTGCTATAAGCGCATCCGATACAGAAATAGACAACACTAAAGTTCTGTTTGAGCAGTGAATAGACTAAGTTTAGTAACATAAGAAGGGTCGTGGCTGGTCAGAAAGCCAGCTTTCTTTGCACACAGTGATCAACCACTGGCTTATTGGATATAAGTGTGTTGTCCAGCCAGAGGCACACTCCTCCTGATTCTGGAGATCATACATAGCTATCCAGACTAGTAGCCATCACTATAGTTGTTCTCAGTCTATTCATCTAGTCCAGAGTTGCCCAAACACAGGGTTGCTCATCCCTAGCACAGGTACAATGGTACCTTGCTTAAAGCGCATAATGCGTTCCACAGGATTGCTCTTTAAGCGAAGCACCATTGTAAGTGACCGATTGTGACTTCTGGCTGGTGTGTGTGTGTGTGTGTGTGTGTGTGTGTGTGTGTGTGTGTGTGTGTGTGTGTGTGTGTGTGTGTGTGTGTGTGTGTGTGTGTGTGTGTGTGTGTGTGAGTGAACCCTGATTTAGTTATTAAGCAAGTTTCTGGTTGGTTTTAGTTCTTAAGCGAGGCGACAGCTGATCGGGGCGATTACATGGTTCCTCCCACCAGAAGCAGAAGTAAAACACGCATGCGTGGGATGCGTCATGTTCAACCAGACACCAGTGGGTCATTGACGGCATGTTCAACCAGACACCGTGGGTCATTTACAGCAGCGTTCTATGCATGCACGGGTGCGTCATGCAACCACAATGCATGTTTTACTTCTGCTTCCGGGAGCGGTGAGGGCATTGAGGGCAGGATGAAATGGCTTCAGGGGCCAGATCTGGCCCACAGACCATAGTTTGGGCACCCCTGATCTAGTCCCTTTAAAACCAGCTAAGTTGGCAGCCATTACTACATGTTGGGGTAGTGGCCTCTGCAGTTTAACTGTGTGCTGCGCGTTTATTATAAAGTTTGCTTTTCTGTTGAATTCTGAGGCAGATCTGTTTTAAGTGTGATGGTACACTTTTACAGTTATCAAAAAATCTCTAGCTGTTGTGCTGTACAATTTTGACCTGCAGGCCTGTAGCCGTAGGAAGTGGCATGGAAGCCCATTTACCCCATTGACTCTAGCCTCCCCTTCCACAGCAGGCTATTGATCTCACCAGGCTTCATGTGTCCTGATCACATACACTTATCCTCCTGGTGGAGCATATGGAAACTGTTTAATAATGTATTTATTATCCCTCACTTTTCACTTTAACTATGCTGGCTGCCTTCATTAACTGTAGGCCACCACAAGCCAGCATTTTTGGCTGTGTGTCTGCAGCCTCATTTAGTGGCTCTTTTTCTAAAGTATAGTGTTTCAGGCAAGCTCAAAACATGCACACACCTTGCATAAATGCAAACATAGATTTTGAATGGAAACAAATAGTTGTATGATTTTCTTCAGACCTTCTCAGGTCTAAATTAAATGTCAGGTTTGTTGGAAACCATCAGAAAGATTATTTGATTTAATGTCAGACCTGGTTTTGATGCATATACAGTGGTACCTTGCTTAAAGAACATAATGCGTTCCGCGGGATAGCTCTTTAAGCAAGTTTGCTCTTTAAGCGAAACATCATTGTAAGTGACTGATTATGACTTCTGGCGGGGGGGGGGGAGATTGGAAACCTGATTTAGTTGTTAAGCGAGTTTTTGGTTGGTTTTAGTTGTTAAGCGAGGCGACCATTCAGAGAAAATTCTGCTCTTTAAGTGAGTTAGTCTCTAAGCGAGGCGCTCTTTATGTGAGGTTCTACTGTGTAGCAATTTCGTGTCAGAAATTATTCTGGGTTGAAAGGACATTTGCGGAAGAAGCTGCTCAGTGAATGTCCAAATGAGACTCCTTTCATGTCCCAAATAGCTGGGACAGAGACGGGTGTTCAATCTGTCATGCAGTACTCGGGTCTCGAACTGCCAACTTGTCAGCCTTCCAGCTAACAAGGTGAGCTTCTTAACCACTGAGTCACTGCAGGCCTTTCTTCCTGCGTCCATACCCTTCCCTCTCCATAAAAAGTGATTTTACAGTCAGGGTTTTGCTCACAGTGAAAAAATTAAGTTTTTCCAATAAAGGGATTGAACTTTAGTACATGAAATTATACAGTCTGGTCTGTGCAAAGGTGGCAAATTAAAATAATCACTTGTGGAATGGACACAGAAAAGAAGATGTAGTTTCCAAATGTTGAGCTATGAAGAAACATCCATTATTTATTTAAGTGTTTCTTAAGTAATTGGTTCCTCTTTCTCTGATTGAAGCAGTGAGATTTGGATACACGAACACTTCCCTTTGTGTCTTCCCTCTGTCGAGGATTTGTAGAATTTTTTTACATTGTTTCCACCATGTTTGTAAATAACTAACTGTTACTTTGCTTGTTTTTTTTTTTTTTGGAAAGTTGGCCAGGTTATCCTGCTGTGGTAATAGAGTAGACCATACTGCCAGCGACTCAATGCCGATTGTCCGGTGGCAGTTAACTAACCTGACCACCCTGATGACTAACGGCCATGGGTGCCAAAGTCCACAGGGAAGGGTGACGGTCCCCAAGTGGATTAAATCCCACTTGGATCCATCTTGGATCCATGTTGGCCTGGGGCTGATGAGAACTTTGCGTGCCAAAAGGGCTCAGGACCAGACAGTGACTCGTGGAGGTGGATCAGTGGTATGGATGTCATGCTGTGATGTGGAAGGTAGATGAAAGGCCACTGCATTATATTCTCAGGACAGTCATGGCTGATCGCCATGATGATCACCTATATTCAGAGTCTGATACAGCAGAAGAAGATTTGTTATAAAATAATATCGCTCTGGGTGACCAAGCATAAAAGCTTGCTAAGTTGGAAAGGAATTGGCTCTCTTTTCTCTCAGAGGTTGTCTATGATATACAGGGCTATCTTTGTAGGGTGCAAGGCTGGAAGAGGAGGAACAGCGCATTAATCTGGTAATTATTTAATCAAGAATAAATGTGGGTATGGTCTAGGAGTTGGCATATATTGCTCACATCACTTTTTTTTTGCAGAATATCTTGGTAAACACATCCTGCTATGAAACCTGTTACTTACCGGTTGCATTATAAAAATCTTTCTGCCAGATGTGTTGATATGATTTACATCCTTAAAAACCTAAGCTTACTATAGTTTCAAAGTCTGCTAGAGACTAAAGATCCTCCAAGCTGCATTTCCGAGCTGTCTGTAGGCATGGTTTAGAATTTCTGCCCTACATGCAGATCCTTTATGCAGAAGAATAGACTACAGAACACATATTTGCCAGTGTTGCATGCTTACCCATTGCTTGCTTGCATGAAGCAAGGGCTATTTACTCCCAAGTGAACAAGCAGCTCTTAAATGAGAGCATTGCAATGAGACATTGATGATTATAAAGAGGTAACTGTCGTAAAAGTGTGAATAGCCTGCAAGATTAATGGAACTTTGCAGCATATCTGCAGTTGGGAGTTTTACAAGCAAGTAGTTTTCCAGCTGGCAATCAAATGAGGGTCTTACAGTTGTATATTGAAAAGCATCTGCTAGCTTTCCCAGTTAATCAAGATAGATGATTTAACCTATGGAATTAATGTGGTTTTGTCTTTTAAAAAAATCTGGAACAAGGCTTTTTTGTGCGTGTCCATAATCAGCAAAGAATTTATAGCCCCATGTATCTCAATTCAATGGGAACGGGAAAATGTTAACCTCTTCTTTGATGGTTCAGTACATGGTCAGATAATAAAGGGCTCTAATGTTGAGACAGGATGTGAAGAAAATGGTGGAATTAATTGAAAATAGTTTACGTTAATAAGGTATACTCAACTTCTTGGTCCTCCTTTAGGCCAGAAATTAGAAACCTATGGCCCTCCAGAGTCGTAGGACTACCACTTTCATTTAGCCATTGGTCAAGATGATGGGAGCTACAATCCAGCATGATGTGTTCCCCATCCATGGTTTAATTTTCTCTCTACCTCTGGCATGCACATTATATTTCTTAGCACGATAGTGGGAAGGCAGCAATATGAAAGAATTGTTGGTTAAGACTATAAGTATTTGATTTCTCCACCTTTCTGCACAAATAGTTGAACTTCTAGGCTGCTGGAGGTATGGTCCTTTGAGACAAGTTGAAAAGCCTAATGCTCTCAGCTATGCTCAAGAAGCTGCTAATTTACTAAGAATTGATCGTGTGGCTATTATCAGCTTATGATATTTAGCTGAACAATTTGAATGGACTAATAACCTGAAGTCTGGCCAGGTTATCCTGCTATGGCAGGGGTTCTCAACCTTTTAAAGCCATAGAACAGGTCACACTCGCTCAGACAGTTGAGCAGGCCAGACCTGTGGTTCCCTTCCCTGTAAATACTGCTGTAAAGTGCGGAGATGGCTGTTGTAAACACATATTTATGCCACGTCTGGCAGCGGCGGGAGTGAGGGCAGCGGGCCACATGAAATGGTGCCGTGGGCCAGATCCAGCCCGTGGATCATAGGTTGAGAACCCTTGTGCGATGGTAATAGAGTAGACCATACTGCCACCGATTCAACTGAGCATCAGGCAGCGGTTAACTAACCTGACAACCCTGAGGACTAGCGGCCTCGGCGAGGTCCACAGGGAAGGATGATGGCCCCCAAATGGATTAAATCTCACTTGAATCCACCTTGATGGAGGGCAGCAGCTCCATCATACTGGCCTGGGGCTAAGGAGGACTTTGCGTGCCAAAAGGGTTCAGGATCAGAAAGTGGCTAGCGGAAGTGGATCAGTGTTATGGGGGTCACGCTGTGATGCAGACGGCAGGTGAAAGGCCACGACATTATATTCGCAGGACAGTCTTCATGATAATCACCTCTATTCGGAATTGGATTCGGCACAAGAATAAGCTGAAGCTGTGACTTGTTGGAATTGTGCAGGGCAAGATCGATAGAAGGTCAAGGAAAGCAGCGGCCGAGTCGTCTGCATGGGGCTGTCGCTACCTTTGGGGATTCAAGAAAAAGTACGTAAAGAGCTGATAGGCTCAATTTATTTTTCAGGTCACACTGTCAACACGGGACAACGGGAAATGGATTAGTTATGGGAGGGAAGGTTGATCTAGTTTGTTGTTTTGGGCAACATGAAATCTCACCATCTTCATTTAGCCATTAGTCAAAGTGATGGGAGCTACATTCCAGCATCATTTGAAGTGTTCCCCATCCATGTAATTTTCTGTCTAGCTCTTTCTGATCAGCTTTGAGCTGGCTTTAGAGGGGAAGCTTCAGTTAATATTATGGGATTTTAGAGATTTGTGAGTGTTCTAGAGGGTTTCCCAAATGATGATGTTGGTGCTACTATTGGGATCTTAGTTTCAATTTGGAATAGAAATACAACAGGTTAATCTTCTGAATAATTTCTCAGTTTTCTGATAAGGCTAGGTTAGACTGAGCGATGAAGTGAGCTGGTAGATCCCTGGAGAAAATATAGCAAAAATGTATGTGTAGCTGTAACCATTACTGCATTCTTTGTGAATCAGCCAAAAAGTGCTAAATGAACTTCTTGGGAATAGGGGCAAGTGACCACTTAGGAACTCACTGTTGCATATGTTTAGTGCATCTTGAAGGCAGAGATGCTTATGTTGATGCCAGACTTTACTGTTAGTATTGAGGATAGTTTTGCTCAGGTTTGGGTAGTATAGCCTTGCCTCAATTATCCATGCCTTAATAACTTCATGACTGTCTGATGGTAATGCACTCCACAATAGCTTGTGTAGGATGTCGCTGCAAGACTGTCAACTGAGATGACTTATTGAGATCACGTGACATAAGTTTACCACATACAGTGTACTGGCATTTGTACTTGGGTACAATGTGTGTATCGGGCCACGGTGCTTAGTGGTTAAGATGCTGAGCTTGACGACTAGAAGGTCAGCAGGTCAGCAGTTGAAGACCCGAGTACCGCATGATGGACTGAGTGCACATCTGCCCCAGCTCCTGCCAACCTAGCAGTTTGAAAGCAAGAAATTGCAAGTAGTTAAATAGGTAAGAAGGAAAGGTAACAGCATTCCGCGCACTCTGGTGTCAAGTCATGTTTTCCACATGGCCACAGAAACATCTGCAGATGCAGGCAGCACTGGCTCTTTGGCCGTAAACGGAGATTGGCGCAACGCACCCTAGAGTCAGATACAACTGGCTTTCGAGAAAGGAAGACATTTTCTTTACCGTGTGTGTAATCTGTGACGTGTAAATATTTAAAATTGGGTGTAAGAATTAAGGACACTCTTAGGCATGTACACATTGGGAATGGTTTGTTTTCAAAATATGAGTTAGTTAATAAAAATTGTGTCTGCTTTCCAGCATTACATAGCAGAGTTCCTTAACGTTCCCTAGAGGGGAAGCTTCAGTGAGACCTGATTTTTTGTTATGTTTCTGCAGTGTGCCTCTAAGTAGCTCCATGTGGCTTTCTTTTGCCTGGTTTCTGACGTCTTATTTATCAGGGAAAGAACAGTCAAATAAAGAGAGTGTGTGAGTCTGTATCTTGCTGCTGGGTGAGGTGTGTGGGAGATTGTAGAGTGAACAGAGGGAGTGAACACTTCAATAATAATGAAAAACCAAAGGATTAATAACCCTTGTGAAGCTGGATGCTTCTCCTGATTATATGGATAAATAATAATTTGTTTGGCTGCTCTCGCTTCTCTTGAGAGAAGGATAGCATAAGGCTAAATAAAGCAATACTGTTAATAAAAACAAAGGATTAGTAATGAAGTCTAGTAATATAGAGGATAAAAAAGTGGGGTGTTGACTTTGAATAATCGAAGTGCTAAAAGGGAAAACCTGAAAGGGGCTTTATCTTACAAAACGTGTCCTGTGCATGCCTAATGATAAGAATCTGTGAGTATGATCAAGGCCACTGCTTGTGTCGGCTTAATAGACTCTTTTCATCATTCATGTGTTCAGTCTGGTTAACAAATGACTCTGTAAAAATCTTGTTGCTGTGCATTGCAGCCTACCGAGAATTAAGAAGGTTTGCTGGATGTCTCTTTCTCACTAGCCTTGCAGACATGATTAAAGGATTGATGCAGCAATAATGTCTCTATCCTTACAATTATATTGGATGTTACCAGATTTATATGTACACAGGCAGAAAGCCATTTGAAGTGGTAGCCACATTAGTCTGTGTAATTATATCAGACAGGAGGGAAGTCTGGCCAGGTTATTCTTCTATGGTAAGAGAGTAGACCATACTGCCAGCGACTCAGCACCGAGCGTTAGGCAGCGGTTAACTAACCTGACTACCCTGAGGACTAGTGGCCTTGGCGAAGTCCACAGGGAAGGGTGATGGCCCCCAAGTGGATTGAATCCCTCTTGGGGGAGTGCAGAATCTTCATCTATCCTGGCTTGGGGCTGATGGGGACATTGTGTGCCAAAAGGGCTCAGGACCAGAAAGAGACTCGCAGAGCTGGATCAGTGGTACAGGTGTCATGCTGCGATGTGGACGGCAGATGAAAGACCACTGCATTATATTCTCAGGACAGTCTTCATGGCTGTTCGCCATGATGATCGCCAATATTCGGAATCAGATACGGCACAAGAAGAAGGGGGAAACCCCAAACAAACAAAAAACAAATAAAGAGACAAAAACAGTGTGGTACCTTAGAGAATATCCGCTATATTTTAATGTGAGCTTTCGTGGATCATGTTTTTGTATTGTGACGGTTTGATATTTCGTAATTGCAATGTTTGGTTTTTTTGAAATGTTTCTGAAATGTTTTTGATATTATGCAATTGTAATTATTTTTGATACCATGTAATTGTGATATTTTGTTTCTTTGTTAGCCACCCAGAATCGCTCTGTGAGTGGGGCGGCATACAAATTGAACAATTAAATTAAATTAAAATTAAATCATATCAAATGATGCCTAACTTCCACATTGAAATGAAGTCTTTCCAGGGTTGGCATGTTGCCTCTTTTGCTATGCTGACTGAGAATAATTCCAAAGCTCTACCTGTGATTCATGAGCAACTTTTGTACTGGCCCAACAAAGCCAATCTGACTATAGCAGTGGTGGCGAACCTATGGCACTCATGCGAGAGGTGTTACTCGGAGCCCTTTCTGTGGGCATCCATGCGATTGCCCCAGCACAGAGTTTGTCCCACCCCTCTGCCCCACAGCCCAATGGGAGCACTTCCTCCCTTCCCCCCAGCACAGTTTGTCCCACCCCTCTTCCAAGCAGCCCAATGGGAGAGTTTCCTCCCTCCTCTGTTGCCATGTTGGCACTTTGCAATAAATAAGTGGGTTTGGGGTTGCAGTTTGGCACTCCCTCTCTAAAAGGTTTACCATCACTGGACTATAGGAAGGCCATTCAAGCATCTTGGGCCCAAAATTCAAGTGATGGTACTTTGGTCTGAGAACTAGAGAAATCTTCATATAAACCAGGGGTTCGTAACCAACGGCCCATGGGCCAGCCCCTGACGCTGTTTCATCCGGCCTGTGGTGATGAACATAGAGGCGGACGCGCCCACACATGCACAAATGATCCTGCCATGGTTGTGTCGAGCCCGCTCAGCTGTCTGCGGGTGAGTAGTCTGGCTCGTGGCGCGAAACCCTTGAGAACCCCTGATATAAACAAGTTGGAGCTGCAAGCAGTATCAAAGACCTTCAAAGTGTTTGAAACAATGATATTGAACATAGTAGTACAGGTGGCCACCACCACCATGACAATGGACTATATAAACCAGGGGTTGGCAACCTTTTTAAGTTGGGGGCTGGGTCACACTCTCTCAGGCAGTTGGGGCTGAACTGCTGTTCCCTATAAACGATGCCATAAACATGTCTACGGCTGCTTCCAGCAGCAGCTGGAGCGAGGGTGGGGGTGTGTGCATTATTTGGTGCCGCAGGCCGTAGGTTGCTGACCCCTGATGTAAACAAACAGTGAAATACACGCCATGTCCCTCTTGTACCTGACAGTCCAATTATTGGAATGGTGTCTCCTATATCACATTCCTAATGGCTCTCTCTGAGGAAGGAAAAGGCAACCAATTAGCCAACAGCCGAAGATGGGTATCTCAAGTATTTTGAACAAGATTTGCAATGGATGGAGCATTTGCAGTGGATGGAGTCAGCCAAAAAGATTTGCAATTGATGGAGTCCACTGGTCGAGGAATCTTCTGTACCTCTTCCTACCAATTCCCCGACTACTCAAGATGGTAATGAAGCTTTGCCAAGACAAGTCTAGTGTGGCCTTAATAGTCCATTGGTGGCCACATCAAGCACGGTTCATGACACTGAAACTCAAGGCAGAAGACACTTAGAAGCTGCTACTGATCCCTCACAGAAACCATTCGTCATCCAGATTTAGCCAGGCTGAGGTTGGCTGCCTGGAGAATTCTTCAACGCTAAAGAGAATTGTGTGTGAAGGTTTCTAGCCATCAAGAAGATGTAGCTACAGGCGCAAATGTCAGAGATTTTGTTCCTTTGGCCCAGTCAGCCGGAAAGTCTGACAACCTGCTGTTGTATCCCAACTTGTCCCATTCTTCCATGAAGGAGTGTTTGTTGGCTATAGTGGCTAAGCAGCCACCTGGTTCTGAGGCATCTCTGTTCTTCAAAACCTCAGCCCTCGGGAGTTTTCTGTGAGTCTGGCAGAATGTCTTCATTGATGTCTGGCTTCTTCTTTTCCTGTGGTCCCTTCCGCTAATCCTCAGTCAGCTCATGAAACTAGTCTTTGAGCCAATGGTTACAGTACGCCTAAGACATTTTTTGTTGTTTGCTGTGTTCATCTGCACAGGCATATCAGACAAGAAACAGGAAAAAAGATAAAAATGTTCTATTACCTTGAAAACAGTTGTATTTTAATGTGATATTTTGCAGATCAAGTCCACTTCTTCAAACATGAGTGAGGCAGTATGGCATTAGTAATATACAAGGTCTCATAATCAGGCAGGGATAGCAATCACATGAGTCAGTTTTGCATTTCACACTTAGTAAGAATGAAACTTTTGGGTACTAGTTCTCAAACAAATAAAAGAAAGTACCTTCATGCACGATGTGGACAAAGTAGATAAGGAAAAACTGTTTTCCCTATCGCACAACACTAGAACTAGGGGGCACTCCATGAAACTTTTGGGTACTAGTTCTCAAGGAACTAAGAGAAAGTACTTTTTCACCCAGAGGATTACTGGTCTATGGAACTCCCTGCCAGAAGAAGTGGTGACAGCTGTAAATCTTGACAGCTTTAAGAAAGGATTAGACAAGTTCATGGAGGACAAGGGTATCAATGGCTATAATTATGGATACTTAAGGACAACCTCCGGGTTGGAGAGATAGGCAGGATATCTCCCAATGCCATTTCCAGGGAATCCTAAGCAGGTGAAGGCATCTGCTTGGGAATAATCCCCTGAAGCCAATGGTGAGCCACTGTGTGAGACAGAATGCTGGACTGGATGGACTGTGGCCTGTTCCAGCAAGGCTGTTCTTATGTTATGTTCTTTTCACCCAGAGGATCACTCGTCTATGGAACTCCCTGCCAGAAGAAGTGGTGATAGCTGTCAGTCTTCACAGCTTTAAGAAAGGATTAGACAAGTTCATGGAGGACAAGGGTATCCATGGCTATAATTATGGATACCTAAGGACAACCTCTAGTTCTCAAACAAATAAGAGAAAGTACTTTTTTCACCTAGAGGATCACTGGTCTATGGAACTCCCTACCAGAAGAAGTGGTGACAGCTGTCAGTCTTGACAGCTTTAAGAAAGGATTAGACAAGTTCATGGAGGACAAGGGTATCAATGGCTATAATTATGGATACTTAAGGACAACCTCCGGGTTGGAGAGATAGGCAGGAGGATATCTCTCAATGCCATTTCTAGGGAATCCTAAGCAGGTGAAGGCATCTGCTTCGGAATACCCTCAAGCCAATGGTGAGCCACTGTGTGTGACAGAATGCTGGACTGGATCATGGGCTCCTGTGGCCTGTTCCAGCAAGGCTGTTTTTATGAAGACACCCTGATTCGTATTCAGATACAGTATATTCCTTTGTTCTGTAAGAAGTGGCAAGTGGTTAGTAGATTGATACAACATAATCGTTGTGACATTACACATTTGGTAAAGAGTTAAGAACCCTTGTTTTTATTTTTCAGACTGCATTTTCCATTTACAGACTATGTTCTGTAGAAAGTGACCATGGTAGTTGGTAAATTAACCTAGCTTCTGGGAAATGATGGGAGAAATGTTTCTTTGAAATATTTTCTTTTGCAGCTTTCTTCTTAAGCTAAGCACACTGTAATAACCTGGTGCATTAATCAATTATGAACACTTCCACAATCATAACTTTGGATTTGCTCAAATATAGGTACAACATTTGGAGCAGATGTATAAAATGAAGTCTACATTTTAGATGTAAAAAGAATATTTTCACATAACTCAGTTAGCTGTCTAAAATATGTCTTTCAAGACCGATAAGGAAATAGTTTGTTGCCAAGTAGACAGATGGTGAGAAATACACATAGCCAAAATTGCCTCAGAAGAAATTTTGGAGATAGTGATACCAAATGCCTGGCAATACAAAAAAAGTCTCACTTTACCTTCTGGTGTTTTTTTAAAATTATTTTTTAGATTCTGGTAGTTATTTTCAGGATCAAAATGCCATTCGAGAAACTTTTCATAAGCTGCTTAATGTAGATGGGATTTCTATCTTCTACTTCCTATCACCTGGTTGGACTAAATTTTCCACACTATCCCACACACTTTTCTAAAAAGGCTATCTTTCAAAAGCACAGTTGTTTTTATAAAAAGCACTGAACATTAAGCCGCTCATCATGGCTGTTTCTTTCTTTAAAAAAACACCCACAGGAATTGGGATAGTATCTAAATTAGGATCATTAAATCCCCCCCCCCCCTTTCATTTTTCTCTTCAAGACAATTGCATTGATAATTTTCATTGGTGGCAAATAACTTCTGGAGTATTATTGTCTTGCAGGAAAAACCTAGCACATCTATGATATGAAATTGAGATTGTACTCTGTCTCAACATCATACCAAGCTTGGTCTGAGATGTCTTTGATTTTTGGAAACCAGTACCTGTTTCTTGTTCTTAATTAAGCCTGCAAGCTGTTAAAAGCATCTCAATAAATTCCGCCCTGTCATAAACTACTTCGGAAAAAGCTGACTTCACACCTTTCCTAAAAGCAGCTGGGGGAGTGTATGCCACAGTCTTGTGTGCCATGAGAGAAAGCCTTCCTCATTTGCCTGTCAAGCAGGCTTTTGAAATTGTCGATACTTTCAAGAGAATCTCCCCTGAAAATAACTAGAGAGGTCCGTAACTAGACATGTGGACCTTTGGATAACTAGATCTCAAACTTTTCATGGCCTTGAAAGGTTCAGAAGAGCACTTTCAGTGGCATCTGGCAAGCATTTGGCAACCAGAACAGGCCTTTCAGTTTCAATCTAAAGTGGGCCTCAATATGGCCAGCATATCTTGTTATGGTAATAGAGTAGACCATTCCGTCCGGCCCACAGCAATGACCCCAGAAGCGGAGGTGTCCGCACATTTGCAAATGCACCCATCACCATTGCGTCTGGACTGTGGTGAGGTCTGAGGGGGAGTTGAGAACTCCTAGAGTAGACCATAATGCTAGCAACTCAACACAGATTGTCAGGTGGCGATTAACTAACCTGGCAACGCTGAGGACTAACGGCCTTGGGTGGCGAAGTCCATAGGGAAGGGTGAAGGTGTCCAAATGGATTAAATCCCATTTAAATCCATCTTGATGGAGGGCAGCAGCTTCATCAATCCTGGCCTGGGGCTGAGGAGAGCTTTGTGTGCCCAAAGGGCTCAGGACCAGAAAGTAATTTACGGAACTGGACCAGTGGTACTATGGGTGTCACGCTGCGATGTGAACAATCTTCATGGCTAATCACCATGATGGTAGCCAATATTCAGAATCGGATATGACACTTGAAGAAGAAGAGTGGAATACAAATAATAGTGGTTGTACAGTTACATAAGAACAGCCTTGCTGGAACAGGCCACAGGAGCCCATGATCCAGTCCAGCATTCTGTCACACACAGTGGCTCACCATTGGCTTGAGGGTATTCCGAAGCAGATGCCTTCACCTGCTTAGGATTCCCTAGAAATGGCATTGAGAGATATCCTCCTGCCTATCTCTCCAACCCGGAGGTTGTCCTTAAGTATCCATAATTATAGCCATTGATACCCTTGTCCTCTATGAACTTGTCGAATCCTTTCTTGAAGCTGTCAAGACTGACAGCTGTCACCACTTCATCTGGCAGGGAGTTCCATAGACCAGGGATCCTCTGGGTGAAAAAGTACTTTCTCTTATTTGTTTGAGAACTAGCACCCAAAAGTTTCATGGAGTGCCCCTAGTTCTAGTGTTGTGCGATAGGGAAAACAGTTTTTCCTTCTCCACTTTGTCCACACCGCACATGATTTTATAAACTTTAATCAGGTCACCTCTTAGACGCCGTTGTAGTTCAAGAGTGAAGAGGCCCAACTGTTGCAGCCTCACATGGTAAGGAAGGTCTTCCAGTCCCCTAATCCTTCTGGTTGCCCTCCTCTGCACTTTCTCCAGCTCCATAATATCCTTCTGGAGGTATGGCGACCAGAACTGTACACAGTATTCCAGATGGGGCCTCACCATCTGGAATATATGAAAATATCTTAGATTTACCAATTAAACCTGGAGTGACATTTCATGATGTCCAACTCTTAATAGAAAAACTGCATTTTTTGACTGGAAGTAGTCAGAGGGGTCAACAGAAACCTTCTTGTGTGTTTGCTTCTTAGTTAATGCTGTGATCTTCCTCACACTCTGGTTTTGTTCTTTTGAGATCCCGTGTGGAATCTCATCCAATTGAAATTAGTTTACATTCCAATCTCTCTCTGGTATGTGTCCTAAAGGGACTCCCACACATTGAAATCTCCATCTTGGATGGGCTAAAACACAAGGTAATTTAGTGGGCAAAATCGCATGAAAAAGTGCAGCTCAGAAATGGGCTTTTTTCATGACATATGCTTCTGAGAAAACGAGTCAACCTGGGGGTCTCTCTAGCAAGCTGCGCAGTCTCAGGGCACACCTAAAAGAAAGAAATGGTGTTCTCTGCCTAGAAAGTCCTGGAAAAGGTCACCATAAGTCAGAGGCATGCAATTATTGTAATATAATTAACAGCTTATTGAATTTGGTGAAGCAGCCCATGGTGAGGTCATTGAAGCTCTCCCATTGCCCTCAGTCAGACGTAGGCAAGGAGAGGGAAGAAAAAGATGATGCATGGCTGTTGCCTGGGTAACCAGGCCGATGCTCCTCGTCATACTGGCTGTGTGGTTTCACCGTGCACTAAGACTTTATCCTGCTCCTGTTGTAATCCCATGAGGCTACTCATGAGCATTTAGGACACTATGCGGAGGTGCCTTCAGCGGCCCATTTTTGGTAGGCATTCAGTCTGCAGTGGGGCAGTCATGCATTATTATTACATCTGTCAAGCCCGTTGGTTGGTTAAAAGAGATTTTATTCCCCCGTCTCCATCATATCACTCCCTTAACTGTTCCATTCTCTTTTTTGAGAAGGAGTGTGGAAAAAATATGCAAAGGTAGGTCAATAACAAAAAGGGTGTGTGTGTGAATTGGTTGCTTCTTTTTTGAAAAACATCCCTGAGATTTCTACCATTTAATTATTTTAATTTTATTTATTGCATTTATACCCCACCGATCTGGGATATTTTCCCACTCTGGGTGGCTTAGTAAAGGTAAAGACTGCTCTTGGCCGAGAGCCGGTCTTATCCAACTCTAGGTTTCAGTACTCATCTGTGTTTATAGCCAAAGAGCCAGCGCTGTCTGCATCTGCAGACGTTTCCGTGGACATGTGGCAGGTATGACTAGACACTGGATTTCACGGAATGCTGTTTACCTTCCCACTAAAGTATCTATTTATCTACTTGCTATTTCTACTAGGTTGTCAGGAGCTGGGACAGATGGAAGCTCACTCTGTCATGCAGCACTCGGGTCTTGAACTGCCAGCCTTCCAGTCATCAAGTTCAGCGTCCTAACCACTAAGCCACCACAATCCCTTTTCTGGGTGGCTTAGTGGTTCTAAAAAAAATTTACAATACAAATTAAACAAAAGGAATAAATTGTAATTATCAGCAAGAACAAAAATCATGTCAGCTCCTTTATACAATTGACTCTGAGTTAATGACTACTGAAAGGCGCTACCATTAACAGCCCTGCTCAGATCTTGCAGATGAAGGACCATACCTCCCTTTATTCACCTACCACTAACACCACACCTTTTCCTCTGCCGTAATTTGAACATGGGCCCTGCTACGAGTCAGATAAAGTGGCTGAAATTTTCCTCCTTTATTGTGTGCATATTGTTTGAAGGAGTCCATTTAAAATATAAACTACAGTGCTGCTTTATGTGTGGAAGGATAAGGCTGTTATGTGGCATGCTGCAGTCACTGACAGTACTAAGAGCATTTGATGTATGAAGGCATTTTACAACATCTTTATTTCTTTTTCTTTCATGCCCAGATCCAACTTTGGACTGCTAAAATGAATCCATCCTCTCGACTTCGTTGCTGGCCATGATTATATCTTTGTCTGTACATGTTTCTGGTAGCAATCGGCAGCTCAGTAAATGAGCTGGATTCTGTATCACTCCACATTCACACAGTGTGTTGTTGTCCACCAGCAGCTCCCATTGGATCATGTTGGTTTTACATTTAGGGACTCAAACTCTCAGCCCGTTCAGAGTCCTCCAAGTGACTTAGGGGAGGTTGAGTTCCTCTGTTATATTCTCCTTTAATATTATTCCTTGTCTAGTGAGCTCCTTCGTCCATCTTCCGATTTGCTTTTGGTCTTGCGTACCCTCAAGAATGTTTGTTCTTGCCATAAAGCTCTTCCTGGATTTAAGTCATTATGTTCAGGATGGACGTCATAATATGAGGTGTGAAAGTAGCCAGTTTTGCAATACTTGGTATTTAAAATTTCAGTTTCTTGTTGCCTTTAAATATACACTACCCTTTTCCAGTTCTGTATATGTGTTTAACTATCACATACATGTTAGATTATATTTGAAGGTATGGTAGACAATTTCTACAAGGATTGATACATTTCAGTAAATCTTGATCTTGCCAGGTGATGGTCTGGCTCTTCCACATCATGAAAAAAGTATATAATGAAGAGACTTCTTAAATTGGAATATACTACAGTTTAAAAAGCTTACTCTTTTAATACAAGTTAAAGTTCTTTACTTTGCTTCTTGTTTCAGACTTAGATTTAAGGAACAAATGAAATCTCCCTTCCCTTCACTTTTTTTCTAGGAAGGAAAACTTTATTTTAGTGGAGTGTAAACAAATTTGATTTTCAGGTTGTGCTTCTCTATTAATCATAAATCTTTGTTTAATGCTGGTTTCTGCAGAAGTAAAGGTAAAAGTTTCCCTTGCTCGAAAGCCAGTCGTATCCGACTCTAGGGTGCAGTGCTCATCTCTGTTTCTGAGCCAAAGAGCCAGCGCTGTCTGCTTCTGCAGACGTTTCCGTGGTCATGTGGCAGGCATGACTAGACACCGGAGCGCACGGAGCCCTGTTACCTTCCCACTGAAGTGGTCTCTATCTACTTGCAATGTCTTGCTTTCAAACTGCTAGGTTGGCAGGAGCTGGGACGAAGACGGGAGCTCATTCCATCCTGCAGTACTTGGGAATCGAATTGCTAACCTTCCTCTTCCCAGTCAGCGTCTTAGCTACTTGAGCCACTGCAGAAGTAGGTGGCTTAATTTTGTGACTAATTAATCTTGTGGAAGGTGGATCTTTTTATTTGTTTTATTTTTATTTTATTTTACTAGCAAGGGTTGCCCGGCGTTGCCGGGCTTTCCCCCCCGTGTTTTTTAATTTAAAATGAGCCATTTTTTTTTTTGCAATAGTGTTACATTGTGTTGGAAGGTTAAATTGTGTTGTTTTTTTAAAAAAATTGCTTAGTCTGTAATTTTAATTTTTTAAATGTTTATTTATGTTAAATTTGTTTGGCTTGGCTGTTATTAACTGTGACCTGCTTTTTTGGGTTTTTTTGAGGATTAATAAAAGAAGAAAGTATGATATAATAACTCAGCACAGGATTTTTTAAAGTTTCTATTGTATTTTATTGACATATATTTGTGATTTGTGTGAAAGTGTGTTTAGTGTAACTTCTTTTACTTGTTTTTTTTGGTGTGACCTTTTGTGTCAAATTGTGAATTTGTGTTTTGTTTGGGGCTGTTGTGTGTTTCTGAATTGTTTTTACTATTGTGGCCAGCAGGTGGTGCTGGTAGGGGTTATTGTATTTTGACTTTTGTTTCTCTCCTGGCCTCTGGGTGGAGCTTCTTCTGGTAAGTAGGGTCTTTCTGTATTCATTTCTTTTCCAGTCCTGGTGGAGGTAGCACGTGTTTTGGTAAGTTTGCTTGTTTTCTTTCTTTTGTGTGTGTGTGTGGGCGGGGGGGGGGAGGGGGGTTGGTGTTTGTATTTTTTGTCTGTTTGTTTTTGATTGTGTCTTTGTTTACTTCGTATTGTTTTTGGTGTTTTTGGTTTTGTGTATTTTTGGCTGTGTTTGAGTGTTTTTAGTAATTTTTAAAAAATTGTTTGTTTGGTGGTGGGGAAGGTACGTGGTCATTGGGGGTTTGGAAGGGTGGGCTAGGTGGTGGGGAGGGGGCATGGTCATTGGGGGTTAGGAAGGGTGGGCTAGGTGGTGGGGAGGGGGCATGGTCGTTGGGGGTTAGGAAGGGTGGGCTAGGTGGTGGGGAGGGGGGCATGGTCGTTGGGGGTTAGGAAGGGTGGGCTAGGTGGTGGGGAGGGGGCATGGTCGTTGGGGGTTAGGAAGGGTGGGCTAGGTGGTGGGGAGGGGGGCATGGTCGTTGGGGGTTAGGAAGGGTGGGCTAGGTGGTGGGGAGGGGGTATGGTCGTTGGGGGTTAGTAAGGGTGGGTTAGGTGGTGGGGAGGGGGGCTTTATTGTTTTACGGTGCTTTTTTGTGTGTAGTTGTGAAAGTAGATCGGGGTTTCCCCTTTAATATCAGTGGGTGGGGCTTGCGACCCCCCTCTCCGCTTGCTCCCCTGGGGTTGGGAGGGTTGTGGGGACAAAAGAGGTATGTCCCCCCAACTCTTCTCTACCCAGTAGGCCAGGCACAGTGGATCGATTCCCTCCCCCCCTCCTTAAAACAACTCCGTTTTTAAAGAGTAGAAAAGACGGAGTTTTTTTAAGGAGGGGGGTGGGAATCGATCCCCTCTCCCTGATGTCCTGAGTCCAGAAGGGTTTGGGAAACATTCCCCTTTTGTTCCCACAAACCTCCCAACCCTAGGGTAGGCAGCGGAGAGGGGGATCGCAACCCCCCACCCACTGATATTAAAGGGGAAACTCCAGTCGGGTCCTTCAGGCGCCGTGGGTGAGGGATAGAAAAGAAAGCCGGCTGGTGTGTGTTTGGCTGTGACGCGGTGAGTTGTTTTTCTTTTTAATTTTTCGGGCGCCGTTTTCCTCAGCGTTCTGCGTGCTCATGGCGCGCAGGACGCTGGGGCTTGTAGTAATGGGTTGGTGCTTTCTGTTTGTGCTGCGTTTTTTTAAAATGGTTTTATTTTGATTGGCTGCGGCGCGTTTCCGAACGCTTCCCCGTGCGAGAGCCTCTCAGCCTGATTGGCTCTGGCGCGGCGCGGCGCAAGGAATGTTGGGAAGTGAAGTTGTTTCCCTTTCTTCGCATTTGTGGGGCTGTTGCCCCACTGCCGGTTTTTTCAATCCTTCGTTGACCTGCGTACCCAGATTGGCCGTGTGCACGAAGGGTGAGTGCAGGCAAGTAGGGCGAGGCATAGCAACCTATAGCCAGTTCCAACGGTTAACCCTTGGATTTATAGGTTAAGATTTGTCCTACATTAATTTGCAGCAAAATGTAATTCACTAATATTTAAAATAATGTGAATAATCAGTTCCTTCATAATTTGTACTAGCTTGGCTGTTTCTAACTTTGTGTGGTGTCCGTGTGAAATTGGTTAGTTCTTTTTATTGAAAAGCACCTATCATTGGATGTTTAGTACTCTACCTTTTCCCCATACCTTTTAATACAAAACATTTAAATTTGTCTTTCAAATTAACCTACTCAGAAATATAGAAGTCTCCACTGCTTAACCTCAACCAATGTCTCCAACCCACTTCAGTCTGAAATCTTGTCCCTTACTTACTATTGCAGTTTGACTGTCATGGTTCCTTTCACAAAGCCATAGCGTTGTCAATAATTCACCCTTGAGAACGCCTGTCAGCCTTTTGCTCCTAGTTTCCCATCTGGTCCTAATAACCATGTTGATTATTTCAGTGTCTCTTTGCAGCTGTTTTCATCCCATCTCCCCTCTATCTTGTTCCCAACAATGACATTTTTGGAGGAGGGGGGGGCTTTCAATCCCAATAATTTTGGGAGGGGTGGGATGCTTCTAAGTAGGAAATAGGCCAAGATTAGAGGCAAGTAATAGAACAGAATCCCAGATCAATTAATACTTTCCCCTTGTTTAAATCACCCAGTTAAGATAAAACTACAGTGGTATCTCATACAACGATTTTAATCCGTTCCACGGGGCTCGTTGTTGTACGAAACAATTGCTATACGATGCATGCATCGTATAGTGATTTTCCCTATGGGATGCATCGTACAACAATTTTTTTTGCTAAGTGGTTTTTCCCATTAAAAATTTGTTGTACGATTTTTTCCATAGGGAATTTTTTTTATGCGGGACACCATTTCCCCCCCCCCCCCAAAAAAAAACTAAATGTTATGCGATTTCGTTGCTATGCAGGGCGATTGTTGTATGAGGTTCCACTGTATATTCTTCTTTTGTGTCCCGGTCAAACCCTGGATTGCTAAAATGAAACCACTTTCTTCACTTTGTGGTTGCCCAAACTTAAATCCTCATCGGTGCAGGTTTCTGGCAGTAATCTGCAGATTCTATATCCACATTGTTGTCCACCAGCAGCCCCCCACTTGAGCACACGTTGGTCTTGCATTTAGGGACTCTGCCCCTCAGACTATTCAGGGTCCTCCAAATGATGTTGGGGAGGTTGAGTTCCTCAGTTAAATGCTCCTTTAATGTTGTTCCTTGTCCAGGTAGCTCCTTCTTCCATCTTCTAATTTGGTTTTGCTTACCCTCAAGAATGTTTGTTCTTGCCATAAAGCTCTTCCTGGATCTGAGCCAGTGGGCTTGAGGCTCATATCCATTCAGAGGATGTCGAGGGTCCTTCTCTTGCTTAGTTCTCTCAGAGTCTGCTGCTACTTCTTTCCTGATATTAGGTGGAGCGATACTGACAAGAGGATATATTTTCTCAACTGATGAAGGTTGGAGGCATCCTGTCACTATACGCATGGCTACATTAACAATTCAGAAGAATTATACATTGGTAATTGTTAGCTCTCCACGCAAAAGGTAGCATTTTCAGGAATTAATGCTGCACCAAATCTTAATTTTAAAATAAAAAATCCCATTCCCTCTTGTCATTACCTATGGATCCCAAATGATGTCATAGTAGTATTAACATCATTAAATTAAAATTAGGCCTTCTCTGAGGACTGTCTGATAGAGACATGGACAACATTTGCTTGCTAAAATCCTTCCTGAACCTCAAAAATCAGACTAGATTCTAAGCATTTCCAGGTTATCCTATCTCTGATGGAAGTTTTGGTACCATGTCTTGTTCAATGGATTATCCAGAATCCAGTGATTTGAATCCAGATTATTTCTCCCCTAAAATTGGAAAGGGATGTTCCAGATAGTAGCAACTTGGGTGTAGTATTTGAACAAATATATATTTTAGGAAACTGTGAATAATGTATTAAACTCCCAATAAAAATATTTTTAAAGCTTGAGAATGTGTAAAAGGGCAAATAAAACAATAATAGATTGTAAAGGTAAAGGTCACCCTTGCTTGAACGCCAGTCGTATCTGACGGTAGGGTTCAGTGCTCATCTCTGTTTATAGCCAAAGAGCCAGCGCCGTCTGTACCTGTAGACATTTCCGTGGACATGTGGCAGGCAGGACTAAACACTGGAATGCACGGAACGCTGTTTACCTTCCCACCAAAGCGGTCTCTATTTATCTACCAAAGTTGCAATTTCTTGCTTTCAAACTGCTAGGTTGGCAGGAGCTGGGACAGAGACGGGCGCTCACTCCATTGTGCAGCACTCCGGTTTCAAACTGCTGACTTGCTGACGTTCCAGGCATCAAGTCCAGTGTTTTAACCACTAAGCCACCGCAGTCCCCACAATAGATTATAAGGAGAAGTTACAGCTGGTTCCGTTTGGAAAAATTTTTTTTTTTTGCAGACCCTTAAAAAAAGTCATAAATATGCAGAATATTGAAGAATCCCTGGCCAGGCTTTAATGTGCACATTAGACTTCCCAAATTTGTTGAGAGGAATCACATGTGGCCAAGAACTTAAATCAATTTTTTATGGCTTAAGACGTTGCATTTAATTTTATTTTAACCAAGCCAGATCAGAAGAAAGATCCAGCCAGAACCAGGCCAGCAATGAAGAAATTATTTATAAGGGAGTAAAGAGCCAGACCATAATCTGAGCAAAATCCAGAGACATTCTCTATGCCTACACAACATACAGTCTTTGAACTAACTCTTTCCCTATTATGTATTCAATGACAGAAAGCTCAGCACTTCAGAGAACTGCATGATGTATGCTTTAAGCATTGCGTAGGTCAGCAGATCAAAAGTCTTCACACAGCGATGATCTTCTGCCAAACTGGTTTCGACTGGGGTATCCTACATTAATATGGCTAGTTCATTCCAATTGTTTCAAAGCACATTTACATATATTAGTTCAGTTATAATTCTTGGAACAACTAAGTCTAGCATTTGCCGGTTGCAAATGGGCTGGTGCCGAGATGGTAGTTTTCTGATGGCCAAGCGAAGCCTCACATTTTCAGTTAATAATGATAAATAGGTTATGTTATATTAATGTTTAAAAAATTCAGCATCAAATTATTAACTACAAAGTAAACCAGGGGTCCTCAAACTATTGCCCGCAGCATCAAATAATCCAGTGGAAGTGGCAACGGCGGACTCCGGCCCCTCTACAGTCTGAGGGATTGCGAAGTGGCCCCCGGCTTAAAAGGTGTGAGGACCCCTGATAGTAGACAAATACAAAGAAAACCGATGCCCGTTACCAAAATGCCAGCACTGAAGATTGCTTTTTAGTGTAGTCATAATTTTTATTGTTCAGCCCTGTGGTTTTCCGCAAACCTGAAAGGTTTCTAATGCTGTACCCTGCCTTAAGTGGCCAGCTACTGTCTTTAAAACAGATTTAAAGATTAGACTTGGATGTGTCTGATGGACGCGTAATGCACAACCTTGGCGCAACCCAAGAGAAAGCTCTCTCAGATCTTCACACCATGCTGGGCTTCTACAGATGTTGGTGTTATCCAGGGGGCTTCTTGTGAATATTTAAACATTTAGATAAGTTCATAATGAGAGATGAATCCCTAAACCAGTGATGGTGAACCTTTTAAAAACCAAGTGCCCAAACTGCAACCTAAAAACCCCCCACTTATTTATTGCAAAGCGCCAACACGACAATTTAACCTGAATACTGAGGTTTTAGTTTAGAAAAAACAACTCAACTTTGCCACAGAGTCAACAGGCTGCCATCTGCACTGCACCCGCATGCCCACATGTGAGTTGCCCGCCTTACCCCAGACGGGAGGGAGGAAGTGCTCCCATTGGGCTGCTGGGCAGAGGGGCGGGGCGAACTCTGTGATGGGGGAAGGGAGGAAGTGCTCCTATTGGGTTGCTGGGTAGAGGGCAAACTGTGATGGGGGAGGGAGGAACTGCTCCCATTGGGCTGCTGGGCAGAGGGGCGGGGCAAACTGTGCTGGGGTGACCGCACAAATCCTCACAGAGAAGGCCCTGAGTGACCCCTCTGGCATGCATGCCATAGGTTTGCCACCACTGCCCTAGACCGTTGGGTTTTAAGCCATTTAGAGCTGTCAAAGTTAAAATCAGTAACTTTAATTTGGCCCAGAAGGCAGCTAACAACTAGTTTTGATCTTTAAGCGTTGTTGAGTTTTTCCCCTATTGTTTCTTGGTCCCAAGGATTGTAATGAAGCTGCTATATACTCATACAGTACTTGATATTATATGTTAAGCTAGATACGTGTAGCATTTAATTGTAGATGGATTTAGTTGTGTTTCCTCTATGTATCATTGAGGTTCAAGTCTTTTGTTTCTGGCTTGGAGGAATATCTTTTACTAAAAGAAAAAGGTCGCCCTTGCCAGTCGTATCTGACTCCAGGGTTCAGTGCTCATTTCTGTTTATAGCCAAAGAGCCAGCGCTGTCTGTGTCTGCAGACATTTCCGTGGTCATGTGGCAGGCATGCCTAGACACGAGAGTGCACGGAACACCGTTTTATCTTCCCACTGAAGTGGTCCCTATTTATCTACTTGCAATGTCTTGCTTTCGAACTGCTAGGCTGGCAGGAGCTGGGACAAAGATGGGAGCTCATTTCGTCCTGCAGTACTCAGGAATCGAATTGATGACCTTCCGCCACCCAGTCAGCATCTTAGCCACTAGGGCCACTGCAGACTGGTCTGCCGATGACTGCCAGAAACATGCACCGATGAGGACTTAAGTTTGGCCAAGGTCAAAGCCAAGAAAGTGGCTTCATTTTGGCACTCCTGGGTTTGATTGGGACAAAAGAAGAAGAAGAGATGTAGCTCTCATTCGTATTGAAGTTCCAACTTCAGTTATGTCCACAACCAAATAAAAGGCACAAGATTTAAGGTTCTGGTTTTATCAGTATCATTTCCTATGGTTTCAGAGTCAGACGTTGGCCTGGAGTTGAAAGATATCCGTCACTGTTACAGGCAAGAGTTGTATCCAAGAAGACTGTGTGCCATAGTTGTCTAGACTCTAAATGCTAAGCAAGGTCTCAGACTGTCTTCCATCCATCAGGTGTGTAGCTATGCAAGCATGCCCGATCAAGCAAGCAGCAACCAAATTAGTGTGGAATCAGTAAACAAGATAGATAAGAACAATGACAATGAGGTTAGAGGAGCAGAGCTGAAGCCTTTAGCAAAACTAATGTTACCAGATTATGAATCACGTATGGAGGAGTCAGGGGTGAAGTTCTTAATCCAGCCAAGGTGACATACCAAAGTACCAGATATAGCAGGAATCCCTGGAATGATGGAAGCTGAAAAACGTGGGGAAATCATGTTGACTTCAGAAACCTTAACTAATCACAGCCAGTGGTTTTTATACAAATGCTGACATGTTTTTCCTGCAATATAGTTTAGTGCACCTCAAGAAGTTTTTACTCCTGAGTATTCTACTTGAGTCCTTCACATCTTCTCGGTAGGACAAAGGAAATGTCGAAGAGTCTGCCATGTCACACTTTCTTCTCATTAGTCTTATTTTATTTTATTTTATTTGAATTTATATCATCTTCCATATCTAGGCCAGATGTGAAACTGCCACTTTCATGGCCCAAGTCCACCTTATCAGACATAAGAGTGGATATCATGCAATACTGTACATTTATACATTTCTGGTATTGGAGACCCAGAAGTAGCTGTGCATGGAAATCAATGAGTCATTTACAACCAGTAATAAAAAGTTTCACAGCAGAAAATCTGGTGGAAATCAGTTGAAGGAGTTAGGTTTCTAAAATAAACATTTTGACTTTACAATTGGTTTATTGGGGAAGTTTTATGGGGTAGGCACAGCTAGGGGTCAATTGCCATGAGAGACATCCCCCTCCCTCCTCTCCATACTTTTAAGACAGTTCTGCAAGGTCAGTGTAATTTTTTTTAATTTGCTAATGTCCCAGAAATCCCTTGCTAATAGTCAAACCTTTAAGATGGGTGTCCAGCATGTGTATATATTTTATCTCCACTCTCTCTCTCTGAAGTTTAGTCCTGTAATTTCCCTATTCCAAAATGGCAACTTTTAGATCCAGTATACAATGTCCAGGAGAATTAAAATGCTTCGAAACAGGTTTCCGTTTGTTAGCGTTTCTGTGATTTGTGTCCATTAATTCTTTTGTGAAGAGATTGTCCTGTTTGACCTATGTAGAGGGCAGAGGGGCATTTTTGGCAGAAGGTGGCATAGATCACATTTGTATAGGCACATACTACCCCTGATGCTGTGTTTGATGTTGCCAAAATGAAGGCACTTTTGGGTGAGTTCATTCTGCAGTTCCATTCACCTGACACAGTGTGGGAAAGGTTTGCTGGCAACATAAGGGTATGGACAACCCATTACCAAGGTATGCCCGATTGTGGTTTAGAAGTACCACAATCTTCGAGGAGGTTCTTTCTGTGTACCCTTTCTTTCTCATTAGTCTTGGTCTAGGAGTAAACCCAAAGATTGTACCTTCACAAATCATTCAGTTCATTTGGGCGGCTGGGGGTGTGGTGTGGGCTAATGTGTTCTGTGTGCTGTAGCATGCCTCCCCACTCTCTAGCCATGACAAGATAGTCTAATACAAGCTGTGAAACTAATCTTTCTGTCCAAATGATCCTAGGGATCTGTTCGGCCTCATAGCAGCAATGACTCACTCATCATGCAAGATTGAACATTCTTGTAGCACTGGCTGATTCATCAGTTCTACTCAGAAAATGGACCACTAAAAAGAAGAAGAAGATACAATTGCTTTTTCATTTAGTCAAACATTCTGTTTATTAGGGGACACAAAAACTTAGTCTTAATAGTGCTTCCTGTTCAGCCCAGAAGGCCATCCAGAGTCAACACAACAGATGCTTCTGGGCAGCATATTGGCAGGTCCTCTTATGAGATAAGCTACAAAATGTATTTCAAATTTCTAGCACTGGCAAAAAAACAACAACATTCATGTCATTTCTAGTCAAGGTCAAGGCCTCGCTTGCTTGAAGGCTAGTCATATCTGACTCTAGGGTGCGGTGCTAATTTCTGTTTACAGCCAAAGAGCCAGTGCTGTCTGCAGACCTTTCCATGGTCATGTGGCAGGCATGACTAGACACTGGAGAGCAAGGAGCACTGTTACCTTTCCGGCTATTTATCGTCTCACAATTTCTTGCTTTCGAATTGTTAGGTTGGCAGGAGCTGGGACAGATGGCGGGCGCTCACTCCATCGTGCAGCACTCGGGTCTCGAACTGCCATCCTGTCGACCTTCCAGACATCAAGTTCAGCATCTTAACTACTTAGCCACCAAAGTCCCCAAGTGTTTTCTACCCACGCTGTTCAGATTTTTGCGGGCAAATATACAGAGATGTGCTATGTTGAGAGGCTCATTCTATATTGAGAAGCTCATGATGTCTGCCTTCTCTCTTACTGCAAGGTTCGGGGCGGGGGGCGGGGGCATTATTTGTAGAACTTTCTGCCTCATGTGGTTGGTCTGGGGTGGGAAGATAGACGGGCACCCTGGAGATAGCCTAGGGTGGTAGTGCAGGGGTTCTCAACCTTTTCACACCAGACCACGCCCCCTCAGACAGCTGTGCGGGCCCGACTAATGGTTCCCTTGCCGTAATCACTGCTATAAAATGTGTCTGCAGCTGTTGTAAATAATAATAATAATAATAATAATAATAATAATAATAATAATAATAATAATAATAATAATAATAATAAAGTTTAATTTATATACCGCTTTTTTCAGCCCAATGGGTGACTCAAAGCGGTTTTCCATCCAATAGGTGCACAATATAATCCAAAAATACACAGCTAGTAAGGTATACAAAATAAAACACATTGCATTTTGGTTTTATTGAGCAAAATCCTGTTGCTTAGTATAGTAAATTACACTAGAGTAGGCCCACCAAATCAATGGGAAATTAGTGAGTCAACTGCATAAACTTCCATTGATTCAAATAGGCCTACTCTATCTTACTCAGCTAAAGTAAATCAGTTAGAGTAAGTGCATTCGAAGCAATGCAACTTGCAGAAGAGTCGACTAACTAAATTCCCATTGGTTCAATGGATTTACTCCAGCATGATTCACTACACTAAGCAACAGAATTTTGGTCAACAGATATTTTTTTTTAAAAAAAATCCTAATAATTGCATCATGCCAAGGATAACTATGTATTTCAGTGAATAAATTTACGACAGCCACATGTGTGTGTTTATGCTGCCACAAATTATGTAACTTACTTCTGCTTCTGGTGGCAGTGGCCACATGAGATGGTGCTGTGGGCCAAGTCTGGCCCATGGGTCATATTTTGCAGACCCCTGTTGTAGTGTCTGAGGCTGGCCCTGAATCTCAGGACCCGACCTTTTCCTTATCATGCTCTCTTGTTGCTCCCATCAGTGCAAATACTGAGTTTTGCAAACATTGAGACTTCATGCTCGATTGAGATGTCACCTTTTCGGCCACCTTTTTGCCCTTTGGTCTAGAGGTGCTTGGCAAATCTCCGCTTCGTTCTCCTGCGTGAGAGACAATATGGTCCACTGAGGAACATTGTCTTGAGCTAAGTGGCCTTTGGCAAATCCTTACCTGCCAGGCTTTGTTTTCTCTTAGTAAAACGTGAGTAACAGCGGCATGCGTCTCAACTACTGTGGTGATAAGTTATGACTGTCAATCCAGGTTCATCTGAGAAACGTAAGTGATGTGAGGAGCTAATTTACAGCGCTTTCTCTTTGAGCCTCGTTGATGTCCTTAAGGGGTCCTGTGTCCTGATTTTCTGTTTCAAAAGCTCCTTAATAAAAATAATTTTTTTCTGAAGAACAGCGGGAAGTCCTGTAAGGAAATCACAGTTGATTTGCTCCCTCTTTACTAATTTTTTTTTTTAAAAAAAATATCTGGTGACATCATCTAGGGTAGAAAAAAATGAGAATGGAAATCATAACAGTGCAAAGATTTATATCATTTTGCCGCGCTGTCTGTGTACCCTTGATGGTTGCATCAAAGGCAAGCATAAAATGAGGGTTAGTGAGGAGGAATGCTGTTTCTTTAACCCATTTATCTCTCTCCATCTCTCACCTGAGCTTGACGCCGCGAGCCGTCACAGAACTATAAGGAGATTATAATCATGTGAGAGGGAAAGTTTGGGGAGGGGATGGTGGAAAGACGGGTGGAAGAGGCAGTGGGGGGGAAACCATATCCTTTAGGAGGCTTTTGACAGCAGCTCGTCTTCCCCGTGATAGTCAGCGATGTCTGGACGTTTGAGCAAGCCAGATTAAGTCGCAACCTGCACTGTTTTAAGCGTGTGCGTGGCATTATTATGCTCCTGCTTGACACCTTTTTAATTTCCTTCTCAGAATCAATCTACCGACGTGGAGCCAGAAGATGGAGGAAGCTGTACCGAGTGAATGGGCATCTGTTTCAAGCCAAACGTTTTAACAGAGTGAGTACTGTTGCTTAAAAGCATCTTGAGGAAAGGGATGGGCATGCTAGATCTCTCTCTCTCTCTTTGTGGGGATTATTGGTCTATTTTCCTTGTGGAATTGTTTCCTGTATTTGTGGAAGGAAAAGCGAAGAAGTTAGCTTGTCAGCGGTTTGTGCTGTATTGAATAAAGAGTCTTTGAATTATTCATTCTGGGGACAGCAGTGTAAGATTAATTTCCACCCAGATGCTTTTGAAAACTTGCCATTTGTGTGTGTGTGTTCAGATAAGGATTTTTCATACTGCCTTTCTAGCTCTTCTGCCTGGATATTGTGAATACTCTCCTGAAGTGGTGCTTATTGTCTTTCACTGCTTCCTTTTTTCCTATTGTCTGTATAGCTTAGCATTCAGAAGCTTAGAATTCTCCTAAAACGCACGGGAGCTAAAGAGACGTGGCCTAATTTATTCTACCATAAATATTTTTTTCTCTTCCGAGTGGCAAACTCTATTGCATGTGCTAAAAGACACAGCCGTCTTAAGGAACTAACTTCATCTGTAAAGCAGAAATACCCAGAGACCCCACCTTTCCTAACCCAGCCCTTCATGCTGCAGCATGCATTCTCTATACAACACATTCTGAAGTTTTATACATTTTTTATGAGCAGGGCTGTGTTGGTTGGAAGGTTTGTTTAAATATCAGGATAGTCTGACAACTGCAGACTTCTGACAAAAGGGGGCTATTATTAAAGCCTTCTGTATCTTAGTTTCTCCATTGTAAGACTTCTAAGTCTTACAGTCAAGTCTGACCAGGTTATCCTGCTATGGTAATAGAGTAGACCCTACTGCCATTGACTCAATGCTGAGCGTCAGGCGGCGGTTAACTAACCTGACAACCCTGAGGACTACCAGCCTTGACAAAGTCCATAGGGAAGGGTAATGGTCCCCAAGTGGATTAAATCCCACTTGAATCCATCTTGATGGAGGGCAGCAGCTTCATCAGTCCTGGCCTGGGGCTGAGGAGGACTTTGTGTGCCAAAAGGGCTCGGGACCAGACAGTGATTCGTGGAACTGGATCAATGGGTGCCATGTTGTGATGCAAAGGGCAAATGAAAAGTCATAGCATTATATTTGCAGGACAGTCTTCATGGCTGATTGCCATGATGATCGCTAATATTCGGAATCGGATATGGCACAAGAAGAAGAACACTTCTAAGTGTCTCATCAGTCAGTGGAACATTTTCAGACAAAAATCAGATTTTTATTGTTTCAATTTTTTTAAAAAAATCTCATGTATTGTGAAAAATATTCTTCACTATGTCTTGGTATATATGTGGGATGATTTACAGGTGTTTGTGGGACTGTCATATGTAAAAACACCCTGCTTCAAATGTTCCAGGTTTTTTTTTAGGGAGCAAGTAAGCCACAGTAATGAGATAAACAGGATTTTATATTTTTGGGTTTCCCTTGCTCGAAAGCCAGTCGTATCCAACTCTAGGGTGCAGTGCTCATCTCTGTTTCTAAGCTGAAGAGCCAGCGCTGTCTGCTTCTGCAGACATTTCCGTGGTCATGTGGCAGGCATGACTAGACACCGGAGCGCACGGAACGCTGTTACCTTCCCACCGAAGTGGTCCCTATTTATCTACTTGCAATTTCTTGCTTTCGAACTGTTAGGTTGGCAGGAGCTGGAACAAAGGCGGGAGCTCATTTCCATCCTGCAGTACTTGGGAATCGAACTGCTGACCTTCCGCTTCCCAGTCAGTGTCTTAGCCACTTGAGCCACTGCAGTCCCAATAAATCTTAGAAATTCCTTAAATGTCAGGGATAACACGATTTTTTGGGTCTGGAAATCAGGGAAAAGTCAGGGAAATTTGGAATTGAAGTTTTGTATAAACCGAATCCTGAAGCAGAGTTTATGTTAGGGATGCATTGTTCAAAAGAAACAAAGTCAGAAATCCCAAAATCTCGTGGCTAAAGTGGCCACTTGGGTCACAACCCTTTTGTTTAGCACAGTGCTATTAGTCTGTATGATTAAAATATTGCTTAGAAATTTAGTCACATTTTATGCCCCAAAATACGAACCAAACATATTTTTTCTTGAGCACTAACAGAAACTGTGTTTTTTTAAACCACTTCTCAATACTTTTATATCCGTAAGTATATAAGTTGGTGGTCTGTGGACACAAATAGCGCTGGCTGTTTGGCTATACACAGAAATGATCACTGAACCCTAGACTCCGAATTTTTGAACACAGGCGACCTCTAAGTTGGCCAGAGAGTTGCCATCAAGTCCAAAATTAACCTGATGATTAATTAACCTATAAGAACCACACCTCCCCTTCCTTAAAATACACTGGAAAAATGGAGTGCATTTTGTACTGTATATAGTGGCCTTTATTGGGCTATGTTCGTAAAAGCAGGGTGTGCCTTATGTTCCATTGTGTCTTATACACCAGCAAATACAGTAACTTTCCCATGGCAGTTCCTCCATTCTATTTAACTATAAACCTGAAGGATTTTTTAAAATTATTAAAACTAAAAAAAAGGCACCCTTCTAGCCTTTAATCTGCACCATTTGATTTAAATTTAAGGTGTGTCTTCAAAAGTACTTCCTGCTTGAATGTTTAAAACCGGAAATCTATGGGTTGGGAAGAGCAGGTATCGCTTCTCCTGCACACAGTGAAACCGACTGTGCCAGTCATATATATACGCTTACTCCAGTTTCTCTCCATCTTCCACGAAATTAGGAGTTTTCAGGAGCCGAAGACTGTGTGCTTATGTAGGTAGTCCAAACTGTATTGCTACAAAAGCTGTTTTTGCAAACCTTGTGTAGATGCATTTTCAATTGTGCAAACACTTTTTCCGCATAGAGCGGGCAACTCCAGTGTGCGGTGTTGCCGATGACATTGCCTGAACCATGTGGAGAGCTGTGTTCGCACAAAGGGCTGGATACACAGAATTGCGCCCACACAATTTCATTTCAATTGACTACCCACATAGTCAACTGAATGTGTGAATCGGGCTACAGTCATGGTCTTCAGTCTTCAGTCATGGTCAGGTTCTTCTGTTCCTGTTATTGCCAGTGTAGCCTGAAAACTAGGGTTCATTCTTCAGCATTTGTATATATCTTCCAAAGAGGCAGAAATTGATTTTTATACTGAATAGTTTTGCAGTGCCCTCAATTACGTATAATTTTCTTTTCTGCTCTAAGTGTCAGCTGGCTTCATTCTTGCCCCCCAGGGAGTTCTCAAATAATGAAATGTAGTTTATTGTAGACCATTTTTTAACCCACACAGAAGAGTGACAGCCCCCCAAATGCAAAGCTGAAGGAGGTCACATTTCGTTTCAGCAGCTATCTAACTGGAACAACATTTTATTACTCAGCCATTATGCCACAACCTCTGGCATTTGCATTTGAAAAAGTGCTCTTATTAGTTCATTTTATGTACACTTTCTCCTGCCAACCTAGCAGTTTGAAAGCAAGAAATTTCACGCAGATAAATCGGTACCACTCTGGCAGGAAAAGTAACAGCATTCTGTGTGCTCTGGCATCTAGTCATGCCTGCCACATGACCATGAAAACGTCTGCAGGCACAGACGGTACTGACCTTTTGGCTGTAAATAAATGGAGATGATCACCGCACTCTAGATTCAGATACAGTAGAACCCTAACGTACATGTGCCTAACGTGTAAATGTGTTTATGACAGCCACAGACTCATTTATGGCTGTTGTAAATGCATTTACAACAGTCGTAAATGGGTTCGTGGCCGATTCCAGCAGTTTTGGTGGTTGGAGCACTAGTCCAGCCGGCCAACTGTTTGACAGAGTGTGATCCGGCCTCCAGTTTGAAAAGGTCGAGAACCCATATCTCTAGAGCCACTAGAAATGTATACATAATCTAGAAGTCTGACCTGTAGCTTTTAAAAAAGTCTAAAAAGTTGAATGAGATTTAAAAGAGTGATTTTACAGGGAGTCAGATTGGACATTGTTGTGTTCCAGGTTGAATTATATTGTGAAGTTAAATATTGCCTATGGGTTTCATTCCCATCTTAATATACATCACTAGATAATCCTAAAAGAGAAAGTCATATCTATGCCCACTGAGGAAGTTGTGGGGTTGGCAGAAGAAAATACTATGCTAGATAGCCTTAGAGGTCCAAGGTGGCTCTGGTTTCCTAAAGAGTGGCACATGATTTTGTCTCATTGCCAATGTCTCTTTGCATTAAGGGATTGAGTGTATTCCGGTGCCAGTCTGATTGGCTTTTGTACATGAGATCCAGGTGGCTTCAGTGGTGTTGTTTTTTTTAATCAGCTTAACCTTGAAAATCTAGATAAGACTACCTGGACAGTGGGACTGCGGTGGTTTAGCGGTTAAGACGCTGGACTTGATGATTGGAAGGTTGGCAGGTCAGCAGTTCGAGACCCGAGTGCTTCACAACAGAGTGAGCTGCTGTCTCTGTCCCAGCTCCTGCCCAGCTGGCAGTTTGAGTGCAAGAAATTGCAGGTAGATAAATAGGTACCACTTCAGCGGAAAAAGGTGACAGAGTTTGGTGGGATCTGGTGTCTAGTCATGCCTGACATATGTCCATGTAAATGTTTGTAGACATAGACAGCACCGGAGATGAGCACTGCACCTTTCGAGCAAGGAAGACCTTTACCTTCACCTAGACCAGGGATTCTCAACCTGCGGTCCACAGCACCATTTCATGTGCCCCTCACCGCCTCCACCACACCAGGAGACGTCATGTGGTGGAGGAAGGGCAAAATGGCCGTACGGCCCCTGAAGCTGTCTGGGGGAGCATGACCCGGCCCCCGGCTTTGAAAGGATGAGAACTCCCGACCCAGACAGTGGTAGCCTGGCTAAAGTTAACCATTCACTAATAACCTCCAACTTGGATTTTTGGGTTGCATTACATGTGGCACAATTTCTGTAGGTGATAAGAAATATTCAGGTATCTGTCATTCTGAACACGTCACTGCATTGATTGCTGGTTTTGGGCCTGATATAAAGAATTAGAATCCTAAACAGCTTAGGATCACTTTACTTGGGCCCTTATGTCATTGAGAGTGTCAATACAGCACCAAACCTATTGACTTCATGGGTCTTCCTCTTTTGTGTCCTGATCAAAACCTGGAATCCATGGGTACCAAAACCCTAGATGATGGCTAAAATTGAGGAAGAGGCTTCTGTGCGCTTCTCAAGATCGAAGGGCCAGGCTAAACCTATGAAGAGCAAAAAGAATACCTCTTGCCAAATGGTGTCTCCCACCAGGACAAGATTCTGGAAGTCACCTAATCAACTTTGAAGCAAAGTAGGAAGATCATTGGGACTGCAGTGGCTCAAGTTGCTAAGATGCTGACTGGGAAGCGGAAGGTCAGCAGTTCGATTCCCGAGTACTGCAGGACGGAAATGAGCTCCCGTCTTTGTCCCAGCTCCTGCCAACCTAGCAGTTCCAAAGCAAGAAATTGCAAGTAGATAAATAGGGACCACTTCAGTGGGAAGGTAACAGCGTTCCGTGCGCTCCGGTGTCTAGTCATGCCTGCCACATGACCACGGAAATGTCTGCAGAAGCAGACAACGCTGGCTCTTCGGCTTAGAAACAGAGATGAGCACTGCACCCTAGAGTCGGATACAACTGGCTTTCGAGCAAGGGCGACCTTTACCTTTACCTAGGAAGATCAAAGAATGAACAATTAAAATAGGGCTAGTTGGATAGAATACAATTTTTTATGAGTGTGGAGAAATACAGGCAATGCAGCATTTATGTTTATGCAATTTATGCTCTCCCACATGTACAAAGGAAGACCCAGCCTACGGCCTGTGGGCTGACGATCCTGGTCCGTGGCACCATTTCATGTGGCCCATGTTGCCGTAACTGGAAGTGGAAGCGGACGTGTTTATGTCAACCGTAAAATGTGCATGCGTAAAGGCACCTGCGACTATCGTAAATGCAGAACTGGGCGCATCCGCTTCCAGAGGTCATGGTCCAGTCCGCTCAGCTTTCCGGGGGGGGGGGTGGTCAGGCCCACGGCATAAAAAGGTTGGCAACCCCTGATCTGTTAAATGGATGAGATAACAAAAGTAGTCTACATTTCAGTCTGTTTTGAATTTTGCCTATCTTTCATATACATTCATAATTTTGAACTAAGCTATGATCTGATGCAAAGAAAAGAAAGAAGGAAAGGCTGACCTACTTGGTTTTGTTATGATGTTAATGATTGTTCTATGTTTTTATATTTGTAAATCACCCCAAGGGCATTTGCCCTTTGTCTGCTCCATAAAATCTGAAATAAAAAGAGTCAGGGAATACTTACCGGAGGTTATTAACATCACAAACCTAGGGCATAAGACCTTGACAGACTCGTTGCCCTAATAGGGTTCTTCTGCCAAGTGAGAAACTCAACACTGATCATACCCATTTGGTTCTTAATGCAGCGCTGCTGGGAACTCAGCAACATTTGATGTGCAGGGAGATCAAAACATTTATCATTTTTTAAAGCTTCAGACCTGACTGATATACCTTTGATCTGCTTTCAGGTAGGATGTAAAACATTCTCGCCAGGAATGCGTACATAACATCTGTTAAGGACTTCCCTTATGGTGTATTTCTCTGTCTAGGCATTTAATCCTAGAAATTAAAATTATATTGACGTTTTGCATTATATCGATGTTTTGCAACTCAATGACAGGAATGTTGGAGTTCGATTACCGAGTACTGCACGGCAGAGTGAGCTCCCGCCTCTGTCCTGGCTCCTGCCAACCTAGCAGTTTGAAAGCAAGAAATAACAAGTAGATAAATAGGTATCACTTCGGTGGGAAGGCAAACAGCATTCTGTGCACTCAAGTGTTGTGGCATGCCTGCCAGATGTCTACAGAAACATCTGCAAGCACAAACAGCGCTGGCTCTTTGGCTATAAACAGATGAGCACTGAACCCTAGAGTCGGATACGACTGGCTTTCAAGCAAGGGCGACTGTTTCCGCTGCATCTTTTGGCTCAAAAAACTATGATTTGAGAGGAGACTCACATCTGTGAGGGAAAGATTGCTTTTGTTGGATCTCTGAGTCTTTCATCTTAGTTGTACACAGACACATTTTCCTTAAACATGCCTTTACCAACAAGATGTCATTCACTTTTTCCATTGACCTGGAAAAAAAAACCCATCTCTTCCAGCATAGCAGCTTTAAGCTCTAACAGTTACATCTAATGCGTTTCCCTTTGCTTAGGGTGACCTAGTCATTCCTTTGTCATTAAAAAAACCTGCAGATCTCTGTCTTGTGAAATATCTCCTTTTTCAGACATAATATAATGAATGTAGACAGGTAGATGAATGTGCTTGGCTTTGCGTATAAATGGTTAGATGGAAAACTGATTCTGATTTATATACAGTGGACCCTCGAATAACGATGTTACTTGGTTCCCCAAGTAGCGTCGCTATTCAAATAATGTCGTTATTCGAATAAGGACAAAAAATGTCGGTATTCAAATAACGACAAAAACGTTCTTTGAATAATGATGGTAAAAATAACATCGTTATTCGAATAACGACTTTTTTGTCGTTATTCGAATAATCGCATTGGGAGCGTCGGAGCGTCGTTAATTGAAAATGACGCTATGCGAACATGTCGTTAATCGAGGGTCCAGTGTGTGTGTGTGTGTGTGTGTGTGTGTGTGTGTGTGTGTGTGTGTGTGTGTGTGTGTGTGTGTGTGTGTGTGTGTGTGTGTGTGTGTGTGTGTGTAAGTAAGCGGTGCTGTGAATTTTTTATGGTTATACATAAAAGAAGGCAATAAGTCTGAAAAGCCATTATTTTGTCCCTCTGCGGGCAGTGTATGACACCGGAGGTCACACAGTGAGTGATGTAAGGTGGAATCAGTGTCATATTTAAGACTACCATTTGCCCTCCCACTGCTATAAGAAACGTGGATAATTGACTTGGTTGAGCACATTCCCAGTATTTAAACAGCTTGTAAAAAACCCTTCCATTTTAATCTGCTGGATATCACGAAATAGGTGTTTAATTGTAAGAGATGATTCATTCTTGCTTGCTTTCCAGAGAGCCTACTGTGGTCAGTGCAGTGAAAGGATATGGGGTCTCGGAAGGCAAGGCTACAAGTGTATCAACTGCAAGTTGTTGGTCCATAAACGCTGTCACATCCTTGTCCCACTGAATTGCAAAAGGCATATGGTAAGTTTGGCTCCGGCGCAGAGCTTCTAGTTGGGGATGTCAGAGTGGTGATCTTGTGCTTGTCTTTGCAGAAGTCTTACAAATAGGCAGGGTGGCTTAGTGGTTAAGACACTGAACTTGAAGACTGGAAGGTTGGCAGGCCAACAGACCTGAGTGTTGCACAATGGAGTGAGCCCCCGTCTCTGTCCCAGCTCCTGTCAACCTAGCGGATCAAAAGCAAGAAATTGCAAGTAGATAAATAGGGATCACTTCGGTGGGAAAAGATCTTGGGGACATGAAAGGAGCCTCAGTCAAGCATCCCTGAGTGGAGTTTCTCCAGCAAAAAACCTTTCAACTCAGAATAATTTCTGACACTAAATTATTATGATGATCTCTGAGAAAAATAAGTAATTGATTCTGTTGAAGAACTATTCGGGTATCTTTTTAATGATTTCAAGATGTACTTTTTCAGACTCAATCTCTTTATTTTAAAAATTATGTCTTGGAATATTAAATCCAGTTGTTTTACATCAATATTTCATATGCTGCCTGTTGCCTTTCCCTGCTTTGTTCAAGTTCTGGCATTCACACACATTTTTCTTAAGTTCCCTTCACCTTCTCCAAACATGTGAATTATCTTGTGGAGTACAGTTATTAAGATCTCACACGAGAGAACCTCAGAAGTCTTTAATTCTGCTTGATCATGTGTTTTGAGCATAACAAAATAGGCTGGTATTACTTTTAAAAGAGAATTTATAAGCGCAAGGCTTGTTTATACTCTGCCATGTGCAGGCACTGAGTAAGTATGCTTCGGCTATAATCTAGTTAGTTGGCAAGGCAAATCACAGTTAAAAAATCTATTCAGTCTTCAGGGAGCATGGCAGAGATTCATAAAACTCATCATTAGTGGGTTTTCAGTAATATATATTCTTACAGGATTCTGTGATGCCTTCCCAGGAACCTCAATTAGACGATAAGAACGATGAAACTGACATCCCCACAGAAGAAAACGATGGAAGTGAGTATTAACATTCCTTTTAATGTAAATTGCTCTGGCCCTGTGAAGAGGACTGGCTTCTAAAGAAGATTACCAGTCTAGCCTTCACCTTGATATCTAACACATTTGAACCTGGCCCTGTTGGGAATTTCTTCAATGGATGAGTCAGGCTGTGAAATGATTTTCCAGGGAAGGATGTAGATGAGTGGGTGGGTTTATGCTTGCTGCAGGTGGGAAGTTCAGGTTTGTCCCTCATCATCTGCAGACCCCACACCTTGACTGGAGGTTGCCAGTCAAAAGAGACAGAATTTTTTTTTGGGGGGGGGCATGGTTTTATGATATTTTGCTGAACGCTCTAAAATTGTACATGTTCCCGTTTTGGGGCACTTTTTCATTAATTAGTACAGAGTTTGGCCTTCTGGTTTTTCTATTTTTTTTAAAAAAAATGCATATCACCAATTTGCACAGAGTTGGAAAATGGAAGTAAAGGAGCGCCTTCCGTTCTTCTTCTTGTTCTGCCATATCCAAATCTGAATATTGACGATCATCATGGCAATCTGCCATGGAGACTGTCCTGAGAATATAATGCTGTGGTCTTCCATCTACCTTCCACATCACAGCATGACACCTGTACCACTGATCCAGTTCTACAAGTCATTTTCTGGTCCTGAGCCCTTTTGGCACACAAAGTCCTCCTCAGCCCCGGGCCAGGTTTGATGAAGCTGCTGCCCTCCATCAAGATGGATTCAAGTGGGATTCGATCCACTTGGGGACCATCACCCTTCCCTGTGGACTTTGGCACTCAAGTCACTAGTCCTCAGGGAGGTCAGGTTAGTTAACCGCTGCCTGACACTTGCCGTTGAGTTGCTGGCAGTATGGTTAACTCCAGGGGTGGCCAACCTTTTTCCGCAGTGGGCCTGACCATGCCCCCAGGCAGCTGAGCAGGCGGGACCACACCCCCAGAAGCGGAAGCAGGCGGATTTACGGCTGTCACAAATGCGCCCACTCCTGTGTTTTCAACAGCTGTGGGCATGTTTGCGCATGTGTGAGCACATTTTACGACTGACGGGTTGGATTGAATTGTGTTGGGGCTACTCTATAGCAGGATAACCTGGCTAGACATGAAGCATTACTTGGGCCCTCCTTGTTTCTAAGTGCTGATGGGGTACAACTGTGTTTGATTCCTGCTTTCCTGTGCACTATACAGTGTTGCCTCATGTTGTTCTGGAGATGTTCTAGAAGAGGTGGTTAGAGGAGGAAGAAAATCCTGGGGAAAGGCTGCAGGAAAATGTCAGGGGGAGGGGGGAGGCAAAAATATTATTGGAAAGATTGTAAGTGAGTGCTGAAGCACATTCTTTGAATGAAGAAGGCTTCCAGGATCATTCCCCCCAATATCTGCAGATGTGGTTGGAAAACTCCTGTGTGAAACCCTGCAGAGGGGTGAGTGTTGCTCTTGCTTTTAATGTAATTATTTTAAGGTTTAGTTTAGTTTTGGGATTGTGGTGGCTTTGTGGTTAAGACGCTGAACTTGATGACTGGAAGGTCAGCGGGTCAGCATTTCAAGACCCGAGTGCTGCACAGCCGAGTGAATTCCTGTCACCTGTCTCAGCTCCTGCCAACCTAACAGTTCAAAATGCAAGAAATTGCAAGTAGATCAGTAGGTACCACTTTGATGGGAAAGGCAACGGCATTCCCCGCTCTTCGGTGTCTAGTCATGCCTGCCACATGACCATGGAAATGTCTTCAGACGCAGACAGTGCTGGCTCTTTGGCTGTAAACAGAGCAGTGTTTCCCATCCTTTGGTTTTTGGACTTCAGTTCCCAGAAGCCTAAGCCAATTCCCCAAAGCATTGAGCAGCCAATGGACTGACTGAGGCTTCTGGGAATTGAAGTTCCCCTGTGTCCCACATTGGGCACTCCTGCCCTCAAACTACTCGACGTTTGAGGAAAAGAGACCTTTAACTTTCCCTTACTTTTGCATTCTGACTGGAACGAAGCAGGTTGTGTTGTCCTTTCCTGAGCTTCTGGCAAAAATGTAAACCATGATTGTCCAAATTAGTTACCCAAAAGGGGCAGCTAAGGTTTTGCTGCCAATTTCTCATTGTGTTGCTGCAATTTTCAATGTAATTATCTTAAGGTTTATTTTATTTTGGGCCTTGACAGATGGTAGGTGTGATGAAAGGACATTTGACTTTGCATAGCAGAATCTCTCCTGTCCACCTGCCACTAAGGCTGTGTCAAAAACTACTTTGAAAAAAAAAATATGGAGTATTTTTCCCTTACTGGATTTGTAATTAGAGCCCCAAAACTCAGTTTCATTGTTGTGAATGCACTGCTAACTCCACTGGGTTATTAATTGCTTTCTAACTATGCTACTTCTCTTTTGTCTTGCAGTACCTTATATTCCTTCAGCCCGGAAGCATGACAGTATTAAAGATGATTCTGAGGTAGGTTTTTGCAAATTATTTTTATTAACTTCTTTTTTCCAGTTGAATAAGCTAATGTGCCTCTACTGTTCTGTCTTCCCTTGTGACATATAGACTCTTCTGTATTCTAGTTTCCTTCCTTTTTAGACCCTTTTACATTTTAATCTCTGCTGGCCTCTTGGGCTCGAATGAGCAGAAAATACATTCAGATTGTCCAGGAGCTTTATTGGCAGACCAGGAGTTTCACCTCCTAAATAAGGCTGCTGGATTTAAAAGAGCTTTTAGACCAGGGGTTCACATGGCCCTTGGTGCCATTGCATGTGGTGTGCTGCCCTCGCTCCCACCAGCAGTGGAAATTGCCAGAAACGTGCCATAAATGCACGTACGGCTGTCATAAACACATTCACGACAGCCATGGACACATTTTACAGCAGCGTTTATGGCGGGGGAACCATGTGTCCGGCCCACTCGGCGAAAATATTGAGAGCCCCTGTTTTAGACAGACAGGAGTAGATTTGTGTGTGAGCTTGCGCTTTTCCAGGTACAGTCTTCCAAAATCCATTGTCTGTTTTCCTTGCCAATTGTTTGTACCTGGCTGTAGTTAATGGACCTCAGAGTCGAATAAGGAACAAATTAGATTCACCAATCTGTTCGCTTCTGTGGAGGAGGAGGTAGAAGAGATGATGAAGAGATTCTTGTACTAATAGAGATTCAAGCGTTGCCTCTGTGCTGTTTTGAAACTGAGCCAAGGCAGATTGAAGGATGTTCACGCTTTCCACCCCAAATAGCTTCCAGAACTGTTTCGCAAAAGGTCAGTAGTAAGTCCGTCTCTGCCCTTAGGGGTAAAGACGCGGCACAGAAGCAAAAGAGGTTGGGAAGAGAAGAAAGGAAGAAGGAAAACCAGGGGCAAGCTAACAGTTTTTAATAACCAGACAGAATGAAAAACGTACCAGTGAAAAGAATTGGTGTTAATTCGCCAAGTGGATAGTATTCGTCTACTTCACCAAATCTGAGGGAATGGCTGCAACCGCAGAATAGTTGGTAGAATGTGTTCTCAGCGGAGATGATGGGTCTGCTTCATCATTGGCTCTTTTATGGCTCTGCTCTCTCATCTGCCTCTAAGTGATCTTGAAATTCTTCTTGTTCTGCCGTATCCAAAGCTGAATACGGACAAACCTCTACATACGAATTTATTTTGTTCCTCGAGGTTGGTAGTACAGTATCTCGAAAAATTCTTATCTTGAATTTCCCAATAGGAATGCATTGAATGCAGTTTCCCATAGGAATGCATTGAATTTTGTATCTTGAAAAAAGTCATATTAAAATTTTGTATCTCGAACCTGATGTTTTTCTGAGATTTCCGGATTTATCTCGAGTTTTTCTTAAGTCGAGCCGTTCTTATCTCGAGGTTTGACTGTATAGGTGACCCTCGACTGTCTTGAGAACATAATGCAGTGGCCTTTTTATCTGCCTCACAACATGACTCCCTTACCACTGATCCAGTTCCGCAAGCCACTCTCTGATCCTGAGCCCTTTTGGCACACAAAGTCCTCCTCGGCCCCAGGCCAGGGTGGATGAAGCTGCTGCCCTCCATCAAGAGGGATTCAATCCACTTGGGGACCATCACCCTTCCCTGTGAATTTCAGCACCTAAGGCTGTTCATCCCCAGGGCTGTTAGGTTAGCTGGCCACTGCCTGACAATCGGCATTGAGTCGCTGGCAGTAGGGTCTACTCTATTACCATAGCAGGATAACCTGGCCAGACACCTGATCTTGAATTGTAGACAGGTTAATCCAGGTGATTAAATCTATTATCTCTCTGGCCTAGTTGACTTGGGTACAGTTTCTGTTTTCTAGTTCTTGTCTCCCCTTATTTCAATTTGCACGAATTTTAAATCTGTTAATGAAGGTGAGTTTCAGCTGGATTTGAGTGCTCATACATGACCGTGAAGTGCCAGTGTGTAGCCCCCCTTCAAAACCCACTTAAAAATTCATATGCACAGAAAACACATGTTGCTGAATATATTTGGGCTTGCAGCATCCCTGCACTGGAACTGTATTGAGCATTTTGATTTCTAAAGGGTTTAAAGAATGATACTCTCTAAGCCATTACATTCGTCAATAAAAAGACTTCTGCAGTGGGCATCAAATGTGCTGTGGGAATAAGTGTTGAACAGGAGGCTTCAAGTGTATGCTTATTTGGAAATCAACCCCATTGATCTGATTTTGAGTGAACATTCATAGGAGTGCTTCTCTTAGTTTTCCCCGTGCTCATTGGAAGCTATTGACTGTAGAGTTATGCAAATAAATGCCACAGTCTCAATTCTTCTGGCTCCTGAAGAAAATAATAGTAAATTATTTTGCTGTTCTTTGATAGAGGTCACCTTATTTCTCTCTCTCGCACACACACACACAGCAAGCACACATGCAAAAAGCAAGCAAGACACACATGGATGCACAAGAAGCAGCAACCTGAGAAATCCTAAAAAAAACTTTAAATGGCCCTTCAGGGCAGCTTTTAAAGAATCTGGGGGGTTCTTGAACAAAGAGAACTGCCCCTGGTGAACTCCTTCTGCAGCTGATGGGATTGCCCTGCTTTTTTACCCGTGTTATTGGTCTGAAATAAGCATGTCTTGAGCTGTCAGTTCTGTTCAATCTCCTGTTAATACAGTCGGCCGTAGATCAAGAGTTGTTGCGCAAATGGTTTTTCTACTTTGGAGCCGTGATCATGACATTAGAAGAAATGAACTGCGCAAGGGGAAATGGGCAAATTAGAAGCAATATACAAGCTAAACAGTATTAGAATCTTTATGGGATGTTTCTTTCTATTTGAGATTGATTTAACAAACAAACAAAAAGTTAATATTTAGGGTATGTTAGACTCCAAGGTTGTTTAGGAAAGGATTATCAAACTGAAGAATGTTGGAGATACAGTATTGGAAATGCATCATTGAGACGTATAATCTAGGCTTGTCCAGAAATCCATCTTTGTTTAAAATTATTTCATCAGCATTGGGGAGATCTTTGGTATTTGTAGGTGTTAATGTTCTCTTAGATCAGGGGCTCTCAACCTATGGCCCGAGGGCCAAACCCAGCCTGCGGCACCAATTCATATGGCCCATGTCGCAAGCTGAAGTTAACGTGTTTGCGACAGCAACAGATGCGGTTTACAGCAGGGGGAACCACCAGCTGCCTGAGAAGGCGTGGTCCGGCCCACGACTTAAAAAGGTTGAGAACTCCTGTTTTAGATCACATCCCTGACCAATGGGATATAGGAAAAGGGCAATAAAACTGAACTTTATGAGCCCTTATGGTGGCTTAGAGACTTAAGCTCTGAGCCTGGAAAGATAAATATCCACCAACAGCTATACCAGTGGTGGCAAACCTATGGCATGCATGCCAGAGAGGGCATTCTCAGCCCTCTCTGTTGGTATGCACGCCATCGCTTCCTCCCCCCAGCACAGAGTTCACCCTGTCCCTCTGTCCAGCGGCCCAATGGGAGCACTTCCTCCCTACCCCAAGCACAGAGTTCATCCCACCCCTCTGTATGGGCACTCGGTCTCTAAAAGGCTTGCCATCACTGCACTATACAATGGATCAGAGGATCTGTGAACACTAGCTATATTTGAACAAGTATCTTACAGACACCAGTCTCATGAGGACATTTAGTTGGATACTTGGGAAGGCTGCACTGATTTATATTCTTAATTAGAGAGGTTTATAGTTATGGTTACAACTATAGTCATGCTGCAAATTTATAAAGGCACCTTATAATGAATAAAGACAGGGTACTAGCGTCTACCATGAATTTTTGGGACTCTTCTTCACAAATGTTCTGCACTTTTCATAAAAATTGGTACATAAGCCTAAAGAAGTTGATTTTTGTCCACAAATTGTTCGATGTTTTAGTGATCTAATAAAGGCTTGGCCGCCTTCTGCATTTCTAATATGTAAGGACTACATGACTCTCTTTGTTATTGTTTTTACTAACGTTATTGTTAGTTTGGGGATTTTGCCCTGTTTTGTGATTTCTTTTTCTTCTTAGTTCAATTCATTTTTATATCAAATTGCAAAAGTAAAGAGTATAAAAGAGAGACTATTTTAAAAAGTACAGTAAAACCCTGGATTACGACGGACGTCCGTTCCAACAGCCTCCATGGTAACCTGAAAAAATTGTAAGCTGAAACATCCATAGGGATGCCCTGAAATTAAAAAATGATTTTGAATTGATTGTTGTAAACCGGAAAAAATACATTAAAAATGTGTAAACTGGGAAGGCATGTCCATGGGATTTGCCGTTGTAAACCGCAGCAAACTTAAACCGAGGCGTTTAATTAAAATTAAATGTATCTAAGAAGGCTTTTTGCTAGCAAGGGGAAAACTTTACAGGACATATTCTTTATTCTCGCTCCCAAATTGTCTATTGCTGGGTGTATTTTAGTTTAGTCAGTTTCAGAGAGTTGTTAGCCACTACAGAATTAGTCCTTGCAATTACTAAGGATGCAATTGCATTATTTATTTATTGAAAAGCAATTGTTTACAGCTTTTCTATCAGTAACCTACAGGAATTTAAGAAAACGTCACAGGGGACGGATGTTCCAGGTTGCATCAACGCTTGTGGCTTCATTAAGGGTCTTTCTGCATCTTGTCGAAAAGGCCTGGCAGTAGCTTGATCGCTTTCCCTCTCCTTACAGGAGCTCAAGCCAGTTATTGACGGAATGGATGGAATTAAGATCTCTCAGGGACTTGGTCTACAGGATTTCGATCTGATCAGAGTTATTGGACGAGGAAGCTACGCCAAAGTTCTTTTAGTACGGTTAAAAAAAAACGACCAGATATATGCCATGAAAGTAGTGAAAAAAGAATTAGTCCATGATGATGAGGTAAGAGCCTAATTCATCAAGTTAAAGTGAAATTCCCCAAAGCACTGATCAACCGACGTACTGACTTAGGCTTCTGGGAATTTAAGTCCCTCTGTGGGGCATGGGCCCCACATTGGAAATTACTGATATAGATGATTAGGCTAGAAAGGATAGCGTCTACTCTCTTTGAGCCACCTGGAGAGAGCAGGATAGTCTTTTCTAATAGACTTGACATCGATCCTGACAGGCTCAAGGTTGACTCAGCCTTCCATCCGTCTCAGGTCGGTAAACTGAGTACCCAGCTTATTGGGGGTGGAAATGCTAATTAATTTGTGAACTGCCCAGAGAGTACTGTAAGTGCTATGAGGGGGCATATAAGTATAATTGCTATTGTTACTGCTTAATTCTTACTAATAAACGTTATGCTCATTTAAGCATTAACAATTCCATTTAATATGAGGCATTATACACACACACACACACACACACACACACATTTGCTATTGATGAATATATGATCAATTAAATTTTGTCATCACAGTAAGAAACTTTTTATTGTTGTGGTTAATGGTTTCTCGGGGTTGTTTGTGTACAAGTTATGAGTTTTTTTTAAAAAAACAACAACAACCAGATGTCTTAGTAGCGATATAAGGGGCTCCTGTGGCTTAGTAGTTAAGACGCTGAACTTGATGATTGGAAGGTTGGCAGGCCAGCAGTTCAAGACCCGAGTACCACACTACAGAGTAAGCTTCTGTCTCTGTCCCAGCTCCTGCCAACCTAACAAACCAAAAGCAAGACCTTGCAAGTAGATAAATAGGTACCACTTCGGTGAGAAGGTAAACCCTAGAGTTAGATACAACTGGCTTTCGAGCAAGGGCGGCCTTTACCTAGTAGTGACATGCATGTGTGCAGATTTAAATGTGTTTGACTTCAGGTTTGGTGTTGTCCGCAGGGTGCTGTGTGGCCCTTCTGACTTGCCAATTAACTCTGTTTCAGGATATTGATTGGGTCCAGACAGAAAAGCACGTGTTTGAACAGGCATCCAGTAACCCATTCCTAGTTGGATTGCATTCCTGCTTTCAGACGACGAGTCGGTAAGTGAACAGCTTGTTACCTTTGAGCAAAATGGGATGTTGTTTGGCCAGAACCTCAGTGGACGTATGCAAGAAGATCATTGCATGTGGCGTCTCGGCCCTGGAACCTCCTCAGTTGGAAAGGACTGGGGTGTTTTTCTTCTGTGTCTAGGCCAGACATGGAAGTGCCAAAATGAAAGCACCTTTTGGGTGAGTTCATTCAGCCGTTCCTTCTGCCTGACCTAGTGTGAGATAGTATATGATCTTCTTGACTGCAGAGCGCTGAGAATTTGAACCAGGCATCTGTAACTGCTAGTTCGAGGCCAGTCGCTTTTTATTAGATCTCCTTCGGTTAACATTTTCCCCCTCCAGTTTCAGGCCCAGCCACTTTTTAAGGAGCAGGTATTTCCTTCACGTCTGTGAATGTCTTTTTTGTTACACTGCCAGCTGTCCAGGAGATTTCTCCCTACCACTCACTCCAGCTATTGAGACGGTGAGCAAGAAAGGACGGCAGTCAGTGGCCGTGTTTGCTTACACATTCCCTCATCTGCTCCTGAAGAAGGAAGCCTCTGTTGCATGTCCTCTTTTCTGTACCTGTACAGCTTTTCTTGTACATACAGTGGAAAACTAGAACTGGCTGGAAAGAAGAGCAAAGAGAGGTTTCCCGGGTTGATTCTGGAAAGAAGGAAGGGGCGTAGTTTTTATAGGCGAGGAAACCGAGCCTGAAGTCACTTGTCCAGCAATCTGGGAGAGGTAATCTGTCCCTGGATTTTTTCTATCCATAAAGAATAAACCGTCCACACAATAAATTCTGTGGTTTCATTTGTGATATAGTAAAAACCCAGCTTCTACTCTTTTTTAATAATTTTTTAAATTAAATTTTGCAAAAAGAAATAAACAGCAAATACTTATACAAAAAAGTACAATACAAAATAACATTACAATACAAAATCACTTTCCACCAATCAAGAAATAAAAATATAGAAATACAATAAGAAAAAATAATAATAAATCCATAATAAAAAGATAGCACATAATCATTTATATATCATTTCAAACAGTTATTTAAACCTTTATTATTTAAATGTGGAATATATACTATCTTAAAACTAAAACCAGATATAATATATAACCCCCATGCTATATACAATACCTTGGTTATTACGGAGCTATTTAGCATCTTGTGTTATAACCAAAAACTCATTTCATTTGGTGCTGGACTGCCACCTTTACCTTCTATCAACGCTACCTTCATCTAAAAAGGGTTTCCAAATAGTTCCAAATTTATTTTTATCAGTCATACCTCTTTTGATTTTCATTTCCCCTGTTAGCTTCTCATTTAATGCAATTTGCAACATTTCTCTTTACCACTCCTCTATTTCCACTGTGGAATCATTCTTCCAATTTCTAGCAATACATTGTCTTGCCGTTGTCAATACTATTGTTAACAATCCTTTTTTATTTTCTTCAATTTTAATCTTATCATATTCCATCAGTAGGGTGGTACCGGACTCCAGCTTAAGGCTCATACCCAGAATTGCCGATAGTTCTCTTTCAATTTTTATCCAAAAATCTTTAACCACCCCACAACCTCCACCACATGTGTTCATAAGTCCCCATTTCAGTTTTACATCTCCAACATGATTTTGAGCTTCTACTCTCTTTGAGCACCCAGAGAGAGCAGGATAGACTGACATCGTTCCTGACATGCTCAAGGTTGACTCAGCCTTCCATCCGTCTCAGGCCGGTAAACTGAGTATTGGGTTATTAGCCAAAGTGAGGTGATATCCGCCAGCTGATTTTGAGTGTCATGAAAGAACCCTGGTTGGTTCAGCGGTTAAACTGTTGTACTATAGCCAGAACATTGTGAGTTCGATCCTGACCAGGAATCAAGATTTACTCAACTTTCTGAGGACGGTAAAATGACCATCCAGCACGTTGAGGTCTAAATGCTAAGTCTGGCACCATTTCCCCCCCATTCTGTATACAACTTATAAAATTAATAAACCTCTGAAAATTAATAACTTTGTGGTGGGGACGATGCTAATGATGGTGCTGTTTCTTTAGTGCTTTTGATGCAGCCTGATAAAGTCTGCTCTGATATATGTAATATATACATGTTAAGTTGCCCACTATCTGTAATTTCACATACTGCCTCTGTATGAGTTGTGCTCGAACCCTCAGCCAAAATGCAAAAGTCTCATTATGAGAACTCTGCTAAACTTCCTCTTTCTATTTTCTGAATTCCAGGATAAGCAACATTTTTGGGAGGTGGGAGGGGTTGTTCTTGGTATTATCTTCCCAATGTTAGAATCCATAAAGTGTTGTGCTTTGTTTGAGTGAATCAGATATTTGGGCTTTAAAAAAAAATCCTTTTGTGGGCTAGTAACTTTCCGATTACTACAGATAGCTTAAAAACCTATAGACTACTCAGTCAGTATTTCTGTGTGGCCAAAGTTTTGTTTTTTAAGAACAGTTCCTGGCCACCTCAAGCTTTTTGTTCCTTTTTGGGGGAGATGGTCTAATAACACTCCAAACTCTGTACAGTACTTTAAAAAGTGATTGAGTTTACATGTCCATTTATGTATAGACAAATGGAGCAGAGGAGGGCAGATGGACAATCAAACTGGAATTAATATTGAAACATCATCTCAAAGCTCACCTTCCTTAAGTTCACCCCGCCCCTCTGTTTGGGCAATCGGTCTCTGAAAGGTTCGCCATCACTGCTCTAGGGAAACCACCTTTGAAGTATGGCTCAAATGCTGCTCACAAGGGTTACACCTCTGGGATCATATTCGAATAAACAAAGCAACAACGAAAGACAAAAAGCGATGTGCTACCTTAAAGGCTAACTTCTGTATTTCTGGGATCACTTCTCCAAAAGTCCTGTTCTGATACATTTTGTGGGTATTTTGTGGAGGTGAAGACTTGCCTGGAGGCTGGGAGGTGAAATGATGTTCATGTGTTGTAGTGTGCGTGTGGAGGGCAACATTCAGGTGAGTCTTGAGGGCTTTTTCTTGATCTGCTTTCGGTTTCTCAATGGCTGCCCTACGCTCACGAAATGCCACCTTGCAACACAAGTCTCTACTGTGTGGCCCAAAGAAAAATGGATTGAAGCGAGGTTGCATGGTTCCTGTGGCACTGTATATTTGAAAAACACCGCTGCCTGCCCCACAACGGCATGTAGCTTAAGCAGTTCATAGAGCAGACTGGCTTGCCTCTGGGCCCGTCTCCTCAAGCCAAATAACCATAGCTTGCATGTTATACTTTCAGGTTGTTTCTTGTTATAGAGTACGTCAATGGGGGCGACCTCATGTTTCATATGCAACGGCAACGAAAACTCCCCGAGGAACATGCAAGGTATTTTTAATAACAGCCAAAAGGGTTGGTTCTCTCTTTTCTCTCTCTGCTATTCCCAAAATGTTCAAACTCGCCTACACTAACAGAAGCCCTAAGTCAGTGATGTCCAACCTTGGCACTCCATGTCTTCTTGGACTCCAATTCCCAGAAGCCCACGTCTCTGAATCCACACGATGTGTTCTTGGACTTCAATTCCCAGAAGCCCAAGTCTCAGTGAATCCATACGAATGGATTTACTGCGCATATGCGCAGTAACCCCGTTTGTGTGGGTTCACAGAGACTTGGGCTTCTGGGAATTGAAGTCCAAGAACATCTGGAGTGCCAAGGTTCACCACCACTCCACTAAGTGTATGGGCTTAGCACTATGGGGTGGTATAGAAGTGTAATTGTTATGTCTATCGTCGGAAACAGTATATGATTCTTCTTAGGAGACTCGTGTCAACTCTTGAGTTGCAGTCATTCCTAGTTTGCAATTTGAGGCCTTTTCCATTCTCAGCTTCTGTTCAATTATTTTCCACCGTGCCTTATATTTAAAAAGTGCCAAAACTGGACGCTGTGCACCTTTCAAATGTTAAATTGAGATTACCAATCAAGCATATCGTCCTGCTTGGGATTTGATCTAAACTAGGAATCTGTTCGGTTGCCTAATATAACTGACAAGGCAAGGGGTCGATACAACTTTCTGCCCAGTCTCCATACTTCATTTTGGGCTGTGGGAGTTAGAGCGTATTTTTACTCCTTTTATTGGGGGGAAAAACTGATATAGTCCAGCAGGGTTTTAATGTTAGCTTACATTAGTCTTAATAGTCTTAAATTGTCTTTGTGCTCAAGGTTTTATGCTGCTGAGATCTGTATTGCTCTCAACTTCCTTCACGAGAGAGGCATCATCTATAGAGATTTAAAATTAGACAATGTTCTCCTGGATGCAGAAGGTCATATAAAGTTAACAGACTATGGCATGTGCAAGGTAAATTCCCATGTCATCTCATTCTCTATTCTGTCTTTTAAAATAAGATTTTTGTTATGCTGAAGGATGTGGGGAAGTATAGAAATTCGATTCTGCTAAGCACATCAGGAGCCACAGTGGCTCGGTGGTTAAGATGCTGAGCTTGATGACTGAAAAGTCAGCAGTTCAAGACCCGAGTGCTATGCAATGGAGTGAGTTCTTGTCATCTGTCCCAGCTCCTGCCAACTTAGCAGTTTAAAAGCAAGAAATTGCAAGTGCAGTGGAACTCCGGATAACGACAGCACCGGATAAGGACAAATCCACATAACGATGCATTCGTTATGCACCATGTGATGCTCTGCATAAAGGCGAAAAAATGCCCAAAAAAGTCCTTAACGTCGTTTTTTGGCGGTCCCCCCCCCCCCCGTCCTTATGCGGAGCATCTCCCATAGCGTCAAAATCTGGATAACAACTCGACTTGTGGAACCAAGTTTCATCGTTATCCGGAGTTCCACTGTAGATAAATAGTTACCACTTTGGCAGGAATGGTAGCAGCATTCCTTGCACTGCAGCTTCTAGTCTTGTCCGCCACATGACCACAGGAACATCTGCAAACGCAGACAACGCTGGCTCTGGCTGTAAATGGACATGAGCACCGAACCCTAGAGTTGGACATGACTGGCTTTCAAGCAAGGGACACTTACTCTCTCTTCTAAGCATAACGTAGACTGCCAGATTATTTGAAAAGGTATTCATTACCCATTTTCAGGGTTGGTTTGGCAGTTGAAGTATGTACCTTACAAGAGAAGCGTAACTGTTCACACATGGTCTACACTCGCCTTTGGACTGGGGAGTGTGAAGTTTGATTTATCACAACCCCAGGATCCGTTCCTTGCTCAGTCCTCGGGTCTGAAAATCCACCAGTTGTATTACATGATGTTGGGAATTTCTGTCCCAATATGTATCTCTTTGCACTGGTTGGAGCTGAAACTTGCTTTCTGGGCAGATGATCTTTCTCAGGTTGGAAATACTCTACGCCATTGTTTCCCAACCTTTGGTTTTTTGGACTTCAATCCGCAGAATCCTCAGTCAGTCCATTGGCTGCTCACTGCTTTTGGGAATTGACTTAGGCTTCTTGCAATTGGAGTCCAAAAAACAAAGTTTGGGAAACACGGTTCTTCGTGGTCCACTTTTATTCTACTAAGAACATACAAAGGGCTAAGTTAAAAACCTCCCTGCTTGCTCTCACCCAAGTGTGCCTTTGCTCAGAGGAGCATTGAAAGAAGAGGAGTTATGTGTTTGGGGGGCAAGTTACACAGCTGAATAATTTTCATGGAATATCCAAAAATGTTTATCAGAGTTCGAGGTACAGTGTTAATGATTGCCTTCCCTTATTATTTGTGTATATGTGTGTGTGTGTGTGTGTGTGTGTGTTGTTAATCAACTGTTTAGGCTCACAGCTCTGGCTGCATTAAATGAGGTGTGCTGTACAAACAGTATAGTCGGTGAATTTCCAAACTTTGGGGGAGGAATCTTAGGTGTGACCTTGTCCGCTTTGCCTGAAGCAAAATTCTTCCAGCTCTATTTGATTTTTCTTAGAGAAACTGTTGTGCTTTCTTTATTCAGGAAGGCCTGGGACCTGGTGACACTACAAGCACTTTCTGCGGGACACCAAACTACATTGCACCAGAAATCCTAAGAGGAGAAGAGTATGGTAGGTTGTTAGCAGACTGTGTTATACCCTATTTGCTGGTGTACAATACCCACTCCCCCCAAAATAATAATAATAATAATACACTGGATGAATTGAGTGTGTTTTGTACTGTATATAGTGGCCTATAGTGAGCTATTTTGGTAACGACAGGGTGCGTCTTATACTCCGATGCATCTTATACACCAGCAAATATAGTAATTTTGTTGCCGTGGTTAAGATGCTGAGCTTGGAGACTGGAAGGTCAGGTTTCAATATCCAAGGGCTGCACTTGGTGACATGAAATGAGCCTCATTCGGGCGTCCCCTGAGCAGAGTTTTTCCAGCAAAAATCCTTTCAACCCAGAGTAATCTCCGACACAAAATAATAATTATTATTATACATGTAATTGCTATTGCCATTACCTGTTACCGGAAACCTGAACTGCTAAATAGATGAGTAGGAACTAGCAAGTTGAAGCACTGAAGCTCTTTTAAGGCTCAACAGGTTTCTCAAATATTTTTGCAGGGTTCAGCGTGGACTGGTGGGCCCTTGGCGTCCTGATGTTTGAAATGATGGCAGGAAGATCTCCCTTTGACATTATAACTGACAATCCTGATATGAACACTGAAGATTACCTCTTCCAAGGTATTTTATACGTACCTTATGTACGTATAAAGCTAATGTACCTTGGACATCAAATGAGAAGAGGGGATTCACTTGAGAAAGCCTTGATGCTTGGAAAGGTGGAGGGCAAAAGAAGAAGGGGGCGGCAGAGAATGATATGGTATTGTTGACGCAATGAGCACAAAGTTGGGCGAGCGGAGTAGGATGGTGGAGGGTAGGGGTGCCTGGCGTGCGGTGGTCCATGCGGTCGTGAAGGGTCTGAATCGACTGCGACGGAACAACAACAAAAATGTGTATATGTGGAACTACGGTGGCTTAGTGGTTAAGACAAAGTTCAACATATGATCAGTTTCTGGAACAGCCCTTTCTCATATCTCAGCTCATTTCATAGGTGCTGCGTGGCCCAGTGGTTAAGAAGCTCGCCTTGTTAGCTGGAAGGTGGCTGGCAAGTTGGCAGTTCGAGACCTGGGTACTGCATGACGGATTGAGTGCCTATCTATCCCAGCTTTTGGGAACATGAAAGGAGCTTCATCCAGGCATCTCCTGAGCGGAGTTTCTCCCAAAAAATCCTTTCAACCCAGAATAATTTCTCGCACAAAATCATTATTATTAGCTCATTTCATCCTCTTCGTTTGGAAATAGCTCATCATTCTTACTGATTTTCAGACTTGATTCCCATTCTTCAATGTGAAATAACTTAGAATCGTAGTTGAATTGGAAGGAGCCTTTTAGGCCTTTGCTGCAGGAATCTGAATCAAAGCAGATCTAAGAAATATTCATCTGTAGCTTCAGTAGCAATAATAATGGAACCATTAATGAATTGATGTGTCAGAAATAACATTGTTTTTCAATAAATTCTCTGAACAGTTATCCTTGAGAAACCAATCCGAATTCCCAGATTTCTTTCTGTGAAGGCCTCTCATGTTTTGAAAGGATTTTTAAATAAGGTAAGTTTCATAGCCTCTTTACCATTTACAGTGGTACCTCGCTTAAAGAGCATAATGCGTTCCACGGGATTGCTCTTTAAGTGAAACACCGTTGTAAGTGACCGATTGTGACTTCTGGGGGGGATTGCGAACCCTGATTTGGTTGTTAAGTGAGTTTTTGGTTAAGCGAGTTAGTCTCTAAGCGAGGCGCTCTTTATGCAGGGTTTTACTGAATTAATCTTTTTCACTGAAATAGTTCTTTCTGTTAAGCACTCAGTGGAGCATTTTTCTGACCGAGTTACATATTTCTCTTTTTAAAGACAAAAGCGGCTTTTACAGCCACCCCTTAGTTAGAGAAGACGTGTGTTAATGGATGCTGTTCTTTCCAGATTTTACAAAATAGAACCCCAAACTTCATAGCAAACTCATGATTGATTTTTAAATAATAGGCAGTAAAACCTGAAGGCTGATATAAGTTATTGACCATCTCTTCTAATCTTCATTATGCAGGCAATTGGATTTATGCAAGTTATAGCCAATTATTACAGTCTATTGACTATAAAAATTGACTTATTGTGGTCGGTTAGATATGCAGTGTGATCCTAATCATGTTTCTTCCGAACAGAAATAATTCCCTCTGAATTCAACGGTGGGAAGTGTGGCTTAACTTGTTTTATTGAAAGGACAGTGTCCAAAAGAGAAGTAAAAAATTCTAGGTAACTTAGTGGGTCCGTTGAGAAGGAAATATTATTTATTTACATTTATACCCCACCCTCTTGATACAAGCACCACTCAGGGTGGCTTACAATGTGTTTAAGCGTGAAGATTGGGTGGCCAAACTACAGCCTGCGGCACCAAATCATCCGGCCTGCCCCACCCTCACCGCTCCTGGAAGAAAAAGTAAAATGCGCATCCACTGGACATTATGACACTTGCCATTTCACCCTGAATGTGTGTTGTTATTCTTAGCCGTCGTTTGTTAGTGATTCCACATGTTGTTCTTGCTTCCAGGATCCCAAAGAGAGGCTCGGGTGCCAGGCACAGACTGGATTTTCAGATATAAAATCTCACACATTCTTCCGCAGCATAGACTGGGATCTGGTAAAGCACATTCCTTCAATTCCACTTCATTGCTTCAGTTCCACTTCATTGCTAATGCATCGTGGTGCTAGTTTATTGTTTGGACTCAGAGAGGGAGGATCAACATACAGCTCCCAGAATTGCCATGAAACAGCAACTTTTCCTAGCTCTTTTTAAAAAAACCTTTTTACTAGTGTTTAAACACCTGTTACCTGTCAAAAGTTACTTTTAATATATCTTGGTATGTTTTTAAAAATGGCTGGCATTATTAATAATAAACCCTAGCAGTCAATCTTTATTACGGTCTAAGACCAGAATAGTACAACAAAAATAGCAGATGTTTCTGGGAATTGAAGTCCCCGGTGGTGCCTGTGCCCCATGTTGGGAACCACTGCTTTTGACAGATGTTTTAGGCCTTCTGGGATACATGACCTGTCTTTCTAGGCCACTCCTCATAGATGAAGACCAGAGGCTTGTAAACAAGTAGTTTCTTTTAAAGAAGAAAATTAGGCCTGTGTTGCGCCTAAGACAGCAACTACTGAAAACATGCTGCTGGTCCGTAGAGTATTATCTCCTTTGGTTCTCATTATGCTGGGTATTGATGGCCCATCCCATTTTTTGCTATCTGTGAGTTCACTTAAGTATCTCTCCTGTCTTTCCACTACCTTTCAGCTAGAAAAGAAGCAAGCAACGCCTCCGTTTCAGCCACAGATCACAGACGATTACGGTTTGGATAACTTTGATACCCAGTTCACCAGCGAACCTGTGCAGCTAACTCCAGATGACGAGTATGTACTAATCTCCATAAACTTGCTTGTCCAAGGAATATATATTAATGTCAGAACTTCAGAACTCTGTTTTCGGGATGGATTGAGTCACTAATAAACCTGGAGCTGAGATATTGTCAAACCTGGATGAGAAAGTTCTTATCCAAAGGGGGAGAGACTATCTTTGGACAGATTTGTACTTTCCCCTTAAAAACATGAACAGATATCTTGTGGAAAGGTAGTAAGGTGCTGTCTTAGCTTGGGGGGTTGTTCCCAACCTTTTCAAGCTGGGTGCCGGGGTGACGCTGTCTCAGTCAGCTTCGAGGGCTGGATGGCCATTTTGCCCTGCCTGCACAATGCGGGTGGCTATTTTGTCACAACATCTTCAAAAGGGTGCCCATTTTGTTTCTCGAATGCCCTTGGAAGGGTGTGGGGGCCCCCACATGAAATGGTGCTGGGGGCCATATCCAGGCTATGGAACTTAAATTGGCAACCCCTGCCTTAGCTCTACCTTTTGTCCAAAGAGCAGGATACGGTACCTGGTTCCTCACTGTGAGGAAAGGTTGAGTCATGGGGGCAAAACAGAACTGCCCAGATGTGGTGGGGCTAATTGTACTTACCTTCAAAGCACAGTGGACTGCAGTGGCTTAGTGGTTAAGACGCTGAACTTGATGACTGGAAGGTCGGCGGGTCAGCAGTTTGAGTCCCGAGTACTGCACGACGGAGTGAGCTTCCGTCTCTGTCACCAGCTCTTGCCAAACTAGCAGTTCGAAAGCAAGAAATTGCAAGTAGATAAATAGGGAACACTTCGGTGTGAAGGTAAACAGCATTCCGTGCACTCAGGTGTCTAGGCATGCCTGCCACATGTCCACAGAAACATCTGCAGATGAAGATGGCACTGACTCTTTGGCTATAAATGGAGATGAGGACTGAACCCTAGAGTTGGATATGACTGGCTTTCGAGCAAGGGTGACTCTTACCTTTACTCAAAGTGCCAACTGAATAGGGGCTGTTGTGTCCCTATTATGACCTCTGCCTAGGCAGAGCAACGTGGAAACCCTCTAAAGCAGGGATTCTCAACCTGTGGCCTTCAGCACCATTTCATGTGGGCCCCCCACTGCCTCCACCACACCAGGAAGTGCCATGTGGTGGAGGAAGGGCTAAATGGCCATCTGGCCTCCGAAGCTGTCTGAGGGAGCATGACCAGCCCCCAGCTTTAAAAGGTTGAGAACTCTTGCTCTAAAGCCAGGGTGACAAAATGCAACTTCACTCTTCTTTGGTGTCCAGATCAAATTTTATAAACTGCCAAAACGACGAAAAACCGTTGTGCGGATTAACGACGCTTTTTTAACACCGTTGTGCGGATAATGACAGCTTTTTGCCGCTAGATGGCGCAGCTGCCATTGAAAACCGCACAACGACGTTTCCCCTATAGTGACGCTACTTGGGGAACCAAGTAGTGTCGTTATTCGAGGGTCTACTGTATATGAATGCACCCAATGGGTCTCTCTCTTTCTGCACAACAAGTATTTTAAGTGCCCTGGTGGCACGGTGGTTAAACTAGTGTACTGCAACCGAAAGGTTGTGATTTCGATCCTGACCAGGGCTCAAGGTTGACACAGCCTTCCATCTTTCCGAGATTGATAAAATGAGTACCCAGCAGCACGTTGGGGGCAAAATGCGAATTACCTTGTAAACTGCCCAGAGAGTGTACTAATAAGTGCTGTGGGGCAGTGCATAAGTATGCTTGCTTTGCTTTTGCTCTAAGAATTAATGTTGTCTGCCTTGTGCGTTTTCTCCACTTGCAGGGATGTGCTAAAAAGGATAGACCAGTCGGAGTTTGAAGGCTTTGAGTATATTAATCCGCTCTTGCTGTCAGCTGAAGAAACCGTATGAGAGGAAAAACCATTCTGCAAAAGAGGACAGACGACACGAATGGACGTTGACGTTTAATTCTAACAACCGTATATGCATGCCAAGGCTGGGGGAAAAACTGTAAGAGCTTTTGAGTTGGAGACCAATGATGATAAAAATTGCTGCTGAGGAAAATAATAATAAAAGAAACCTGATTTTTGGTGAGTGTCTTCCTCTAATTTTATTTTTTTTTATGAGGCAAAATGAAGAGCCGGCTTCACCAAGAAATCTGCATTTCGTGCCTGCTTCATCAAGGACCAGTCGTTGGGTGCCATCCTTTGGAAAGAGGACCGACCCCTTTCAAAGCGGGATGCTTCTGATAGACATTCTCATGCAACCTACTAGAACCGTGTAACATCCTGGAGAATAAATTGTTAGTGGTGTCGAAGCTTATTTTTAGATGCCTTTCATACGTGGTACCTATCTTAAATGTCTCAGTTCGTTTCATACGTATCTATATCTATAGACGAGGGGTTCCCAACCTTTTCAAGTCAGGGGCTGGGTCACGCTCTCTCCGCCAGCTTCAAGGGCCGGATGGACATTTTGTCCTGCCTGCACGACGGGGGGGCCATTTGGTCCCAACAACTTCAAAGGGGTGGCCATTTTGTTTCTCGAATGCCCTTGGGGGGGGGCGCATGAAATGGCGCTGTGGGCTGGATTCAGCCCCGCGGGCCTTAGGTCGGGAGCCTCTGCTATAGACAGATAGATATAGATACAAAAAGGAGTTGTGTTTTATTAGCCTTTGCAACAAATTTTGGGTACAATGTTCAAGTGCCTAAATGGAGAAACTACAGAGGAAAAAAATCCATATTTGGAACACTTGAAAAGCCCTACAAGCTCTGGTTATTTAAAAAGAAGTATTTTACACACGAACATCCAACTAGCAGCTGCTATTTTAATCTGTATCTTTGGAGAACTTAGAGAAGAGACTGAAGTCTCAGCAATAACAGTTCCAAATTGCAATCGTATCACTGGAAGCATCTGCTTAATGTGGGAAGGAAAAATATTACCAAAATCTCATTAGAAAATTTAAAAAAAAATTTGCACTTGGTGGATTTCTACGAATACTTGAGCAGTGCCTACATTTGTCTTGTGTTGTATACTAGATTTTTGAGTAATATTTTTATCAATGCAATATTCAAAAGGAACAATGGGAAACAAATGGATCATAGCCTTAAAGTGAAATAAATAAATAAATGTCCAGCAACATATTGCATTTTCCCCCCTGATAAAGCACACCTCCTGCTTAAAAAATCTTATCTGCTTTGAAAGACGATGTCTTGGTAAACGCAACACTTGTCAAAGCAGTTTACCTTAGCGATAGAAGAAAAATTAAAAGATGTATAGTGTATGCATAGAATATAAAGAATGCCCCTGTTTCTTCTTTTTGCAAACTCGGAAACGTTGCATCAGGTTGTTAGCTCATCAACTTTGAGAACTAAAAATAAAAGTATAGATTCATTAGTAATAAAGGATGCACTACAGTCTAAAACAGTGGTTCCCAGCGTGGGGCCCACGTCCCACAGGGGGACTTCGATTCCACAGAAGCCTAAGTCAATACATTGGCTGATCGATGCTTTGGGGAACTGACGTCGGCTTCTGGGAACTGAAATCCAAAAACCAAAGGTTGGGAAACACTGGTTTAAAACCTTTCAGAAATTATCAGCCTCCTAAAGGATGAGAACAACAGACAGTATTCCACATTTTGTCGGATTTTGTATTCCGTCTCCACTGAATAGCTTGTAATTCCAGGGAAGGAGATTTCTGCATGCCGTGCCATCTCACTTGATTTGGTATCAAATGGAAGATGATTTGCAAGCATTTCCATGATTCTTTTTTCTTTTCTTGTATAGGTTTCTCAGGGTACAGCATTACATTAGGTGCTGAACGTGACATCCCAGTTGCATTCAAGTCCATGAGGTGCTAGGAATAAAGACTGCCAAATCATTGTATTGAGGGGAAAAAATATTGACTGAGATTCCATGTTTTGTACATCATTTACTGAATGAACAGTTTTTGCGCTGATTCGGTTTTATTAGAACCCATCCCAGCGTTATCAAAGGTTGCGCTCTGGGCAGTAAATCATTTTTTATTTTGGTGTGTGTGCGGATGTGTATCAAGCAAGACATGCTTTAACCAGCAGCAATTTGCTCAGTTGGAATTTCTTTCCCCCTTCCGAGTGCCTAGGATTTAGATGACCAAGTCACCAACCTAAGAGAGAACAATGCTTTCATGAACCATGAAAAAGTTTTGAATATAGTACTGGTTTCCCCCCGACTTTCTCAGTGAATTATTCGGTGTACCCTGAATGTTTTATGTCAGTGATGGTGAACCTTGGAACTCCAGCTGTTCTTGAACTTCAATTCCCAGAAGCCTAAGTCTCTGTGAACCCACACGAATGGGTTTACTGCGCATGTTCTTGGACTTCAGTTCCCGGAAGCCCAAGTCTCTGTGAACCCACACGAATGGGTTTACTGCTCATGTTCTTGGACTTCAATTCCCGGAAGCCCAAGTCTCTGTGAATCCACACAAATGGGTTTACTGCGCATGTTCTTGGACTTCAACTCCCAGAACCCCAAGTCTGAATCCGTGAGAATGGGTTTACTCTGCATACGTGCAGTAAACCCATTCGTGTGGATCCAGAGACTTGGACTTCTGGGAATTGAAGTCCAAGAAGACTTGGAGTGCCAAAGTTCACCACCATGGTTCTGTGTGTTGGATTTACATCTGAGCAGCAGATTTTTCCACAGTGACGAAATCTACAAATGCCATCTCCTTGTGAGGCGAAGTGGTTTCTTTGCCCTCAATGTCTGCGGCGATATCAGAACATGAGTGAATGGACGTACCCGCTCACTCCACAAGCATAGTAAGAAACAAGTCCTTGATTTATTGACAATTTAAGGCATTTGCAATGTTGCCAAATAAGTTGCTGGTTCCAAGTTGGTTGCTCACATGTAAAGCGTATGACTAACGTTCTGTCCGATGATGAAGGGGAATTTTTTTATATGAAGTTCTTGTTTTATAAATTAAAAGAAAAATGAAGGATGTAATTAAATGTGTGGTTTAATAAATAAATAAAAATCCTAATATATTGCAAATGGATCTGGTAATGATATAATTGTCCTGGTATGTAAATGAAATGTAAATGAAGACACATTAGCTAATTTAATGATTGTAAAACAGTAAATATGTTCTTGTAGTTTTGTATAATTAACTAGTTGAGACCTTTGGCCAGTTTTATTTGTGCAAAAAAAATAATGGTATACTAACCCGTAAACCGCTAAGATCATTTATATTCTTGCACATCTATTAAAGACTTTAATGAAAACGTTGTTGATAGCATCACTTTGCAGAAATGTTACCCATATAGGTAGGGTGTTTTGCCTGAATACAAATCAACTCATGCACTGTAATAAACACAAACATACACTAGTCGGGGCCCGGGTTATGCTCCCTCAGACAGTTGAGGGAGACGGACTGTTGGTCCCCCCTCCCCTCTGTTTGCGACAGCTGTAGCCAATTCTGGCAGCAGGGGTGGCTGGAGCGAGGGCACAGGCTGGTTGATTTAGTCCCATGGGCCGGATCTGGCCCACGGGCCATAGGTTGCCTACCCCTGGTGTAGATGAGAACTTGCAGACATTTTTTGATAGATCTAAAACTCATTTCTCTACCTCAGTTATTGAGAGCTTCATCCCACCCTTGAAGTAGATAAAAATTGTTTCTTTCCCTTGATGTTCAAATGCTGTACGGCGAATAACAAGCCTTTTTGGAACCATATTTTTAAAATTTATTTATTACATACAAATATCGTGTCAAGACTCCTCTGAAATATTACTAGATGCATTTATGGGCACAGTCCAATAAATTCTTTCCTGTACATCCCGTGAATGCAAACTTGAAAAATGCAAGGAATGATTCTACCGATTTGTACTTCTTTTTTTAACTTGTGAAGTGCTTCTGATTTCTTTGCTTGCTGCTGATGTCAACATTTATTATGTGGCTTCTTTCATCTTCATTACCACACCACATCGTCTGCACTTTCCGACAAGCATTTAGCAAGATGGCTGTCAAGATCCAGTTTGGACCATCTGCAGATCAGGAAAAAAATTGAGACAGACCTGAAGATTACTGTTAGTGTTTGTGGTATAATATGTATGTGTACAGTGGTACCTCAGATAAAGTCCAATTCAGATAAAAGTCTGATTCGGATAAAGTTGTGGTTTTCATGCACACGTGATGCATCACATAAAGTCCAAAACCACTAAAAATGGGCGTTATCCGAGGTATTTGGTATAGGAACCTCGGATAAAGTCCATTTTTGGATGTTATCCGATGCATTGCCCATTTGATTCGGATAAAGTCCAAAATCGGATAAAGTCCAACTTGTGGAACGGAGTTTGGACTTTATCCAAGGTTCTACTGTATACACATGGGCAACTTGCACTTCTAATTCACAACAGTATGCAGTCCTATGTTTTTTTAAAGCATCACAGCATTTTTTTCATAGAAAGCATGACTGGATTTCGTACTGAAATTCAAGAGGTTCTCTGTAATATGCACAAAGCTATGTTTAAAAATTGACAAATCGTGCTATGAAATAAGTTTAATCAATTACATCCTTCAATTGAATGTTCACTCTTTATTTCGGACATCACCTTGGCACTCCAGGTGTTCTGGGACTTCAATTCCCAGAAGCCTAAGTCAGCACTCCAACTGATCAGGGCTTCTGGGAATTGAAGTCCAGAACATCTGGACTGCCAAGGTATGCCATCACTGATTTCGATTAAGGGACTCAACTTTTTCTCTCCCCTTTCAAATCTTCATGCTGAACTGAAAAACGTAAGATTGCTTATACAGTAATACCCCGCATAACGTTAAAGCTTGGTTCCACAAGCTTTTAACGTCATGCGGTTTTTAACGAGTGATACATTTATTGCACAATGTTAAACCAAAGCCCGTGGTGGCCGCTTGAGTTGGGATGGGAAGGGGGTACGCAGCGCCAGCCAGGGCAGCTTCTAGGAACCACCACCCCGCCGTTGAAGTCAAAGCGGCCACCATGGGCTTGCCCTCCACTGGCTGCTTTGACTCGGGAAGGGCCGGGGAGAGCCCCTAGAAGCTGCTCTGGCTGGCACTGGGTTCCCCAAGGCCCTTCCCAACTCAAAACGACCCGATCCCCCGAGCGAATCGCCTGCCTCTTTGGAAAGGGAACCGGGGATCGGACGCTCCGATCCCCTTTCCAAAGAGGCAGGCGAGCCCCAAATCCCACAGGGCTAGTCTCCCCCTGGGAGTGTGCTGGGTGCACACGTTAACCGGGTTATTACTGTACTTACATTCCAGGAAAGTGCATTTGACACATTGGGCACTGGTCAAAAACTGAAGGCTCCTGACTGTGTTTCATTTCCTTATCTTGCTCATTAGCTGAAGAAGGTAGTACTGGTGGGGCCAATCCATCGTTCTTCTGTAACAGTTCCTTGTCGCTTCTTGTCTTTTCTGGTGCAGCAGATCCATCCGACAGCCATTGGGCATCCAAACTGTCTTCGTGATGGTGTGGTGGTGTTGATGAAGAAGGCCCTGCTGGATTCTGTGGCCAAATGGGTCCGCATGTTCCGGTCCTCTCCCCACCATCCAACTTAGAGGAAGGTTTCATGCTTTGCTGCATTCTCGTTCCCTCTACAGCCTGCTCAACGGTCCTCTGGTCAAGAACGCAAGAACTAACTTTGGGATTCTCATCTTCATTCTCTTTTGCTGTTACACTGAGAGTTTCACATTCATGGCTTCCCGAATCCTTCATCCGATGGTTTCTCAAATCAGGACTTTCTCTGCAGTAGATCGGGAATGGAACCCACTCAAACTCTTTCATTCCAACGCTGAAGGGTTCTGGTTTTGGCTGAGAATCTGCACTTCGGATTCTCTGTAATACAAGACAAACTCAAGTTCTTCTAAACGATTTGCACTCCATGGTTAGAAAGCCTTAACCCAATAGCTGAGACTCTGTTGCAGTTACGTAAAAGGTTCAGTAACTTTGAGCTTCAAGTTACGAACTCTCCAAAGGCATCAGTTGAGCTGCGCAACTCACTGTCATGGCTAATGCCTACGGAGATTTCTTAATTCATGGCAATTCCCCACTAAAGGCTATGTCTTGTATGTAACTGACCAACAAGATTTGGGCTAATGACTTCAGAACTTGAAACGCACCTTCAAGTAGTTTTACAGACATGATGCTCAGCTGCTGCTGAGGAGAGCCAAACAAAGGAAGTGAGCACTGGTAAGTTTTGCAGTTGGAGTAGAGCTGCTTTAGAGGCCTCTACTAATTTAAATTGATAATTGAAACTGCTGAGAGCCACCTCTGTTCAAACGGAGGAAGCAGTTTAAAGCTTTCAGAAGCAGGGGGGCAGGGCCACACCAGGCCCTTCCCTGAACTGTGACTCATAGGGGCGGAGCCACACTAGCCTTTAAAAGCTCTGAGCTCTTTCAGAGTCAGCCATTTTGACTCTGCATGTGCTCTTAAGCAGAGCTGCTGCTGAGGAGAGCCAAACAAAGGAAGTGAGCACTGGTAAGTTTTGCAGTTGGAGTAGAGCTGCTTTAGAGGCCTCTACTAATTTAAATTGATAATTGAAACTGCTGAGAGCCACCTCTGTTCAAACGGAGGAAGCAGTTTGAAGCTTCCAGAAGCAGGGGGCAGGGCCACACCAGGCCCTTCCCTGAACTGTGACTCATAGGGGCAGAGCCACACTAGCCTTTAAAAGCTCTGAGCTCTTTCAGAGTCAGCCATTTTGACTCTGCATGTGCTCTTAAGCAGAGCTGCTGCTGAGGAGAGCCAAACAAAGGAAGTGAGCACTGGTAAGTTTTGCAGTTGGAGTAGAGCTGCTTTAGAGGCCCGCGCGCCTAATGGCGCGCGAGATTACAAACTTGTAACAAAGGAAGAATATAGTCTTACTAGGTAGAAAGGTAGCAAACGTGTACATTTTTGAGGCCCAGAATACTGCACTTGTCAAAATGGATTCTGAGGGAACAGCTGTAGTTACCTGCAATTCTTGTGCCATGTTTGTGTTCTTGCCAAAGCACATGGAGAATTACACTTGCAGCAAGTGCAAGCTGGTTGCACTACTAGAAGAGAAGGTCCAGCAGCTAGAGGCCCGCATATCTAACCACCAACAAATTAAGGAGCTTGAGCTGTTCTTGGACAGAGCGGAGCAGACTATGCTGGACAAAGAAGAGACAGGGCACAGTTCTGAGGGAGAAGGCCCTTCACTAACTCAGGAGGGAGATGGTTGGAGGAATGTGACTCAAAGGAGGAGAAGAGTAGGGGATCACTCTGAGAGTCTGAAATTACAGAATAAATTTGAGGCTCTTTCCCTTATCACACCTGACGAGGAACACACAGAGGAACAACTGGTTCCACCTGATGATCTCTCCTTCATCACACTTGATGAGATCCAGGAAGATGAACATCAGGAACAAACTGAGGTTCTCTCCCTTAATATGGTTGATGAGGTGCATGTAGATGAACAGATTGCAGGAGAGAGGCTCCTTGTACTAGGCGATTCAATAATTAGAAATACAGAGAAATGGATTTGTGATGCACATGATAACCGTATGGTGACTTGCCTGCCAGGTGCAAAAGTTGCAGACATCACAAGAAATCTAGATAGATTGTTAGAGAGAACTGGGAACGAGCCAGTTGTCATGGTACACGTTGGTACTAATGATGTTGGGAAGGCCAAGCGGTCTGTCCTGGAAGCCAAATTTAGGTTGTTAGGAAGAAGATTGAAGTCCCGGACTTCCAAGGTAGCATTTTCAGAAGTGCTGCCTGTCCCTCGCGCAGGACCTACCAGGCAGGCAGAGCTCAGAAGCCTCAATGCGTGGATGAGGCGGTGGTGTCGAGAGGAGGGCTTCAGATTTGTCAGGAACTGGAGAACATTTTGGGACAAGCCAAATCTGTTCAGGAGGGATGGGTTGCATTTAAACCATGATGGGACCAGATTGCTGGCACTCAACATCAAAAAGGCTGCAGAGCAGCTTTTAAACTGATAACTGGGGGAAAGCCGACAGGAGCTGGGCAGCATCCGGTTCGGGAAAGTGTGTACTTGAGTAGTGAGGAGGATGCAAAAATTACTGAGCAGAGCAAGGAGCTAGTCACTAGCATTCTAGCAGAAGGATGCAAGAGGCAGTCTAACAATGCAACTGGACACAAAAGACTGTGTCAGAAAAGCATATATAAATGCTTGTATACAAATGCCAGAAGCCTCCGGAACAAAATAGGGGAGCTGGAATACTTAGCAATAGATAAGAATATTGATATTATTGGTATCACTGAAACCTGGTGGACGGATGATAACCAATGGGATACAGTTATCCCAGGCTACAAATTGTACAGGAAGGATAGGAAGGGGCAAACAGGAGGTGGTGTAGCCTTGTATGTCAAAGAAGTGATAAAATCTTATGAATTGGAATATCTAGGTGATTTAGAGTCACCATTAGAAGCTCTGTGGGTAAGAGTACCAGGCCACAAGGATGGTCTAACAGTAGGCATATACTATCGGCCTCCGACCCAGACTCTTGAGGGAGACTGGCAGTTGGAGAATGTTGTAAAGGAGGCATCCAGGAAGGGAAGCCTGGTTATAATGGGGGACTTCAATTACCCTCACATAGACTGGGTGAACTGTTGTTCAGCACATGATAAAGAGATAAAGTTCCTAGATATGCTCAATGATTGTTCCCTGGGACAGATGGTTGAAGACCCAACTAGAGGTACAAGAATCCTTGACTTGATCCTGAGTAATACTCAGGATCTGGTGCAAGATGTTAATGTGACTGATCCAATAGGGAACAGTGACCACAACTCAATTATGTTTAACTTGATCATAGACTGCAAGTCACTGATAAAATCTAACACAGAGACCTTAAATTTTCAAAAAGGAAATTTCCCAAAAATGAGGAAACTAGTAAAAAAGAAACTGAAAGGGAAAATTGAGAGAGTCCAAACACTCCAAGTGGCATGGAGGCTGTTTACAAAAACAATAACAGAGGCTCAATTGGAATGCATACCCAAAAGGAAAAAGGGCACTGCCAGGTCCAAGAGGACTCCGATGTGGCTTACAGGAGCTGTTCGGGAAGTGATCAAGAGCAAGAAAAGCTCATTTAGAAGATGGAAGGCTTGTCCAAATGAGGACAGCAGGCAGAAACATACATTCTGGCAGAACAAATGCAAGGCAACAATCAGGAAAGCAAAGCAAGACTTTGAGGAGCGTATAGCTAAAAATACTCAGAGGAATAACAAAGACTTCTTTAAGTACATTAGAAGTAAGAACCCAACTAGGAAGGCCATTGGACCATTAGATGACAATGGAAGGCAAGGGGTTATTAAAGAGGAAACAGAGATTGCAGAGAGACTCAATGAATTCTTTGCTTCAGTATTCACTGAAGAAGATAGAGACCACATGCCCAAAACAGAACCTATCTTCGTAGGGAGGGAAACCGAAGAATTAAGCAAGATAGAAATAACCAGGGAGGAGGTCCTTGCATGTCTTGTTAAGCTAAACACTAACAAATCCCCAGGACCAGATGGCATCCATCCACGAGTTCTCAGGGAACTTAAAGATGAAATTGCTGATATCCTAGCCAAAATATATAATCTTTCCCTCAAATCAGGCTTTGTGCCTGATGACTGGAAGGTAGCGAATGTAACACCAATTTTCAAAAAAGGATCCAGGGGTGATCCAGGAAATTACCGGCCTGTCAGTTTGACATGTGTCCCAGGTAAAGTGATGGAAACCATCCTAAAAGATAGAATTAATAGGTACATAGAAGAGGAGGTGCTGCTAAAGGAGAGCCAACATGGCTTTTGCAAGGGCAAATCATGCCTCACTAATCTGTTGGAATTTTTTGAGAGTGTCAACAAGCATGTGGATAAGGGGGATCCAGTTGACATTGTTTATCTGGACTTTCAGAAGGCTTTTGACAAGGTCCCACACCAAAGGCTCTTGAATAAACTTGCCAGTCATGGAATAAAGGGACAGGTCTTGTCCTGGATCAGCAACTGGCTAAGGGACAGGAAACAGAGGGTAGCACTAAATGGACACTTCTCCAAGTGGAGGGAAGTAAAGAGTGGGGTCCCCCAAGGTTCAGTACTGGGACCCCTGCTTTTCAACCTCTTCATAAATGATCTAGAGGTAGGAGTAAAAAGCAAGGTAGCCAAATTTGCTGACGACACTAAATTATACAGGGTAGTGAAAACTGTGAGAGATTGTGAAGAGCTCCAGAGGGATCTCTTGACACTGGGGGAGTGGGCAAAACAGTGGCAAATGAGCTTCAACATCAGTAAGTGCAGAGTGATGCATGTTGGGGCAAAAAACCCCAATTACATTTATAAACTGATGGGGTCTGAACTCTCTGCGACAAACCAGGAAAGGGACCTTGGTGTCCTGGTGGACAGCTCAATGAAGGTGTCAACCCAGTGTGCCTCAGCAGTGAAAAAAGCAAACTCAATGCTAGGGATCATTCGGAAGGGTATAGAAAATAAGTCAGCAAGTGTCATTTTGCCTCTTTATAAATCTATGGTGAGGCCCCATCTGGAATACTGTGTACAGTTCTGGTCGCCATACCTCCAGAAGGATATTATGGAGTTGGAGAAAGTACAGAGGAGGGCAACCAGAATGATTAGGGGACTGGAACACCTTCCTTACCATCTGAGGCTGCAACGGTTGGGCCTCTTCACTCTTGAACGACGGCGTCTAAGAGGTGACCTGATTGAAGTTTATAAAATCATGCACAGTGTGGACAAAGTGGATAAGGAAAAACTGTTTTCCCTATCGCACAACACTAGAACTAGGGGACACTCCATGAAACTTTTGGGTACTAGTTCTCAAACAAATAAGAGAAAGTACTTTTTCACCCAGAGGATTACTGGTCTATGGAACTCCCTGCCAGAAGAAGTGGTGACAGCTGTCAGTCTTGACAGCTTTAAGAAAGGATTAGACAAGTTCATGGAGGACAAGGCTATCAATGGCTATAATTATGGCTACCTAAGGACAACCTCCGGGTTGGAGAGATAGGCAGGATATCTCTCAATGCCATTTCCAGGGAATCCTAAGCAGGTGAAGGCATCTCCTTGGGAATACCCTGAAGGAAATGGTGAGCCACTGTGTGAGACAGAATGCTGGACTGGATGGGCTGTGGCCTGTTCCAGCAAGGCTGTTCTTATGTTCTTATGTAAATGGCATTGACTATGATAATATTCTCCCATTGTCTAAGATAGGTGTATTTGGTTCTGGAAAGTACCTGTTCATGGTTCACATACTGTATTTACCAAAAGAGAAGCTAGCTATGGCAAACCTAGGCACCATAATTAAAAAATTAGAGACATCACCCTGCCAACAAAAGCCTGCGTCAAAGCAATGGTCTTCTCGGTAGTAATGTATGGCTGTGAGAGCTGGACCATAAGGAAGGCTGAGCGCAGAAGAATAGATGCCTTTGAACTGTGGTGCTGGAGGAGACTTTTGAGAGTCCCCTGGACTGCAAGGAGATCAAATCAGTCAATCCTAAAGGAAATCAAACCCTGGCTGCTCCTTGGAAGGACAAATATTGAAGCTGAAGCTCAAGCACTTTGGCCACCAAATGAGAAGAGAGGACTCCCTGGAGAAGGCTGGGAAAGATTGAAGGCAAAAGGAGAAGGGGTCGGCAGAGGATGAGGTGACTAGATAGCATCATTGATGCACTGGGCATAGGTCTGACCAGGCTGTGGAGAATGGCAGAGTACAGAGGAGCCTGGCATGCAATGGTCCATGGGGTCGCAAAGGGTCAGACTTGACTGTGTGACTGAACAACAACAGAAGACGAAGAGCCTTGAGCAAGACATTGGGCTAATTTATCAAAAGCCGTGTCAACAAGAACCGGACTTCCTTCCATGGCTCCCGATTCAATTCCCCCCCCTCTCCCCCCCCCAATGAACTATAAAACTATTGAGCGTGAAAAAAGCATTTCTCATATCAAAAATTACTGGACTTTCAACACTATGCATCGCCTTTGACTTGATGGCCCCTAGGGTTCCTTCCAATTATGCAGTTCTAAGATGGTTTTTATGATTTAAAATGATTTTCCGATGTAAGGTTCTTTCCTTTTTAAATAACAGACTTTATCGGGATGGCCCCGAGGAGCAATTTCAAAACATCTTTACCTTTGGAAGGAACGGAGGAAGTCTGGCCACGTTTTCTATGCTTGAGCAGCTCAGAGTTGGGTCCACAGCCCTAAGTAATCTCATCCAGGTGCTTTCCGCATTGCTTAAATCTTGCTTTTGAAACCAAGCAAGATCGCTTCCATTTGCTCTAGAAAACAGAAAATTATTCAGGATAGCCTCACACATGTACAATGATAAACCGGTATCTTCTGCAAATCATTAATTGAATGGCCAGAAATAATTGGGTGTCTTGTCTTCCTAGCCACAGTAACTGCACTAGTGCTATTTAATTGTAAGGTATCTATCTGCCAACCATTCGTGCATCTATCTATCTATCTACAGTATCTATCCATCTACAGTATCTATCCACAGTATCTATCTATCTACTGTATCCACACTATCTATCTATCTAAATCGTATCCTGCCCTTTTGATCCGAAGACCACCCAAGGTGGTTCACCACATTTAGCTACATGCTTGTAAAAATATACATATATTTGCTCCCTCCTAAAAGTAATTAGACAAGAGGTTGAGAGTTCAGTTCCCTACTTGCAAACCATTTCCATGTAATCTCTACCTAGAAAAACACTGGAAAGAGTCACCTTAATTCAGAAATGATGCAACAACAATTATGACTTAGCTAGCAGGGTAGCTCAGTGGTTTCAGTATCTAGCTGCGGAGCCAAAGGTTGGGAGTTCGATTCCTCACTGTGCCTCCTGGGAGAAGAACCAACCTAAGTAGCCTTGGGCAAGCTGCCCAGTCCCAAGGCCTCCCCCTAGACCCATGATGGCGAACCTTGGCACTCCAGATGTTCTTGGACTTCAACTCCCAGAAGCCCAAGCCACCCTATGGACCATTGACCTCCAGTCACCTCTGTCCTCCACCATCCTCAGCCCGCCCAGCTCTGTGCCCATTGCATCCACAATACCATCTATCCATCTCATCTTTGGACACCCCCTTCTTCTCTTGCCCTCCATCTTTCCCAGCATCAAGGCCTTCTCAAGTGAATCCTCTCTTCTCATTTGACGTCCAAAATACTTCATCTTCATCTTCACTATTTGACCTTCTAAGGAGCAGTCAGGGTTGATTTCTTCTAATATTGACCTATTTGTTCTCTTTGCCATCCAGAGGACTCTCAAAACTCTCCTCCAACACCACATTTCAAAGGCATCTATTCTTCTGCGCTCAGCTTTCCTAATGGTCCAGCTCTCATAACCCTCCATTACCACCAGGAATACCATTGCTTTGAGACTATGCGAATTTTTGTTTGCAAGGTGATGTCTCTACTTTTGACTATGTTCCCCAGGTTTCTCATAGCTTGTCTCCCAAGCATCGTTCGCCTTTTTATTTCATGGCTGCAATCCCCATCTGCAGTGATCTTGGATCCTAAGAAACTAAAATCTGTCACTGCTTCTACTTCTTCCCCATCTATTTTCCAGGGACTGATGGGACCTGTGGCCATTATCTTGGTTTTCTTGATATTGAGTCTCAGGCCAGCTTTTGCACTCTCCTCCTTCAACCTAAGCAAGAGCTTCTTTAGGTCTTCCTCACTTTCTGCCATTAGGGTGGTATCATCTGCATATCTCAAAATGTTGATGTTTCTCCCAGCAATTTTTATCCCATATTGTGATTCCTCCATCCTTGCATTGCGCATTATGTGCTCTGTGTATAAGTTGAATAAGCATGGTGACAAAATGCAGCCTTGTCTTACTCCTTTTCCTATTCCAAACCACTCTGTTATTCCGTGTTCTGTCCTAACTGTTGCTTCTTGACTCATGTACAGATTTCTCAGGAGGCATATGAGGTGCTCTGGTATTCCCATCTCCTTAATTACTTGCCACATCTTGTTGTGGTCCACACAGTCAAATGCCTTGGTGTAGTCAATAAAACAGAAGTAAACTTGTTTTTGGTATTCCTTTGTTTTCTCCATGATCCAACGTATGTTGGCAATGTGGTCTCTAGTCCCCCTGCCTCTTCTGAAACCAGCCTGCACCTCTGGTAATTCTCTCTCCACACGTTGCCGAAGTCTATCCTGTATTATCTTGAGCATCACCTTGCTGGCGTGTGGGATGAGCGCGATTGTTCGATAATTTGAGCATTCTTTGGCATTACCTTTTTTTGGGATTGGAACGTACACTGATCTTTTCCAATCCTGTGGCCATTGGTTTGTTCTCCAAATCTGCTTGCATATTGAATGCAGTAGTTTGATTCCATCATCTTTTAGGGCTTTGAAAAATTCAACTGGGATACCATCATCTTCACTAGCTTTGTTGTTTATTGCCAATATCTTAGTTTTCTTATTGAGTCTTAAAATCCAGCTTTTAACACTCTCCTCCTTCAGCCCCATCAAGAAGTTCTCCTTCGTATAGTTTGTGAATCCCCACTATTGGGTTATGCGCCTGCGCATCTTTTTTTAAAAAAACCACTTTCCACCAATCAGAGGGCACAGAAACCCATAATTTACTCCCTAGTTGCCTAATGCATTAAGTTAACTCGTTAAAATAACGCGTTGTGCTCGCCCCGCCCCCCATCCTCATTGGTAGCGCCCAAGCTTCCTTGCTCTCCATTGGCCGTTGCGCCCACACAGGCCCCGCCTCCTATAAAAGGCTGAGGGTATAAATACGGGCCTTTCTACACCCCCCCCAGGGGGTGGGAGGAAAGTCACTCACAGAGGTCTGAGGAGGTTTTCCTTAACGTCCTCTCCGAGTTGTTTCCTCCGTTTGAGGCGGAGTTTGTTTCCCTCACGCTTGGGCTCCATAACGAGAAAGTCTAGGGGAGGAAAGGAGGGAAAAAAAATTAATTTAATTTAGTTTTAATTTCCCCCTCAAATCCCCCCCCCCTCTGCAACTGCCACCGTCTCTAACATTAATGGAGGGCGCCCGCCTGAGAAAATGGCGCGAAAATGCTACCTATATTTGCTGTGGGTGGCAGTTATTTTTCGGGATTCTGGGAGTTGTAGTTCATTGAAAAGCACACACCCCTATAGCGCTGCTGAGGGAAATTATGGGAGTTGTAGTTCACACAAAAAAGCACACTCAAACGCATGGAGGTATATGTTTTTTAAAAAAAACCACGCTCAAACGGCACTTCTGGGGGAAATTATGGGAGTTGTCGTCCTCCCAAAGAAAACCACCCCCACACTGCTGCGTGAGGAATTCTGGGAATTGTAGTCCAGTCCCTCACAACAACAACAAAAAAAAACACCCCAAAAAGCCCTGCAAATCACCTTAAATTATTTCATCTTCTGATGCAACTATTGCTTTTTTAATTTAGAGAAGCTGAAATGGTGTTTGTGGGGGTGAAATACTGACAAACAAAACAGCAACTATGTATTGAATGAATGTTTATTAATTTATTAGTCTTATGACCTTATCAGTAACTTAACAGAAGAATTAAAATCTGTGCAATACAATGGAGTGCAATAAAATACAATAAAAATGTAAAATGTACATACCTGAGGTACTTTTAAAAGGAATGTAAACTGGAGAAGGTGCCTTAATACAAATAATACATGCACATGTATTAATACAAATAATACATGCATAACTATGTGTTGTCTTTGTGCAAGCAAACCAACCAACCAAAAAAACACTCCAAATTCATCTTGGGTAACTCTTATCATTGAGGCACTAAAATCAAAGCAGAAAAACAACCAGATATTGGGTGTTGGAGGGTTTTATTTTATTTTTTTTTGCTTGGTTTGGGTTGTTGTTGTTTTGCACAAAATGTATCTAATGCTAGTTTTTGTTTTGCTTTTCTGGCACATGTTGAAATGAGTCAAACCCATCTCCCTCCTGGAAAACAACTTTTGGAAGATGTTCAGCTATGCTTTCAAAGAAATGTTTTTCAATTTGCTCTTTAATAAATAAATAAATATCATTTCAAGTCCTTTCAAATTGGCCGGGGAAGAAAATGGCAAAACAAGTCTCATTTATGAATGCATAGGTGATGGCAAAGGGCTGGAGAATGAAAGCTGAGTGAATTAAAAGTGGTTTTCAGATAAATTTGGCTTTAGCTGCTATTGCTGGGCTTCTATGTCACCAGTGCCTTTTAACTCATTAGTTAACCTTAGCCATATTATTTTCCTAATTGCAATATGGGCAATAAAATCTCTCCACCTGCGTTCATGGTTGCTGTGACAATTCCTACTCATCTATGATGGCAGTATGCTTTAAATGTGCAAAAACCGCTGCTAGATTTGTCTGGATATTGCCAGCTTTCGCCTTTGCAGGATTTCAACATGGAAGCACATTGTTTTCCAAAATGAGAGGTACTTATGGGGGGGCACGTATTCATCACCTAGCACGTATTCTTCGTTAAATTATTTACTGCATTTCTATGCTGACTTTCACCCAGCAATGGAACTCAAGATGGCTCACAAATAATTAAAAGAGGCAAGAATTCTAAAAAAACAACATCTAATAAACAGTTTGAAAATTATTAAACACGGAAATAAAAGAATCATTATATTAAAAAATCTAATTAAGAACTAGAATAGCAGTTTAGAAAGTTTTCTTTGTAAATGATTTATAAATAAATCAGATGGTATGGATATGGTATTTGTATAAACAAATAAAAGTATTGTTAAAAGTTTTATTTATAAATAAATCAATGGTATAGATATGCTGTTTGTTTATAAACAAACAAATACCATCCAGTCTAGTGACAAGTACTACTCTTAAATGGTCAGGTACAGAACAGTAATACTCACCAACCCAAACCCTAATACTGTAATCAAAATACCACCCAAACTTTAGCCCACCAATGATAAATTATAACCCAGAAATTATAAATAGATAATAAGCAGGTATAGATTAATATTTTTTAATTTTATTTATTTATTTATAGCTCAAATTTCTATGCCGCCCATTCAGGCGAACCCGACTCAGGGTGGCTCACAACAGGATTAAAACATACATATTAAAAACAATTAAAATAGCACGCCAAGAGATTAGACAGCCCTTTCAGAGGGGAGAATGTTCTCATAGGTCTTAATGATAATTTGGAAGGAACTTTTGGTGCAATAAATTATGATTAACTTCCCCAGTTAATATCATCATGGCACAAAATTCCGTTTCAGTCCAAGCAAGAGTAGACCTATTGAAAAAAGGGGTTACCCATAAGCAACACAAGTTCCATCAAGGGTCTCCTTGAGTTCCCACTAACATGGGATTTTGGGCATCATTTTTTTAAAGCAAACTTGGAAACTCCTGCTTGCAATCAATGTTGATTAGGTGGTTGCAAAAAACCCACAATTTGCCTTGATATAAAGCAGGTTTGGTAAAACTAGCCCCTGCATTAAAGAAGATTCCAGACTGAAGCACCACTTTCTAATTTATGAATGATGCTATTATGTATCATCTAACTTTGTCTGAACTTATAGCAATACTGTGAGTGAACTACAGTATCTGCAAAAGATACCATCTGTAGCAACTCTGCTCATGATTGACAAGCTTAAAGTAATTGTTTCCTTTGCTGAATCAATCCATCATCTTTTCCTACTCCTGTGTTTTCCCCCTACATTGTTGTATTTTCCATTGAGTTTTCACTCACCACACAATAGTCTCAGCTTTAGTAAGTTTACATGTCTAGTACAAGCTGGATTTGCACAAGAACTCACTTGTTTTACTTTCTGAGGCCCCACTGTTTCCTTAATACACAAAACAGTTACCAGTCAAAAGCATCTTTTTATATATACTATAGGTAAAGGTCACCCTTGCTGGAAAACCAGTCATATCTGACTCTAGGGATCAGTGCTCATCTCTGCTTATAGCCAAAGAGCCAGCCCTGTCTGCATCTGCAGACGTTTCCACGGATATGTGGCAGGCATGCCTCAACACCAGAGTGCACGGAACACTGTTTACCCACCAAAGTGATCCCTATTTATCTACTTGCAATTTCTTGCTTTAGAACTGCTAGGTTGGCAGAGACAAGAGCTCACTCCGTCATGCAGTGCCCAGGAATCAAACTCTGACCTTCCAGTCAGCGAGTTCAGCGTCTTAACCACTTGAGCCACCGCAGTCCCTTATACGTGACACACATAAGAAACATTACCTTTGTGTGTCTCAAACTGAGATTTTGAGGACATATATTCTGCAAAACATACCAGCATTTGCTTTATCCAATACAGCACTTTAAAATGAGGTACACAGCAATTTGATAATACTGTTTTAGGATAGAGATGTTATTTTTTGAGATATATCATGAAATGTTTCTCTTTGCTCACATTCAGGATTGAATTTCAGAGCTATGTGCAAAGCCTATACTGGGAAAGTCCTGGCTGAAACCCGGAAGAATTCAGGCCCAGTGTAAGAAGAAGAAAAAAAATAGAGTAAGGTAACCAGTATTTTTATTTGAAAGTTAGTTTATTCTTGGGGTATGTTTGTGTGCATGCAGATTTCCGGCACCAAATGAATTTTAGATCCCAGCAAAAGATATTAAGTTTGCATCTCCTGGTAGTTTTTAACGCCAGGGTCCTGTTGAGATCTTTGGGTGCAAAGGGCTCCCCTAAAAGGTTACTGGCACATGTTTCTCCAAACTTGGTCCCATCTTTTCCCAGCAACAACAACATGCTCTCAAGTCAATTATGACTTACGGTGACCCTTTCCAGGGTTTTCTAGCTGGAGAATACTCAGAAGTGATTTACCATTCCCTTCCTCTAGGGAGAGCCCTTGGGATTATGCAGTTTGCCCAAGGCTACACAGGTTGGCTCTTCTGCCTTGAGGCAAAATGGGAAATCAAACGCCCAACCTCTGGCTCCACAGACAAATACCTAAACAACTGAGCTATCCAGAGAGCTAATTTTTCCATAACAAGGTATTTAAACCTAATAATACTGTACTAACACTTCAAGAACTCAACATTACCAAGGTTGATTGGTATTAAATAGACAGAATACAAACTTTCTGTCCTGAATTATGATGTTGTTGCTCAGTTGCACAGTCGAGTCTGACCCTTTGCAACCCCATGAACCACTGCACATAAGGTCCTTTGTCATCTGACATCTTCCATAGCCCACCCACATCAATGCCCAATGCATTAATGATGCCATGTAGCTATCTCATCCTCTGCCGCCCCCTCTTCTTTTGCACTCGATCTTTCCCAGCATCAGGGCCTTCTCCAGTGAGTCCTCTCTTCTCATTTGGTGGCCAAAGTACTTGAGCTTCAGTTTCAGTATTTGTCCTTCCAAGAAGCAGTCAGGATTTATTTCCTTTAGGATTGACTGATTTGATCTCCTTGCAGTCCAGGGGACTCTCAAGAGTCTCCTCCAGCACTACAGTTCAAAGGCATCTGCTCTTCTGCACTCAGCTTTCCTTATGGTCCAGCTCTCACAGCCATACATGATTACTAGGAATACAATTGCTTTGACTATGCGGACTTTTGTTGGCAGGGTGATGTCTCTGTTGTTGTTGTTGTTGTTCAGTCGCACAGTCGATTCCGACCCTTTGCGACCCTATGGACCATCGTTCTCCAGGCGCCTCTGTCCTCCACCATCCCCCTCAGTCCTCCCAGTTTTGTGTCCATTGTGTCTACAATACCATCTATCCATCTCATCCTTGGCCTCCCCCTTCTTCTTTTGCCCTCCACCTTTCCCAACATCACGGCCTTCTCAAGTGAATCCTCCCTTCTCATTTGATGCCCAAAGTACTTTAGCCTCATCTTTACTATTTGACCTTCCAATGAGCAGTCAGTGTTGATTTCTTCTAAGATTGACCTATTTGTTCTCCTCGCTGTCCAAGGTACCCTCAAAACTCTCCTCCAACACCACATTTCAAAGGCATCTATTCTTCTGCGTTCAGCTTTCCTAATTGTCCAGCTCTCACATCCGTACATTACCACTGGGAATACCATTGCTTTGACTATTCTAATTTTTGTTTTCAAGGTGATGTCTCTGCTTTTCACTATGTTCCCCAGGTTTCTCATGGCTTGTCTCCCTAGAATCAGCCGCCTCTTTATTTCATGGCTGCAATCTCCATCTGCAGTGATCTTAGATCCTAAGAAAGTGAAATCTGTCACTGCTTCTACTTCTTCCCCGTCTATTTTCCAGGAACTGATCGGGCCTGTTGCCATTATCTTGGTTTTCTTGATATTGAGTCTCAAGCCAGCTTTTGCACTCTCTTCCTTCAAACCGATCAAGAGATTCTTTAGGTCTTCCTCACTTTCTGCCATTAGGGTGGTGTCGTCTGCATATCTCAGATTGTTGATGTTTCTCCCAGCAATTTTGATCCCATATTGTGATTCCTCCATCCCTGCATTGCGCATTATGTGCTCTGTGTATAAGTTGAATAAGCAGGGTGACAAAATGCAGCCTTGTCTTACTCCTTTTCCTATTCCAAACCACTCGGTCATTCCGTGTTCTGTCCTAACTGTTGCTTCTTGGTTCATGTACAGATTTCTCAGGAGGCATATGAGGTGTTCTGGTATTCCCATCTCTTTAATCACTTGCCACATCTTGTTGTGATCCACACAATCAAATGCCTTAGTGTAGTCAATAAAGCAAAAATAAACTTGTTTCTGGTATTCCTTTGTTTTCTCCATGATCCAACGTATGTTGGCAATGTGGTCTCTAGTCCCCCTGCCTCTTCTGAAACCAGCCTGCACCTCTGGTAATTCTCTTTCCACATGCTGCTGAAGTCTATCCTGTATTATCTTGAGCATCACCTTGCTGGCGTGTGGGATGAGCGCGATTGTTCGATAGTTTGAACATTCTTTGGCATTGCCCTTTTTTGGGATTGGAACATATACTGATCTTTTCCAGTCCTGTGGCCACTGTTTTGTTTTCCAAATCTGCTGGCATATTGAATGCAGTAATTTGATGCCATCATCTTTTAGAGCTTTGAAAAATTCAACTGGGATACCATCATCTCCACTAGCTTTGTTGTTTGCAGTGCTCTTTAGGGCCTTTCTGACTTCACTCTCCAGGATGTCTGGCTCAGGTTCAATTTCTTCATCATTGTGACTATCAGGAGTGTTGAGTTCCTTTTTGTAGAGTTCCTCTGTGTACTCTTTCCATCTTTTCTTAATCTCTTCTGCATCAGCTAGCTCCTTTCCGTCTTTGTCCCTTATCATGGTCATTTTTGCTTTAAATGTTCCCTTGATTTCCCGGATTTTTTTGAAAAGATCTCTGGTTCTGCCTTTTTTGTTGTTTTCTTCCATTTCTTTGCACTGTTCTTTTAGATAGTTTTCCTTATCTCTCCTTGCTTTTCTTTGAAATTCTGTGTTCAGATGATTGTATTTTTTCCTTTCTCCTTTGACTTTTGCGTTCCTTCTTTCCTCTGCTATTTTAAGAGCCTCATCAGACAACCACTTTGCTTTCTTACTCTTCTTTTCTTTTGGTATGGTTTTCTTTGCTGCTTCCTGCATGATGTCCCTCATCTCTGTCCATAATTCTTCTGGCACTCTATCTATTGAGTCTAAGCCATTGAATCTGTTCATCACCTCCACCGTGTATTCTTTAGGGATGCTGTCTAGGTGATATCTGTCTGGTCTCTTTGTTTTCCCTATTTTCTTTAGTCTAAGCCTGAATTTTGCAATCAGTAGGTTGTGATCTGAGCCACAATCTGCTCCAGGTCTTGTTTTTGCTGACTGTATGGAGGTTCTCCATCTTTGGCTGCAGAGTATGTAGTCAATCTGGTTTCGGTGTTGGCCATCTGGTGATGTCCATGTGTAAAGTCGCCTCTTGTGTTGCTGGAAGAGGGTGTTTGCTATGACCAGTGCGTTCTCTTGGCAGAACTCTATCAACCTTTGTCCTGCTTCATTCTGTGTTCCAAGACCGAACCTGCCTGTTATTCCCTCCACTTTTTGATTGCCTACTTTGGCATTCCAGTCTCCTAGAATAATTTGAACATTTATTTCATGGCTGCAGTCCCCATATGCAGTGATCTTAGATCCCAAGAAGGTGAACTCCTGAATGGAATTACATAATTCTAATAATATTTCAAGGTAGGCACAATGTTAAGAAATCAAATGTAAGGGCTGTAAAGTTGCTTTTTAAGGAATGCAAATTCTCAAACGTGCTATTGAAGCTCTGTGCCAGCAGAGGGCAATATTCCCTAGATGTACAAACCAAGGACTTTTCAGGAAATTGAGTCCTTCACATATAAAATGGCAGATGTGGGTTGCTTACTGCATAATCGTTTAAAAGTTGCTTAATTTATTCAGCTAATTGCTACCCCCATTTCACCTACATACATATATCTCACCTGAACTTTCCCACTCTTTCACATTTTTAAAACTATTTTTTTTAAAAACCATGCCTTTAAACAGTTGTGCTATATAGAGTTACGGGTGCAAAACTGACATGCCACGAAAATATCTCTTCAAAAATACATGCTCATACATAGCATGTAAAAGGTAAAGGTTTTCCTTGCTCGAAAGCCAGTCGTATCAGACTCTAGGGTTCAGTGCTCATCTCTGTTTCATAGCCGAAGAGCCAGCATTGTCTGTGTCTGCAGATGTTTCCATGGACACGTGGCAGGCATGCCTCAACACCAGAATGCATGTAACGCTGTTTACCTCCCCACCGAAATAGTCCCTATTGATCTACTTGCAATTTCTTGCTTTCGAACTGCTAGGTTGGCAGGAGCTGGGACAGAGTACTGCACTCAGTCGTGCAGTACTCAGGAATTGAACTCCAACTTTCCAGACTTTGAGTTCAGCATCTGAACCACTTGAGCCACTGCTAATACTATTATATTGTGTTTGTTTGGCTGGCCGGATAGCTCAGAAAGTTATTGATTCTCCACTGGCACATCTCAGAAGAAGAGCCAACCCACCAGGGCCATGGCAATGCCCACCCTGAGTTAGCAATTTACCCACCCTCAAATTCCTGCCTGCTTATATATATGACATATTGTATATATATATATGACATCGTTGCCCATCCTGAAAAAATATTTGCCCACCCACATCTAGAATACCTGCAACCCATGTAGCCTTGGCCAAGCTGCACAGTCCCAAGAGCTCCCCCTCCTCCCCCGAGGAAGGGAAGGGTAAAACCACTTCCCTGTAATTCTCTATCTAGAAAACCCTGGAAAGGCTTGTCATAAATCTGACCAATTGACTTGATTGCATGAAAATATAATGCATATACAGTTTAAGTCATAGAATTTTTGGAGCCAGATGAGACCCTGAGGTTCAACCAGATTAACTCTCTGCTGATACTGGAAGTCTACAGCTAATAACACACCTCCAACAAGTGGCCATCTAAACTCTGCTTAAAACCAAGAAACCATTAACATCAAGTTGTTCTCAAAAAGCTCTTTACTGACTAAGGAATTCTTCCTAGTGTTTAGGCGAAATCTCCTTTCTCACATAGGCCTAAGTCCAATCCTAACCAACAAATGTACTCTGTGTGAATGTGTCATCATTATGTGTTGTGTCCCCCACCCCCCATGTGCCTGCGATGAGTATTTGTACAAATCTCTCTACAGATTTCTGTAAACTCACTGAACAAGATCAGCAAAATACTTGCATTTTTCAACAACTTATATTTGGCGACATACAACAAAGAGACCCGGATAGCTCTTCAGTGTTTCCCAACCTTTGGTTTTTGGACTTCATTTACCAGAAGCCTAAGTCAGTTCCCCAAAGCACTGATCAACGAATGTACTGACTTAGGATTCTGGTAACTGAAGTCCCCCGGGGGGACATGGGCCCCACATTGGGAACCACTGCAAGATGAATAGGAGCAAAAACAGTGTTTGGCCATCATTTGGAATGAAAATATAGTGGAGAACATGCTTTGCTTGCAGGGTGATGGGTTCAATTCTTGACATCTCTTGCTGCAAAAATTCATCTACCGAAACCCCTAGAAAGCCCCTGTCAATCCATGTGAGGTTAAGAACATAAGAACAGCCTTGCTGGAACAGGCCACAGGAGCCCATCCAATCCAGCATATTGTCTCACACAGTGGCTCACCATTTGCTTCAGGGTATTATTCCCAAGCAACATTACCAATTGTCATCAGCTGCTACTCGTATCCGAGTATGCATTTTTCCTATAAGTCATTTTCTCAGTTGATGGATGTGTCTCTGGTGACTCAACAAACCGATCCTGGCGTGAAACATGTGAAGTTGACAACATTGAACCAAATGAACTTCTTTCATAGGGGGCATCTTCCTATCTTAGTTATGATTATAGGGATAAAGTGAAAGGTTTTGATTATGGAGTGATGAGGGGGCATGCTGCCTATGCTAAAAGGGCACTGGACAGAGAGGGAGGGACCGGCACTTATGGGGGTACTGCATGACATCATGGATTGTAGCCACCAGGTGACATACGTCTGCCCACCACTGGAGAGCGCCAGTCACTGGGGCGCACCGGGACTTGTCCCTGTGTCCCAAATGGCCAGCATGGGCCTGGTGAAGTTTCTGGGGAAAGACATGAAGGAGTGGTGAATGAAGGCCCAATGGTTGAGACGGTAGGCCGCTCAACTATACAAAGAGATTCTGTTTCAAGAGAGAAAGCCACGGTCACAGCCAAAAGTGTGCTTATTTTAGCGACTTACACTCCCCCCATTCAGTACATTCACAGAGCAATTTATAGAACATTATATTTAAGAGTTGGTTATAAATGAACATGCAAATACTCAAGGAAGGGCTTCCAACCTAGAGGAATACGGTGTGTGTTTAGAGACTGCGGTGGCTCAGTGGTTAAGAAGCTTGCCTTGTTAGCTGGAAGGCTGGCAAGTCAGCAGTTCAAGACCCAGGTACTGCATGATGGATTGAGTGCCTGTCTCTGTCCCAGCTCTTGGGGGACATGAAAGGAGCCTCATTTGGGCATCCCCTGAGTGGAGTTAGTTCTGGAAAAAATCCTTTCAACCCAGAATAATTTATGACATGAAATTATTATTATTGTACTGTGTGTTGCTCAGGTCTGTTGTTATGCACAGAGGAGGCAGGTAAACCTAATTATGTATTAGGATGTGGCCTCAATTCCACACTTCACACTTTAGGGATTCCCAACCTTTTCAAGTTGGGGGCTGGGTCATACTCTCTCAGTCAGCGTTCTGTGCACTCCGGTATCGAGTCATGCCTGCCACATGTCCACGGAAACGTCTGCAGAGACAGACAGCACTGGCTATTTGACTTTGAAACAGTTGTTCACTTTGAGTCGGATACGACTGTCTTTTGAGCTAGGGAAACCTTTACCTTACCAGTAGTTAAGATGCTGAACATGCTGACTGGTAGTTCGGAGTCCAATTTCCAGGTACTGCATGACGGAGTGAGCTCCTGCCTCTGTCGCAGCTCCTGCCAAGTTCTTTCCAGTTCGAAAGCAATAAATTGCAAGTAGATAAAGAGGGAGCACTTCAATGGGAAAGGTGTTGAGGCATGCCTGCCACATGTCCATGGAAACGTCTGCAGTTGCAGACAGCGCTGCATCTGCAGAGCTTTCTCTAGCTTTTATGGGTGGTTCTTCTGCTTTCGATTCTTTTCTTTTTTTCCCTCTTTTTGTAAAATTGTTTCGCTTTGATATTATGTGTGGTTTTTTTAAAAAATATTTTTGACTTTGTTTTTGTTTCGGCACCATTTTTTCATCAAGGAAAAATATCCCCAGGCAGCTCGCAAAAGACGGCAACATTGAAACCCACAGACACACATTGTATTAAGAGCTGTGCTTTTTGAAAGACTTTCTTAATAGCATTTTTTTATTTGTTTGCAAACTGCTTTGAAATGTCACCATACAAAGTGATACACAAGTATCATGTGCAAACACTTAAATGTTTCAAAAAGAATGGGCTGGATCCCATCACTGGATTGCAATCTGGGCTTCTCAGGTGTCACTGAGTGAGCAACAAAGACTGAGTTTATTAACCCAGCAGGGTAGAAATAAATTCAGACTTCATACAAAATACCCCCATATGTGGCAAATACATCCCAATTAAAGTCCTGTTTATTTCAGTTGGCCTTCTCTAAGTGAGGGGGCAGTGGTGGCTTAGTGGTTTAGACGCTGAATGTGCTGACTGGAAGGTCGGCAGGTCAGCGGTTCGAGACCTGAGACCTGCATGATGGAGTGAACTCCTGTCTCTGTCCCAAGAAGTTGAAAGTAGATAAATAGGTACCACTTCAGTGAGGAAGGTAAACAGCACTCCATGCACTCCAGCCATACCTGTCAAGAGTCCTGGATTGGCCGGGATTTCCCGTATTTCCGCACCGATTTTCTCCATTTCCCGCCCGGAGCTGCCACTATTCTAATTTGGGGAAAGGAGTTACTGCACATCCCTTCTGCACAGGTCCTTTCTACACATGCGTAGAACCCTTCTACACATGCATAGAACCCTTCTGCGCATGTGTAGAACCCTTCTATGCATGCGTAGAACCCTTCTGTGCATGCATAGAAGGCTTCTGTGCAGAAGGGGATGCGTAAAAGCCTTCTAAGCATGCATAAAATGGACCTGCGCAGAAACGTTCTGCGCAGGTCCTGTAATCTCCGGAGCTGCGCTTAACAGGTATGACTCCAGCGTCTAGCCATGACTGCCAAATGTCCACAGAAATAGCTGCAAAGGCAGACAGTACTGACTCTTTGGCAATGAACAGATATGAGCACTGAACCCTAGAGTTGGATACAACTGGCTCTTGAGCAAAGGTGATCTTTACCCTTACTTTTACCCTAAGCAAGGCTCTGTTTTGTGCATGTATCCTCAGAGCAGTTAGGGCAGCTATTGGTTTAAAGCGAACTTTGCAAAAAAACAATTTCCACTGCAGGACATAAACTACGAACATCACATCTGGCCCAGCTGTTTTGCTCTATCCAATGTTTTTCAACCTTTGGTTTTTGGACTTCCCAGAGACCTAAGTCAATTTCCAAAAGCACTAATCAGCTGATTAACTGACTTAGGCTTCTGGGACTTGAAGTCCAAAAGCCAAAGGTTGAGAAACACTGAATCTCAGGATTTTTTGCAGAGTTCTTCTGGAGGAAGAGTGTTCTGTGCGCTCCGGTGTCTAGTCATGCCTGCCACATGACCATGGAAACGTCTGCAGAAGCAGACAGTGCTGGCTCTTCGGCTTTGAAACAAATGAGCACTGCACCCTAGAGTCAGATACGATTGGCTTTCAAGCAAGGGAAACCTTTACCTTCTGAAGGACTAGTGAGCTAGCTTTTTCTAGCGACTCGATGCATGCAGCACAGAGTAACCAATTAGGAGGCTTGAGTTTGAATCTCCGCTCAGCCTTGGAAACACAACTAGGTAAAAGGTAAAGGTTTCCCTTGCTCAAAAGCCAGTCGTATCAGACTCTAGGGTTCAGTGCTCATCTCTGTTTCAAAGCTGAAGAGCCAGTGCTGTCTGCTTCTGCAGATGTTTCCGTTGTCATGTGGCAGGCATGACTAGACACCGGGAGCGCACGGAACGCTGTTTACCTTTCCCACCGAAGTGGTCCCTATTGATCTACTTGCAATGTCTTGCTTTCAAACAGGCAGAAGCCTGGGACAAAGACGGGAGCTCATTCTGTCCTGCAGTACAGTGGTACCTCATACAACGATTTTAATCCATTTCATGGGGCTCGTTGTACAAAACAATTGCTATATGATACATTTTGATTTTTATTTTGTACCTACTCAGGTTGTAGGCCGACTTAGGGCAGCTTCCAACATAATTAAAGATACAACAAGACCAACATATAATAAACATACAGAATATCAATAAATATCATGCAATCGAAACAAAAATGCAATGAACACAATTCCTGTAAAAAAAAACAGCATATAAACAGAGTATCAGCAACCCTGAGACACAATAACAGAAATAGAGCAATCAGGCAAAAATACATCAAAAATACAATAATCAAAACATGAATACATAAGTCGTGAATTGAACAGCAATACAATAATAATACAATACACTAACGAGTTCAGAAAAACAACATATCAATTTCAAAAACACAGCATAAAATATATAATAAAAATATACAGTACAATTTCTCTCTACAAAAATTACACAATTTAAAAAATCCTCAATAACAAGTACCATGTGGCAAGGTCCACTAGTGACGAAGGCCTGGCTCAATGATTTCTCTGAGGGCCCCCAGCAGCCCGCGGTCCATTATCCCTCCCAACAAGAGCGAGGGAGGGCGATTTTCCCTATGGGATGCATCATACAATGATTTTTTTTTTGCTAAGTGGTTTTTCCCATTGACAAATTGTTGTACAGTGATACCTCATACAATGTCCAAACTTGGTTTCACAAGTTTGGACTTTATACGGATTTAGACTTTGTATGAGGCATGCAAAATCCTAGCCATGATGCCTCATACAACGTCCAAATCCTTGCCGCGATGCCTCATACAACATCGTTTCCATAGAGATACATTGTACTGTAACAGCACAGACTTCAGGGCAAAGTCAAGGAAACAAATAGGAAACTGATAGAACTTTAAGAAATCATTGTCTAAAGGCTAAATACATTACAAAAACATGTCAGACAACCCCGAAGAACCTGAAGAATGCTGCAAAAAACCCCAGGAATGCTTCTAAAAATTCTGCCGAAAAAATAAAAATAAAAATCCAAAATAGTGCTCAAAACCACTCCTAAACACTCTTTGCCTCGTGCAAAACCCACAAGAGCAATGCACGCATGCTTTTATACTGCCCAGGCACAATGCAACCTGGGGGGGAAACCCCCAATGCCTCATACAAAGTCACAGTGACTTTGTATGAGGCAACATTTTTTCCAAGGAATTAGGCGACGTCGTATGAATCCGATGTTGTGTGAAGCGGACTTTGTGCGAGGTATTGTATGACTTTTTTCCCATAGAGAAAATTGTTATGCAATTTCACTGCTGTACGGGGCGATCATTGCATGAGCTTCCACTTGTACTTGGGAATCGAACTGCTGACCTGCTGCCTCCCAGTTAGCGTCTTAGCCACTTGAATGAAAGAATGAATGAAGCAATTATTATTATTATTATTATTATTATTATTATTATTATTATTATTATTATTATTATTATTATTATTATTATTATTATTATTATTATTATTATTATTATTATTTCTCCTCGCTGTCCAGGGGACTCTCAAACCTCTCCTCCAACACCACATCTCAAAGGCATCATTAATAATAATAATAATAATAATAATAATAATAATAATAATAATAATAATAATAATAATAATAATAATAATAATAATAATAATAATAATAATAATAATAATAATGATAATGATAATGATATTTTAAAAACCACCCTCCCGCTTCCTTTTCTGGGAGCCGCAAGATCTGTGAACCTCAGACTTTACCTCCCACCTCTTTCTCTCCCCCCCCTCCCCGCTAAGAGGAGGATCTATTCTCTTTGCCAGGAGGAGGAGGCAGAAAAAAACGGCGGCGGCGGCGACGTGAAGGGGGGGGTGGAATAAAAAGAGAAAGAAGCCTCCAGCCGGGCGCCCCGCCGGCGGGAGGCTGCGCCTGTTCCTGGAAGAGCCCCAGCCTGGGGAGTTGGTCACATTCTTGGCCAGGCTTCAAGAACCAAAAGGCAGACAGCAACAAACAGCAAAGGCGGAGGGGAAGGAAGAGGAAGAGGAGGAGGAGGAGGAGGAGGAAGGCCCCTCCCTCCCCCCCTCCCTCCCGCCTGCATTAGCTCAGCCTCTTCCAAACAGCTCAGTTCAGTCCTGGGCTGGATCGCGGAGCGACGAGGAGGTGCATCGCGCCCCAGTCCGGCCAGACGAGAGCCCTCCTCCTCCCCCCCTTTCAAACCACCCCCCACCTTTGGAAGGAAAGGGGGAAGGAAGAAAAAAAGGGGGTGGAAAGAAAGCCTGCCCCCCCTCTCCGAAGGAAAAAAGTAGGAAAAGAAGGATCGCAGGAGGAGAAACTGCAAGAAGAAGGAGAAGGGGAAAAAAAAGGAACGAAGCAAACCCCCAGGAGAAGAGGAGGAGGAGAAAAAAAAAACAACCCCCAACAGCAGCCACAACCCTTGGAGGAAGGAAATACTCTAATTTTCATATACATTTTTTTGTGTGTGTGTTTAAAAGGCTTGCCATCTCCGATCGCTTGGCTTCGATTTCGGGCTTGTGGTGGGTCGAGGAAGGGAAAGAAAAATCCTAATTTATTATTATTATTTTTACATTTTTTTTTTTTTGGGGCTGGATATGGACAGAACGGATGAGCCGAGTTCCCGGACTCCAAGCGCCGCCGCCGCCGATTTGGCTGCGTTTTGGATCCTTTTCAAGCACTGCTAACTCTCTCGGAGACCCCCTCCATCCCTTCCCCCCTTCCTCTTCCTCCTAATTGATTAGTAAATTGTGTCCGGGGGGGAGGGGGGAGAGAGAGAGAGAGGGGGAGGCCACGGGCACGCGCCTGTGTGTGTGTGTGTGTGTGTGTGTGATTGTGTGTGTGTCTCGTCTGCCTGTTTGTGAACTGCAGAGAGTCGAATATGGAGGTGGTGGTGTGGGAAGCGATGCCTGGCTGGGGAAGGGCAGAGAGCTTTCATTCCCCCCCTCCCCTCTTGATCCCCCCCACCCCTCCTTTAACTCTTATTAATTAAATGCAGACCTAATTAAACACCAAACCGGTGGGCTTTTTTGCCAATGCCTCCCCTCCCCCTTTAAAAAAAAACTTTGCAAAGGAGGAAAATCTCTGACCCCCACCCCACCCCCAAAAAGGATCGGGACCCACATAAGGACCCCCCAGAAAAGGATCGGGACCCACATAAGGACCCCCAGAAAAGGATCGGGACCCACATAAGGACCCCCAGAAAAGGATCGGGACCCACATAAGGACCCCCCAGAAAAGGATCAGGACCCACATAAGGACCCCCCAGAAAAGGATCAGGACCCACATAAGGACCCCCACCCTCCTCTCCTTCCGTCTCCAGGGCGCCTCTTTTCCTGGGTGGAGGTTTTCTCGCTTTCTCTCCCCCCCATGGTCTCGATTTCGCTTTCGAGACTCTTGAAGCCGAGGGGGGAGATCGGTTAGCCTTTTTTTTCCCCCTTGCTGCGGATTTTTTTTTTTGGGGGGTAGATTTTCTTCTTCTTGGCATCATCCTCATCATCATCTCCTGGTGGTGGGAAGGAGGAGGACAAAAAGCCAACCAGCCTAACCCCTCCCCCAAGAAAAGGACAGAGGAAAAGGAGTTCGCGAAGAAAGGACAGGGAGAAATTTGGACGACCGACCGACCCCCCTCCCCCGAGGGACGGGGCGGCGTGGGGGCTTGGGCGGCCGGGGGGTGCTGTCCCAGAGGCGCCCCCCCAAGCCCCCCAAGATGGAGACTGTCGCCCGGAGCAGCTTCCACCCGCACCCGGGCCTGCGGAAGACCCTGGAGCAGTTCCACCTGAGCTCCATGAGTTCCCTGGGGGGTCCGGCGGCTTTTTCGGCCCGCTGGGCGCAGGAGCTCTACAAGCGGGAGGGGGCAGGTGGGGGCAAGGAGCCTTCCTCCTCCTCCTCCTCCTCCTCCTCGGACCCCTCCTCGGTGCTCCACCACCTGCCGCCCCTGGTCCAGCCGCCGCCGCCGCCGCCGCCGCCCCCTCCGCCGCCGGTGGCCATGCCGGCGGGGCCCTTCTTCCTGCCGTCGGACCGCTCGACGGAGCGTTGCGAGACGGTGCTGGAGGGCGAGACCATCTCGTGCTTCGTGGTGGGCGGCGAGAAGCGCCTGTGCCTGCCGCAGATCCTCAACTCGGTGCTGCGGGACTTCTCGCTGCAGCAGATCAACGCCGTGTGCGACCAGCTGCACGTCTACTGCTCGCGCTGCACGGCCGACCAGCTGGAGATCCTGAAGGTGATGGGGGTGCTGCCCTTCTCGGCGCCCTCCTGCGGCCTCATCACCAAGACCGACGCCGAGCGCCTGTGCAACGCCCTGCTCTACGGGGGCGCCTTCCCGCCGCCCGGGCGCTGGTGCAAGCGCAGGAAGGAGCACGGCGCCGCCTCGGGCGGCGGCGGCGGCGGCGGCGGCAGCAGCAGCAGCCCGGCCGACGCTGCCCTGCTGGAGCTGGAGGCCACGGAGCGCAGCTTCCGGGTCTACCACGAGTGCTTCGGCAAGTGCAAGGGCCTGATGGTGCCCGAGCTCTACACCAGCCCCGGGGCCGCCTGCATCCAGTGCCTCGACTGCCGCCTCCTCTACCCGCCCCACAAGTTCGTCGTGCACTCGCACAAGGCGCTCGAGAACCGCACCTGCCACTGGGGCTTCGACTCGGCCAACTGGCGCGCCTACCTCCTCCTCTGCCCGGACCAGCGCGGGGCCAAGGGGGCCGAGGAAGAGGGCGCCGAGGAGGCGGCCCGCTTGGGACAGCAGCGCCTCGACGAGGTCAAGGAGAAGTTCGACTACGGGCGGAGGTACAAGAGGAAGGCCGCCGCCGCCGCCGCCCCCACCGCGCCCCCCAGGGTGAGTCAGCCGCAGCAGCGGGGGGGGGGAGCCGGAGGGAGGATGATGATGATGATGATGAACACACACGCACAGGCTAGAGAGGGAAACAAGCTGCCAAGGGGCCACTTCAGAGCTGGAGAGAGGATGATGATGAACACACGCACACGCACAGAGTCTAGAGAGGGAAACAAGCTTCCAAGGGGCCACTTCAGAGCTGGAGAGAGGATGATGATGAACACACACACACACACACACACACACACACACACACAGAGTCTAGAGAGGGAAACAAGCTTCCAAGGGGCCACTTCAGAGCTGGAGAGAGGATGATGATGAACACACACACACAGAGTCTAGAGAGGGAAACAAGCTTCCAAGGGGCCACTTCAGAGCTGGAGAGAGGATGATGATGAACACACACACACACACACACACACACACACACACACACACACACACACACACACACACACACACACAGTCTAGAGAGGGAAACAAGCTTCCAAGGGGCCACTTCAGAGCTGGAGAGAGGATGATGATGAACACACACACACACACACAGAGTCTAGAGAGGGAAACAAGCTTCCAAGGGGCCACTTCAGAGCTGGAGAGAGGATGATCTGCACGCACACACACACAGAAGGAGGGGCTATAGGAGACATCACACACACACACACACACACACACACACACACACACACACACACACACACACACACACACACACACACACACACACACACACACACACACACACACACACACATGCTAGAGAGGGAAACAAGCTGCCAAAGGGCCAGTTTAAAGCTAAAGAGAGGATGATGATGATGTGCATGATGATTTTCAATTTCAATCACTTTATAACAGTCAAAGACCAGCACAGTAAAATAAAGGTTTTTTTTTTAATAAAGTAAAATAAAATCGGTTCTTAAAATTGGTACTACAGGGGATAGGGGAACGGAGCTGCCAGGAGGCCAGTTCACAGCTGGAGGGATGAGGAGGAGGAAGAGGAGCAGGATGATGAGCTCACAAACCAAGGCTAGAGGGAGGAAAGATGCCTACCAGTCAGGCCAGAGATGGAGGGATGATGATGATGATGATGATCATCCCACAAACCCAGGCTGGACTGGGGTGATTGTCCCTTGAGGCGGGGTGGAGGGATGGAGTACAAGAGGAAGAAACAAGCTACTAGGGAGCCAGCCCAGAGCTGGAAGGTTGATGATGATCATCATCCATCAGATCTGCTTTGATTTGGATTCCTGCATTGAGCAGGGTATGGCCTAAAAGGCCCCTTCCAACTCAGGGATTCTATGATGATGTTGCCCCCACAAACCAGGGAACACTTGCCCCCTCGCCCATTGCTTGGCTAGTCTCTGAATGGGGTTGGCCACGGTTCCCCTTCCAAGCATCTGGGATTTGGGCTCCCTAAAATGAGAATTTTGGCTAGAAAACCTCCCTTCTGGGGCCTGATCCCCTGGATCTCATCTCATTGGGTATCTATCTGTCTATCTATCATTTTTATAACATCCATCTGGGATATTTCCAACTCTGTATGGTCCCGTGCAACGGTCACATAACCTTGCTTTTCAAGGGCTGGTGCGGGTGCGCACTTTTTGGAGACGCACAGCATGCTTTGTCAAGCTGGTCTCCAAAGGATGGTGGCTGACACCCGCAAGCAATGTTCAAATGAGCTGAAACAAGAACTTAAGAGGGGAATTGAGTTTTTGGCAAGCACCGGACTCCATTGAGTTTGATGGAACAGAAAAGGTGCTTCCCAGAATGGAGCTCAGCTGGAATTGTTTCTGTTTAGAAATCAAGTAGGCTATTTTTTAAAGGCACACCCCATAAAGGATGATTGATCTCTCTTTTTGTTTTGTCAACAGTTAATTGTTTTGGGTCATTTGTGCTTCTACAAACTAGCAAGGATTTTGTGTTGCATTTGTGTCAAAGGTTCCCTATGAACTGCTCAGCTTCTAGGTTGGAAGGATAGAAGGTAGCGCATTATTCATTCTTTTACTTGGTTTTTCTTTTGCAAAAAGGCTTCATGTTTTTTTAAAAAAAACCCTCCTAATTGGACATTTAATGATTCCCGGCATTATGGGTGCAGGCTTGGTTTCTCTTTTTGTGTGTGTTGTTAATTAAATAGGATAAATGCAAAGTTCTTTCTCCATGCATTCTGTATGTAAAGCGTGGGTGACATTTGCTACCCCTGCATTTCATTGGTCTGAATTTCATGCCGTGACCCGGAGTGAATCTTGGTCAGAAAAATCCAGAAAAAGGAAAAAACTCCGGCAAAAGATGTTCTCCTTCCCTGTTTCTATGCAAGGGACAATTCCAAGCCAAGAGGTGCCTTTTTAATTTGCAAAAATTCATAAACCCCCCTCCAAAAAATAAGTTTACAATTGCACAAATGAGAAGTCTGGCTGGATAGTTCGGTGTTTTGGATGTCTAGTTGCAGAACCAGAGGTTGGGAGTTTGATTCCCCCTTGGGGCTCTCCCCCCCCCCAAAAAAAAGGGGAAATGGCAAACCACTTCTGAATATTCACTATCTAGAGCACTCCGGCAAGGGTCTCTGAAAGTCAGAATCCACTTGACGGCACCCATTGATCATTGGGGAGGTGGGGAGAGAGAACTTAGTTGTTTCAAAAGCTTTTTAAAGGAATTGCATCCAGAAGACCAACAGACACACAAACTATTTGACGACAGACACACAATTAGTTTGACGGGTCTAATAGTGACTTGCAGATTCTAGTCCAGTGAATAACATACAGGCTTGAATTAATGCAATTTTACTGCCCAGTGCTATCTGGTTTGCGTAATCTATGCCCGGATTCATTCTTTTCGGAGGGATACAACGTAGAGAGAGAGGGAATTAATGTATCCCAGCATAAGTAGCAAGAGTGCCCTTTAATGCATGCCAGGCAAACATTGAGGTCTACCCAGCCAAAATATGTCTGTGTAAGATACCCTTCATTTAATCTGAAGCAGGCTTCCCATCCCAGAATACCAGGGTTTGTGTTTGGGTGAGTAGAGGGGGTTGGGATGAAGGTTGGCACCTGTCCTAGAGTATAGAGTTGAAATGTTTGGTGGCCTTTCCGAAGGCTTGCCCTGTGGTCAAAACCCAGGAGAGTCTGAATAGCAATAGCTGCAAAGCACCACCTTTTCCTCCCCAGGGTTTCCTCCTCTTAAAAACAAACAAACAAACAAACAAACAAACAAACAAACAAACAAACAAACAAACAAACAAACAAACAAACAAACAAACAAACAAACAAACAAACAAACAAACAAACAAACAAACAAACAAACAAACAAACAAACAGATTGAGCTTAAAGGGAAAGTCTGGTTTACTCCTTAACTAACTACAACCAGGATCCTTTGAGGAGAGTTCAGCTCAGGGAGAATTTATAGGGTGTCTCTGGCAGGCAGGACTGCATTGGCTCAAGTGGCTAAGACACTGACTGGGAGGCGGAAGGTCAGCAATTCGATTCCCGAGTACTGCAGGACGGAATGAGCTCCCGTCGCCTGCCCCAGCTCCTGCCAACCTAGCAGTTCGAAAGCAAGAAATTGCAAGTAGATAAATAGGGACCACTTTGGTGGGAAAGGTAAACAGCGTTCCGGTGTCTAGTCATGCCTGCCACGTGACCACAGAAACGTCTGCAGAAGCAGACAGCGCTGGCTCTTCGGCTTTGAAACTGAGATGAGCACTGAACCCTAGAGTCGGATACGACTGGCTTTCGAGCAAGGGATACTTTTGCCTCTTGCAGGCAACGTCTTTGCCTCTTGCGGACAACGTCGAGGAACCATTAAAAGCCCAATTAGGAGCTTTTTGCCATGAAATTTCAATTTATGTTATTCTGGAGAAAACATACTTGGATTTCCCCTTCTAGGAAACAAATGCCCTAAAAATAATCTTTTTTTTTAAATCACTTTTTGAAAGTCTAAATTCAGTTTGCTCTTTTCTCCCTGTTTGGGTTAATTTTTCCTCTCTAAAAAGTTTTGTCTATCTCTCTCTCTCCCCCCCCTTGAATTGTAAGAGCTATTGTAGGTACTCTTGAATCTAAAGATCCACATTTATCTCTGGTCTTCCCAGGGACATGTGCTCTTAATGACTTGTCTGTGTGCAGCTAATCATGCGCTAAGAGAGTTAAGAAAGAGTGACATCTCAGGGCTAGCTGAAAGAGAAAAAAGTGGACATGTTTTTTAAAAAATAAAATCAAGTGAGATGGGGAAGTTTAAGGGTTTATGAATCTCAAATCAGCCCAAATTTGCTCTGAGCTACACAAAAAAAATATGGATCCTTTGAAATCCAGACTCTGAGTGCTTTTGATAGTAAATTATTTTATTTGTGATCATGTGGATCTTAGCTGTTTAATTTGATACTCTCTCCCCCCTCCAGATGTAAGGGATAATTGTTAGTTTTCACAGTGATCCTTTTGATGGCATTTTTTTTAAAAATTGTGAACCTGTTCAGGAAATAGTTGTGAGATTCACAAACTGGTTTGGGATTTGATTGTGTAGTTTTTCATACTCCGCAATGATTGACCAAGAACCTCGGCATAAACTCAGCTCAGAGTTGGGTAAACAGGTTAAAGCAAAGAAGTGTTTTTCAGTCAAAGCTGCTTTGTGGGGAATTTGAATGATCGAAATGTTACAATGGTAGAATTTGAATTAGGTAAGAGAGTATCGGTTTAAAGGGTTTGAGAGGAAGGTCTACGTCTCTCTCTGTGTGTGTATTTGTGCGACACATGAGCCTGTATGCACATTTGGGGATAAAGCGATGGCGCAGCGTGTGAAATAATTCAACATTATTTGAAATGCTGGCATTCTAATGAGGCTGACACAGGCAGTATTTGCTTTGGTTTGTAGAATTAACAGCAGGAAGGCCAGATGGGGCAAGGAAATGGTGGAGCCGGTGGATGGCTTTTCCTGTAATCCATGTTTTGCATTAAGGATTTGACTTTGGCTCTAAGAATTGGCGTTTTACTCTTGGGAAGACGTTGTCAGCGACACACACACACACACACACACACACACACACACACACACACACACACACATGCTCAGCTTCCACAGGCTCTGGGGTATATTTTCCTCCTTCTGATGAGGTCTACTTGCTTGATAGCAACCTCCTGGTTTGTCCTTTCTGTTCTGCACCGTCACCATATACCGAGGTTTTTAAAAATGATTTTTTGAATGTAATGCCTGGAATTACTTAATCAAGAACCCTGGTGGCGCATTGGTTAAACACCTGTACCACAGCCAAAATGACTGATGCTGTGAGTTCGATCCTGCTGGAGAACAAGGTTGATTCAGGCTTCATTCCTTTCAAGATCAGTAAAATGAGTACCCAGCATATTCGGTGGCATATCCATCCATCCATCCATCCATCCATCCATCCATCCATCCATCCATCCATCCATCCATCCATCCATCCATCCATCCATCCATCCATCCTTCCTTCCTTCCTCCCTCCCTCCCTCCCTTCCTTCCTTCCTTCCTTCCTTCCTTCCTTCCTTCCTTCCTTCCTAATAATCTGCCTTTCCACTAATGAAATAGCACTCAAGGTGGCTTACAAACCTCTTAAGTGTCCAAATGTTTGTCACAGGACAAGGTGGCCCTCCAACCTAGTAAAGGTAAAGGTCACCCTTGTCCGAAAGCCAGTCGTATCCGACTCTAGGGTTAAGTGCTCATCTCTGTTTACAGCCAAAGAGCCCAGTGCTGTCTGTGTCAGCAGACGTTTCTGTGGACATGTGGCAGGCACACCTCGACACCAGAGTGCATGGATAGCTGTTTACCTTTCCCACCAAAGTGATCCCTATTTATCTCCTTGCAATGTCTTGCTTTCGAACTGCTAGGTTGGCAGAAGCTAGGAAGGACAGGAGCTCACTCCATCATACAGTACCTGGGAATCATACTCCAACCTTCCAGTCAGTGAATTCAGGGTCTTAAACACTTGAGCCACCACGGTCCAAGCCAAAACATGAGTGCCCCAAACATGCAAACGTTAATAGCATTTAGCTAAAAAGGCTATCGGCAGTGTGACCCCCTAGTTCAAAGTTGCAAAAATTATGCACAGAGATTGGTTTGGTGTTTCTTAACTATTCACCTGCACATGTGAAAATGAAGGGGGTGAGCCATGGATTTTGGGTATGGTTCACCGTCATCTGAGATGGGTCTTTGCTGGGAATAGAGTCTCGACATCCTCATCGCTGCCTCTTTCCTCCTTTTGCACAACAAGCCTGTCCCTCAAAACTCTGCACTTAAGATCTGTCTTGTTACGTGCCGTGTTGGATTTTTCCTTGCATAGGCAAGCGGTGGAGAAGTTGGACTTAAAGTACAACGTTGCATGTAAAGATTACATACCTGATTAGTTGTCTCTGTGTACATTCAGTGGGAACATGTAGGCAGCTTGTGGCACGCATATATAATAAAGCAAGTTAATGCACAATCTTCTCCCATGAGGAGATATATATATATACTGTACTGTAAAACCGCGCATAAAGAGCGCCTTGCTTAGAGAGCAGAGTCTTCTCTGAACGGTCGCCTCGCTTAACAACTAAAACCAACCAAAAACTCGCTTAACAACTAAATTGGGGTTCACAATCCCATCAGAAGTCACAATTGGTCACTTACAATGGTGTTTCACTGAAAGAGCAAACTCGTTTACAAACCCCATCCATGATGTTGCCCCTTTCTGTGCGCACCATCGTCGTTCCCAAGCGAGAGATCAAAGAGTAGAAACCAATTCATACTAGGGACATATCTTCATTTATGGTGGGATTGTGCTTATGTCAAGAAAATGTGGAAGAGAGTTTGGGGTTGTTATTGTTTTTTTGGGGGGAGATTGATCAAATACTGTCCTATTGCCCAAGATGTGTCATAGAAGTCTTATTGCCCATGATGTGTCATAGAATAACATTACTAATGGGTTTAGGAAAAAAACAGCTAGAAAGAAACAAGAAAGAAATGACTATTGTAATGGGTAACAGCATTGCGATTACTCATTGTTAGAGAATGGATACTAAATTAGATGATTGGTTTAAAGAATTATGGAATATAGCAATGAATGATAGATTGGTGTGTGAATTTAAATTTAAAAAGGGATTGGTTACTGACCTCTGTAATAAATGATTGAAATAAAAATCAGTTGTATATTTTGCCTTAGTGGAAATGCTCTTCATACATAGAGTTGCCACAGTATTAGCTTAACATATACGGAGAGGCTCGTGATGTTTGAGTAAGACGATTGTCTGCATTTTCTTATTTCTTCATTGCGGGACCACCACACTTTTCGGTGGTTTTCCAAAGAAATGTTGCCGTCGCCGTGGAGGTAATTTTTGGCATTTTGTTCTGCTGCTCGAGGCAATTCTTTGCTTAGAAAATAAAAAGTCCGGCATTAATTCCGCTTTAGATTCGTGTGCAGATGCGAAGGGAGCCGTGTGGGTGGGACGTTAGAGGCCACATCTAATTGCCGCGTGAAGTCATTTTGTGTTCTTTTCCCCACCCTTGTCGTTTAAAATTGAAATGACAAATACATTAACAAGATAAGGAAGGAGAAACGTCTTGTTTAGTGGATAATAATTTACCTATTCAGTGGATAATTGTAGAAGCTGCTTTGACTAGTAAGCAAAGATGCATCTTAGAAATAAGGTTTGGGTTTAGACTGCTTAAATGGAAGGATATGGACTGTGTTAAGATTTGGACTCCATTATTGAAACCTTGTTTTCGTGTGTGTGTGTGTGTGTGAGAGAGAGATCTATGCTAAACTCTGTCAGATTGTGTGCATATACAGTAGTACCTCAGATAAAGTCCGATTCAGATAAAGTCCGATTCAGATAAAGTCGCGGTTTTCATGCACATGTGATGCATCGCATAAAGTCCAAAACCGCTCAAAAATGGATGTTATCCGAGGTATTCGGTATAGGAACCTTGGATAAAGTCCATTTTTGGACGTTATTTGATGCATCGCCCATCTGATTCGGATAAAGTCCAAAATCGGATAAAGTCCAAACTTGTGGAATGGAGTTTGGACTTTGTCCGAGGTTCTACTGCACTTTGAATGTAGGACTATGGTGGCTTTCTGGTTAAGACACAGAACTTGGAAGGTCAGCAGTTTGAGACCCGAGTGCAGCATGACGGAGTGAGCTCCCATCTCTGTCCCAACCTAGCAGCTCAAAAGCAAGAAGTTGCAAGTTGATAAATAGCGACCACTTCAATGGGAAGGTAAATAGTGTTCCGTGCACTCCAGTGACTAGTCATGCCTGCCACATGTCCATGGAAACGTCTGTAGACATAGACAAGTGCTGGCTCTTTGGCTACAAACAGCACTGAACCCTAGAGTCGGATGTGACCGGCTTTCGAGCAAGGGTGACTTTGACCTTTGACTTACTTTGCATGTAGAAAACTGCACATTACTGTATGTGGAAAAGACCTGTTAATGTTCTCTACAAGAAACTGGTTCTCTTCTGTGCAGATCTTTTACAAAGCTCAAAGATTTGGGGCAGTGATGCAGCCTGATGCCTCTTCCGGATTTCAGTGATAACCTGAATCTGATTTGTTTCTCAAGTGAAGTAAACTGGGGACCACAACTGTATTGTAGCCCTTCTGATTCTTCCTAGGTCCATTATTAACTGTCTTGCAAATAAGCTTGCGCACGTCTCTCTTGTCTGCATGCATATGCGAAAGAGGCGAAGATCTTGTGCCATTGTGTCACAGGGCTTTATTTGCACCCGAACCGTGCAAATAAAAATAATATTCTCTGCAAAATGGTTACACATAATAAGTTAGAGAGAAGATCCAAAAGCCATTCCACCCTAAGGCATTCAGCCCCTAAAGGATGTGTTATCATCATTCTGCATTTTCTAAATAAAAGAAAAACCACAGGGACAAAAATCAATGTGAACTTCTATAACAGTGTTTTCCCAACCTTTGGACTTCAATTCCCAAAAGCACGGATCAGCCAGTGTACTGACTTAGGCTTCTGGGAATTGGAGTCCAAGAACCAAATGTTGGGGAAAGACTGTTCTAAATGCATACAAGGGATGGGATTCTGCTCTAAAACATACCTGTCAACCATCCCAATTTGGCCGGGATTACCACAGATTTTTGACGCCGATTGATGTCATAACCCACCCCGCACTGCCAAAACCCCGTAATTTGGCAGCGGGGAAAAATGCTTTCCGCGCATGCGTGGAAGCGCTACGCCGTTTGCATACGGGCTGCACAAGCGGTGTAGCACTTCCATGCATGCGTGGAAAGTGACCTGAGCACAAGCGATCTGCGCAGGTCCTGTTTTTTCCGGAGCCGCGGGTTGACAGGTATGATCTAAAATAACCCCACTACCTTTCGTTGGGAGGTTATGGAAGATGGGTTTCCATCCATCCATCCATCCATCCATCAATCATAAGCTCCATCCATCCATCTATCATAAATTTCATCCATCCATCCATCCATCCATCATAAGCTCCATCCATCCATCCATTATAAATTCCATCCATCCATCCATCCATCCATCAATCATAAATTTCGTTCATCCATCTATCCATCATAAGCTACATCTATCCATTCATCATAAATTTCATCCATCCATCATAAATTCCATCCATCATAAATTTCATCCATCCAGCCATCATAAATTTCATCCATCCATCCATCCATCCATCAAAAGCTCCATCCATCCATCCATTCATTATAAATTCCATCCATCCATCCATCCAAAGTTTCATCCATCCATCCATTATATTCCATCCATCCATCCTTCCTTCCATCCATCATCAATTTCATCCATCCATCCATCCATCATAAGCTCCATCCATCCATTATAAGTTCCATCCATCCATCCATTCATCCATCATAAATTTCATCCATCCATCCATCCATCATAAGCTCCATCCATCCATCCATTATAAATTCCATCCATCCATCCATCAATCATAAATTTCGTTCATCCATCTATCCATCATAAGCTACATCTATCCATCCATCATAAATTTCATCCATCCATCATAAATTCCATCCATCATAAATTTCATCCATCCATCCATCCATCCATCAAAAGCTCCATCCATCCATCCATTCATTATAAATTCCATCCATCCATCCATCCATCCATCCAAAGTTTCATCCATCCATCCATTATATTCCATCCAGCCTTCCATCCATCCATCATAAATTTCATCCATCCAGCCATCATAAGCTCCATCCATCTATCTGTTCATTATAAATTCCATCCATCCATCCAATATAGCTGCAATGGTTGTTGCTGTTGTTGTTGTTGTTGTTGTGTGCTGTCAAGTTACCTCTGACATATGGCAGCCTTATGAATTTAAAAAAAACCTCCAACATATCCTGAGCCTTGCTCAGCTCCTGTAAACTCAAGGCTGTGGTTTCCTTTAGAAAGCCAGTCCATCTCACGTTTGGTCTTCTTTTCCTGCTGCCTTCAAATTTCCCCACCATGACGTACTCTTCTAGGAAATCCTGCCTACTCATGATCTGCTCGAAGCAGAACAACCTCAGTTTTCATCCTTTTCTTTGTCTTCAGAGACAGTTCAAGATAGCTATATAGGGCAGAATGTAATTACACGTCTTTTAGTGCCAGGTGTACAGGTGTGAGATGCCAGCAAAGAAGGTAAAAATTAATTTGCTAGTCCTCAGATAAACAGTTGGATGAAATGTGGAGTTATAAGTCAATATTTACTTAAATCTATTGATTCATTGGTTGCCTTATATTTTAGGCCAGGGGGTTCCCAACCATTTCAAGCTGGGGGCTGGGTCATGCTCTCTCAGTCAGCTTTGAGGGTCAGATGGCCATTTTGCCTTGCTTGCAGGATGGGCGTGGCCATTTTGTCCCAACAGCTTCTTAGGAGTGGCCATTTTGTTTCTCGAATGCCCTTGGAGGGGTGGGGTCACATGAAATGGTGCCGTGGGCTAGATTTGGCCCACGGGCCTTAGGTTGGGAACCCCTGCTTTATGCCCTTGTGTCTCGATCATGTTCCATTGAACTGTGTCTTCTCCTTGTTTAGGATGTAGGATTGCAATATTTTATCAACCACAGTAACACAGTTTCTACCAGTACAGTACAGTATAAGCAAAATAAGCAAGCAGTATCTGCGAAAGACGTGTTTATTCTTTCATGCATACTAAAGACAAGGCCTACTGTGATACAATTCTGCATCATTAAAACCAAAGGGGAATATGCTCCTTTCTTTAGAAATACTGTACTAAATTATGCCCAGTGTTGTGACTTACTGAATGGAAAGGTCTTTTGTTCGAGTACAAATCCCCTTTTTGTGAATCAAAGCTCCTTCCCTGAACCGTGTGACGATACTGGCTAAATATAGCCCTTGCGCAGATTTAATACATGCACAGTTTTTTTTAAATCAATACATCGGTTGGCTCAAACTTGTGGGATTAAATGATTAAAATTAATTTCATTGAGCTTCAGCTGTTGATCTAGAGAGCCATAGTTTTTACTGTGGTGAGAACAGAAAGGAAGACTCCAGGAAACGTACCCTCCAATGACCCAAGTGTGGAGGAAAAAGATGACATTTTATTCTTATTGACAGAAGTGTTATAAGTGGAGGATTTGTTTCCAGGTGGCTGTAAGAAGAACCATCAATGGCCATTTCTGTGGCTAGTTTATGGCGAAATGCCCAAACCAGAGGGTTGTAATATTTTCCAAGTGGCTTGCAAAGGCAGATCAATGAAACCAGGGCACCGGTGATCAATATGGAATAGTCGGAGCGATGTAAGGTCATCATAACTTTATGTTCCGTATTTGTGTTTCTCTTTATCTTGTGTTTGTGTTCATTCTCGGTGGCTGTTCCCAAACTAAAAATAAGTTCACTGGAAATGTGGTTGCTTTCATGGAATGGACCCTCCCGGATCTTGCCAACCAGTAAGGCCACGGAGTGGGGGAAATTCATGAAAGCGCACTGCAAAAACAACGATTTTCCTACTGGGAATAACACATGCGATTTACATGATATCAAGTGTGATGATTCTAAATCTGAACTCAGAATTTGCCTATCAGGTACAGATTTTAAGCCATGCTGTAGCTGTTCAACTGGTCAGTAATTGGGTAATGTATTTTTTTACATGAGAACATTATAACAGTTGCAGCTATGCCTTCTGCCGCCTTAGCTGAATCACGTCCCCTGGTGGCATGCATGTTCCAGCAACGGCCGGGCATGTCAGTGAGATGACATCAGAAATAGGTATATAAGGTGAGATGGACTTGTCTCTAGTGCGAAACCATCTTATTGGAGAGTACAGCTAGGCCATAGTGAGTCTGTTTTGAGCTAAAGATGAGTAGGCGCAGCTGTCTTAATAAACCAGACAATTTTTGCTACATTTTTGGCAAATATGTGATCAATGCAAGAACCAAGAGGGTGGGATTTTGCTGACTTAAAATCTTGACGTCCTAGCAGAATCGGACTTCAGATTTGGATTCAGTACACTTGATTTAGCATAGGACAAATGGATTAGACCAAGAATTCAGAGCCTTTTAAAGCCAGGGGCCGGGTCATACTCCCTCAGACAGCTTTGGGGGCTAGACAGTCATTTTGCATTTCTTCCACCACATGGTGCTTCCTGGTGTGGTGGTTGGCCACATGAAATGGTGCTGTGGGCCGCATCCAGCCAGTGGGCTGCAGGTTGAGAATCCCTAGATTAAACCAAGTAGCAGACATTATTATTATTATTATTATTATTATTATTATTATTATTATTATTATTATTATTATTATTATTATTATTATTATTATTATTATTATTATTATTATTATTATTATTGTGATGCAGTGATATGTTTTTAAAAAGTAATTTTTCCGGGTTTTGGTAGTAAGAGAGGCAATGCATCTAAAATCTTCCTATGGAAAGGAAACTTTAAGGCTACACCATTGTTTCCCAACCTTTGGTTTTTGGACTTCAATTCCCAGAAGCCTAAGTCAATCCCCCCCAAAGCACTGATCAGCCAGTGGACTGACTTAGACTTCTGGGAATTGAAGTTCCCCTGTGGGGCGCAAGCCCCACGTTGGAAACCACTGGGCTGTATGGAAGGGGAACCGTTCAAGCTAGCTGTAGGAAAAATGCACCTCTTTAGCTTTTCTTACACCAAGTCATCTTTTGACCAACCTGAGCTCAAATTGGTGGCATCCTGTTAAAACAGGGGTTCCCAACCTTTTCAAGCTGGGGGCTGGGGTCACGCTCTCTCAGTCCGCTTCGAGGGCCGGAGGGCCATTTTGTACCAACAGCTTCAAAGGGGCAGCCATGTTGTTCCTTGAATGCCCTTGGAGAGGTGGGGTGGGGGCACATGAAATGGCACCATGGGCCAGATCCAGCCCACGGGTCTGAGGTTGGGAAGCCCCTGTGTTAAAAGAATAAGAGCCTGGACTCAAGTTGCGGTTTGGCTTCCCCCGCCATGCCCCCCCAACCCCTTCGGCCAGCCAGTTTGTGTACTATCTGTCTGTCTGAAGCAATTGAGCGAGCCATCGAAATAGCAGACAGGATATCAAGTGTTCGGACGTCTGAGTTAAGTATAACAGAGACTCCAGTTATGACGACGGGTTCAGGGGGAGAAGCCGCGCCGGCTTCAGTTACATTCAGGTTAGCCATGCTGGAACCTTGGAATGTGTCTGCTTTTAGCCCTGGAAGAGTCTCTCTCTCTTTCTTTCTCTCTCTCTCTTGATCCTAGTAGACCTTATTTCTCTGTGTGGTTTATTTAATGCCATGCGCTGCTGAGGAATGTGTCAGACCTACTTCCTATTTTGGTCTCTGTATTTCTTTCTCTCTCTCTCTCCCTCTTTCTTTCTTTCTTTCTTTCTCTCCCTCGTTCTTCCTCTCTTTCTCCCTCCTTTCCACACTTTGAAATTGCACTGCAAACATTTCGGACACTTTTGGGTTGGCCCATTGTGAAATGTGCAAATTTATGTGAATAAATGTTAAGCAGCTCTGATCATATTCCGTGGCGTCTGTGTGCAGGTTTTCAGCAGCTAATATTGGACTGGAAGAAGGTGGGACGTAATGTTGTAGGGTTGTTACTGTCTGCATAGTCCATACCTGTCAACCTTCCCAGATTGGTCGGAATTTCCTGATTTTCGGCGCCGATTTGCGCCATTTCCCGCGCGCAGCTGCCAAAACCCCGGAATTGGCAGCGGGGGAAAAAGAGGTAATGCATATCCCTTCTGTGCAAGTCACATTCTACGCATGCGTAGAAGGCTTTTACGCTCGCGTAGAACCCTTGTACACTTGCGTAGAAGGCTACACAAGCATAAAAGGGTTCTACGCAAGCGTAAAAGCCTTCTACGAATGCGTAGAACATGACTTGCGCAGAACCGTTGTGCGCAGGTCCCGGATTGTCCGGAGCTGCGGTTGACAGGTATGGCATAGTCAAAGCAATGGTCTTCCCAGTAGTCACGTACAGATGTGAGAGTTGGACCATAAGGAAGGCTGAGCGCAGAAGAATAGACGCCTTTGAAACTCTGTGGTGCTGGAGTCCTCTGGACTGCAAGGAGATCAAATCAGTCCATCCTGAAGGAAATCAAGGATGCTCCTTGGAAGGACAAATACTGGAGCTGAAGCGCAAGTACTTTGGCCACCAAGTGAGAAGAGAGGACTCACTTGAGAAGGCCCTGATGCTAGGAAAAATCAAAAGGAGAAGGGGGCGGTTGATGGATGGGATAGTTGATGCAATGGGCATAGATCTGGCTGGGCTGCGGAGGATGCCAGAGGACAGAGGAGCCTGGCATGTGGTGGTCCATGGGGTTGCAAAAGGGTCGGACTCGACTGTGCGACTGAACAACAAATGTCTCTACATTCGAGCATGTTTTAGTCCTTTGTCCCACTTGATTCCAAATGGACAGGACAAATCCTCTTGGATTTAAGATTGATCAAATTTGCTTTTTCTCCCTAGTCAAACAGTATTAAGTTTGTCTGTTCAAATAATTGGACTCTCTCCCTCTCATCCTTTTGGGAAAATAATACTTTCCCCGAAGGGAAGCTTTAAACTTCAAAGTGCTTTTAAAAATAAAGTTCCTTTATATGTTAAAAAAAAGCCATTTCCCTTTTTTGGTGGGATAGGTAGAATTAAAAAAGGGAAAGAAATCCTAATAAATTTGCTGTTAGTAACCTTACTCTAAGTTTGCCATATGCTTCCTCTATTTTGGTTTTTGTTACCAGTGTTAATAGTGATTGGTAGCAACTGTGTACCTTCCAGGTAGTAAAGGTTTCCCTTGCCCAAAAGCCAGTCGTATCCGACTCTAGGGTTCAGTGCTCATCTCTGTTTCAAAGCCGAAGAGCCAGCGCTGTATGCTTCTGCAGATGCTTCCGTGGTCATGTGGCAGGCATGCCTAAACACCGGAGCGCACGGAACGCTGTTACCTTCCCACCAAAGTGGTCCCTATTTATCTACTTGCAATTTCTTGCTTTCGAACTGCTAGGTTGGCAGGAGCTGGGCCAAAGAATGAAACGATTATTGTGTGTGGCTTTTCTTTATGGTTGGAGCTTACACATTGAGAACATATACTCTAGAAAACAGTGAACGTTTGCTGACAGCCTTCCCACGCTGCCTAGCTTGTAGCTATAAAACCATTCCTGTAAAGAGATCAACGCCGGAAAGAGACAGCGAGAGAAAGATGGATTTCTCGAAATGCCTCTACCGGAATCCCTCAACAATAGCTAGCTAGCTGATGTGAATAAATAAGTTTTTCTTCTTCTTCTTTTAAGACTAGGACATGAATCCAATAATAATTTAAAACAGGCATTGGACAGCTAGTTCTGTTTTCGAATTGTGTACTGGAGGGCCCCAAGAAACTCTGTTTGAGAAGATGCAACCCTATGAATAGTACACAACTGTCATAAACGTGTGGTGTCGACGTCGACATAGGCCACGTGAAATGGTGCCATGGGCCCGACCCGGCCTGCGGGCCATAGGTTGAGAACCCCTGGTATATAATGTATTTGAAGGGGGGGGGGATAATGACAAACTAATGACATTGTTTACACTATGGGAAATTTTGTTTCCAGATGAAGTATCTGTGGAGATTCTAAGTCTGTGGACAAAAGGGCAGTGCTTTTTTGTCATATATTTTCTTAGAAGGGCTTCCATGGAATTTGTAGGATTTCCATGAAAGCAGTTAGTTTGTTATGCATCAGAGGCTGGTGGTGCATTCAGGCTCCCCCCCCCTTTTCATGCTTCTGAAATCATAATCCTTCTTGACATTACAATTAGTTGTTGCAGAGACCATTGTGATGTCATAAAACAGGGGTGGCTAAACTTTTTTGCGCTGCGAGACTGAGCATGCCTCCTTGGCAGCTGATCGGGCTTGTCACGTGATTCCTCCCAGCGGAAGCGGGAGTAAAACACCCCCATACATGTACAAACGCTGCCGTGAAATGCGGCTGCCATAAATGTGTTTATGACAGCCGTGGGTACATTCACAGCAGTGTTTGCACAGTGTGGACATGTTTGCACATGCGTGGGGCTCGTCCACTTTCGGGTAGCGGCATGGTCAGCATGGGCCAGATGATTTGGTGCTGTGGGCCAGATCCAGCCCACGGGCCATGTGCAAGAGCAAAACCAAATTAGAAAGTGGAAGAAGATGCTCACTGAGCAAAGGAGGATATAGCTGAGGAACTCAACCTTTGCTACATCACTTGGAGGACACTGAATAGGCTGAAGGGTTGGAGTGATTAAATGTAAGACCAAAATGCTCAAGTGGGGGCTGCTGGCAGACAACAATATGCGGTGTGAATGTGGAGAGATACAGATTCTGGCGCATTTACTGGCCTGTCAATTGCTCCCAGAAACATACACCAAGGAGGACTTAATTTTGGCCAACAACAAAGCCGAGAAAGTGGCTTCATTTTGGCAATCCAGGGTTTGCTTGAGACATGAAAGAAGAAGAAGAAATAGATGATCTTCATTATTCCTTTGAAAACTACTGCTACTACATTCACCAGAATATCTCCCACGCTTCTCAAGGTTTTAAATGTTCAGTATGACAAAGATCCACTTCTGGTAAGTGGCATTACAAACACCAGCTTGTTCCTCTCTTTGCTTTTCATTTCTCCCAACTATATCTCTCTCTATGTAAAACAGAAGTGTGTGTTTGTATGTGCTCGAAAGGCTTCCACACCCTGGATGGATGTCACTGAAACTTGGCACACACCTACCTTGGATGTGGGAGATCAGCACTGCAGGGGTCACAAGCCCCATGGGGGAATGTATGCCCCCCCCAAATTGGGATGCAATTGATCTATGCAATGTGTGTGTTTCCCAGTGATGTAATTGAGCTGATGTCATAGTCCCAGGTAGGTTGGGGTTGTGACACCATCCGACTAGCTCAGCTGTAGTTTTCACAGTAGGTGGAAGGCAAATGGACATGCGAGATCAGCACTGTGTGGGTCACAAGCCCCATATGGGGGTGTATGCCATTTGGCACTGCTGTTGGACATGCAAGCACACAGAACACATGCCGCAGAGGCGGTGTAGGTGGCGGCCACGGTGGGCAAAGCTGAGGATGGAGGGAAGGCTGTGTGCCGCTCTCTCACCAGGTTGCCGGACACATGTATGGGAAGGATAAGGGCGGTAAGTGACCGTTGATGGAGAAGCAGGATGGGTGAGGGAAGAAAGAGGTGAAGGAAGGGAGGCAAGAGTGACCCACATACACCTCACAAGGTGTCCAACAGGAAAAGGCTGGCCTACATTAAAGAAAAGAAAAACCCGAGCAAAGCCGGGTAATCAGCTAGTCTCTTATATTTTGTCTTGTCTCCCACCTTCTTGATAGCCTCATTGGGTTCCTGGCTAATTGGTTTCTCCGGGCCTTTCATGTTGTTGAATGCAACAAACCATCCATACTACCACAGGGAAGAAGCAAGATCCCCACTGGGTTGATAGGAAATACTTCCCAGTCTGGCCAGCTTATCCTGCTATGGTGATAGAGTAGACCCAATGCCGATCGTCAGGCGGCGATTCACTAACCTGACTTTGTGTGCCAAAAGGGCTCAGGACTAGAAAGTGACTCATGGAACTGGATCAGTGGTACTATGGGTGTCACACTGTGATATGGAAGGCCACTGCATTATATTGCCAGGACGATCTTCATGGCTGATCGCCATGAGGATAGCCAGTATTTGGAGTCTGATACAGCACCCGAAGGGGAAGAAGAAGGCTTGCCAGAGTTGCATTCTGATGAGCCACTTTTCCCTTGGTAAATTCAGTCTATACCTTCTTTCTCCTCTATTTACCTGCAGTCTTGATTTTCCCCTTTCCCCCCTGCCAAGGAATGGTGTCAACTCAATGTGCTACCCAAACCGTTTACGCTTTGAGTTGAGCGGCATGCAAATGCAGTCAATTAAGCAAGGGTTTTTTAATTAGCTGCTAAAGTTCACGTGCAAAGTGTCTTGCCTTAATTGCTTGACAGTTTTGTTGTAAATTTGCGAAGCCTCCCCCCACTCCCACATTCACTAAACTATCAAAACTGTGATATATTTTTTTCGGCAACATTGTTAAGTCCCTCAAGTATCAGTTTGTGCCTTTGACCCTTTGCACTTCTGTTTCTCATTCATGAAGCTCTTTCACAAACTGTGCCGAAGAGGTAAATTGTGCCTCTTAATTGCCTCTAATTAAAATATTGCTTTCATTTTCTTTTTTTTAGAATTAATAGAGGGCTTGGGTGTATCTGGGATTTTCCTCCCCCCCTTTCCTTTCTTACTATTCAGTAGCACTGATACGCAAGTTCCTCACTTGGGCAATCGTCTGTCTGGTTTTCCGTAATATTTTAGAGAGTCTGTGGTGATATGGATGGTTTGATGCAAAAAGAAAAACCACAGTCCCAAGACTTATTTATAGCAGTACGAATTAGAGGGCTTGGTAGAGTTGAGAAAGCAATGGTGAAGTCCACGAAAAACAAAGAATTTCTGTCGGATGCTAGTCCTGCCACTTTCTTCAACATTTCCCAAGAAGGGGAAATCTTTTCTGTCTTCTCTGATGAAGATTTATAAGGATCATTCCTTAGCAAGAAGGCCCTTTTCCCTATGGCAGGGATTCCCAACCTAAGGTTCATGAGCCGGATCCAGCCCATGGAGGGGTGGGGAGCCATTTCATGTGGCCGCTCCAAGGGCATTCAAGAAACAAAATGGCAGCCCCTTTGAAGCTGTTGGGACAAAATGGCCACCTCCATCATGCAGGCAGGGCAAAATGGTCATCTGCCCCTTGAAGTTGACTGAGAGAGTGTGATCCGGCCCCCCGGCTTGAAAAGGTAGGAGGCAGGCACAGGCCTATGACCCGAAGCTCCAGCAACCGGATGGTGGAAGCCCAGGGAGGCTGCGCCACTGGTACAGGAGGCAGGCACAGGCCTATGGCAACCGGATGGGCAGGGCCAGCCAGAATTTCTACTACCGGTACTGGCGTACCAGGGTGTACCGGCTGAATCCCACCACTGAACTTAACCATGCAAAACAATGCAATATAATAACAAATAACAGCAAAAGGAAATGACAGATTAAAGAGAAAGTGATGCAATGGAAACAATAATTAAAAACCCTCAAGGACAGAAAACATACTTTTGAAAGGATTTTCTTGTGCCATGGCAGGCATTTATTTGGGAGAAGATGTCCCACAATTGAGGCGTCAGTCCAGAGAAGTCATCTCCCAGTACATCTCTGCATGACCAAAGAAGAGGTTGAACTCTGCACCAGTTAGGCCACATCTAGAATCCTGTGTCCAATTTCGGGCCACACACTCTGAAGAAAGATGCAAAGAAACTAGAGCAGGTACAGAGAAGGTCAACAAGGATCGTCAGGATGAGATCGAGCCCTAGGAGGAAAGACTGAAGGGACCGAGCCTTGAGAAAAGGAGATTGAGAAAGGGTATATATAGGAGGATAGATTTCCCTTGCTTGAAAGCCAGTCATATCCGACTCTAGGGTTCAGTGCTCATCTCTGTTTCAAAGCCAAAGAGCCAGCGTTGTCTGCTTCTGCAGACGTTTCCGTGGTCATGTGGCAGGCATGACTAGACACCGGCGCGCACGGAACGCTGTTACCTTCCCACCGAAGTCCCTATTTATCTACTATTTATTGGACTGCTAAGTTGGCAGGAGATATGGGATGAGAGCACTCTTCAGATACTTGAAAGATGGTCATCAAGCTACCCCAACACGGTAGAGGATCTCTGTTGAGCTCTGTAGCTGCTTCCTTTGCTAGATCTTCAAGATCCCTTGTTGATTTGTTTTGATGCTTGTCATTTCACCATTCTTGTTTCCTGGATTATCACCCATCTTTTTCAGATCGTTTGAGGTTCAAGTGTTCAGCAAAGTGGGCCCAGCAGTTTTGTTGCAGTTAAGGCATGTTTGTATTGTGTCCCCCCCCCTTTCCCTTTGGACCACCTCAATAAAACCTGACTTTGTGAATCCTCCTCCACCCTTTCCTTTGGGCTGCTTCATATTCCATCTGCTTTAATTTGCCTCAAGCTAAAAACACTTAGCAGCAGAGGAGGGGAGGTCGGGGTTATTGATGCTGTTTCTTATCCCTATCCCTCCATGCTACCTCTTGGGAAATGCCAATTAAGTCTTACAATGCAACAGCCCTGGCAGGAGATAACTGCGTTTCCTCTTACGATTTGACATAGGCTCAATACGAACAACAACTGATCTATCCATCAAGCAGCTCTTAAAGGTTTTTGGTGCCCGAAGGAAGAGGATTTGTGTATATTTCAGTTGTCTAGGAAAGGGGTTCATAAGAGACAGTCTGCTGTATGTATTTCTAATTGTAGGGACTTGAAGCATTCTAGGCATAAAAAATAATAATTCTTGGTATGTCTTGTGTATCAAAGGGTCAACCCAGTGTGTCTATTAAAATGGAGAGACATCTGGTAGCTTTGTTTCGATCAGGGGTGCCCAAACTTTTCAGGCCACGGGCCGGTCACGTGGTTCAGGGAGCTGGTCACTATGGCCTGGTTCTGGCCCCTGATGCCAATTCATCTGGTCCACGAAGACCTCATCGCTCCTGGAAGCGGAAGTAAAACGTGCCCATAAGGTTTAGATCATTGTTTCCCAACATATGCCCCAGGCCCCACAGGGAGACTTCAATTCCCAGAAGCCCAAGTTAGCACATTGGCTGATCATTGTTTTGAGAAACTGACTTGGGCTTCTGGGAATTGAAGTCCAAAAAACCCAAAGGTTGGGAAACACTGGTTTAGGTGAATTGTCAGCTCGTCCTCTAGGGATAGCTCTTGGGGCTGTGTAGCTTACCCAAAGCTACAAAGGCTGGTTCTTCTCCCTAAAGCAGGGGTGCCAAAACTTTTCAGGCTGTGGGCTGGTCACGTGGATTCTAGATGTGGACACAGGATTCGAGATGTGGCCTAACTGGTGCAGAGTTCAACTGCTCCCGCCAGAAGCGGAAGTAAAACATGCCTGCACATGCACAGAACACGGCCGTAAATACACCTGTGAACACTACCGTAAATAACCTGTGTCTGTCGTAAATGCGTTTATGGCAGCCACGGGTGCATTTACGACAGCTTTCTGTGCATGTGCAGTTTTTACTTCTGCTTCCGGGAGCGGCAACGGTGGCGCAGTCTGGATGAATTGGTGTGGGGGGCTAGATCTAGCCCACAGGCCGTAGTTTGGGCACCCTGCCCCTAAAGGCACAGCCAGGAATCGAACTTCCAGCCGGATATATAAACCCACTCCCCAACCCGCTAAATTAACTTTAAAGCTGAAGAAGAAACATCTTGCCGGAATAGAAAGAGACAACACAATGAGCGGTTAGCTTTGCTTCCAAATCCTGTTAAGTTGGATTTTTCTAGTCCTTTATAACTTTGGCTGGAAATAGACCACTTATCCCACTCCCTGCACCCCGTACATGGAAATCTCTATTAACTTGCACTATGCTCCGCAGATGTTACATCTTTTTTTTTAATTTAAAAAAAATTTGCTTTTAGTCTCTAGGAAGGCATCACGCTTGAGGGAGATGGGAGGAAGAACCTAGACGAACCTTCTGGGCCCCATTTCCGTCGGCAGGCGCTCTCCCCCTCCGATTTACGCTGCAATGGACTTTAAATAATTTAACAAACAGCAAAGCGGCCGCGTTGCTGGAAAGGCTCGACTCAGCAGACAGGAAGTCTGGCCAAGAGTCTGACATGCTTGCGTAGGTCCGTATCCCTTCGTGTCACTTGACTGAGGGATTCTGTTCGGAAGGTTTACGGTAGCTCGTAAATGGTGGGAAAGAGAGCGAGAGATGCTCTTGCTCTCAAGAAACGTGGCCTGAAAGCCAAAGGGAACTGGAAAGAGGAACATAAGCACATAAGAACAGCCTTGCTGGAACAGGCCACAGCCCATCCAGTCTCACACAGTGGCTCACCATTGGCTTCAGGGTACTATTCCCAAGCAGATGCCTTCACCTGCTTAGGATTCCCTGGAAATGGCATGGAGAGAGATCCTAAACCTTGCCTCACCTTCTTGTAAACTCTTTTTAATTACATTTTTGAGTGCTGCCACTAGCATTCAAGAAGGAAGGGTCCTCCCCCCCCCGGGTAAATCATAAGAGGGACTGTGGTGGCTTAGTGGTTAAGACGCTGAACTTGATGACTGGAAGGTTGGCGGGTCGACAAGGTGCTGCATGGCGAGCGCCCGCCTCTGTTGCAGCTCCTGCCAACCTGGCAGTTTGAAAGCAAGGAATTGCAAGTAGATACTGCTTCAGTGGAAAAGTAACAGCATTCTGTGCAACTCCTGTAGTTTGAGTACGTGACTTGTACTCTGGGGTGACTGAGAACAGATCCTTCCCTTCCTCTTTTCTCCTGTTGAATATCTGCTGAAATATGGGCAGGGTGTCTGATGCACATGTTTAACCGAAATGAGTTGTACGGCGTAAGGATGTATACATTAATGCTCTGCTTCCCCCCCCTTTTAAAATGGAGTTCTGGCGTTGCAGGAAAAGTGAATCCTAACTCATTTCACAAAGGGGTTTCTGTTCTTGTTCCTATCTCTGAACTTTCCTCCTAGACTACCGAGGGGACTTGTGTGCCTCTCTCAAGGATGAAAACAAACAAAGACACGAGAGAATGATCCTTGGTTGTGAATAGGACAAGCTCCTTGCTTTCTCCCCAACCCTTATTGTTTTGCAGGGTTTCGCCCGTAGCGGGTGGAGAAAAGCCCCCTTTTTTTTGTTGTCAGCTCTTCAGGCAAGTGTTCTCATGCTCTATGAAAAGGCGCTGACACACAACCTCTCCCCGTCTTAAAAATACGGCTTTCTTGCCAAAGTTGTCATGCAACTCCCCCTCATGCCTCACTCTTCATTTGAGAGACCCAGATGGTAAACCAAGAGGGTTATGTGCGCTTCTGGAATTTGCAGCCATATGCATTCACCGTCTGATCCACCTTTAGCATTTTGGTAATTTTGGAAAAGTGACTGCGGTGGCTTAGCGGGTAAGACGCTGAACTTGTCGACTGGAAGGTCAGCAGGTCAGCAGTTCGAGACCAAGAGTGCTGCACGATCCCATCTCTGTCTCAGCCATACCTGTCACGTATCCTGTTTTGGCCGGGATTTCCCGTAATTCACCGCTCCGTCATGCTCCTTCCCGCCGTCATCCCGTATCCTGCCTCTCAGACCAGTGCCATTATGACTATTATGACCATTCCTTGCGGTGGCTCAGTGGTTAAGAAGGCCTTTTTAGCATGGGGCCAGTAAACCCATTTGTGTGGATTCACAGAGACTTGGGCTTCTGGGACTTGAGGAGTGCCAAGGTTCGCCATCACAGGTCTAGCAGGTGAAATGTCTGAGGAGTATGCTTGCCTTGCAGAATGCACGCGCCCCCCTTTCATTCTAGTTAGCGCAGCGGCCGTCTCGAAGGACAAAGGTGACCAGGAGTTGACACAGCAGGGCGAGGAGATGTTGGGGAAGCACTGATTGAGGGAAATGGGTGCTGACACTTGGAGAGTGGTTCGTAGATCGGAGGACCCCGAAGCCACAGTGAGCAGGTCAAACCGGTTTGTCCAACTGGAAGACGGATCCAACGTAACATTTCCACAAAGAAGGAGAGTCATGATTATTCCTTCGCTGTGATTGCAACTCTTCTGCCGTGCATGGTGGGGCTAGTTGTGTTCTTCTCTGGTTCCCTTTTTAAGAAGTGTGGGGAGGGGAAAAGGAAGGTGGCCCAGGCTTGCATCAAACGGGTTTCTACTGTTGCGGATAACTGGGATACAACTGGAAGAAGAGTCTTGCACCTGAACCCCAGAGGCCATCTTCTTTCAGCATTATACCGGGAGATCTTTGGGCGTGGAGTGCGTGTCTGTGTGTGGGAAGGGATGCTAGATGGAATGATTAATTGTTCTAGCTCTAATGGAGAGAAGGAGATAATGGGAGGTTGGGGTGGGGGAGAGAAGGGTGTTGAAGTTTTGGAGAGTCCTGGAATAGCGCCAGACCTTTTTTTTTTTTTTTGCTATTATGCTTACTGACTTTGGTTGTTCTAAAGGAGGTCTCCTAGCCCTTGGAATTATTTGGGGTGCGCGCGCAGGGAATTAGAAATGGAGATATCTATTGACGCTGAGATTGACAACCGGAAGGCTGGCTTCGAGACTCGAGTGCTGTGTGACGGAGCGAGCGCCCGCCTCTGTTCCAGCTCTTGCCAGCCGAGCATTTCGAAGGCAAGACATTGCGAGTAGATAAATAGGTACCTCTTCAGTGGGAAAGGTGATGGCTTTCCCTGTGATCCGACGTGTAGTACATGCCTGCCACGTGGCTATACGGAAACATCTGCAGATGCAGACACCGTTGGCTCTTTGGGGATGAGTCTGTTCCGTAGGCTTTTGCTTAAATCATTTTTTTATGTAACTCGAAGCAAATGCATAGGAGAGTTTTTTAAAATGTAACTCGAAGCAAACCCATAGGAAAAATGAAATTTTTATGTAAATCGAAGCAAACCTATAGGAAAAAGAATCTTTAAGTACTGTAACTCGAAGCAAACAATTTTTACGTAAACCGAAGCAAACCCATAGGAAATCTTGTAAACCGGGACATGGTTTTAGCACAAAGTCATTATGTACCTTGAATTTTATGTAACTCAAGGCATATGTAAGTCGGGGTTTTACTGTTCATTTTCTTGCTTTTTTGCTCTGTGCAATTATGGGTTGACAACTGACATTTAAGAATCTAGCTGCAGATCTTCTAAAACGTAAAAGCTGGCTGACCATGTTCAAGCTCTGGATGCGCGATCACTTTTCACACTGGTAGCCAGCTTGGGGTTAACTGTTCACGTACGGCGAAGCCTTCCTTCCAGGCAGTCTGTCGCACGTATTGACAAGTAGCATCACGGCTTTGCTCCTGAACTGTTCCACTTGATTGAAGCGGAGAGACCAGTCGGAGAGTTGGGAGGATTAACGAAAATCCCCCCCCCCCTGGGGAAATGGTGGTGACCCATTCTTTATTTCTGCCATTGTTTCCACCTGCTGAATATTAATGTCGGCTGGAGATGGCGGAGAGTTTGATGGAAGTGAGCTTAGGCAGAGAGCAGAACAAAGTCTTGGCCACACATCTCATTCTTGAACGTGGGGGATCACAACGTCAACCGGGGATCACAACGTCAACCGGGAAAGTGATTCTAAGGGGTAACCTTTGTGCCCCCGCCATTATTTTGCAAATTTTTATCCCTCCTCCCTCCCCAAACAAGGGTTCATTTGCCTCTTAAGATAATAAGTGACGGAGAAAATGGGAGGCTGGAGAGCTTAAAAAAAGATGAAGGAGAACTCTGCATAAGAATATTACGTTTCCATGGAGAAGGGTTTGGATGGTGCTGTTTAAACCGGGACTAGCAGAAGGACCAAGGAAGGCCAAAGATTTGATGGGACGGAGAACTGATAGGTTAAGTACATGATTAAGGTGATAAGCATCTCATTGGGAGAAGTTACTTTTGGTGACTGTAATGGCGAGAGTTGGCCAGCCCATGTCCGAGAATGAATTTTCCCTGAAGCAGGTCCACCTTTGTTTAAGGTGGACCCCATCTTGCCATGAAGTGACCCACACACTATGATCACGGAGCCATCTCCTGTGGCACATATGAAATGAGACATGCAGGATCTAACTGCAGTGGACTACCACAGCCTTGAGGATATGGACAAGGTGCACCTTCATAGCCAGTCCATCTGGCATGGCCTCTTCCACCTCCATGACTGTTGGAATCAAAGTTTCTCATCCGCTCATTTTGCTGTTGGGCCTAATATGATGGTTTCCAGTGGCATTTCCCCCACTGAGGGGGCCATCACCCCACTTAAAGGGGTTCATCCACCCCATAACCCTTGGCCACTTTAGGGATTCAGGTTAGTTAACCACTGCCTCACACTGTAGTGCTGGGGTGCCCAAACTTTTCATGCCCCAGGCTGATCACGTGATTGGGGGGTGGCCATTATGGCCCATGGGCCAGATTCATCCCCAACACCAATTCATCCGGCCCACGAAGCCCTAGTTGCTCCCGGAAGCGGAAGTAAAACTCACTCATACGGGTGCATTTTACTTACGCATTCGGGAGCAATGAGGGCTTCGCGGGGCAGATGAATTGGTGTGGGGGCCAGATCCAGCTCACAGGCCATAGTTTGGGCACCCCTGCTGTAATGGGATGTCAGGCCAGACTCAGGTAAATGGAATATCAATGTAATGAGAGAACATAATAGAGTCCTGGTGGCGCAGCGGTTAAACTGCTGTACTGCATCCAAACCTCTGCTCATGATCTGAGTTTGATCTTGACGGGACACAAGGTTGACTCGACTTTCCATCCTTCTGAGGCCGGTAAAATGAATCCCCAGCATGTTGGGGGCCAAATGGTAATCGACTTGTGAACCGCCCAGAGAGTGCGCTAAGCACTATGGGGTGGTATACAAGTGTGATTGCTAACATGCTTGTTGTTGTATCTCTTTTTCTGGAATTGTTACTAGGAAAAACCAAGGGAATGAATGAGCAAAACCTGTTAGGCTTTTTCTTGACTTAGCCCCAAGAAGTTGGAAAAGAATATAGCAAATTTCCTTTAAAAATAAAATAAAATACTTGATTAGCCATGTTATGAGACTGAGTTTCCATGCAACCTAAAAACTTTGGTTCCTGCTGCACTTTAATGGACACAGGGTTTTTCTTTTAACACAGTTGGATTGGAAATGGCAAGAAGGATGCAGGCTACGCCCTGATCCGTTTGTCAAAGCCGTAATAATGTTAGCTCCACCAGGCATGCAACTAAACTTAAATTTTTTTTAAAAATGCCCAACTTAATTAGGAGGGTTGCTTGTTTGGACTACATTTCCCAGAAGCACTCAGTTGCCATAGCTACTGCTTTAGGGATTTTTGGGTGGTGATCCCAAAAGGTAACTTTGAGCTTTTTTTAAAAAAAATCTTCTTTTATTCCCTTTGACTTTGTTTCCTTCTCTTCCTCTCTGGCAATCAATAATTTCGTGCCAGAAATGATTCTGAAATGATTTTTGTGGGAGAAACTCTGCTTAGCGGACATGAGGCTCCTTTTATGTGCCCAACAGCTGGCACAGAGACAGGCGCTCAATCCGTCATGCAGTCCCCGGGTCTCGAACTGCCGACTTGCCAGCCTTCCATCTAACAAGGCGAGCTTCTTAACCACTGAACCACTGCAGCCCCTTTTCCTCTCTGGTCTTTTTGGTGGAGGAAGAAGACTTCTCCTTTCACTGTTTGTGAAGTGTCTTGTATGTAGAGGATACCATATGTAAATAACTTGGTGTTCTTCAAACTAGGCTATGGAGTAGCAGTTGCTCCTCAATTGAAGCAGAAGAAGACCTGGCAGGCAGGGCATTTGATGGCATGAAATTTGTTAGCCTACGCATTGGGGCAGTGGAGCACTAGATAGTACGAAGCATCATGTACAGTTAAGATGCTGAGCTAGAAGGTCAGCAGTTTGAGATCCGAGTGCTGTGTGACGGAGTGAGCGCCTGTCGTCTGTCTCACCTTCTGCCAACCTAGCAGCTCAAAAGCAAGAAATTACAAGTAAATAAATAGGCAACCACCACCTCCTAGAGCAGTGGTGGTGAACCCTTGGCACTCTAGCTGTTCTTGAACTTCAGCTCCCAGAAGCCCTTATCTATCTATCTATCTATCTATCTATCTATCTATCTATCTATCTATCTATCTATCTATCTATCCATCCATCCACCCACCCACCCACCCACCCACCCTGATAATCTGCCTTTCCACTAATGAAATAGCACTCAAGGTGGCTTACAAACCTCTTAAGAGTGTCCAACCATTCGTGCATCTACCTACCTACCTACCTACCTACCTACCTACCGCCTTCCTTGCCCTGGGGCGACTCAAGGTGGTTTACATGTCATAAGATATACACAGGACCCTAATGGCTCCTCTTGTGCCCACCCAGGCCTTGGGTGGGCAAGAGTCCCGGGTGGTGGTGGTGGTGGTGGTGGTGGTGGTGCAGATGTAAAAGTCGCCTCTCCCTCCTCCCAATGGCTCCTCTATTGCCAACCCAGGCCTTGGAATTCACCTATACGTCCCGTACTGGATTTTAACCACAAACATTTTTAAACCCAAGAGTGTCATCCTAGCACAGTGACGGTGAACCTTGGCACTCCAGCTGTTCTTGGGCTTCAATTCTCAGAAGCCCAAGTCAGCACACCTGCTGATCAGGGCTTCTGGGAATTGAAGTCCAAGAACACCTGGAGTGCCAAGGTTGGCCGTCACTGTGCTAGGACGACATTCTTGGGTTGGAAAATGTTTGTGGCTAAAATCCAGCACGGGGGCGTATAGGAGAATTCACATAGCAACGCATGGTGGCCAGATGTGGGAAACAGATTCAGAAATCTCCGAGGCCTTCTCCTTTCCTCAGGGTAGTCTCTGGAGAAGGTTTGGAGATCAAATCTGTTCTTGTCTTTTGATTAAATGGCAAGAAAATTGTACCGATGAAGGCATGAACCTCTGAGGTTTCTCTCTCTCTCTAAATAACGTGTTCCAAGGACAGGGACTTCTCTTAGAGGACAACATAATTTTTCTAAGAAAGAGAGGCTGTATCTTTCTTTATTTTTGTTTCCTTGTTTTAAAGTTTGATGTTAACTTCAACTGCTTTTAAAAACAAATTTTTTTTAAATGTGTGTTTGCTTTAGCATGCACGTGCATTCAGTGTGATGGCCTGAAACAAAAGAATTCCTCTTTCCAACATGCAGGTCTGGGCAGGACGAATACGTGTAGCTCAGGTCGTTTTGCTAACTCTGCCTTGAAATTTGAATGCGGGAAATGAGGAAATAAAAAGCCCAAAGGATTTGTTTTCAATGTAATATAATGTGTGTCTTCCAAAGTGATGATTGGCAAGTCAACTTATGCACATGCGCACACATATACATCAAGGAAGAAGACTTAATGGGAGTGAGAGTAGAATAGATTAAACGACGCACATTACTTTGAGCCTGGGCATACTGCCAGTGACTCAACGGTGAGTGTCAGGCAGTGGTTAGCTAGCCTGACCACCCCTGAGGACTAATGGCCTTGGGTGCCAAAGTCCACAGGGAAGGGTGAAGGTCCCCAAGTGGATTAAATCCCACGTGGATCCATCTTGATGGAAGGCAGCAGCTTCATCAATCCTGGCCTGGGGATGATGATGAGGACTTTGCGTGCCAAAAGGGCTCAGGACCAGAAAGTGTCTCACGGAACTGGATCAGTGGTACTATGGGTGCCATTCTGCGATGTGGAAGGCAGATAAAAGGCCACTGCGTTATATTCTCAGGACAGTCTTCATGGCTGATCGTCATGAGGATTGCCTATATTTGGATTCGGATACGGCAGAAGAAGAAGAATTTTGTTGTTCAGTCGCACAGTCAATTCCGACCCTTTCTGACCCTATGGACCATTGACCTCCAAGCACCCCTGTCCTCCACCATTCTCCTCAACTTGCCCAGCTCTGTGCCCATTGCATCTACAATACCATCTAGCCATCTCATCTTTGGCCGCCCCCTTCTTCTTTTGCCCTCCACCTTTCCCAGCATCAAGGCTTTCTCAAGTGAATCTTCTCTTCTCATTTGATATCCAAAGTACTTCAGCTTCATCTTTACTATTTGACCTTCTAAGGAGCAGTCGGGGTTGATTTCTTCCAAGATTTACTTGATGCATATATTGCTGTGATTATTAGTGTACAGGTTTGTGTGTTTGGACGACAAACATTTCCCTGGGAATTCTGGAATTTGCAATCCAAACAAACACATCCGTAGAGCTCTAGCCTACACTAAAGCATGGGCGCACGTAACATTAGATGACCAATGGAGTCTAGGCTTCTCCCTACCCACCAGGAAAATATATCATCAAATAGTGCAGGATTGGCTCCTCTTATACCACGGCTGAATTCAAAGGTTGTTTTTTTCTTTCTTCCAGACTGATGCAAAGCGTTCTTTGGGTGATTCACAGGGAATTTAGCCTCTGCTCCCAAAAGGCTGGGCATTCATTTCATCAACCTCTGAAGGACAGAAGGCTGAGTCAACCTTGATCCCACCCGGATCAAACTCAGGTTGAGAGCAGCGTTTTGGCAGTGCAAGCACTGCGCTCACAGGGGTCTCTTGACCCTGTTTTGGAGCACATTCAGATCGAATCCTCTGGAAATTTAGCTGATCTGTTTTCTGAAGGATTCCACTGAGAGAGAAGGAAGACGCCAAAGGTCTTCTTTAAGAGGCTGTTGGTCCTTCTAGCCCTGCCCCGTTTTGCTCTAATAGGAACATCTGGATCTCCTGGGGGAAAGGGTTTCTCATCTCATCACTGGATTGCAGGGGCTTAGTGGTTAAGAAGCTCGCCTTGTTAGCTGGAAGGCTGGCACATTGGCAGTTCAAGACCCGGGTACTGCATGACGGATCGAGCGCCCGTCTTTGTCCCATGAAAGCCTCATTCAGGCATCCACTGAATGGCATTTCTCCCGCAAAAAATCCTTTCAACCCAGAATAATTCATGACGCAAAATTATTATACTGGCTTCCAAAACCTTTTTTTCCCCACCCACTGAAGATGGCAGGATTTAAGCCCTGGACTTGCCCCCCCAAAATTAAAAATAAATCTTAAGTCTCTCTGGTGGAGATGTGGTTCCTTCTCCAGAGAAGCAAAAGTGTTGGTAATTTTGAAAGTTACACTTTCTGTTTTTATTCTTTGGTGTCCTGGCAGGAGACAGGTTGGCTAGGAGAAGCGAAAACAGACCCACAAACTGCTTGCACAAGGCAAAAGCTGTCTCATAGGCGCCGCTCTGACATGGCACCAGGGGAAGACTTTCCTCTTTTAAAATATAAAAATAAAATGCCGTCGAAAAAACAAAAAACAAATATGGCAAGCAAGCGGTCACAGCTCTCGCGAAAAGAGGGGCCCGAAGGCTTGCAGAAGGGTTGGGATTCTGTCTCTTTGTTTGTCAAAGTTGATTTTCCAACTGAGCAAAAGGCGTAGAGATTCTACTGTGCTTTTGGGGGAGAGAAAAATAATCTGATTTTACCGAATCCAGCACAGGGCCTGTTGCGAAGAACAAAGACCCATTGAAACAAGAAGATTTCCATCCACTTTCTGTCCGTATTGGAGCCTACTGCCACGTCAAACGGACGTGAGCACATCAATGCTTCATCCCAGGCTGATTGGACACTCTGATAATTAGGAGGCATTTCGGAAGCTCTCCAAACGAGCCCGTTTGCTTATTAATTCGGCCCCTCCCTGCACACATCTCCACGAGCCCCTCACACTTGATGGTTTGGCAAGCGTCAATCATGCTCAGCAAAGTCGAAGGATTGCGCCCTTCAGAAGTGGGACAGGCTGCCTTGAATAAATTATGGGATCTCCCTTATTAACAGGCTTTGGATTTTGTTTTTGTTTTTTAAGCAGTGCCTCAATAGCTGCTGGACGGAGGAAGATCATGGTTTACAGTGGCAGCGGGAGGTCTTGACTCGATGGTCAATCCGGTCTTATGCCATGATCCAAGGGGAGAATAATTAATTATTTGCAGTGGCAGCGGAGTCCACGTCATCGGACAAATAATGCTCTTTCTTTCAGCCTGGACAAAAAAACCCCAGCCTGGCCAGGTTATCTTGCTACGGTCAGGGGTCAACAAACATGGCTCTCCAGATGTTCTTGGACTTCAGTTACCAGAAGCCCAAGTCAACACTCCTGCTGATCGGGAGTGCCAAGGTTGGCCATCACTGACCTAGACCAGGGGTCAGCAAACTTGGCTCTCCAGATGTTCTTGGACTTCAGTTACCAGAAGCCCAAGTCAACACTCCTGCTGATCAGGAGTGCCAAGGTTGGCCATCACTGACCTAGACTAGGGGTCAGCAAACTTGGCTCTCCAGATGTTCTTGGACTTCAGTTACCAGAAGCCCAAGTCAACACTCCTGCTGATCAGGATTGCCAAGGTTGGCCATCTCTGACCTAGACCAGGGGTCAGCAAACTTGGCTCTCCAGATGTTCTTGGACTTCAGTTACCAGAAGCCCAAGTCAACACTCCTGCTGATCAGGAGTGCCAAGGTTGGCCATCACTGACCTAGACGAGGGGTCAGCAAACGTGGCTCTCCAGATGTTCTTGGACTTCAGTTACCAGAAGCCCAAGTCAACACTCCTGCTGATCAGGGCTTCTGGGAATTGAAGTCCAAGAACATCTGGAGAGCCACATTTACTGACCCCTGGAGTAGACCATGCTGACAGCAACCCAATGCCAATCATCAGGTGGCAGTTAACTTGATAACCCCGAAAACTAATGGCTTTGAGTGGCGAAGTCCACAGGGAAGGGTGATGGTCCCCAAGTGGATTAAATCCCACTTGAGTCCATCTTGATGGAGGGCAGAAGCTTCACCCATCCTGGCCATGGGGCTGAGGAGGACTTTGTGTGCCAAAAGGGTTCAGGACCAGACAGTGACTGGTGGAACTGGATCTGTGGTACTATGGGTGTCACACTGCGATGCAGAAAGCCAATGGAGGGCCGCTGCATTATATTGTTCCCAGGAGGATCACCAATGACACTTAAGGTGGATGGAAAGGGCGGTGTTTTGTTAGGTGCTGGTCCGAAGGAGCAGTAATAAGGATGCTAGCTGGCCAACTCTTTGCTTCTTGGATGGGAAGTGCATTTTCGCACACCCCCTCACACACACACACACATCCACTGCAGAGACAAGCGACGTGGAAAAGTCTGGTCTGCCTTTCTCTGGGAGCTGCTGACCCAGATCTTTGGGTCTCTAAAGTTCAGGCCCTTTTGTTGTAGTTGCTTGCCCTGCTTTCTTTGTGCGCCGCTTTTTTTCGCCCCTTGGATAACAACCGTGGTCATCTGAGACCCACGTGACGGCACTAGGGGCATTATTTTCAGGAGGGGAGGGGAGTGCGTGAGCGAGAGCAGATGCTGCATAGCTTATTTAAAAGCACAAAAGATGGGCTTTTTAATGACGCCTACCCCCCCCCCCCCTTGCATATTTTATCACTTCAAGAAGAGTGGCTAAATTTGACTCTCTTGGATCTGTGCGGGGGAGCGATTGTAGGTTTGTCTCCGTTTTTTCTCCTTGGACTTAGAAGGGCAGGCGCCTTGCTGCTTCGTAAGGGCGTGCGGGAAAGAATGCAACATTACAACTTTATACTGGTGGCCGCTCTTAAATAGCGGAGACGTCACCGCCTTACATAATATTGCGTGGAATTCGCTTCTGAATTAGATTGGTTGTGCTCGTGGGAATGACGACCACGAACATCTTGAGGCTTCAGCACCCCCCTTTCTCTTCCAGCGATTTATTTTTTTGGTCATGTCAGAAGCACACAAAAGTGTCGAAAGGATTTTTGCTAGAGGAACTTTGCTCTGGCCTGCGGCCCCATTTCATGTGGCCCGCTGCCGCCCTCTCTGCTACTAGAAGCCGAAGCGTGTGCGTTTATGACAGTTGTAAAATGCACCTGGCGCAAACGCTGCCGTAAATGCACATGCGGCTTTTGTAAATGCCTTTATGACAGCCGCAGATGCGTTTTACGGCAGGGTTTATGGGGGGAGGAGTCACGTGATCGGCCCCCGCTCAGCTGTCTGGGGTGCATGGTCAGGCCCACAGCAGGAACAGTTTGGGAACCCCTGGTCTGAGGAATGTATCACCTGCTCTTGTTTTTTTGTTTTTAATTTGCTAAATTACCCATTAATTGTTACCCATGACATGGGCCTTAAGATGCTCGAGGATGTTGCAGAGGATGTTGAGTACCAGGCTCCGTCACTGACGTTGAGCCTGGATGCCGTCTCTTAGGCTCCGTCGGATGTTCAGCCACATTGTTTAATTGTATTTCAAGTTTTATGTAATTTACCATCTTTGTTTGTCTGTAAACCTCTTTGGGTCACCAATAAGTGAGGAAAGCAGTATAAAAATATACTAAATAAATAAATAAATAAACGAATGAATGTTACTCCACCATGGAGAAGCCCTACTACAATCCTAACTCTGCAAACTACCTTAAGTAACTGAACGATACTTTTTTTTGCTGTTCCATCTTTGAAAAACAATATATTGTGTTTCTGGCTTTTGTGACGTTAGCTTCCATCTCTCAACCCATCGGTCTGCTTTTGGTCATGACCGCTACTATCAATGCTTGTTCTTCTGTCCTCAGCCTTTATTACTCATCCCTCTGCAGAAATCAGAAAAGCTCAAACCTTGTTCCTTGTTTACTTACAATCTTTTGGTGGAACCCAACGAAGGTCTTGATTTTAGATTTTCATTCCTTATCATGGACCTTGGTCATTTTCGTCACTTTTTTGCATAAAAAACAAGATGTCCCTTGGCTAATGTGAACTTGGTTTTGATAGACGGAGTCCGCTTCTCTGTGTGTATGTGTATGAATGAGAGAGACTTTGTGAACCTATGTAAAGCTAGTGTGTTAGTCCATCTAACCCAGCACCATCAGACTAGAACCATCTTCAAAGCTTCGAGCATATCATCAAGACCACGAGCGTAAGATCTTTGTCATGGAAGGTGTCAGACTGAATCTTGATACCTTAGAGATCTTGATTCTTCCACTTGGAACAGGAACGAGAAGCCTCTAGGTCCCTCACTTCTGATTTAGTTGGGCAGACAGATTAACCAGATTTCATTTCTTCATTTCACCTGAACCAACTCAGCTTCTGAGACCAAAACCCTTCCTCACCCTGGCCTTGAAAATGAGGCATGCCTTGGTTTCCTTCTAGAGTAGGGGGTCCTCAAATGTGGCTCTCCAGGTGTTCTTGGACTTCAATTTCCAGAAGCCAAAGTCAGCACACCGGCTGATCAGGGCTTCTGGAGATTGAAGTCCATGAACATCTGGAGCGCCAAGTTGGAGGACCCCTGCAAGGACATCTTTGTGATTTCCTCCCAAATTGAGTCTCAACATTGATACTCACTGTTTGTCCTTACTGTTACATGTTATCAAGTTGCTTCTGACTCATCATGACCCTAGTATGCTTTTTTTTTGGTGTGTTTGATGTGTCCAAAGAACATTTTGAGTTCATCGTGATGTAGGCTTTGAACCCATAACTCTTGACATCCAACATTCTACCTCCTACTACAACATGTTGGTCATTGTAAATTCTCCACCAGTTCCATGTTGTTGTTGTTGTTCAGTTCCACAGTTGAGTCTGATCCTTTGTGACCCCATGGACCACAGCATGCCAGGCTCCTCTGTCATGTGCCATCCTCTGGCGTTTGCCCGGATCTACACCCACCATGTCAACGATGCTGTCTAACCATCTCATCCTTTGCCACCCCCTTCTCCATCTGGTTTCCCCTAGTACAGTGATGGGCAGTCTTGGCCCTCCAGCTGTTCTTGGACTTCAATTCCCAGAAGCCCTGATCAACAGGAGTGCTGACCTGGGCATCTGGGAATTGAAGTTCAAGAACATCTGGAATGCCAAGGTTCACCATCATGGTTCTAGAGCAGTGATGGGCAGTCTTGGCCCTCCAGCTGTTCTTGGACTTCAATTCCCAGAAGCCTAAGTCAACACTCCTGCTGATCAGGGCTTCTGGGAATTGAAGTTCAAGAACAGCTGGAGGGCCAAGACTGCCCATCACTGCCTAGCATCAGGGTCTTCTCCAGTGAGTCTCCTCTTTTCATGCGATGGCCAAAGAATGGTCGATTATTACAACTATATACAATGATAAATGAGACCTAGAAATCCTAGGTTCAAATCCCAGCATGGCCATGGCAACTCCTCAGGAGTGGTAACGTCAACACCACTTTCTAAAATATCTCCCATACCTTGAAAACCTTGCTAGTGTGTCCCTAAGTCAACGCAACTGCTGTGAGTCGGGCCAGACATACTATGAAACCTCTGAAGACTCCCATTTGTTCTGTGGCTGTAAGAAACGGGTTTCCTTGTGGTCTTGCAGGTATGAGACTCCCATGAAAAGGGCCCACAATATAACAACGCCTATGGCTCCACAACAGCGTTTCCCAACCTTTGGGTTTTGGACTTCAATGCCCAGAAGCCTAAGTCAGCCCCCGAAAGCCCTGATCAGCCAATGGACTGACTTAGGTTTCTGGGAATTGATGTTCCCCTGTGGTGGGTGGGCCCCACTGCGCTATAAGGATTATGTTGTCCCTGAGAAAATGCCATTGAAAGAGAAGCCAAGATTCCTACCAGTCTTTTAGAGTATTAGACATAGTCTGGGGAGAACAACTGGAGTTGTCTTAAGAAGAAGTGGGTCAATGCAGCTTGGAAGTGGGTCAGCAGTCTCATGTCCGGGTGTGGGGTGGGTGTGGGTGGGGAGATGAAGCCGCCTTGCAGATGGCGAAATCAAAGGGCGAACGGTGCAGATGCTGACAGCATGGGCTCAGAAGACGCATGTGTCTTCCCCACCCGACGCCCCACTGAATGCCATGTGGGGAAAGTCGGAAGGGGTGTCCTTGGGTTTATTTGAAGGCTGACGCTGGTGCGGAATGCTTCATCTCTCTGTTTTTTATCAGCCGTGTCCTTGAGGGCATTTTGACGCAAGGCTGCTGGTTTCAAATAATCAAGTTGAGAAAGGGGGATCCGTGCATTTTCTCCTTCTGTTGCCTTTCCTAGTGGGCTTCAGAGTTGTGTGTTTCTAGAGCAGGATCGGCATGGAGGAATGCGCGACTCCCAAAGCTCGAACAGCCGTATCCCCCCCCCAAAAAAGCACACTTTTTGGGTTTGTTTGGTAGCGTTCCTAACGATTGGAGAAGGGCGCATGGTTTGTAGGCTTGCATATGCTCCCCTTTTTACCACCTCAAAAAAAGTCACAGGTTCCCTCCCTTTCACTGATTGGGACTCCATGTCCCATCACTCCAACTGATATACTGCTGATTAGTGGTTCAGATGCTGAACTTGATGACTGGAAGGTGGTCAGCAGTTCGCGACCTGAGTGCGCCCTGTGTGACCGCCCATTGTCTATGCCACCTCCTGCCAACCTAGCAGCTCGGAAGCAAGAGATTGCAAGTAGATAAATAGGGACTGCTTTGTTGGGAAAAGTTACACAGTTCTGTGTGCTTCAATGTTTAGTTATGCCTGCCACATGACCAGGAAAACGTCCGGCTCTGGTTCTTTGGCTGTAAACCAGGAGTTCTCAACCTTTTAAAGCCGTGGGCCAGGTCACGCTCCCTCAGACAGCTTCGGGGGTCGGATGGCCATTTTGCTCTTCTTCCACCACATGGCATTTCATGGTGTAGTGGGCGCAGTGTGGGCCCACATGAAATGGTGCCAAGGGTCACAGGTTGAAAATCCCTCCTGTAAACAGAGATGAACACTGAACCCAAGGGCAACCTATAGTTAAGATGCTGAGCTTGATGGCTTAACAGCCGGCAGCTCAGCACCTTGACGCCCGAGTGCTGCATGACAAAGTGAGCTCGCGTCGTCTGTCCCAGCTCCTGCCAAGCTAGCAGTTTGAAATTAAGAAATTGCAAGTAGGAAAATAGGTACCGCTATGGCAGGAAAGGTGACAGCGTTCCATGTCTAGTCATGCCTGCCACATGTCCATGGAAATGTCTTCAGGCTCTTTGCCTGTAAATGGAGATGAGCGCCGCACCCAAATTTGGACATGACAGGCTTTTGAGCAAGAGCATTCCCGGTGGTAATGTATGGCTGTGAGAGCTGGACCATAAGGAAAGCTGAGCGCAAGCACCTGTGCTTTGGTGTCATGGTGCGGTGGTTGTCCTTCTAGGCGCATCCATTCCCTTTAGGCGCATGCTGTAGGGCTCCTCTGTGCCAGAGTGAAACGTTCAAGATGTGGCTCTGGAGCTGGCAGCTGTGGTGGTGGTGGTGGTTCAGAAGTAATGCTGCCTTCGGAAATGAGGGGGCGTTTTTGTGCGAAAGTGAAAGAACGCCCGTGTGGGAACAGAACATCTGAATTACACACTTAACAGGTTTCAGAATGGCAGGGATGGCTTTTGTGGCTAGTACTTCACATTCATCCAAGGTCCTCTCGCACTCAAAAGTGCGTCTGGTTTTCTCGTTGTGTAGTGCTTACAATGGTGTTCTAGGGCAAGCTGAGGCTGGGGAGAGACATGTACGGATCATGCTGCCTGGAGTTCATGGCCGTGGCAAGACTTTCAGGTGGTGCGAGGGGACTGCGCTGGCTCAAGTGGTTAAGACGCTGAACTTGACGACTTGGAAGGTCGGAGTTCGGTTCCCGAGTACGGCACGGCGGAGTGAGTGCCCGTCATCTGCCCCAGCTCCTGCCAACCTAGCAGTTCGAAAGCAAGAAATTGCAAGTAGATAAATACATATCACTTCAGTGGGAAAGGTAAAGAGCGTTCCGTGCACTCTGATGTTGAGTGACAGTGAGGGCATGAATCAACCTTTAACCCACCTAGGTAAAGGTTTGCTCGAAAGCCAGTCGTATCCGACTCTAGGGTTCAGTGCTCATCTCAAAGCTGAAGAGCCAGCGCTGTCTGATTCTGCAGATGTTTCCATGGTCATGTGGCAGGCATGACTAGACACCGGAGCGCACGGAACGCTGTTACCTTCCCACCGAAGTGGTCCCTATTTATCTACTTGCAATTTCTTGCTTTCGAACTGCTAGGTTGGCAGGAGCTGGGATGAAGACGGGAGCTCATTTCCGTCCTGCAGTACTCGAGTATCAAACTGCTGACCTTCCGCCTCCCAGTCAGCGTCTTAGCCCCTTGAGCCAGCGCTGTCTGTATCCGCAGATGTTTCTGTGGCCATGTGACAGGCATGATTAGATGCCAGAGTGCATGGAATTCCGTTACCTTTTCCCACCGAAGTGGTCCCTATTTATCTACTTGCAATTTCTTGCTTTCGAACTGCTTGGGAATGACGGTCAGCAGAAGACACTTTCCCATGTTTGATTTATTATTTATTCTTGTAATTTGCATTGCCGCCCAACTCCGAAGTCTCTGGGCAGCTCATAGAAAATAAAACCAATGGCAGGCCAGGTTTACGATATCGCTGGTGCCTCACACCTGCCTTGCCAACCAAGTTTTTTGATGTGTTTAGGTGGCTTGGGGGACTTTGGTAGTGGTTAAGACACTGAACTTGATGACTGGAAGGTCAGCAGGTCAGCAATTCGAGACCCAAGTGCTGCATAACGGAGCGAGCTCCCGTCGTCTGTCCCAGCTCTTGCCAACCTAGCAGTTCGAAAGCAAGAAATTGGAAGTAGATGAATAGGGACCACTTCAGTGGGAAAGGTAAGTAGCGTTGTGTGCACTATGGTGTTGAGGCATGCCTGCCACGTGTCCACGGAAACATCTGCAGATGCACAGCGCTGGCGTTCTGTGCGCTCCGGCGTCTAGTCACATGTCCACATAAATGTCTGTAGACACAGACAGTGCTCGCTGGCTCTTTGGCTCTAAATGGAGGGGAGCATTTCCTCCTAGAGACCGACAAGGGAGATCTTTTCCAATTTAAGTCAAGTTCGCCGTTTTCTAGCATCTGACAGCTTCCTGTGTTTCTGAAATATGTACTTTAAAAAAAAAAGTCAATGTGCAATGTGCATGGGATAGAATATGTAAAGAAGCAGGTCTGTGTAGGTAGGTACGCATGTGAATAAAGGCAGAGTACAAAACTAGCCAGAAGTACCTCTTTTACCCCACGGCATGATTAGGATAACCTAGTTTCATGTCTGTTTCCTGTGAAAGCGCGCCTGTTTCTCCCTCCTTGCCCCCCGTGGCCTTACAAAAACTTATGCAACTGGCTCAGAAGCAGGGGAAGCCGCGTCATCTAAGGTGACCGGGCCGACCTGCTTGGTGTCTTGGGGCTCTCGTCTCCGTTGGTGCTGTCTGGTAGGATTTGTTAAGATTTCCCGTGTTGAAAGCGGAGCCCACGCGGATCTGTACACAGTGGCTTCCCCGAGGCTTCCAGTGGGAGTCCTGCCCAGCTCTGCTGGCATTAAAATCCTGTAAGTACACTGCACAGCAACGGTTTTGCTGCTGGGAATAACACATGAGATTTACACCATATCGAGTGTGCTGGTTCCAAATCTGAACTCAGAATTTGCCTATCCGATACAAATTTTAAGGCGTGCTTTAGCTATTCAAATGGTCGGTAACTGAGCATGGGATCGTTATAATAGTTGCAGCTACCACTCTGCCTGCTGCCGCCCTCAGTTGAATCACATCCCTTGGTGGCATGCATGTTCCAGCTTTGGGGGCTGGATGGCCATTTTGCCCTTCCTCCACCACATTGCACTTCCTGGTGAGGTGGAGGCGGTGGCGGGCCACATGAAATGGTGTCTAGCCCACGGGCCGCAGGTTGAGAATCCATGCCATAGCAAGTCTGTTTTGAGCTAAAGATAAGTGTTAATAAACCAGACAACTTTTGCTACATTTGTGGCAAATACTGTATACCCCGTGTCATCAGCGCAAGAACCTAAACAAGAGGGTGAGATTTGCTAACGTAAGATCCTGATGTCCTAGGTAGAATTGGGCTTCAGATTTGGATTCAGCGCCCTTGATTTAGTATAGGGCGCATGGATTAGACTAAGTAGCAGACAATATTTATTTATTTTGTGATGTAGAGGTATTAAAACTTTTGGTTTTGTAAGGAACAAGTTAAGGAGTGACTAGTCAGAATTGACTTGACATCACACGATTGTTGCAAGTAACTATAATAATAATAATAATAATAATAATAATAATAATAATAATAATAATAATAATAATAATAATAATAATAATAATAATAATAATAATAATAAATAGAGTTTCTTGTATTTTGGAAACAAAGACATATCAAGGTATACATGGCAGAAGTAACACAACAAGCAGGAATGAAATCACCTTACAGATGTAAAGGTAAAGGTAAAGGTTTCCCTTGCTCAAAAGCCGGTCGTATCCGACTCTAGGGTCCAGTGCTCATCTCTGTTTCTAAGCCGAAGAGCCAGCGCTGTCTGCTTCTGCAGACGTTTCCGTGGTCATGTGGCAGGCATGACTAGACACCGGAGTGCACGGAACGCTGTTACCTTCCCACCGAAGTGGTCCCTATTTATCTACTTGCAATTTCTTGCTTTCGAACTGCTAGGTTGGCAGGAGCTGGGACAAAGATGGGAGCTCACTCGGGAATTGAACTGCTGACCTTCTGCTTCCCAGTCAGCGTCTTAGCCACTTGAGCCACTGTTAAATGTTAAAGACCACCGCCGGCGTTCCTGGGACCCGCCTGCAGTTACCTCCGGCCAGGACTTAAAAGGCCGTTGAGGCAGCGAGACTTCGTCACCGCCTCCAGTCCTCCTGGTGGGGCGGAGGGACCCCTGCAGTGCCAAACGCCGAGACCACTGCCGGCGTTCCTGGGACCCGCCTCCAGCTGCCTCCGGTCAGGACTTAAAAGGCCATTGAGGCAGCGAGACTTTGTTGCTATCACTTTTCACTTTGTATTGTATTATTGAGTTGTTATTGTTACTGTCTGCTTTTGTATTTTTGACCTTGCTCTATGCTATAGTGTATTTTTTTTTGCTACATTGCATTTGCTATTGCAATTTTTTTTTGCCATATTGTTTGATGTGCTGTGAGCCGCCTGAGTGGGCATGTGCTGAGAAGGGCAGCATACAAAGCAAATAAACATAAACATACTTTTGGATTACTTTTAAAAGTTACTTTGATTTTTAAGAGATGTTAAATGTAAGGGGTCCCTTCCAAGCGGTGCAAAGTGTTGGTAGGGTAAGGAAAAGCACACTTGAGTTACTTTTAAAGCCATTGCCTCAAGTAGCAACAGTTACTTTTTAAAGCTGGTGTGGGGTGGTTGAAATAAATTACTTGCACAAGTGTCCATGTGCAGGCTGGGTCATGCTTTGGGAAGTGCCGTCCTGTGACATATTACAAGAATCTGGCTGCTTGCCCATTTTGGACAAAGTTTTAAGTTGATTAATTGTATCCTTCCATTGATCAGTCTGTTGATTTAAATGGGGGAAATGCAGAGGTGACGTCGCGCAATGCAATTAGATTCCCATTTCAGGGCTGAGCATTTGGCGTTGGCCATGTTTGAGTTCAAAGGCCAAGCTGTCATTTGACAAATAAAATGGAAGGAACCAAAGTAACCCTGTGCATTATTTTAAAGGCAGTCTCTTTGAAGCCATACGTGCCATAGGTTTTTCCACTACTGTTGACTCTGGTTGTAGATTATATTCATGCAAGGACCAAGACGATTCTTCGAAGACGCATTTCCTTCTCCATGGGTAAGAGAAAGGCAAATGTATCCTTGGAGATTGTGAGAGCTGTGAGATCCTAAATCAAAAGTTCCCAACCTTTTCAAGCCGGGAGCCGGGTCACGCTCTCTCAATCAGCTTCGAATGCCGGATGGTCATTTTGTCCCAACAGCTTCAAAGGGGTGGCCGTTTTGACTCCACAGCTCCAAAGGGGTGGCCACTATTGTTTCTCGAATGCCCTTGGAGGGGTGGGAGGCCACATGAAATGTCACTGGGGGCCACATCCGACCTGTGGGCCATAGGTTGGGGAGCCCTGAGATGTTTCCATGGACACATGGCAGGCATGCCTCAACACCACAGTGCACAGAATGCTGTTTACCTTTCCCACTGAAGTGGTCCCTATTCATCTACTTGCAATTTCTTGCTTTCGAACTGCTAGGTTGGCAGGAGCTGTGACAGAGACGGACGCTCACGCAGTACCCGGGAATCAAACGCCAACCTTCCAGTCAGCGAGTTCAGTGTCTTAACCAATTGAGCCACCACACTCCCTTAGACAGCCACAAGAGAGGACAATATAGGAGTCTACTTTTGTGCAGATCTAAAAACAGCCTGTTACAACCTACAGGGAAAGCAATGTGATTGTCCTGCGCCGTTTTAATTTTTCCTACTCAGGATGTGACGGGATGTTATTCTTTCCACCCTCATTTGTGTGAGTCAACACATAAATGAAGAGACATCTTGAGTCCTTTTCCCTACTGTATGCAATCTATCCTTAATTGCCCCTCTTTTCTTTGGACGCATATTTGTGGTTGTGGCTGCCAAAATTTCTATGCTTCTGTTCTAAGTTTCCATGCTTATATAGAGCTAGCGTGATCTAGGACAGAGTTTCTCCAACTTGGCTCTCCTGCTGATCAGGCTTCTGGGAATTGAAGTCCAAGAACATCTGGAGAGCCAAGTTTGAGCAACCCTGATCTAGAAGATAGAGCAAGAGACTAGAACTCAAAAGGTCTGGGTTCAAATCCTCGCTCAGCCATGGACACTCCCAGGGAGGCATCATGGTGAACACACACACCCCATCCTTCCTTTGCCCAATTAATGAAACCACTATTCCAAGTCTGGTGGCGCAGTGGTTAAACTGCTGTACTGCTATCAAAATGTTGTGAGTTCGATCCTAACCAGGGATCAAGGTTGACCAAGCCTTCCGTCCTTCCGAGGTAAGTAAAATGTGTAGCCAGCGTTTACCTTGTGAACTGCCCAGAGAGTACACTTCAGTGCTATGGGGAGGCAGGCATATAAGTGCTACCTCTATTGCTTAAAATAGGATTAAAATCAAAGTATGACAAACAAATACAATAAAAATAAAAATAACTCACATGCGCCTTGAAAACCTTTTCTTAATGAGCACTGTAATTTGGGTGTGATTTGATGGCATATCACAACAAGTTGGGAAGTTAAATGCATTTATCTTCACTAGTTCTTTACTCTTGGAAGTTGTTGCCTGCCCCGGGACCCACTCCATCGGCTCTGGAGATGCGGGGCAGCCGCGTCGCCCTCGCCCCTCCCGCGCCTGTTTGCTGGAGGGGTCAAAAGGAGTCGCCACCGCTGTGTTGCCTGCCCCGGGACCCACTCCATTGGCCCCGGAGATGCGGGGCAGGTGCTTGCGCGGAGGGCTCCCCCAAAAGAGGACAATGTTGTTTCCTTCTGAGTACTTTTTTGGACGTGGAGCCCTGGTTGTGTTTGGGGCTGTGAGTTAAATTTTTAATTTTGTTATGATCTTTGTTTAATTGTATACTGTATTTTTATTTTGTAGCTGTATCATATTATTGTTGGAAACTGCCTTGAGTCGCACTTGTGCTGAGTGAGGCAGTATACAAATTTAATAAACAAACAAACAAACACAAATGAATGAATGAATGAATGAATGAATAAATAAAGAATTTGGTTCTTCAGGGGAGCTGTGTAATTGTGCAAAGGGTCAAGCCTTTCAGATGTTTCAGAGTGCTGGGGTGGTGATGACTGCATGGGTGCCCACAGAGGGTGCCCCCTTTGGCATACGTGCCATAGGTTTGCCACTACTGTTTTAGGGTGTCTGGGTGTATTTTGGAGTACAGAATTAGACACACCATCCTCCCATAAGCCCTCCTCACCTCGGCTCCATATGCTCAGTCTCTTGACAGAATGAATATGCAGGCATAAAAATAGCGCTTCCACCTGCCACTTCATAAATCCCAATTAACAAGTATAGGAACGATATGTCTTAGTTCAGCTCACCTGCCTCCCAATGTGCCTCTTTGCAAAGCGAGGGTGTACAGAATTGTCTCTGGGCAGAAAGAAAAGGGTCTTGCTAGCCGACCTGTCTTTTAAAAGGGTTCGGTGTCTTTATGGCTCATTGTGTTGCTTGAGATTGTTGACGTGTTGGCTCTTCTTTCGTGTCAAGATCAAACTTTGCACTGGCAAAATGAAACGACCTTCGTGAAATCCTCATGTTTCTGTTAGTAACCTGCAGGCCAGCAAGTGAACTGGTGTCTGTATCCCTCTACATTCACACAGCATGTTTTTATGCACTAACAGTCCCCCACTTCAGCATGTGGGTCTTGCTTTTAGGGACTCCAACTCTCAGCCTATTCAGGGTCCTCCAAGTGACATAAGGGAGGTTGAGTTCCTCAGCCATAGCTTCCTTTAATGTTAGTCGTTGTCCAGTGAGTTCATTCCTCCATCTTTTGCTCTTGCGAACCCTCAAGTATGTTTGTTCTTGCTGTAAAGCTCTTCCTGTGTTGATAATCTTGGAAAGCAAGCGGTGCATTTTGCACCCCTAAAGTTAATGTAAGGGCAACTTTCTCTTTGTACACTTGCTAAATTGAGGGTCCCAACCTGTTTGTTTACCTCCGAATGTTTACTCTTGATCTAAATTGGAAGGTTAATAATGTTATGACATTAATTTCATCACATGGCATTGGGCTCTCTTGTGAGCTCACTCAAGTACCCGAAAGTTGTGGTCCACAGTTCTACATGATGACGACGATGACGAGCGCGTTTTACTTCCGCTTCTGGGAGCAACGAGAGCAGCGTGGGCCAGATGAATCGCAGTAAACCCATTCGTGTGGATTCACAGGGTGCTTGGGCTTCTGGGAATTGAAGTCCAAGAACAGCTGGCATGCCAAGGTTTGCCATCACGGGTCTAGGCTATAACTGCACAGTGTGAAGTAGTGTAGCTAAGATACAACTTTGACATTTCTGATTTTGTAACTGATTCTAAACAACTTCATGGAGAGATCAGCACTGCGGGGGTCACAAGCACCAGGGGGGGCATACACCCCCCAAATTGCAAAGCAATTGATCTATACAATGTGTGTGTTTCCCAGTGGTGTAATTGAGTTGATGTCATCGTCACAGGTAGGTCGAGATTGTGACATTATCTGACTAGCTCAGCTGTAGCCCTCTTAGCTCAGCTGTAGTTTTCACAGTAGGTGAAAGGCAAATGGGCATGCGAGATCAGCACTGTGGGGGTCACAAGCCCCATGTGGGGGTGCATGCCATTGGGCACCGCTGTTGGAGACTTCTGGTCTGCTAGGTGGCCAGACACTTGTATGGGAAGGATAAGGGTGGTCAGTGACCATCGACGGAGAAGTGGGATGGGTGAGGGAATAGAGAGAGGAAGGGAGGCAGGAATGACCCACATACATCCCAGGAGGTTTCCAAGAGGGAAAGGCTGGCCTACGTTAAAGAAAAGAAAAACCCGAGCGAAGCCGGGTAATCAGCTAGTATATATATAAAATATGAAACGTTCATATTATCTTTAGAGTTTGTTAAACTCCCAAATGTTCTGTTGTTGTTCATTAATTGTCATTAGGAGATGGAAGAACACATCTCTCCATAAAGTTTTCTTTAAACTTTGAATTGAATGTCAAGCAAGAATGATGCATGCTTCTTTGAACTTGGATTAATTAAGAGTTTTTAATAACTGCATCTGCTAGGACTCTTTTGGATTCTCGGTTTTATCTTGTCCTGTTTTTGATCATGAAGTTGAACTATGATTTGAGTATAATTTTTGGGCTATAACCCTAGAGCTAGTTGCCTAGGTTTTTTTTCCCCAGAGGGGAGGCTGAATTTCTGAATAAAGTAAGATTTGTATCCTTAGCTTCTTACTTTCCAGTTCTTTCCTTCAGCTGTATTCTCCATATCAGTTCCCCATAATAAGAAGGGTTCACAACGAGTGAAACATGGAGAACGGTGGATACCTTTTGGGGTTTGTAGCAATTCACAGTTGTTTGGGGGATTAGCAGCTAGGTGAGAATACTATTGCATCCTGTCTGTGCTCTAGTGGTGAAGAAAAACTTTGTAGAGGCGACATATGGTTGTGCCAGGAGAATGTTACCATTATTAGGACTTACAGGCCTTACCCCACCAGTCATCCCAAAAATGGCCTTTTGGCAAACAGAGTTACCGGCCAGGGCTTTTAAACAAGCATTTGTTAAGCTTTCCATAAAATAAATCAAGTGTTGGCAAGAAAACCTGCATTGTCCACCTGGCTATCATTAGTTAGTTGAGCTTTTCTTGAGAAGCAACCGAAAAAGGTGGGAAAGGGCAAAACGGTGTTTGAAGGCAAAATATGGGCAGGGGGGTTAATAATGAAAATGAACCTGGCAGGCGCCATCATAAAACAGAGCAGAGATTTCATTCAATTGCCTTCTCAGGATTTTTTTTAAAAAAAAGACCCCATTTAATTAACAAGAGTGTCTGTTTCCCTCTTGCTGGTGTTAACTTATTTATAGGCCAACCTGCACGTTAAAATCGGTAAATGACTTCCTATGTATGTTTTTAATAAGGGTTTTCAAGAGTATGAGACTTTCTGGCACTGTTTTGATAAGGTCATGTGGTTTTCATTTAACGCCAGGGCCGGACTTACATAAGCATAGCCCATAAAGCGGGGAGCCCTTCTGTTGACCAGATGTTTAGCCAACGCAAGAAACAAGAAAGGAAAACAAACAAATATATATATTGTGTGTGTTTGTGTGTGTAGGGGAGACCTAACTCCATTTCAAACTCTGATGCACCCCTTTCCTGGTCCCTTGAGCGTAATTCAGGCTCTCCACATGATACAACCCGAGTCCTGGGGGAATTTGGTCATAATGTACAAGTCCTATTATAAGCCTTTGGTATCTTGGCGGCAAAGACGGTAGCAAAGTTTGGACATTTAAGGCCATTTTTACACAATGTGGGTTCTGTTTCGCTCTTTGGAAGTAGTGTTCGGAAGTGGCGCTTGTTGGCACATGCACACAACCAGAGTTTGCTTTTGGAAAGTTGAGCAGGCAAGACCTTATGTTGAGCAGGCAAGACTTGGTAAGCAGGCTGAAGGCTTCCTGGGGTGACAGTGTGGCGAGTGTGCCCGGGGTGTGTGTGTGTGTGTCTCAGTGCCACTTGGCAAAGTGTGGCCAACCAGAACCATTCAAAATTGGCAAGCAGATGTGTTCTGAACTATCACCAACCTGTTGCTTTCTTGGAGCACAGCGGAAGACAATCTGAGCAGGTTCTTTTCTTGTCAGGTTAAATAATTAATTTAATTTAATAGATTTATATACCACCCTATGGACTCTGTGTACACAAGTTAAAACCAATCTAAAACAATTTTAAAAACCCTTTAAAACATAGCAATATTACCCCCGCTGTGCCATTTACTATCTAAAAACAGATATAAAATCTACAAAACCTTAACATTAAAAAATTTATTACAGGAGGGGGGAAGCCTCAGACAAGCCAGAAAGGGGAGCTTGTTGACAATCCCAGCAGACCCATTTTGACAACTATGTCTTCAATTCTTTCCTAAATGGTAGCAACTGGGCTTGGAGGTGTAGTTCTACTGGGAGGAAGTTCCATAGTGTGGGGGCTATGACCGAGAAGGCCCTTGTGCTGGAGAGGTGAGCCTCCCCAACAGATGGTACCTGAAGGGTACCCTCTCATTTTGCTCTTGTGGGACGGGTCGATGTCCTAGGGACAATGCGGTCCCTGAGGTATCCTGGTCCGCTACCATGAAGGTGAGAACCAGCACCTTGAATTGTACCTGGAGACATATAGACAGCTAGTGCCAGCTCCACAGAAAGAGCCTCCTCAAAGATTGTGGTATTTTTGGACCACGATAGGGCGTACCCTGGTAAACGTCCACCTTGTGTTGCCGGCTAATCTTTCTCACACTAGGTTTGGTCTGGCAAAAGGAAGTGCAGAATGAACTCACCAAAAGGTGGCTTCGTTTCGGCAGTTTCACCTCTGGTCTAGACAGGGAAGGAAGAAAGGAGGAGGAGAACAAGAAGGAAGACGAGAAGGAGAATAAGAATAAGAATGCTGGAACAGTGAAAAGATCGTACATAAAACTTGGGAGTGGAAATGCATCTGGTTGACTCTGGAGTGCATCACTTTGTCAAGTTTCTTCTTCCCTTCCTTCTCTTAACTCTCCATTCCCATTTCCTCCCTCCCAGATTGATAAAAAGCCAGGGAGTTGGTTGGTAAGGAAGCTGTTTAGCATCTCTGCCTTGCCTGATTGTTATTCAAGATACAGAGCTAAAGGCCGGCTTGGCTTGGGAACAACACCACCCACCACAAATTCTGTGCTCCAAAAGGGGCCCAGCCAAGCTTTATGCCTTTTTGGTGTGTTTGTGTGGAGAGGGAGAAAGGGAAGGCCTATGTGCTTTTAACCGTGCCATAAATCATTCTCTTGGGTGGTATCGGTGGGGAGGAGAGGCAGAAGGAGGTCATCGTGGAGAGGAAAGAGGAGGCGATTTGGGGGTAAAGAGGTGAAGAACGTATGGGGAAGGCTGTTATAAAAATGGCCACCCGTACAAAGAAAGAAAAGCTCAACTAAGTGAGGCAACCACTGATTAAGCGGCTGATTTTGATCTGAGTCAGAACACACTCAAGAGAAAGGAATGATTGTTGATGGTCAGAAGGCATGTTCCCCGTTTTGTACTGGGATGACGCACAGAAAAAAAAAAGCTTCACATTTCCTTTCTATTAGTACAAGGCTATTGGGTGGCACACATACAGGTATATATCCAGCTGGCCCAGAGGTTTGGTTTTGAAGGCATTCTGAGGAATCTCTTGAAGTGGTTCTCAACCATAGATCCCCAGATGTTCCCATAGTACAGCTCCCAGAAGCCTTCCTCACTGGCTGTGCTGGCTAAGATTTCTGGAAACTGTAATTCAAGAACATCTGGCCATGCTGACCAACCAATCCCTTGGTTTTAAGGAGGGAAAAAATTCTTAACTGGTTTTTTTTGTTGTTGTTCAGTCGCACACTCGATTCCGTCCCTTTGCCACCCCATGGACCATTTTCCTCCAGGCACCTACCTCTGTCCTCCACCATTCTCCTCAGGCCACCAAGCTCTGTGCCCATTGTGTCCACAATACCATCTATCCATCTCAGCTTTGGACGCCCCCTTCTTCTCTTGCCCTCAACCTTTCCCAGCATCAAGGCCTTCTCAAGTGAGTCCTCCCTTCTCATTTGATGTCCAAAGTACTTTAGCTTCATCTTCACTATTTGTCCCTCCAATGAACAGTCAGGGTTGGTTTCTTCCAGTATTGACCTATTTGTTCTCTTTGCTGTCCAGGGGATTCTCAGGACTCTCCTCCAATACCACATCTCAAAGGCATCTATTCTTCTGCGCTCAACTTTCCTAATGGTCCAGCTCTCACACCCATAAATTATCACCGGGAATACCATTGCTTTGACTATGTGAATTTTTGTTTTCAAGCTGATGTCTCTGCTTTTCCCTATGTTCTCCAGGTTTCTCATAGCTTGTCACCCCATAATCAGTTTTCTTTTTATTTCATGGCTACAGTCTTAACTGTTAGAGCAGTACAACAGTGGAACCCACTGCCTCGAGAGGTGGTGAACACTCCAACACTGGAAGCATTCAAGAGAGAATTGGATGACCATCTGCCATCTTTGCTTTGGATTCATGCATTGAGCAGGAGGTTGGATTCGGTGGCTTAAAAGGCCCCTTCCAACTCAGTTAATCTATGATTCTGTCCTGGCTAGAGTTGAATGGGAGTTGTAGGCTTACAACAAAAACCATCTGCTGGACAACACTTGGGTCACCTCTAGGCTCCTAGAGTGTTGTCTACTTTTATTATACCATTTATTTAATTGGATTTATATCCCACCCTCTTGCCAACCCCAAACCCAAAGCAACAACCCTTCCCATGTATTGCTTTTCGGATTGCCCCACGGAGTCCATTTCACATTGCTTTCCGTGTTCAAATCGTGAGTAATGTTCCCAGCTTGGATTTGGTGTGTGCGCGCGCGTGCAAGTCAGGCCAGGATGGTGGGAACGAATTGCTCTTCTTCGTTTATTTCAGGTCATACGGTCAGCGGGGATCTTGGTTGGTACGAGAGTCCTACCATCTGGCAGTCGTAAAAAGAGGCAATGTAGATTTTGAAAAGAAGGCATGGCGAGGTCCGGACAGTTGTTTTCGGACAACAACCTCCCCCCACCCTTCTCCAATTCCTTGAAGCAGACACCTTTTAAGAGCCCGGCTTCTCCCCTCTCTGGGTTGGGATGTCTGCAGAGAGGGTCAAAAGTTCAGCTTGTCCAAACATGTTCCCGTTCTCCTTTTCTTTGGGAAAAGATAGGCATACTCTGTTGGAAACAAAAATCTGAATGAATCTGATTTCACGAAGGCAGGCAACACGCCCATATGAACTATTCCTTCCTTCCCGCATGGGTGGAGGCTCTCTTGACGGTTGCAACAACTTGGAGAACAGACAGATTTCAAATGGCGCTTGAGCTTTTGCAGCAGTCTACTCAGACAGAACTGCTATATAGGAGAACAGTTTTCAGCACTTGGGGTGGAAATGAGGGAGAAAAGAGGAGGTTGTTCTTACCCAGGAAGTTTGGAAAATGCAGCTTCTTCCTCCTCCTCCTCCTTGTCTAGGACAGACATGAAACTGCCAAAATTAAGGCACCTTTTGCCAACTTCATTCTGCAGTTCCTTTCGCCTGACCTAGTGCTTCTACACATCCCCTTCTGCACAGAAGCCTTCTACGCATGCGTAGAAGGGTTCTATGCATGCGTAGAAAGGACCTGCGCAGAAAGGATGCACGTAACTCCTTTCCCCCCGCTGCCAATTTATGGGGCAGCTCCGGGCGGGAAATGGTGAAAATCGGCACGGAAATACGGGAAATCCCAGCCAATCTGGGATACTTGACAGGTATGCCCCAGATGCTTGTTAGGGATTCCAGAAATGCCCGGCTTTACCAGATAGTTACGAGAAGATAGTGGGGGATGATCTGGATTGCGTTGATCCTGCCCTTTTCTAAACATGGTGCTTTCAACCAATATGCTCTGGCCCAGTTCTTTAATCCATAGCCTAGATGCCAAGTCTGGCCCACAGATTTTTCTATGCAGACCCCAATGTCACAATTCCTCTTTTCTTCCCAAAGATTGTTGTTTTTCTCTTCTCCACGTCTCTTCACACTAGTAGTCACCCATCCGAAGGAGACTGGAAACTAAAGTCTTCATTTGATTGGCTTCGCTAAATGATGCTACATTATCTTGCCAGGTTACCATACTGCCAGTGACTCAACGCCGAGTGTCAGGCGGCGGTTAACTAAACTAACAACCCTGAGGACTAATGGCTTGGGTGCCGAAGTCTACAGGGAAGGGTGGTGGTCCCCAAGTAGATTAAGTCCCACTTGGATCCATCTTGATGGAGGGCAGCAGCTCCATCAATCCTGGCCTGGGGCTGAGGAGGACTTTGTGTGCCAAAAGGGCTCAGGACCAGACAGTGATTCATGGAACTGGATCAATGGGTGTCATGCTGTGATGCAAAGGGCAAATGAAAAGCCGTAGCATTATATTTGCAGGACAGTCTTCATGGCTGATTGCCATGATGATTGCTAATATTCAGAATCGGATATGGCACAAGAAGAAACGATGCTAATTTGGCATTTTGTCTGATTTCCGCCGGGTACATGGAAAGGTCATAGAACCATGGGATCACAGATTTGGAAGGGGGCCTTTTAGTGCATCCAGTCCAACCCCCTGCTCAGTGCAGGAATCCAAATCAGTGCAGATCTGTTGTTCTCTGTTGAATGTTTCCAGTGTTGGAGCATTCACCACCTCGCAAAACAGTTGGTTCCACCACCGTCGTACCGCTCTAACAGTTAAGAAGTTCTGCTAATATCCAGCCTATATCTAGCTTGCTGTAGTTTCAGCCTGTTGTTGGTAAATAGTTTTTTCACTTTGCAGCCTTCTAGTTTCCCAGTAAAACTGTTTCTTCCTTTCTGGAACTTAAGATGCCACATCTGGTTTGTGTTATGGCAGGATTCTGTCATAAATTCTCTGGAGATCCACCTTGGGTTTCTATGCTGAAATGTTTCTCTTGCCAAACAAACCCCCGTTGCCAAGCCATCTTTATTGAAAGAGACAGTTTCCAGCCCTTGCCTTTCAATCGGAGAAAGAAGGAATTTCAGAAGATTTCCACACGACACACCCAGACCAGTTCGTGGCCTCTGGGTTAGGCTCAGGTTATCCAGGAGACAAATGGTAGACACCAGCGTAGTCTTTTAGTATGCTCAGCGCTGCTTTAATCATTCTGGTTATTTTTGTGGGGACTGAAGAGTGTGTTGGGCAGCAGTAAATAACCTGACTCCCTAAAGGGGACAATGGTTATGGGCGCATGAGCCCCTTTAGGGACCCTCAATGGAGGAAATGGCATTTGAAACCATCAGATTGGCCCAGTAGCAAAATGAGTGGAGGAGTAACTACTTAAATCTTCTTATTCTCAATGGTCATGGAGGTGGAAGAGGCCATGCCAGATGGACTGGTGCGAAGGCGCACCTTGTCCATCTCCTCAAGGCTGCGGCAGTCTATTGCAGTCCCGGTGTCAAGTCCTGCATGTCTCATTTCATGTGTGCCACAGGAGATGGCTCCATGATCTAGGGTGTGGGTCACCTCATGGCAAGATGTTATCCACCTTAAACAAATTCAAGCCAGTGGCATTTTTCCTGCAAGGAAAAAAAATGTATACTCAGACACAGGTAGCAGCTGACAATTTGAAGGCCTGCATGTGGTTTTGGCCAACCCTCATTGAGGGTGTCGTACTGGGGATCCAGTTCTTCACTTGCGTTTGAAGCACACAACGATAAGAACATAAGAACAGCCTTGCTGCAAGAGGCCACAGCCCATTCTGTCTCACACAGTGGCTCACCATTTCCTTCAGGGTATTATTCCCAAGCAGATGTCTTCACCTGCTTAGGATTCCCTGGAAATGGCATGGAGAGATACCTTGCCTATCTCTCCAACCCGGAGGTTGTCCTTAGGTATCCATAATTATAGCCATTGATAGCCTTGTCCTCCATGAACTTGTCTAATCCTTTCTTAAAGCTGTCAAGACTGACAGCTGTCACCACTTCTTCTGGCAGGGAGTTCCATAGACCAGGGATCCTCTGGGTGAAAAAGTACTTTCTCTTATTTGTTTGAGAACTAGCACCCAAAAGTTTCATGGATTGCCCCCTAGTTCTAGTGTTATGCGATAGGGAAAACAGTTTTTCCTTATCTACTTTGTCCACACCGTGCATGATTTTATACACTTCAATCAGGTCACCTCTTAGACGTCGTCCATCGTTCAAGAGTGAAAAGGCCCAACCGTTGCAGCCTCAGATGGTAAGGAAGGTGTTCCAGTCCCCTAATCATTCTGGTTGCCCTCCTCTGCACTTTTTCCAGCTCCATAATATCCTTCTGGAGGTATGGCGACCAGAACTGTACACAGTATTCCAGATGGGGCCTCACCATAGATTTATAAAGAGGCAAAATGACACTTGCTGACTTATTTTCTATACCCTTCCTAATGATCCCTAGCATTGAGTTTGCTTTTTTCTTGATGTCTGTTGAAAGCTGAAATTTGCCCTGTTCACATTACCGCAACTCAGCCATTGGCTATGCGAATGAGCGTTGTGCATTTAACGAGAACGTAGCACCTTGGCATATCTCAGTATCGCAGACAGACACTGTTCCGGTATTTTTCTAACACTGCTCAGAAAGAGTGGGTCAAAACAAGTTCCTTGGAAACACACCTGCTAGTTGATCACCAACCACCAAAGCAGAGACTGAAATCAAATAACGTCTGCCCCTCCAAAGAACCAGGCCTCACAGACCACCTTAGGACTATGGAAGGTGAGCAAGGAGCGACCAGAAAACTGGGCAGAACCACATGACTCTCAACCGCTTGGCCAAGAACAACCATGGCCTGTGTGGAAAGCTTTAAAGAGACCTGTGTGCCACAGTAGGAAGATCTGAGAAAGTGGGGTTTCCCTCTGGATGACAGCCTGTGTGAATGCGGAGAAGTACATAAGGTGCCCCAATGTGCACCTTATGTTGGCAAGAGGAAATGCTGTTGATGTGGCCTGATATTGGGCGGATGTCATCTAGCCCTTTTAACATCTGACACGAATAAAGAAAAAGACAACGATTTCACCTCCTTGGGGGAATCTCTGGGACTTTCAGTCTTGATCCATGAGAGAGATGAAGATGGAGCATTTCTTAAGAACGCTTTCCACCCTCCAAAGGCCAGATCGTTCAGGGTGAACATCTTTAAAACCTGAATTCTAGAAACATGTCATGTCGACACGCCTTTTCCTGTATTGTTTGTGCGGTCTCCCTTTGCCATTTCTTCATCTGTCTGGAGAACAGACAGATTTCTGTCTTGCTTTGTGAGTGAGGTGGGACTACAAGTCCCACTCCCCCCACATCAGCAGCGCCTGGGGGAGGAGAGGTGGAAGTTCTGCAAGAATTAGATTTTGGGCTTGAGATGAAAGAAGCCTGTTTTTCAGTAAGCTTAGCCTAGAGACAACAAAAAAATATTGCTCATTTAGCTGATTTTTTTGCTTTCAGAAAGGCTGGTGTGCCTGTGTGTGTGCATAGACAGTTCACAAGAAACACCCAAAGTTGGGGAGGCAGGAAGCGGAAGGAGGCCGGCTGGTTTTCTTTGCATTGTGTTAGTCGCAACTGTCTAGCGGAAACCGCAAAAACCCTGCCTTAATTGCTGTTGTAGACCTCCAGTCACAACATGTGTCTCCTTAGGTTCCAAGTCCCTCTCCAGTCATTTCCTTTTCCTTCCAGCCCACACCCTTCCTCACAAATGGCCACTTTCTCATCTCCATCTCATTGGTTCAATTGTGTGTTCCCTTTTTCTTCATCCTCTCCTCCTCCTTCGTCTTACTCCTCCTCCTCCTCCTTTGCTGCATTGGTGACTTCTGATGGCTCCTTCTCCTTGCACGAGTTTGAGGTCCTTCCAGGTCACTTGAGAGAACCACATTTACATGGGTTGGGCACTGAAACACATCAAGCCCAAGTTGGCAAGAAGCCTTCTGGCTGTCATTTAATTAGAAGCACCGCGAAACTCCCTGCTTGCGGTTTTGCTTATCAGGGCTGGCTTGTGAGAAACGTTCTCTCCAAGCCCCAGCTGCCCTTTCTTCTTCTTCTTCTTCTTCTTCTTCTTCTTCTTCTTCTTCTTCTTCTTCTTCTTCTCCTCCTCCTCCTTCATCTTCTGCACATGTTGGGGCTCTTCAAGCCCAGGTGAGGAGTAGCAAGGAAGGTAACTCTTCCAGGCATGCCTCTGGTTGCTCTCCAGATCGAGGGCATGGCTGGGCAGAGAGTGGTAGGCGAGGCGTCAAGATCTAGCGCAACCGCAGGTATTCTTGAGCTTGTGTTTACCTGGTTCTTGGGCACACCTGGAAGGAAGCAGACGGAGGAGGAAGCAACCAGTGGCCCAGCAGCTTCCCTGCCCTGCTCACCAGCTTCAAAGAAGGGGAGCTATTTCATAATTAAATTGGACAGAGTCCCAAGCTCTTGGCTGTCTGTAAATGCCCTTGTCTCAGCTGTTTCTCTTTCCGATAAGGTGCGTACAGGTGCTGGAGAGCCACTTCAGGAGGATGAAGTGGGTGGATGCCAGTCAAGGGTTCTTCAGTCATTTCCAAGCTCTTGAAATTGGCAGAATGGATGGGGAAGGGAAAGCCACCTAAAGCATCCGCGTCCCCTAATAGATATATATTTTGTGGTTCACATCATCCTGCATTTTCTAATAATAATAATAATAATAATAATAATAATAATAATAATAATAATAATAATAATAATAATAATAATAATAATAATAATAATAATAATAATAATAATAATAATAAAAAGGAAGGACAAAACTCAATGTGTGCTTATAGAAGCAAGGGATGGGATTCTGCTCTAAAATAAATAAATTTTGTGTTGGAAACTACTCTGGGTTGAAAGGATTTTTTGCTGGAGAAACTCCACTCAGGGGACGCCCCAGTGAGGCTCCTTTCATGTCCCCAAGATCCCTCGTGCAGCACATGGGTATCGAACGCTGTCCTTCCAGTCTCAGCCTTAACCACTAAAGCCATTGCAGTGCTTCCTGATCTAAAATAGCCCCTCTACTTTGTTTTGGGAGTAATAAAAAGGCTGATGACCTTTTTGTTGGGAGAGTATGGAAGATGGCTTTCCATGCCCATCCATCCATCCATCCATCCATCCATCCATCCACTCTTTGTTTATTTCTTTTCTTCCTTCCTCTCCCTCCACTCCGATGGCACAGTGGTTAAACTGCTGTGCTGCAACCGAAAGATTGCGAGTTCAATCCTGACCAGGGCTCGAGGTTGTCTCAGTCTCCTATCCTTTCGAGGTCAGTAAAAGGAGTAGGGGACAGGGTGGCTCAGTGGTTAAGAAGCTCGCCTTGTTAGCTGGAAGACCAGCAAGTTGGCAGTTCGAGACCCAGGTACTGTATGATGGATTGAGCCCCCCCCCCATCTCTGTCCCAGCTCTTGCCAACCTAGCAGTTGGAAAGCAAGAAATTGCAAGTAGATAAACAAGGACCGCCTGGGTAGAGAAAAGATCTTGGGGACCTGAAAGGCGCCTCATTCGGGTGTCCCCTGAGCGGAGTTTCTCCAGCAAAAATCCTTTCAATCCAGAATAACTGGACAGCGAGGAGAACAAATAGGTCGATCTTAGAAGAAATCAACCCTGACTGCTCCTTAGAAGGTCAAATAGTAAAGATGAAACTTAAGTACTTTGGACATCAAATAAGAGAGGATTCACTTGAGAAAGCCTTGATGCTGGCAAAGATAGAGGGCAAAAGAAGAAGGGGGTGGCCAAAAGTGAGATGGCTAGATGGTATTGTAGACACAATGGGCACAGAGCTGGGCGGACTGAGGTGGATGGTGGAGGACAGAGGTGCCTGGAGGGACAATGGTCCATGGGGTTGCAAAGGGTTGGAATCGATTGTGTGACTGAACAACAACAAAAGGATTGTGTTGCCTTTACACAGAACCTCTGTTATTTTGAATCCCATAAGTAGTCTGGCCAGGTTATGCTGCTATGGTAATGAGTAGACTATACTCAATGTATTGAGTAGACCATACTCGATAGGGTAGACCATACTCAGCGACTCAATTCTGATCATCAGGTGGCGGTTAACTAACCTAACCACCCTGAGGACCAATGGTACTTGGGTGCCGAAGTCCACAGGGAAGGAAAGGTGATGGTCCCCAAGTGGATTAAATCCCACTGAGTCCATCTTGATGGAGGGTAGCAGTTTCATCCATCCTAGACTGGAGTTGAGGAGGACTTTGTGTGCCAAAAGGTCTCAGGAACAGAAGACTCACGGAACTGGATCAGTGGTACAGGTATCACGCAGCGATGCAGAAGGCATCCCAGGACAGTCTTCATGGATGATTGCCACGAGGATAGCCAATATTTGGAATCAGATACGGCACTTGAAAAAGAAGAAGATAAGCAGAAGAGCTGCAACTTCTGCCTGTCTGGTGGAGAGTTGCAAATGGAGCATTTTTGCACATTGGAATCCTTCTAAATTGAGTATTTGACGGATTGGGTCAGCATGGCTGTCGGCCTCCATGCCCATCCATTTGACCCCCCTTTGTCTTAAACCTTTCTAAAGAGGAGAGTGAGAGCTCCTAGTGGGGTGTCGTCAATCATTTCCCATGCATGACAACAGACTTGCTTTACCATCTCCCAGAGCTCTTTAACAGCCCCATTGATAGTCAAAAAATGCATGGTTCCTTTTGAATGCTGGGGGCTAAAAAGGTTGATTGTTCTTCCTGGCAGTTTAGCACTCTTTTTCTCTTATTGGTGCCAGTGGTGCCAGTATAACCAGACCAGGTAACCTTCTCCTGACCTGTGTCTCTTCCTACCTGTGCATGACAACAGGTGCCATCATACTTAAATAAGTAAAACATCTGCCTCTACTTCTCCTGCATGGAATTCAATTATTTTCTAGTTGGAAGGCCAGGTGTTGAGAAGGCTATGCATTACGTTTTTCCTCCCTCTCGAACAATGATGGTGAACCTTGGCATTCCAGATGTTCTTGAACTTCAATTCTCAGAAGCCCTGATCAGCAGGAGTGTTGACTTAGGCTTCTGGGAATTGAAGTCCAAGAACAGCTGGAGGGTCAAGACTGCCCATCACTGCTCTAGAACCATGATGGTGAACCTTGGCATTCCAGATGTTCTTGAACTTCAATTCCCAGAAGCCCTGATCAGCAGGAGTGTTGACTTAGGCTTCTGGGAATTGAAGTCCAAGAACAGCTGGAGGGCCAAGACTGCCCATCACTGCTCTAGAACTATGATGGTGAACCTTGGCATTCCAGATGTTCTTGAACTTCAATTCCCAAATGCCCAAGTCAGCACTCCTGCTGATCAGGGCTTCTGGGAATTGAAGTCCAAGAACAGCTGGAGTGCCAAGGTTGGCCATCACTGCTCTAGAAGCTTGTGATTCTTCTTGTTGTTCCACTGTATCTGAATCTATTGGCGATCCTCATGGTGATCAGCCATGAAGACTGTCCTGAGAATATAATGCCATGGCATTTCATCCGCCTTCCACATCGCACCGTGACACCCATAGTACCACGGATCCAGTTCCGCGAGTCGCTTTCTGGTCCTGAGCCCTTTTGGCACACAAAGTCCTCCTCAGCCCCAGGCTCACCATATAGAAATAGATAGATATATGTAAAATATTTGCTCCATGAAACCCAATCCCTTCTGTGTGCACATTGTTACTTTATTCAACATTTCACTTTTTTCCAGCTTTAAGCTGATGGCTGGTTGTATGAAACAGTATAGCTGTTTTTGTATCCAATAGCTTTGTGTGTGTGTGTGTGTGTGTGTGTGTGTGTGTGTGTGTGTGTGTGTGTGTGTGTGTGTGTGTGTGTGTGTGTGTGTGTGTGTGTGTGTGTGTGTGTGTTTAATCACTTAAAATGTTTCTCGTATCTTGATATCCTTCTGGTGTCTTTTTTTTTAATGATTTGTGAGCTGCTGTTAGTCCTGTCCTGGGGAGAAAGGCCACATCAAGGTGCAGTGAATAAATAAAAATAAATAAGTAAGAGCTCTCCTAAGGAACTTTACTGTGGGAGAGGTAGTTGCGTGCAAATGTTTTGTTGATTCAGCTGACGCCGGGAGAGAGGAGTGTACTTTGAAACCGGCGTTTTCTTCGCAAGGCGTGGGCAACAAAATGCAACAGTTTCTTCTCAAGGCATGGGCAACAAAATCCAAGAGATCAAAGTAGTTGGCTAGTCTTCCTCTGTGTCTTGGCTAGACGTGAAACTGCCGAAATGAAGGCACCTTTTGGTGAGTTCATTCTGCAGTTCCTTTCGCAACGACCCGTTGTGAGAACGATTAGCCGTCAACAAAAAGGTTTACCAGGGTACGTTTTATTGTGGTTCAGAAATACCACAACCTTCGAGGAGGCTCTTTCTGTGTAACCCAGTTGGCTAGTGAGAGTTGCGTAATCAAGTTATCAAGAGTTTGCTAGCAAGAGTTGCGTAATCAAGTGAAGTTGGAGGATGAGTTGCTTGAAGCAATACTGGAACGATGCTCACCTCCCTTTCTGTTTTTAAGCACCGCCAAGATCTGGTGGCGTTTCTGAGATAGCTTTCCACTTCCCAAGGTCATTGGTCCCATTGTCGTACTTCTAATCACAGAATCCCTGAGTTGGGAGGGTCCCTTTAGGCCATCGAGTCCAACCCCCCTGCTCAATGCAGGAATCTGAATCAAAGCAGGATCTGACAGATGGTTGTCCAGTTCTCCCTTGAATGCTTCTGGTGTTGGAGTGCTCACCACCTAGAAAATGTTCAGTCGCACAGTCGAGTCCGATCCTTTGAGACCCCATGGACTACCACACGCCTAGCTCCTCCGTCATCCACCATCCTTCAGAGTTCACCCAGACCTACGCCAACTGAGTCAGTGATGCTGTATAACCATCTCAACCTCTGCTGACCCCAACTTTTGCCTTTGATCTTTCCCAGCATCAGGGCCTTCTCCAGTGAATCCTCTCGTCTCATTTGGTGGCCAAAGTATTTGAGTAGTTGTCCTTCCAAGGAGCAGCCAGGGGTTGATTTCCTTCAGGATGGACTGATTTGATCTCCTTGCAGTCCAGGGGACTCTCAAGAGCCTCCTCCAGCACCACAGTTCAAAGGAGTCTATTCTTCTGCGCTCAGCCTTCCTTAGGGTCCACCTCTCACAACCATACATTACTATTGGGAATACCATTGCTTTGACTATGCAGACTTTTGTTGTGATGTCTCTACTCTATAAGAACATAAGAACAGCCTTGCTAGACCAGGCCACAGCCCATCCAGTCCAGCCTTCTGTCTCACACAGTGGCTCACCATTGGCTTCAGGGGATTATTCCCAAGCAGATGCCTTCACCTGTTTAGGATTCCCTGGAAATGGCATTGAGAGATATCCTGCCTATCTCTCCAACCCGGAGGTTGTCCTTAGGTATCCGTAATAATTATAGCCATGGACGCCCTTGTCCTCCATGAACTTGTCTAATCCTTTCTTGAAGCTGTCAAGACTGACAGCTGTCACCACGTCTTCTGGCAGGGAGTTCCATAGACCAGAGATCCTCTGGGTGAAAAAGTACTTTATCTTATTTGTTTGAGAACTAGTACCCAAAAGTTTCATTGAGTGACCCCCTTAGTTCAAGTGTTGTGTGACAGGGAAAACAGTTTTTCCTTATCTACTTTTTATTATGCTGCCTCGGTTTGCCATGGCTTGCCTCCCAAGGAGCAAGCATCTTTTTATTTCATAGCTGCAGTCACCATCCACAGTGATCTTAGATCACAAGGAAAAAAATACAGTGGTACCTTGAGTTACACATTTAATGCGTTCCAAGGCATTTTTCATGTTATGAAAAATTTGTAACTCGGATTTCCCATAGGAATGCATTGAAACCCAAAATTCATATCTTGATACATGGTTTCCCATAGGAATGCATTGAGAACCAATTAACCTGTTCCAGAAAAATTCGTAACCCGAGCCATTATTTTCAATTGGTTTTCATTTGTGTTGTGAAAATTTTGTAACTTGAACCATTTGTAACTCGAGGTACCACTGTAGGTAAAGGTAAAAGTTGCCCTTGCTCCAAGGCTAGTTGTATCTGACTCTAGGGTTCAGTGCTCATCTGTTTCAAAGCCAGCAACTGTCTGCTTCTGCAGATGTTTCCGTGGACATGTGGCAGGCATGACTAGACACCGGAGCGCACGGAATGCTGTTTACCTTCCCATTAAAGTGGTCCCTATTTAGCTACTTGCATTGTCTTGTCCATAGGGTCGCAAAGGGTCGGAATGAACTGTGCAACTGAACAACAACAACAACAAAAATTTGCTTTTGAACTGCTAGGTTGGCAGGAATCGGGACAGAGACGGGAGCTCACTCTGTCGTGCAAGCACTCTGGAACCGAACTCTGACCTTCTAGTCATTCAGCATCTTAACCACTCGAGCCACCTACCCATGCCTTGATATTACACCCCGGCAAACCCAGTCCGACCGAGGCTGTGGTCCAAACCTGGGAGCTATAAAATGCCCCCAAAGTTCAAAAGTTCATAGCCTTTGCTTGGCCTCCCCTACCTGCTTTTATGGCTTTCCCCTGTCGCTTCTCAGGCTTTCCATTTCATTGCCCCCATCATCAACCCATTGCAAAAGGGGGTATCAGACAGGTCAGGATGGGTGATGTGTTTTCTCTCTTTTATGGCACATTCTGGTGTCTTTCTCAAGATCTCCTTTTATTTCTTTAGCAGCCTCTGAGTTATAAATAACCCCCATCTGCTTAACTGCTGTTTGTGGGTTGCTTAAAAAACAGGGCCTGGCTTGTTTGCTTACCTGCTCGAGAAACGGGGCGTGGATTTTGTTTTCAAAGAAATGAATAAATAAGAGCGTGCCAAAAATAAAATCCCCCGAAACCTATTGTTCGGTCTTTAAAAAAAAATCTGTCCTCTTGAATAATTGATGGGGAACCATCAAAGGGAAAAGGGATTTTGGACATATCCCACCCCCTTAAAAACACACACACACCAACCAACTAGTATCCTAAAATTTGGTGGTTCAAATTCTAATCTAAACCGTTTGGGATCTGCTTAAATAGGGCTTTCTTTTCCTCCAAACAATAGGAATTCCTCCTGGGGCTCTGCTTCATTATTTAAGAGGAGGCTTAAAATACTGATTAAAGTTCAAATGTTAGCAGGATTACCTTTGATGTGTATTTTCCTTCCTGGGCTCAACCCTGGTAGGGTTAGTGTTGGCGTTGAATGGGATGGTGATAGAAAATAAAATAATAATCCGAGTATCTGAGCTTTAATATTGATCAAGGATATTGGAGAGATAGTATAATCTTCACCTGGCTAAGGTTCAGTGAAGTAACTCCCAACTCAAGGGGCTAAGACGCTGACTGGGAGGCGGAAGGTCAGCAGTTCGGTTCCTGAGTACTGCAGGATGGAATGAGCTCCCGTCTTTGTCCCAGCGCCTGCCAACCTAGCAGTTCGAAAGCAAGAAATTGCAAGTAGATAAATAGTGACCACTTCAATGGGAAGGTAACAGCGTTCCGTGCGCTCCGGTGTCTAGTCATGCCTGCCACATGACCATGGAAATATCTGCAGAAGCAGACAACACTGGCTCTTCGGCTTTGAAACAGAGATGAGCACTGCACGCTAGAGTCAGATGCGACTGGCTTTCGAGCAAGGGAAACAATTATAGTCAATTTATTGAGCAAGATTATTGGGCAGATAATATAATCTTCACCTGGCTAAGGTTCAGTGAAGCAACTCCCAACTCAAGTGGCTAAGACGCTGACTGGGAGGCGGAAGGTCAGCAGTTCGGTTCCCGAGTACTGCAGGATGGAATGAGCTCCCTCCTTTGTCCCAGCTCCTGCCAACCTAGCAGTTTGAAAGCAAGAAATTGCAGTGAGATAAATAGGCACCACCTCGGTGGGAAGCGTAAACATTGTTCCGTGTCTAGTCATGCCTGCTACGTGACCACAGAAACATCTGCAAAATGCAGACGGCGCTGGCTCTTCAGCTTTGAAACAGAGATGAGCACTGCACCCTAGAGTTGGATGCGACTGGCTTTCGAGCAAGGGAAACCTTTACCTTTTTACTATGAGATAACTTTGATTACCCTGACCTTTCGAGCAAAGGGAGAATAGGGTTATGTTTGTTATATTCCATTACACACTTGACGTAGTTGTGCCTTTATTTAAATCTTCTGTGCTAGAAATAAAGCGTTTGGTTCGAACTAAGGAGAGAACTTTCTGACCCCGGAGAGAGAGAGAGAGTTGCATTTTTATTATAGCTTATGACAATACCCAAGGTCAAAAATAAGCTTGCGAGTTTTATATAATCCTGTGGGTTCCTCCAGAAGCAAATTATCAAGAACCACACACAAAACACAAAGTGGAATGAAAAGCAAAATGACGAGCGAAACAGGCTTTTTGTGTTGCGTATGATGGTGAAACTTTGCTGACAAGCAAAAACTTTGCCGTCTATTCCACCGAAATACAAAAAGCCAGTTTCTCGCTCAGCGTTGTGTTTGAGTTTTCTGTCACACACGTACCAGGCTACGGGGACCCCAGCATTGGAAGTTAATGAGTTGTTCCCAACCTCCAAGCATACCTGTCAAGTTTTGGATTTGGAAATAAGGGAAATTTCCTGGCAAATACAGGATACTTGACAGCTATGCTTATCCTGTGCTGCCCTCCAATGGTGACAATAGGGCATTGCAGTCTAATTAATACGGGATGACGGCAGGAAAGATGGTAAAATAAGGGAAATTTCCCGGCCAATACGGGATACTTGACAGCTATGCTTATCCTGTGCTGCCCTCCAATGGCGGCAATAGGGCATTGCAGTCTAATTAATAAGGGATGACGGGGGAAAGAGGGTAAAATAAGGGGTTTTCCTGGCCAATAAAGGATACTTGACAGCTATGACTCCAAGCTGCTTGTTTCAGTAAAACAGGGGTGCCCAAACTTTTTGAGGCGTGGGCCGGTCACATTGTTTGCTCAGGGAGCTGGCCACTACGGCCCCGGGGGCTGGATCCGGCCCCCAACACCAATTCATTTTGCCCGCGAAGCCCTTGTCGCTCCTGGAAGCGGAAGTAAACCGCACCCATTTTACTTCTGCATCCAGGAGCGGCGAGGGCTTTGTGGGCCAGATGGACTGGTGATGGGAGCCAGATCCGGCCCCCAGGCCTTAGTTTAGGCTCCTGTGCATTAAAACCTTGAATTTTAGGAAGCATTTTGTATGGGAAGAGGTTTTGCTCGCAAGACTTTGCTCAAAGGAGATGTTTCCCCTCCCAGGGTTATTTTTCTTTGTGCATCTAGTATTCCAAATGCCAGACTGCTTTTTTTTTTAAAAAAAAATAAACACCAACAACTAATGTGCTTAAAAGTGGTTTTGAATGAGGAGCATTAATGTTAGTTGGGGAGTAAAGTGCTGAAAGAGAAATCCAAGGAACTTCAGTTGTGCTACTCGGATGGTGGTACAAATGAGTATTGTCCACCCGAAGTGACAAGATTTGGCCATTCGGTTTCTTTTATAAAATAAGTTGCTCGAGTTTACATTCTTGCACTTTTTGTCTAATTCATGATTTTTTCTCTCTTTTTCCCCCCTCTCCTGCTCGATCTGATCCGTGTTTTGATCTCCGCCCGGCGATCCTGTTGTTACCTGCTTTATCCTCTACAGGTAAGTAATGCTAAGCAATTACTCAGCCTTTACTCTGTTGCTTTGAGCTGATAAATACTCCCTTCCCTGTTGACTGACAAATAGTGTTTCAACCGCTTGGTGACCTTTTGAAAGCTATGCTGGAGTGATTTTGCTAAGCATTCGATGAGATTGATGTGACACTGTATAGTACTACTACTTCCTCACCCCCCCTTTATTTTTTAAACAAATAAAATTTAAAAAGCCAGGTACTGTAATCTGTCCATTAGCGGGTAACAAGATTACATTGTTACTGCATATCCGCGATGGCAAACCTTGGCACTCCAGCTGTTCTTGAACTTCAATTCCCAGAAGCCCAAGTCTCTGAATCCATGCAAATGGGTTTACTGAGCATCAAGTGAACCCATTCGTGTGGATTCACAGAGACTTCGGCTGCTGGGAATTGAAGTTGAAGAACAGCTGGTGTGCCAAGGTTCGCCATCACTGTTGTATATAGCAGGACTCGACTTTGAGTAAGCATATGTAGGATTGAACTCTTGAGACTATACAGTGGCCCGAATTCTGTTGCTGATTTACAGTTGCGTAGCTGGCTGGGTAACTCAGTGGTTTAAATACCTGGCTGTGACAGAGGTTGGGGGTTTGATCCCTCACTGGTGCCTCCTGGGAGAAGAACCAGCCTATGTGACCTTGGGCCAGCAGCACAGACCCAAGGGCTCCTCCTGGAGGAAGGAAATGGGAAACCCACTTCTGTGTCTTCTCTTCCTAGAAAACCCTGGAAAAGGGTCACTGAAAGTTAGAACGGACTTGGGTGGCCCTTTCCATCCAGCTGTTGGGGGCACGGATTAGAAGTAAAGAGCTAAAGGCATGGCCAACCCCACTGGCACAGAGATGTCGAGGATTTCTCTATTGTTTCTTTTCCCTAGCCAGGAAATAAAATAAATTGTGTTTTGGTATGAAATCTTTTGTCCTTGTCTCTTGACATCAGAGCTGTGCTTTGTGGGATAGAAGTCCTACCTTTGTACCCATTGTAGGACATCGGCATCATTGAACATCAGTGTTCGATTGCTCTTCTTAATTCTTGTTCCTTCATGCCAAGGCCAGACTTTAAACTGTCAAAATGAAGCCACCTTCATGGCTTTGTTGTTGGCCAAACTTAAATTCTCACCGGCACATGTTCCTGGTAGTAATCAGCGGGCCAGCAAATGAGCTGGTTCTTAATGTTTCCTTGTTCTTGCTTTGTAAATATAAATGGGGCTAAGAGAGTGTTGTTGCCCAGTTTTGGTCGGTCGGTCGGTCGGTGGATGGATGGATGGATAGATGGATAGATGGATGGATAGATGTATAGATAGATAGATAGATAGACGGATGGATGGATGGATAGGTAGATGGATGGATAGATGGATGGATGGATGGATAGATAGATAGATGTATAGATGGATGGATGGATGGATAGGTAGATAGATGGATGGATAGATGTATGTATAGATAGATAGATAGATAGACGGATGGATGGATGGATAGGTAGATGGATGGATAGATGGATGGATGGATGGATAGATAGATAGATGTATAGATGTATAGATGGATGGATGGATGGATAGGTAGATAGATGGATGGATAGATGTATGTATGGATAGATAGATGGATGGCTGGCTGGCTGGATGGATGGATGGATAGATAGATGTATAGATGTATAGATGGATGGATGGATGGATGGATGGATGGATGGATGGATAGGTAGATGTATGGATAGATGTATGTATGTATGTATGTATGTATGTATGTATGGATGGATGGATGTATGGATGTATGGATGGATAGCTAGCTAGCTAGCTAGCTAGCTAGCTAGATATTGCAGCTTATTAATTCTCCAAGAAATGAGGACCTAGAAAGGGACCTGTCTTGATCAACTTGTTACAACATGGAGGACTAATGTTGGATTTTGAAGTCATGAGATTATTATTATTTTTGGCTTGGCTTTGTGAAGTGATATGATTCTAATGTGGGTCAACATTTTCCCTTCGCCCTAGGAAGACTGGACAGCTGCCTTAAACCAGGCAGGCTATTTCCCCATCTAGCCTAATGCTGTCTGACTGGTAGTGACCAGGGTCTTGGGCAGAGAAATGTCTTTCCCGGTTTATGCCCTCTGAGCCATCTAAGTAAAGTTGGCTTCTGCATTCAAAGCACTGAACATCGGGGTGTCCCCCACACACACACACTTAACAGTGACACTTGGGATCTACACTTGTGCTGCTCACTTTTATTTACACAAACTGAAAAATTTGGGACAACATCCAGGTCTGAAAATGAAAGTGCAGGAAAAGAACAAAAGGCAACTGATATAACACCATTATTTTAAAAAGTACAGGTCACTTTGAGAACAGAGAAAATAGCTGTTGTGTTTCTTTTTTCCATGGCCCTTTTTGGAAACTCCAAACACAGCTGTTGTGTTGAGGTGCTTTCCTTTGTTGAAAAAGTCCCCGAATGGATTGTAGGTAGCCCTTGGAAAATGTGGGTCTTCGTATGGATTAGTGTTCTTCTTCTTTTGTGTCCTGATCAAACCTTGGGCTGCCAAAATGAAGCCACTTTCTTTGCTTTGTCGTTGCCGAAACCCATGTCCTCCTTGGCGCATGTCTCTGGCAGCAATCGGCAGACCAGCAAATGAGCTGGATTCTGTGTCTCCACATTCACACCGGGTGTTGCTGTCTGCCAGCGGCCCCCGCTTGAGCATGTTGGTCTTGCATTTAGGGACTCCAACCCTCAGCCTATTCAGGGTCTTCCAAGTGACGTAGGGGAGCCCTATCCTCCTTTAATGTTGGTCCTTGTTCTCCTAATGATTAGGGACAGAGCATTTGATCTGTAAAAGAGTGAGATTTTGTGATGTTTTGTTGATAAGTTGGAATCAGTGGCCATTGTGATTCTGTCTATCATATGCCACCAGAGAGAGCAAGTTGTAACAAGGTCCACTAGTAGGGCTTTGCATACCACCCTAGTTGTGGACCTGAGAAATCAGCCTGAGAAATAGTGGAGACCGGCCACCAATAGGAAGTTGGCCGTCAGGTGAAGAAGAATTGGCCCCATCCATCGTGAGCACAAAAGCAATAAGAAACAATGGAGGTCTCCATTGGTGGAGAGTCTTGCCCATCACGGGCCATTCTCTGCTTCTTCATGAGTCGTATGTGCTGCCCATGCCGTTGAAATCATAGATCTTAGGGCAAGTCAAAGCAATGGAGTTTAGATATGGTTGAGGAGGATAGAGTGTTCTTGGGTATAGGATCATTAAAGGTTCAGAAGAATGGAATAGATGGTTCTTTTTCCTCTTCTTGTGCTGTATCCGACTCTGAATATTGGCGATCCTCATGGCAATCAGCCATGAAGACTGTCCTGCAAATATAATGCAGTGGCCTTTCTTCTGCATCGTAGCATGATACCCATGGTATCACTGATCCAGCGCTGTGAGTCACTTTCTGGTCTGGAGCTCTTTTGGCACACAAAGCCCTCATCAACCCCAGGCCAGGATGGATGAAGCTGCTGCCCTCCATCAAGATGGATTCAAGTGGGATTTAATCCACATGGATTTAGGCAATCCGTTAGTCCTCAGGGTGGTCAGGTTAGTGGACTGCCACCTGACAATTGGCTTTGAGTCACTGGCAGTAGGGTCTACTCTATTACCATAGCAGGATAACCTGGCTAGACTGGCAGCAGCAATAATAATAATAATAATAATAATAATAATAATAATAATAATAATAATAATAATAATAATAATAATAATAATAATAATAATAATAATAATAATAATAATAATAATAATAATAATAATATCTGGGTTGAAATTATTCTGGGTTGAAAGGATTTTTGCTGGATAAACTCTGCTCAGGGGATGCCCGAATAAGGCTCCTTTCATGTGGGACCAAGACGGGTGCTCAATCCGTCATGCAGTACCCGGGTCTTCTTAACCACTGAGCCACCACAGCCCCCTGATTGGCAATAGGTGATTATGTGGAAACAATGGAGTTGGTCTTCAGCAAGTTTGTTTGGTAACGAAGACCGGTGACGTATCCGTCAGAAGGCATTCTCTAAACTCTTGGTTAGGTCGATTCAGCCATACCAGGCTGTGCATTAACCAGAGGAAACAACCACAGCAAAAGAGCAGAATAACTTTCAACATCTGCCTAAATACTAGGAAGAAGAAAAAGATCTAAGTTGAGAAATTATTGGTCTGTTAAGGTGCCTGAGAATAAATGGATATTACGCAGGTTTCTGAAGTGGAATAAAATAACTAAGCCGTGTTCTGCTGTGGATAAATACATATTTCATGCCTGTCTGGTGTTTTAATTCAAATGTGTATTTGAGCCGGTTTTGCGCACTTGTACTCCGTGTCTAAAACCTGCTGGGGGGTAAATCAGGACAACCTGTTTTGGTTTTTTCCCCTCCCACCGAAGTATGAAATGATGTTGGGGGAGTCTTTGGGCACCCACTTTATAAATGCCTGGTGGGGGTTTGTTCTGCAAATCAAAAGCTTGGGAGCATTATCGTCTGAGCCATCCTGTTATGAGATCACGGGCTGTATTTCATCGGTTGGTTAGTGAGGTCGGAACATGGCTCACCCTCTGACTTTATCGCTATGATAATCCTGCGAGGTTTGCTGGGACAAGAGAACGAATGGCTCAAAATCTGTTACCCTCCTATGGGCTCTCCTGAAGCTAGTCTGTTGAGACCGGTCTCCTCCTCCTCCTCCTCCTCTTCCTCCTCTTCCCCTTCCTTCTTCTGGTGTTGAGGGAGATGCAAGGTTCTTGCTCTGGCACTTCTAGCAGCCTCCACTGTGCTATTTGGTGATCTTGTAATGTTCCTTTGATGTTGTCTCTCCACCTTCCTCTGGGTCTGCCTCATGGTCTTTGTCCTTCTCCTCTTTCCACAAATGCCTTGTATGGTAGGGACTTCCAAGACATTCTCTCCCGATGGGCAAAAACCACTTTATTTGTTGTCTCTATATATGTAGCATAAGACTGATTTAGAACATAAGAACAGCCTTGCTGGAAGAGGCCACAGGAGCCCATCATCCAGTCCAGCATTCTGTCTCATGCAGTGGCTCACCATGCCTTCACCTGCTTAGGATTCCCTGGAAATGGCATTGAGAGATATCCTGCTTTCCAATCCTCTGATCATCCTTGTTGCCTTGCTCTAATTTGTTTGCATCTTTGTTAAAGTGCAGTGCTCAGAATCGGACACAAGACTCTACGTGTGGTCTAACTAGGGCTGACTAGGTTGGAGGTGGACTAGAACAGGGATGGCCGACCTTGGCACTCCAGATGTTCTTGAACTTCAATCCCCAGAAGCCCTGATCAGCAGGAGTGTTGACTTGAGCTTCTGGTAATTGAAGTCCAAGAACATCTGGAGAGCCAGGTTTTCTGACCCCTGGTCTAGGTCAGTGATGGCCAACCTTGGCACTCCTGATCAGCAGGAGTGTTGACTTGAGCTTCTGGTAATTGAAGTCCAAGAACATCTAGAGAGCCAAGCTTTCTGACCCCTGGTCTAGGTTAGTGATGGCCGACCTTGGCACTCCTGATCAGCAGGAGTGTTGACTTGAGCTTCTGGTAATTGAAGTCCAAGAACATCTAGAGAGCCAAGTTTTCTGACCCTTGGTCTAGGTCAGTGATGGCCAACCTTGGCACTCCTGATCAGCAGGAGTTTTCACTTGAGCTTCTGGTAATTGAAGTCCAAGAACATCTAGAGAGCCAAGTTTTCTGACCCCTGGTCTAGGTTAGTGATGGCCAACCTTGGCACTTGAGTGTTGACTTGAGATTCTGGTAATTGAAGTGCCAAGGTTTGCCATCACAGGACTAGAACTTCATAGGTTTTGGAGACCAGATTTCTGTTAATGCAACCACATCACACTCTTGACTCATATTTGGCCTGTGACTTTCCAAGATCCTTCTTGTCTGCAGCTTTACTGAGCCAAGTATCCCCCATCTTGTAACTGTGCATCTGGGTTTTGTGTTCTCTAGGTATGAAACTTTGCCCTTATCCCTGCTAAATTTCATTCTGTCGGTTTCGGCCCATTTCCTTGAGAAACGCGTCTCTATATAAAAACCCAAAGACATTTTATGCTCCAACCTGCCCAAGGGTGGTGGTTGATCTCTGCTTTGCAGCCCTGTTTTTTTAAAAAAAAACTTGGTATCGGGTTCTGCCTCTATGATTTGTGAATCTAACCTTGCAAAGTGTGCTTGGCGCAACCATTCCTTCATTCACTACGGAGCAGAGCCCCTCTTTAAGAAGCACTTTTATTGTCCACCGGAGCATGCAGACCCGTAAGGAGCATGCAGACCCGTAAAATACGGCAAGCCTTTCAAAAACAGATATCTTCTGTGAGGTGGAGCTGGATGGATTTGGGAGGGGGGCAGCAAAGGGTCACAGGTCAAGACCTTTGCGCGGGATGAACAGAAGCGGCTTTGACTCCTTAGTGAAATGACTGTAATGGATGATGGGGCTTTTTAAAAAAAAATGGAATAAAAAGACCATTTTGGGAAGAGATTGCAGGCTTGAGGGAGGCGAGAGACACAAAATCAGAAACCAGCAATGAAATGTTGGGCAGTCTTTATCTGTCGTCCTCAATCCCTTCCACCTCTTTCCTCCCTCCACGAATTATCACCGTTGTTTTCAGATCCACACGAATCCTTGATATGGAAATGGACGAGAGGGAGTCACGATCCTAATTAATTTAAAAATTATTTATCATTCGTTTTGTTGCACCGAGGAGGATGTAAATCCGCCCAACGACAAAAGCCAAGGTAGAGGCTTCATTTTTGGTGGTTTAAAATTTGTCCCGGACAGGAAAACCACCTCGAAAGGAGAAGAATTTGCAACTCAGTCTCTGTGACTCCTTCCCCCCCCCCAAATTATTTTTATTAAATTTTGCAAAAACGAACATATAAAACAATACAAATAACATAGATATAAAATGTGACTCCTAAAAGATGTTTGTAGGGTGGAAGAAAATAGCTCCGAGTTCTGCTCTCAACCCAGGACAAATTCATGTCGCTTGGCTATCTTTGAAGGGGGGAGCGCATCTCAACCCCTCCACCGTATGGAGAAAAAGGTTGTGTGAAATAGTGCTCATCTGATAGAATGGCTAACAGCGAGCCTAAGACTAGTAATTGAGGCGCGTTGATTGAAAGTTTTTTAAAAAAATCTTCTTTTTTAAAAGATTAAGGTCTCCCTTGCTCAAAAGCCAATTGTATCTGACTCTAGGAGTTGGTGTTCATCTGCGTTTATAGCTGAATGTGTGGCAGGCATGATTAGACACCGACGTGCCTGGAACACTGTTAGCTTTCCTGCCAAAGTGGTACATGTTTATCTACTTGCGATTTCTTGCTAGGTTGGCAGGAGCTGGGACAGGCGACGGGAGCTCACTCTTTTGTGCAGCATTCGGGTCTCGAACTGCTGACCTCCCAAGTTCAGCGTCTTAACCAGTCCGGATGAATCTTTAATAAAAGATTATAAAGCAGTCATTAATTAATGCTCCCCCACCTTGTATGAATGTGTGAATGTGGAAAGGGAGCGTTACCTGTATCCATGCCAGCCTTTGTCGAGTTGCGCCGCCGATATAAGTGTGTTAATAATTTCCAAAGATTGCAGAACCTAATAGAAATGGAAGAAAAGAGGCATGAGAAACTAATCTCTGGGTGTTCCAGCCATTCATTCCCTTTGGGAAGGTGGATCGTGCTTGGGAATATTTTGTTGCCATAGATATGGCTGTCAAAAAAAGGAAAGAAAGAAAGAAAAGGAAAATTAGGCTGTACCCCGTTCTCTTTTTAATTGGTTCAAAGCCATACAAGGCCTTTGGCTTCCCCACCGAGCGCTACATTTATTTTATTTTTTGCCCCCCCCCCCCACCTTTTCCTGGTCCATAGAAAGGAAAAACTTGAAAAGCTGTACCTTTTTTCCCCTTTTCAGCCAGGGCTTAATGGTGTGTTTCAAAATCATAATGTGGATTAAAAGGAGGAGGGGAACGAGGCTGTGAACTCTAAGAAGTGCATTCAAAACGGGCCACCCACTCCCGATTACGTTGGGAGGGTGCAAATAATTACTGTGAGGATTGTTTCGAAGAGCCGGGCTCCGTACTCGCCACCCACCAGCTGTGGACCTGGAAGGAAATGGATCGCGACTCTTTCTCTACTTTTCTTTAAAAAAAAATCCATCGCTCCTTCTCTTTTCTCTTTTGGAGGGCGAAATGATGCAATCCGCTTGTGCGGACCTGTTTTCCTTGCAGGATAAGGTACAGAGAGCCAAGCCAAGCCAAGCCACAACATTTCCTTACCGCCCCATAGGACTTAGCGCACTCTCTTGGCTCAGTGGTTAAGAAGCCCGCCTTGTTAGCTGGAAGGACAGCAAGTCGGCAGTTCGAGACTCGGGTACTGCACGGCAGATTGAGCGTCCTTCTCTGTCCCAGTTACTGCCAACCTAGCAGTTTGAAAGCAAGAAATTGCAAGTAGATCAATAGGGACCACTTCGGTGGGAAAAGATCCTGGGGACATGAAAGTAGCCTCGTTTGGGTGTCCCCTGAGGGACTGCAGTGGCTCAAGTGCCTAAGACGCTGACTGGGAGGTGGAAGGTCAGCAGTTCGATTCCCGAGTACTGCAGGACAGAAATGAGCTCCTGTCTTTGTCCCATCTCCTGCCAACCTAGCAGTTCGAAAGCAAGACATTGCAAGTAGATAAATAGGGACCACTTCGGTGGGAAGGTGAACAGCGTTCCGTGCGCTTCGGTGTCTAGTCATGCCTGCCACATGACCACGGAAACGCCTGCAGCAGCAGACAGCGCTGGTTCTTTGGCTTTGAAACAGAGATGAGCACTGCACCCTAGAGTCGGATATGACTGGCTTTCGAGCAAGGGAAACCTTTACCTTTACTGAGCGGAGTTTCTCCAGCAAAAATCCTTTCGACCCAGAATAATTTCTGACATGAAATAATAATAATAATAATAATAATAATAATAATAATAATAATAATAATAATAATAATAATAATAATAATAATAATAATAATAATAATAATAATTGGCAGTTCACAAGTTAATTAGCATTTTGTCCCCAACCTGCTGGGGCCTCACTTGGCTGACCTCGGAAGGATGGAAGAGGCTGAGTCAACCTTGATACACAGTCATGATCGAACTCACAGCCTTTTGGTTGCAGTCCAGCAGTTTAACCAGTGCGCCACCAGAAGAGGTGGATCTGGGAGGAAATCTGGAATTCGTTTCCTCCCAAATGTATTTCCCAGGAGGTAAAAGAATTGCTGATGAAGACCAGGTTGAAAAGTTGATACTTGGGAGAGGTGCCCAATCTTTCCGCTTTCTCTTGTCTTTCAGCAAGGCATGAATTTTTCATCGCTTCCTCCGGCTGGCATGTCGCTACCCTCTCTCCGGTGGCATTCTGTGCCAGTTCTCGTGTTCGCCTCTCTCTCTCTCTCTCTGTGTTTCTTTGCCTGCAAGCTGAGCAATACCGAGACTGTGAAGACCAAAATTAGAAGAGACGTGACCTTAACTTTTGGGTTGAGATCCTGGGCCTTCTGACGCCAGCCTTTCTGAACCAGCTGCCTTTCCTTCTTGCCTTGCTTCATGTCTCCTTGACCCGCCCGGTGGGAAACAAAGGCAGGTTCCAATCTCGATCTGTGCCTCTCGAAGATTAATGTGCACATCTGGGTCTCAGATGCAGAAGGGGATAATTATGGAAGGGCTGTCCTGTTCCCCAGCAGCTGTTGTCCTTGTTATACATAGCCCGGCTGCTGTCACTTTGCCTGCTTGTTTTAAGGCGTTTGGCGCATACTTTGTCTCTCTAGTTAGACATCTGCTTTAGTATCAGGCACGATACATACCTTTTAGGTTGTCCATGTGTTACTGTACACGTCCCATTCTTCTTCTTTCATGTCCAGGTCAAACTTTGGACTGCCAAAATGAAACCACTTTCTTGGCTTTGTCGTTGGCCAAGGTTGAGTCTTCTTCTGTGCACGTTTCTGCCAGTAATCAGAAGACCAATACATGAGCCAGATTCTGTACCTCGCCACACTCACATAGCATTTTGTTGCCTGCCATGTCCCAGAATTAATAATTTTATGCTGATCAAGTCAATTGTGACTTAGGGTGCCCCTTTCCAGAGTCTTTTAGGTAGAGAATGCACTGAAGTGGTTTTCCATTCCCTTCCTCTAGGGGGAGCTCTTGGGACCGTGCAGTTTGCCCAACACTCCATAGGCTGGCTATTTCCCCAGGAGGAACAATGGAGGAATCGAACTCCCAACCTCTGGCTCAGCAGCCAGATACTTAAATGACTCAGCTAGGCAGACAACGCACATGTCTTTTGCATGCACATATATCATGGGTTCCCAACCTAAGGTCTGCAGGCCATAGCTGGCCCATGGTGCCATTTCATGTAGCCCCCTCACCCCTCCCAAGGTCATCTGAGAAACAAAATGTCAACTCCTTTGAACCTGTTGGGACAAAATGGCCACCATACCCCCCATCATGCAGGCAGGACAAAATGGCCGTCTGGCCCTCAAAGCTGATTGAGAGGGCGTGACGAAGCCCAGCCCCTGGCTTGAAAAGTTTGGGAACCCATGACATATATGATTTCACCCAAGAGAGCCCTCTCTTTCCACCCGTGAAGTAGCTTAAGTTCTTTGGATGGCTTCAAAAGACCAGCCAGTGTCCATATTGTCAACAAGCGCATCGTAAATATGAAATTTGGGGCTCTGTTTTCCTGAAGGACCTGTTCAGGTCACGAACCATATGACTAATGCCGCTCATCTATAATGGAAGATGCCCAAAATGTAATATTACAGGGGAACATCATTATGTTAAATCAGGGATTCTCAACCTGTGGCCTGTGGGCCAAATGCGACCCATGGTACCATTTCATATGCCCCCTCCACCACTAGGAAGTGCCATGTGGTGGAGGAAGGGCAAAATGGCTACCCGGCCCCCAAAGCTGTCTGAGGGAGCGTGACGCAGCCCCCGGCTTAAAAAGGTTGAGAACTCCAGTGTTAAATGGTCACCTCCACATCTGTCTACACCAGTGGTTCCCAATGTTTTGGTTCTTGCACTTCAATTCCCAGAAGTCCAAGTCAGTCCATTGGCTGATCAGTGCTTTGGGGAATTGACTTAGGCTTCAGGGAATTGAAGTCCAAGAACCAAAGGTTGGGAAACATTGGTCCACACATGGCATCCTCAGCCTATGGCCCACTGGCTGGATCCCGGCCCACGACAAAACTATCTAGCCCATGCCCTCATTCCAGCCACCGCGGACACATTCACGCCAGCCACGGATGTGTTTATGGCAGCGTTTATGGTGGGGGGACCACCAGCCCAGCCCCCTCAACTGTCTGAGGGAGCATGACCCAGTCCTCAACTTTAAAAGTTTGAGGGCCCCTGGTCTACACACTGTTCGTTTACTTGGCTTTATAAATCCTGTGGCCAAGGAAGCATCTCCTGGGAGATCATGTTTGGTGCGTGTTGGCCAGTCCAGCCACAGAAGTTGCCAAAAGTTGCAAACAAGGATTTTTGAAACAGTTTCACACACACACACACATACACACACACACACACACCGCCACCTGAGGCTTGATTTTGCTCTTTGAGGACTGGAAGCCTTCAAGGCTTTGCCTTTCATCCCAAGAAAAGGAGAAGTTCATGTCTAGTTTCCAACAAGCCCTCCCCACCCGACACACAATCAATGCACAGAGACAAGCTTGAGACTTCCCCAAAGGCGATTCGTGCTTGATGGCACATCCAGGGGAGCATCTCTTTATTTGATGACGTTAAAAGTAGTGGCTCCCGGGTGTGGGTGTGTGTCACAAGAATACAACCAGTGGCTCACATGATCTCCAGTCTTTCTGTAAGCAAGCATGAGTCCCGGCTTCTGGAACACATGAGACCTCCCTGGGTGCTGCTGTTGCGTCTAGCCATTTCCTGATGTCAGTGGAGGGGATGGATCCTTTGTGCATAAGTGCATCTTTCAGTCCCACCTTTTCCTGAGATGCCTCTCTGTTTGTGTGGCTTTACCTTACCACGCAACAGCTATTGCTAGCTGATGAAGTGAGGAGTCCAAATCTCATCCCAAAGATGAGCACCAACACCTCCTCTTCTTCTCCTTTTCCTCCCTCTCCTCTGGTTGTTGAGGGAGATACAAGGTTCTGGCATTTCTAGTGGCCTCAACCTGGCGCTATTTGATGTTCTTGTAATGTTTCTTTGATGTTATCTCTCCCCTGGGTTTCCCTTATGCTCTTTGTCCTTCTCCTCTTTTCACAAATGCCATGTATGTTATGGACTTCCAAGACGTTCTCTCCAACTGGGCAAAGCCATTCTACTTGTCGGTCTCTGTATGTAACATAAGGTTGGTTCTATCCCGATTCTTTCCCTTAAAACCTCATCCCCGATTTTATCCCTTCGAGTCACTCCAGCAGCTTTCCTCAGACATCTCATTTCCGTGGTGACCAACTTTTGCTTAGGTTTCGTTCTCCATGTCCACGTTTGGTACTGGTAACATAAGATGGGAATGAAATATGCTTTGTATGACTCGTTTGTCGTTGCTGGTTGGTATTGCCTGGTGTTGTAAGAGTGGAGCTAACTGTCCCAAAATTTGGTTTGCTTTACTGCACCGTATGTTCATCCATTTTACTATCTTCAGCAAATGTTGTTACTAGGTGTTGGAACTCCTGCCACTTGTTTCATACTTGTTTCCTCTGTCGTGAAATTTAAGATACGCTGTTTCCTTCTAATTGTCATTACCTTATTCCACGCATTTGCAACCTATGGATCCGGGCCACAGAGCCATTTCATGTGGCTCTCCACTGTTGTTCCTGCCGCCACCACCGTAGGTGGCGGAAGCACCAAGAACGCACAGAAAATGTGCATGAAATGTGTCACAAAATTTAAGATATGCTGTTTCCTTCTAATTGTCATTATCTGATTCCATGCATTTACAACCTATGGATCCGGGCCAGAGAGCCATTTCATATGGCTCTCCGTTGTTGTTCCTGCCGCCGCCACCGTAGGTGGCGGAAGCACCAAGAACGCACAGAAAATGTGCGTGAAATGTGTCACGAAATTTAAGATATGCTGTTTCCTTCTAATTGTCATTACCTTATTCCACGCATTTGCAACCTATGGATCCGGGCCAGAGAGCCATTTCATATGGCTCTCCGCTGTTGTTCCTGCCACCACCACCGTAGGTGGCGGAAGCACCAAGGACGCACAGAAAATGTGCGTGAAATGTGTCACGAAATTTAAGATATGCTGTTTCCTTCTAATTGTCATTACCTTATTCCACGCATTTGCAACCTATGGATCCGGCCCACAGAGCCATTTCATATGGCTCTCCACCATTGTTCCTGCCGCCGTAGGTGGCGCAAGCACCAAGAACGCATAGAAAATGTGCGTGAAATGTGTCGTGAAATTTAAGATATGCTGGTTCCTTCTAATTGTCATTACCTTATTCCACGCATTTGCAACCTATGGATCCGGTCCACAGAGCCATTTCATGTGGCTTTCCGCCGTTGTGGGACCAGCCGTCTGAGGAGGAGTGATCCGGCTTGTGACCCGGAAACATTGAAAAAGCCTGCCCTAGCCTTCTCTTTACTGATTCTTATATTGTTTCTCTTGCATTCTCGGTTCAGGGATGTAAAATATAGTGGAACCCCGGATAACGACAAAACTTGGTCCCACAATTTGTGTTGTTATCCGGTTTTTGACGTTGTGCGATCCCTATGGAAGATACCCCGGATAACAACAAAAAAATCGCCAAAAAACATCGTCATCCGGTGCATTGCTACCAAATGCCCGCATAATGACTTTTTTGGGGAATTTTTCCATCATTATCTGGTGCATCACATAGTGCATGACGAACGCGTCATTGTGCGGTTTTGATGCTACACGAATGCGTCATTATCCGGAGTACTAGTGTACAAACAGCCTGATAAAAAAGGCAAAAATGGATGGTTTAAAAACCCAGTACTATACAAGGGTTTTTCAAAACAAGGAATGGATCCTATTAGGAAATAATATTCTTTCTTCCTCCCCTCCTCCTCCATGTCTAGGTTTGACTTTAAACTGCCCAAATGAAGCCACCTCATGGTGAATCCCTTCCACAGTTCCTTTTGCCTGACCTAGTGTGAGAAAGACTAGCCGGCACAACGAGGTGGTTGTTGCCCGTGATACGCCTGGTTGTGGTTCAAACATACCACAATCTTTGAGGAGACTCTTTCTGTGTACCCTTCTCCTGCTCTTCAGATCAAAGGTTCCCAACCCATTTTTAGCCATGCCCCACCTAAGCATCTCTAAAATCCGGATGTCCTCCCACCCCGTGACATATAAGTCTTATTATTCAAAAAGTGAACTCTTAGCACTGCAGTGGCTTAGTGGTTAAGACGCTGAACTTGACAACTGGAAGGTTGGCAGGTCTGCGGTTTGAGGGACCCGAGTGCTGCACGACAGAGTGAACTCCCACCTTTGTCCCAGCTTCTGCCAACCGAGCAGTTCAAAAGCAAGAAATTGTAAGTAGATAAATAGGTATCACTTTGGTGGGAAGATAAACCCTAAAGTTGGATACGACTGGCTTTCAAGCAAAGGCGGCATTTTTCCTATTCACATGAAGGAAGCCTAAAAGGCCACTCACTGTTAATAACTCATTCTCAAATCACCCCCTTAAAATATCAGATTGCCCCCCCCCCGGTGGGGCGTGGGTCCCACATTGAGAATGACAGCTTTAGATGGACTGATTCTGTTTGTCCTGGAGAAAGGTCTTGCTAACTTACACGAGAAGCTCACATGTGAAGAGAACACAGTCCCGGCGAGTGCTGATTGCAGACGTGGGTTTGATGCGCGGAGGAATGCGCGCTTCCAAGAGTCCGCCCAGCCGAGGTTGACCTACTTTGTCACTCCTCCACATTTAATCGTGATGGGCTCCTTGCTGTCTTTAAGAAGATGCTGCCTTGCTGCGCCTGGTTTCAAAAGCTGGGTTTCCCACAAGCTGTTGTGGGCGGAAAAAAACAGCACATCGCAAGATAAGGGAGGGTGTTTGCTGAAGCTCTAGCCAACACACCAGGGGCAAGGAATGATGGAAATTGTAGTCCTTGACATCGCAAGGGGCACATGATGCTCACTTTGTGCATTTGTATATATGCCTCTCTCTCTCTCTCATATACACACACACATGCACATGCGTCACACACACACAAATGCACGCACATGTGCAGAATTTTAGACAGCTTCTCTTGGTGCACAATTTGATTAATGGTGCCAGCAGTTCTCTTGGAAATCCAGGCATGTGAACTTGATGTCAAACCAATGGGCATGTTAATAACCAGAGGTTGACCCCTACCATCCGGGTTGGGTTATAACCCAAAGGTCTTGCAGTACCCAAGGGGCTAGAAGATTTATTGTGGCAGAAAACATTCCCTTTTTCCAATACCAGTTCGAGCGGGATAGAGAATGACACATTGTTGGTCTTTGAAAACGTCACATGTTTGGACACTGCTGCGGCAGGCTGTTGCGGCGATAATAATTGTGCATGCCTTCCAATGTGCATTTAAATAATGGGACATTTTTTTTACAACAACTGATAAACAAGGTGGGGGGCAACATTTGTGGCGGGCAGCATTTGTAGCCCTTCTTTGGATGGTTTCAGGCTTTCCAAGGCAGCTTACATGAAATAAACCTTCGGAAGGTGTATCCAAACCTTTCGGTTCAGCCCAACCCGCCTACGTAACCCCTTTCAGAAATGAAATGGAAATAAATAAATCTGTTGACGTCTCGTGAAAGGTGTGCGTGCATGTGTGTGTGTGTGTGTGTGTGTGTGAATGAGAGAGAGAGAATCCTGAGTGGGGTTTTCTTTTTCAGAATTCAAATTGTGAAAAATTGTGGTTGACGCACACCCTGTGCCTATGTGTTTGTGCAGGGCACGAGAGTGTGGGCGTCTGGCTGGCCGCCCTTTGCTTTTTGCTCCCTAGAAATGTCTCCCTGCGACTTTAAAAATGCCTACCACATGAGTCAGCTGGAGGAGGAGGAGGCGGCAGTGGCGGAGTCAGACAGGCCAGGCTGAAGGGAGGATAGGGGGGGAGGAGGAGGATAGTGGCAAGGGAGGAGGGAGGATAGTGGCAGAGCAGCAGCGGGAGGGTATGCAGAGGACAGAACAGCCGCAGTCTGGACTCCCAGCCTCCTGGCTAGACTGGAGAAACTTCTCCTGGTGGTTTCTGAACCTTTCCATCCTTTCCCTCCCGAAAGCTTGACTAGAGGGTGAGGCGGGAAACGGAAAAAGAATCCCAACGAGGCAGGCAAAAACTGGATTATTGTTTTTTTTTGGCTACGTTTTCCCACCATGACCTTGCCTGTCAATAGTAGGCAGGAATTCAGAAAGAGGTTCTTGGAAAGTAAGGGCGGGTGGGGGACTGGTTTTGAACTGGGTGCATGTGTGTGCGTGTGTGTACGCTAGGGTATTTTTGACCAGAATCCGGCGTAGGGACCCCTTGTTCCCTTCTGTGACCCAGTTTTTTTGCTTCGTCGCACAGTGGCGGCTCGGCTGTGTCGTTTTTAAATAATACATTGGCGAGAGTTCCCGTCCAACCCTGCTCTTAGTGTTTTGTTGCATCTGGAGGGGGGTTGCAATAGAGTCACGTGTGTGTGTGTCTATTCTGTTACGTAAAAGAAGAAGCACGGAGTTGTTCTGCTGTTCCCCGGTCTAAAGGAGATGCAAGCGAAGGACATTTCGGGCCTCCGGGACGCCAAATGTTTTTCTCGAGCAGATTTCTTTTAAAGTACATTTCTTTTAATGCTTTGAATGCGCAAACTAAACAGGATGCCGGGGGGGGGGCACATAATTTTATCTTCTGCTGGAGACCAACACTATGTCGTCGAATCATAGAATAACTGAGATGGAAAGGGGCCTTTTAGACCATCAGATGCAACCCCCACCCTGCTCAATGCAGGAATCCAAACATAAGCAGATGTGACAGACAGGCATCCCGTTCTCTCTTGACGCACATCTTACTGGGACCAGGAGGAGAGCCTTCTCGGTGTCTGCCCTGGCCCTTTGGAACCTCCTGCCACCAGAGCTGCGCCTCCAGGCAGAGCTGTATCCCTTCAGGAAGGCTCTAAGACATACCTGTCAACCTTCCCAATTTACCCCGTAAATTGACGTCATAACCCGGCCCCCGCTGCCAAAACCTCGTAATTTGGCAGCGGGGGAAATGCTTTCCGCGCATGCGCGGAAGGGTTTTACCCCTTCCACGCATGCGTGGAAGCGCTATGTTGCTTGCGTAAGGGCTGTGCAAGCGGCGTAGCGCTTCCACGCATGCGTGGAAGGGGTAAAACCTTTCCACGCATGCGTGGAACGCGACCTGCGCACAAGCGATGTGCGCAGGTCCCGTTTTTCCGGAGCCGCGGGTTGACAGGTATGCTCTAAGAACCTGGCTCTGCCAGCAGGCATGGGGTGCGTCTGGGCAGCACAACTGAGCCACACTGGCTCATCTAGCCCTGTTTGGGGTTTTAATTAAGGGGTTATTGTTTTTATTTTATTTTAATCATTTTATTGTTTTAGTGGTTGGTTTTTAATGTGCAAGATAGTTTTAATTGATGTGAGCCGCCTTGGGTTGCCAAGGCGAGGAAGGTGGCCTATAAATCTAGTGGGTTCCACTATCGTACTGCTCTAACCATTAAGAAGTGTTTCCTCTTTTCCAAAGTGCAGGCTTCCTCCCTTGATGTCCGGTTGAGTTTTCCTAATTTATATATGTATTTATATATTGTAGAATACTTGACGTTCAGTAGTAAAGAACAACCATGTGGTTCATGGGTAACCACAGAATTCTGACCTTAACTTAACATTTCTTCAGATGACTAAAATGTTAACTTTGTGGATAGAGTGTGATGCTCTTAGGACTCAGGAGGTCCGGGTTTCAATCTCTGCTCAACAGTGGACGCTCATGGAAAGGATGGGGTGGAGCCATGGTGGCTTAGTGGTTAAGATGCTGAGCTTGACCCACCACAAGGTTGGCAGGTCAGCAGTTCAAGACCTGAGTCCTGTGGGCCGGAGTGAACTCCCACCATCTGTCCCAGCTTCTGCCAACCTAGTCGTTCAAAAGGTAGAAATTACTAGTAGATATATAGGGTGGGAAAGATAACAGCATTTCTTGCGCTCTGGTATCTAATCATGCCTGTGAGTGACGTGACCACAGAAATGTCTGCAGACGCAGACATCGGCTGGCTCTTTGGCTGTAAACAGAGATGAGCACTGAACCCTAGAGTCAGATACAACCGGCTTTTGAGCAAGGGATACCTTTACCTATCGGGGATGGAGTGGCATTACCTGAATACATCACCTAACTATTAGGATTGCTACAAGTCTCTTCCTACTTGATGGCCTGTAATGTGTACAAACCTTTTGGGGTGGGTGGGTGGGGGAATCGTACCGATGCATTGAAAGTCTTCCGTGTTTGGGAGATTTCAAGTTCTCTTGAAAGCTTTGCATGCGTAGAAGGCGACTTGCGCAGAACCGTTCTGCGCAGGTCCCGGATTGTGCGGAGCCGCGGTTGACAGGTATGAGCGGTAGCCGTGTTAGTCTCTGCAAGCATATCGTAGAGTAAACAAAACCAGACGCCGGCGACAACAACAACAACAACAAAAGTTGTGGCACTTTAAAGACTAACTGCTGTATTTTAATATTAGCTTTCGTAGATCAATTTTGTGTCGATTTCATCAGACAAAAGCTAACATTAAAATACAACAGTTAGTCTTTAAGGTGCCACAACGTCTTTTTTGTTTCGTTTACTCTAAGATACTCAGTTTTCTTAATCTGTTCCCCCCTTTTGTGCTGTTAAGCTTTTCACTAGCGGCCTGATCTTAGCTTTGGGTTTGAGTTTATGGAGGCCGCCCAGAGAAAAACATGGCACACCGGGCGTGCAAAGCAGGCCAGTTGTTGTGTTTGGGGACGGAGTGAAGCATAAACAACTTGGGATGCTGTTGACCATTTAGCTTCCTATATGTGTGTGTGTTGTGATTGTATTAGCAGTTTAAAAATATGCATGTCCTTACTTAATCCGCATTGCCTTTCCTGAGTTAATCTTTCCCAGTATATTAAACAAACAGACAAACAAGCTGTGAACGTCAGCAGAATCGGGTTCTGGCTTTTCCAACGCCATCTTCTTGAGTAACCTCTACTTAGGCCAGGTGCTCCCAAACTGTGTACTAAGAGAAACGTACAGCCAGCTTCGGGGAAGAGAGGGCGAAATGGATTGTGCAAAAGTGACTTTAATTAAAACTTGTTTTTCTTGTTCTCTCTTTGTTTACGTCTGCCACCACTCCCTGTAGTGGGAACTTCAGCCGCTGATACAACCAGAAGTAATTTTGTCTGTGCTAGATTTTTATCGCCAAAGGAATGACCAAGAATAGGGGTTAGGGAAAGGACAGAAGCAATATATATATATGTTGGCAAGGGGACTCCACCTGGCTGTCAGCCTTGATCACTTTTTAATGGTTTCCTAATGGAGGGTTTGTGCAAATCTGCATGCGCTTTGAATTGGGAGAGTAGCATATTAGGTTTTAAGCAGTGGTGGGATTTAGCAGGTTCGCACCAGTGCGCTAGAAATTCTGGCCTGCCCCGCCTATCCATGTTTTGAAATAAAGTTCAGTGGTACCTCATACAACTATTTTAATCTGTTCCACGGGGCTCGTTGTTGTATGAAACAATTGCTATATGACGCATGCATTGTGTAGCGGTTTTCCCTATGGGATGCATCGCACAACGATTTTTTTCCTGCTAAGTGGTTTTTCCCATTGAAAAATTGTACGGTTTTTTCCCATAGGGAAAATTGTTATGCGGGACACCATTTCCCCCCCCCCCCCAAAACCTAATTGTTATGTGATTTCATTGCTATACGGGGTGATTGTTGTATGAGGTTCCACTGTAGTACTACACAGGGCTTCCCCACTGGCCATGCCCACCATACCACGGCCACAGAGTAGGTAGTAAAAAAATTTGAATCCCACCACTGGTTTTGAGGGTGTGTGTGATATTTCAGACAGTATAGTTCGCTGTCTGGCCAGGTGATCCTGCTATGGCAATGGAGTAGGCCCTACTAACAGTGACTCAACGCCAAGTGTCAGGCAGCGGTTAACTAACCTGACCACCCTGAGGACTAACAGCCTTGGGTGCTGAAGTCCACAGGGAAGGGTGATGGTTCTCAAGTAGATTGAATCTCACTTGAATCCATCTTGATTGAGGACATCAACTTCATCAATGCTGGCTTGGAGCCAAGGAGGACTTTGTGTGCCAAAAAGGGCTCAGGACCAGACAGGGACTCACAGAACTGGATCAGTGGTACAGGTGTTGCACTGTGATGCAGAAGACGAATGAACGGCCACTGTTCCCAGGACAATCTTCGTGGCTGATCGCCAACATTCGGAATCAGATACAGCACTTGAAGAAGAAGATACGTCTCCCCTCTCCCCCGGCTTGCCTTATTAATGCATTTGTTGTGAGATAGGCTGGGAAAAGCATGGAATATATATTTTTTATCATTGTCATCCACAGGCTTCCAGTTAGTTTCTAGAGAGGATCAGATTTGCAGATGTCTGGTTGCTTCTGCACCTGAATTTCATACCTTGTTTTCTGGAGGTGTTTGTGCTTTATCTCAGTTTTGTGGCCAGAAGAGTTACATAGACCTTCTTGGTGGTTCCCAGAGAAGCATACCTGTCAAGTTTTGGATTTAAAAATAAGGGATATTATGGGAAATTAATAAAATGGGAGAGGGCGGGAAGAGGCGTAAAAATAAGGGGTTTCCCCGAGGAAAATGGGATACTTGACAGGTATGGAGAAGGAGTTCCCATGTGAGGGAAGGTGGGCCTTGTGTTGGAGCCAGGTTTAGCAAGACTTCATGCCTGATTTATCTCCCCCTGATTTCCAACGATCAAATGCAAGGATTGCTACATCTGATCCTAACTCTTGTTGTGCTTCGTCTTCAGTACTGTTTCTTAATTGTCATCTTTTACTTGATCTTTTTTGCTAATTAACTTGTGAACCGCCCAGATAATGCACTCAGTGCTATGGGGTGGTATTTAAGTGTGATTGCTTTGCTTTTTAAGAAATCTACCAAAATATTTAACAGTGGATGCAATCCTGTTGCGTAACTTATGCCTGTGGAAGTCTGGTGATGTCATCAGCGAGGGACAGGTTTTGATGATCAACTCTTTTGTGCTTTTCTTGTTTGACTTTGCTGACCCCTGGGCAATCCCTTTTTCATCTCATGGAAGCTATCAGACAGGAATTGGAAGTCTTCAGTTACCAGAAGTTTCCCCAGTCAGAAGAGTGATTAAATTTTCAGATTAAAAAAAAGCAAAAAACTACTTGCTGATGACATCAACAATCTTTTGCAGGTGTAATCCACAGGATTTCAGCCTAGGAATTACCTAGAGTTGCAGGAGGCTATTTAATTGTTGAATTTGTCAATTAGGGAATGCCGTTGGTAAGAATTTTGGACCTGGACCGTGGTGGCAGGGGTCCATTGCTCCTGTTACCCTTCATCTTCAGTTTTTTTTGGGGGGTGATTGGGGTCAATGCTGGGTGTCATCTGTGTTTCTTCTGTCGGTGGTGCGATTATTGTCTATTATATATTATCGTTACTGTATTGCATTGAACTTTATTGTTCTTGTATTATTCAATTAGTGATTTTGTAATGCTTTTGGATACTATATATATTTTTTTGCTCTTATACTTTGTATCTGTATTGTATTTATTGATTGTAATAGTACGTATATTGAACTGTTGTAGCCGCTGTGAGTCAGCCTTGGCTTGAGTAGAGCGGGGTAAAAATTCAATCAATCAATCAATCAATCAATCAATAAAGATGCATAATTTATTTTCATGTTTCTCAATTGTAAGTTTTTACATTCATCACTTGAGCAGCATTGTCCTGTATTCATGCAAATAGTGTTAACCATTGCTGCTATTTTGTGGCTTAATTTCATTTTTCTTTCCAAGTTTTACACAGGACGGAGTTGAGGTTCTTCCTGAGTCTAAGGCTATTATCAGATCTGATTGTTAGCTGATTTCTGTGTCTTATTTTTAAGTTACTCACTTTAATTAATCGCTCAGACTTAATTGGATTAATCAGGTGGGGAGTTTTTAGACTGCAGGCGAAAGATGAATGGAATTCCGCAGCTAGGTTATTTTTGAACCTGTTGCCAAGTAAACAACTCAGGTCCAATAAATCATAATGCAAACAAGCAATATGGGGGTTGGAGGAAATCTGTGTTAACTGGTTAACAACCTAGGAAAGAAGGTTTTTGTGTGACAGATGAAACTAGCACTAAGCTTAACTGTCTTAGCTTTAAAGGTTGGAGGACAGTTAACCATAGTTCTGTGTCATTTGTCTATGGATCTTCAGAGCCAGGGCTTACAGTATAAGAGAAGACAAACAACCCAGATGTCTCTTGGTGGGTCCACAGCTGTGATCTTATGGTGTTCTGGCATATTATTTATTTATTTGTTAAATTTCCATACCACCCCTCTAGCTTAAAAGTTACTCTGGTCAGTTTACACACTCAAAACCAAATAAACACATCTTCTTTCGTGTCCTGATCAAACCCTGGACTACCAAAATGAAGCCACTTTCTTGGGTTTGTTGTTGCCCAAACTTAAGTCCTCGCCAGTGCATATTTCTGGCAGTAAACGGCAGACCAGCAAATGAGCTGGATTCTGTATCTCATATAAACACATAAATGACATGAACACTCATGAAGAAGGTTATTCCATAGCAAGGGTGCTACCTGCCACTAAGCATACCTGTCAAGTTTTGGATTTGGAAATAAGGGAAATTTCCCGGCAAATACGGGATACTTGACAGCTATGCTTATCCTGTGCTGCCCTCCAGTGGTGGCAATAGGGCATTGCAGTCTAATTAATAAGGGATGACGGCGGGAAAAAGGGTAAAATAAGGGGTTTTCCTGGCTAATAAGGGATACTTGGCAGCTATGCCACCAAGAAGCCCATGGGAACCTTGAAGTTTCTCTGTCCACCACCACCACCACCCCCCAAAAAAATTTGCCACCAGAATGTGCAGTTCTGAAGTTTCAGACTTGTGTTGGGTTCATCTAGGCGGTTTTCTGTGTCACTATATAAAAAGAGGTGGCTTAGTGGTTAAGATGCTGAGTTTGATGACCGGAGTGCTGCGTGATGGAGTGAGCTCCTGTCATCTATCTCAGCTCCTGCCAACCTAGCAGTTTGAAAGCGAGGAATTGCAAGTAGATACTGTAAATAGGTACTACTTCAGTGGGAAAAGGTAACAGTGTTCCGCGTGCTCTGGCAGCTAGTCATGCCTGCCACATGACCACAGAAATGTCTGCAGATGCAGACAGCGCTGTCTTTTTGGCTGTGAACGGATATATGTGTGAGAGGGGGAGGAAAGCAGGCAGGGGTGAAATGCCATAAATTCACATAAGTGCTGATTTTGGGTCAGTTGTGGGTGGCTGAGAAAGCAGATTTCACTACCGTTGCTCAGAACTCTGGCCTTTTGTTAAATGCATTTCACTTTGCATCCATTCTCCAGAACAGTTTTTTTTATTATTATGATTAAAAAAAGATGATTGTGGTTCCTTGTACCTTAATCGTGCCTTGATGGGGGAAAACCAAGTGGTTTACCACCTCTAGGCATTCTGCCACATTTTTTGATCTTCCTCTCTCTTTTCTTCTTCCCTGTTTGTGGAGCTGGAGGTGCTGGCTAAGGTCGATTGTTTTGTCGGGTTTCCATGGAAGAAAGAAAACACAAGTTTTGCCAGGCATGGAGAATAATCTATCTATCTATCTATCTATCTATCTATCTATCTATCTATCTATCTATCTATCTATCTATCTATCTATCTATCTATCTATCTATCTATCTATCTATCTATCTATCTATCTATCTATCTATCTATCTATCTATCTAGATAGATAGATAGATAGATAGATAGATAGATAGATAGATAGATAGATAGATAGATAGATAGATAGATAGATAGATAGATAGATAGATAGATAGATAGATAGAGCGAGGAAAAAAGAGAGAGGGGAAAAATATGATCCCACTGTACTCCAAAGGCAAAATGTGCTATGCTGTCTTTCCAGATCAGGTCATCCAATGTAAAAGTCAATGGGATTTTGTTTTAATGAAAAAAATGGAAATTTCACAAGACAGACAGACGGACGGACAGACAGACACAGAGAGGGAAGGGTCTGGATGTTCGGCACTTTCCCTTCTTCCTCCCTTGCCCTCCCACCAGTTTATGACTGACACTCACAGCTGGAACAGAATACCTTTGAGCAGCTGTTAAAACTACTTATCTTCAAAACACCCGAGAGGGAATTCTTTGCAAGTTCTGTTGGCTTGTGGGGCGACCTCCCATCTCCTGCCCCGATGCCTGTGGGCTGGAATCCAACACTCTCTCAGCTGCTCCACACCCTTGTTTTTGCTCAAAACCTCCATATCTGATGGGCCTGCGAAGGGGAGATCCAGGTCCTTGTCAGGCGAGATCCAGGGTGCTCTTCCTCCTCAGCCATGGTACGGAACAAGTCTACAAAAACAGAACTGGAGCTTAATCTGATACCTGATATTGTACTGTCTGATATTGGGTTTCATTATACAGTGCTGTAATTCTAAAATCTGGGACAAAGCACAGGAATAGAGTAAAACCCTGACTTACAAATGGCCCCGAGTTACATAAAACATACCTGTCAAGTACCCTGTTTTGGCTGGGATTTCCCGTAATTCACCGCTCCGTCACGTTCCTTCCCGCCGTCTTCCTGTATTTGAATGGCCAGGAAAGGGGTTACTGCACATGCACGCCATTGCCTCTGACAGGCATGCATGCACAGTAACCCCTTTCCTGGCTGAAGGGGTTTCTGTGCATGCGCATCGCTGCCTCTGATGTCAGAGGCAGTGGCGCGTTGCCGGCACACGGAAACCTTCCTGTATTTGGATACTAGCAACTTGACAGGTATGATAAAATTCAACTTACATAATGATTTTGTGCTAAAACCATGTCCCGGTTTACATAAATGTCCCGATTTACATAAATGTACGTAACGTGATTTCCTATGGATTCGCTTCGAGTTACATAAAAATTCATTTTTCCTATGGGGTTGCTTCGAGTTATGTAAAAATGCGTTTCCCTATGGATTTCCTTTGATTTATATAAAAATTTCATTTTTCTAATGGGTTTGCTTCAAGTTGCGTAAATTTTTTTCCCTATGGGTTTGCTTCGAGTTACATAAAAAAACTGATTTAAGCAAAAGCCTATGGAATGGACTTTTTGCATAAGTAGGGGTTTTAAGGTACCTCACATAACAAATGCTTCATATAATGAAAACATTGCATAATGAAGTGTTAGGCAATGGCAATACCCCATATAACGAAAAAAAAATCATTATGCAGGGTTTTTGGCAACCGGTCAATGGGAACCCTAGATAACGGACCATTTTTTGTTAGTTATCTGGGGCATCTCCAATTAGCTTCGCATAACGATAAAAAGCGCATAGCGAAGAGTTCCGTGGAATGGAGTTTTTTCATTATGCGGAGTTCTACCATAGTTTCACTTCTCTATCCGCCTTTCTCTCTGTTCTTAAGCAGAGACTAGGATCATGTTAATTTTTCTTCTTTTGCAGGGAGGAGGGAATGTGCTGAAGCAAATTTTAATTGATGAGGTTGTGAGTTATGGATGCTTTTTAAAGCCATTTTGAAACACCGCATCGTTCTGGAGTTAATGTCCCTTCTTGGCAGGTGCAATCTAGCTTAGACCTAGGATTTCCTGGTGCCCCTACATTAAGGCAACACCCTTTATTTGATAGAGCAAGTGGCGTAGCCCTCCACGCGCATGCGTACAACGCGACCTGCGCAAACCCGGTCCGTGCAGGTCCCGGATTCGCTGGAGCCGCATTTGACAGGTATGGCCAAATCCCAGGTACATGATGGGGAGCCCTGTATTCCAGACCACTGTGTGTTGCTGCATTTATTCCCTTTCTGCATCTGGGTAATTTGGATGCAACATCAAGAGCAATTTCACTTGGCAAATTCTCCGATGCACTCACGCCCTACCCATTTCAACAGCAACATTTGAAAAGGAAAGAGATTTAGATCTATACTTTGCCAGACTGAAACTCCCAGAATTTCAAACTGGGGGGTTCAAATTTCAAGGGTGTATACCTTATTTTGAAGTCCAACCCACCCCCACCAATGACAGATGTGCCGGTTGCACAAGACAAATCTCTGATACAGTCCGACTGTTGTGTTTTCCTCAAATTGTGTAATTCTTGCTCTAATTCCCGTTTAAGACCCTGAGCATAATCTCATGCTAATTGTAAAAGGAGGCCATCACTGAAAATCCATCATAAATAGTTCCCTTTGATTCTTTCCTTATGGGTTGTGCTCAGTTCAGAACTGGGATATTTCCCCCCCTCTGCTTCCCTGTAATGCGGTCCATTCAACGGTACAAACGAGAGGAAAAGAAGTTCTGACTTTTTCAAAGGAAGGTTAAAATTTCATTTACTATAGGCCATGACATGTCCATTTCGGAGGCTTCCCTATTAAGCTGTATGCCATTTTCTGCCTTGGAGTAAGAAAAATAAATGCTAAGGGCACAGAGACAAAAAATCTTTTCAAAAGAAAATCCCCTGAGTCTGTAATTGTCTGAAGCAAAGTAAACATATTTGCATCTAAATAGGTAGGTAGGTAGATAGGTAGATAAAATGTGTGGATCTTACACATTCTCTTCCATTGCATTAATCAAATCTACCTTCTCTGCAGTGGCTCAGTGGTTAAGAAGCTCACCTTGTTAGCTGGAAGGCTGGCAAGTTGACAGTTCAAGACCTGGGTACTACATGACGGATTGAGCGCCCGTCTCTGTCCCAGCTCTTGGGGACATGAAAAGAGGCTCATTTTGGGCATCCCCTGAGTGGGGTTTCTCCCGCAAAAACCCTTTCAACCTTGAATAATTTCTGATAAGAAATTATTATTATCTTCTCTTTATTGCTCACTTGATTTCTTCCTGGGTTCTGGCCTCCTCATAGCTTTGACCTTTTTAAAAAAAAGTAGAAGGGAGGGGTCTTGACCACTCAGCGCATACATTAGCACCACTTTCCTTCTTCCAGGTAGAGTAGGTTAAATACAATTGTTAGCCCAAACTGAAGAATACTCATTGAGTTGATGGACCTTACATCAGAGTTGCATTATTAAGGCCTGTGATCATAGTGTCTTCTTCTCCTTCCATATCCGAATATTGGCGATCATCATAGCGATCAGCTATGAAGACTGTCGTGAGAATATTTTATTTATTTTTATTTATTCAATTTATATCCCGCCCACTCAACACAAGGCCGACTCTGGGCGGCTAACAACATAAAAAGTAACCCCAGGGCAACCCAAGGAGTTTACAGACAATATTCACAAATACAACAATAATCCTAAAAACAGTTAAAACAGTAAAAAAAAAGTTAAGACTACCCACCCCCTAAAAAGCAAGAGCTGCAGGATCGAAAAGGCACCATGGGGAAGAGTTCCTCTACACCAACCACCCCATGGTGGTTACCCTTCCACCCGCACCCCACACTTGACCTGCCAGCCAGGTTTTAAGATCCCTTCTGAAAGGCAGCAACTCCGTCCGAAGACGAATTCTGTTGGCAGGAGGTTCCAGAGGGCCGGTGCAGACACGGAGAAGGCTCTCCTCCTTGTGCCAGAGAGGCGAGCCCCTCTGGCTGATGGAACAATTAGAGAGCCCCTCCGGTCCGCTCTGGTTGGACGGACAGTGGCCTTTCATCTGCCTTATGCATCACAGCATGACCTCCGTATTAGTGATCCAGTTCTGTGAGTCACTTTCTGGTCCTGAGCCTTACAGCACGCAAAGTCCTCAACATCTCCAGACCAGGATGGATGAAGCTGCTGCCCTCCATCAAGAGGGATTCAAGTGGGATTCGATCCACTTGGGGACCATCACCCTTCCTTGTGGACTTCGCCATCCAAGGCTGTTAGTCCTCAGGGTTGTCAGGTTAGTCAACCGCCGACTGACACTTGGTGTTGAGTTGCTGGCACTATGGTCTACATCAGTGTTTCCCAAACTTTAGTTTGTGGACTTCAATTCCCAGAAGCCTAAGTCTATTCCCCAAAGCACTGGTCAGCCAGTGTACTGACTTAGGCTCCTGGGAACTGAAGTCTTTCATGGGGCGTGTGCCCCACTTTGGGAACCACTGGTCTACATTATTACCATAGCAGGATAGTATGGTCTATATTATTACCATAGCAGGATAACCTGGACAGACTGGGATCACAGTAGCTATTACATTTGAAATTGCAGTCACTGCTCACGCGGGAGCTGTAAATTGATTCAGAAGTTCTCTTTATTTATTTCCTTCCTCTGGTCTTCCCTCTGTAGATCACTTTATTTCATAGGGAGCAAAAGGGGTGTAAACTCAGGAAAGAATAATAATGATGACATAGCGATAAAATAGTAGGGTGCTCTAGCGCTAATCTCAGGACCTGGGGCAGAGACGGGAGCTCACCCCATCATGCAGTACTCGGGTCTCAAACTGTTGACCTGCCAACCTTCCAGTCATCAAGTTCAGCGTCTTAACCACTAAGCCACCTTAAAAGACTAACACACGTTTTATGACACAACGCCTTTTCAGAGGAGACTCTGCTTAGCGTTTTGAAAGTTTCTCCTGAATCCACATGTACCTGGTTGTAGGACAGAATAAAATAAATAGAAAGTCACATAGAAATGGAACATGAAAAGATAGGGGACCTGTCAGTAACAACTGACTTTAATGTTGGTTTCAGAAGACATTCGGATTGGCATTTTCTACTGCAGAAAGAGAGACGGAGTAGCAAAAACAGGGTGTAGAATTAGGAATGATAGCTCCCTCACCCATCTTTCTGAATAATTCCCTTCGGGTTGAGTGTGGGTTAATTTTTATTTGGTGTGCATTGGAAGAGAGGTAGTCTTATACGGCAAGTATATTCCAAACTCTATATTTTAACTGGAAAAGTTGGGGGTCGTCTTATACGCCCAGTCGTCTTATACACCGGAAAATACGGTAGTTCAGAGATGATAGCGCTTCTCTTGTTTCAGAAGGCATCAGTCAAGGATGATGGAGGGGGTCCTTCAAGGATGGCTGGTGGCTGGACGATGGGAACTGTAGTCAGAACTCCCTGGGATGTGCTTTGTAGGAGACCTTGATAGACACCGACCTCACCCTTGAAGCTGAGATGAAGCTAGAAGCCCCCAGCTAGCAGCCGAATCAAAGACGGTCACAAGTCTAAAATTACAACAAAGCCCCATGAATGAGTCTTTTGTGGATTTCCCTACCCAAATATGTGGATTCCAAGAATGGTGTCCTTATAGTTTGCCTTTCTAAGAACTTTGTGGGCTGGGGACTTTTTCCTTCAGCAAAGACCGAGAACCGCAGCCGATGTCAAAAGGAAATCCAGGTGTTGGTAGCTTCATTGCGCATCAGAATCAACTCAAATCTCTTGCGGGACTCTTCTCAATTGTATATAGTACTGGATCTTGTTCTCGGAAATGGCGGGTCCCTTTTGTGTTTGTTCCAAAAATAATTTAATCTTTGGTGGTATTTTGCCCTAGGTTACTGGAAAAGAGCACATGGTTTTTCTCTTTCATCACTCCTTAATCAGCGATATTACCGTGGGACTTTCTGTGTGGTCTGATTATACACATCTGAGATAATGGTAGTTTAATTTTTTTTTAAAAAAAATATCATTTATTTCTTTGGCACCTGGTTTTTGAGCCTCCAAGGAGCGCCCTGCTACAGAAACGACAATATCAGAGGTGTGGATGTGGAGGGGACCCCCTCCAAATGTTTTCCTGATGATGCATGAACGATACCTGTCAAGTATCCTGGATTGGCCGGGAAATCTCGTATTTCCGTGCCTGTTCCCTTTCCCGCTGCCATCCTGTATTTCAACAACAGGGAAAGGGGTTACTGCGCATGCGCACCCATTGCAAATGGGCTCTGTGCATGCGCAAGGGGTTCTGCGCATGTGCAAAGGAGTTTTTGCTGTGCATGCACACCCAGGCTGGAGCAGTTCCTGTATTTTTCAGAGCGGCGCTTGATGGGTATGGCAGGAACATCCACGAAAAGTTGCCATGAAGCTCAAGAGTTTATGGCCCTCGAGAAGCAAGCAACTGGTGCCCAACGCTTGTCTAGAAATGAAACTGAAATTAACGAAACCGTAACTGTGGTGGTTTAGTGGTTAAGATGCTGAACTTGAAGACTGGAAGGTCACTCAGAGTTCAATACCCGAGTACTGCACGACGGAGTGAGCTCCCGTCGTCTATCCCAGTTCCTGCCAACCTAAGCACTTTGAAAGCAAGAAATTGCAAGTAGATAAATAGGGACCACCTTGGTGGGAAGGTAAACAATATTCTGTGCACTCCGGTGTCTAGGCATGCTTGCCACATGTCCATGGAAACGTCTGCGGATTCAGACAGTGCTGGCTCTTTGGCTATAAACAGATGAGCACTGAACCCTAGAGTTGGATACGACTGACTTTTGATCAAGGACAACTTTGACCTTGACCTAATGCAACAGAACCTCTTGATCTTTGGGGGTGGGGGGAGTCTTTCTCTTGAATGCCATTCTCTGGAAGAAAGGACATGTAACAGAAGTAGTACATGGATCAAAGAACTAGAGTCCTGTGTGGTTATGGATCAAATCTACAATTGGGTGGGTGGGGGGGCACTTCTGTCCCCCTTCAAATGAAGACGCCATAAAACAAATGCAGTAGCTACTTTATAAGTTGGGTCATCTTGTGTTTTCCCAACGTAGCTATGATTCTTCTTCCATATCTAGGCTAGACGTGAAACTGCCAAAACGAAGGCACCTTTTGGTGAGCTCATTCCGTAGTTCATTTTCACCCAACCTAGAGTGAGAAAGATTAGTGGGGCAATACAAGGTTGCTGTTACCAGGCTACGCCCGATGGCGGTTCAAAAATACCACAATCTTTGATTACCCATGGCAAATAGTAGCCGGGATTTCTGTCGTCTTAAATCAAAGACTTCCCACCGTGCTTATTGACGTAGTAGTCTTTCAGTGCCGTGCTTGTTCTCCGGGGCCAACCCTACCACGAGGGGTTGTCATACAGCAGCCGCCTGAGGCAGTGATTTGGGAGCATCACAGAGAGACCGCAAATGGACAAGTTTTGTTGAATGTATCCTTGTTGCTTGGTTGTGAGAGAAAGGGGGCCTGAGGAACTTCTGTTCCCGTGGCAAAATGACTGGGGTGCTTTTGGGCATGGTGCCCCCTTGACTGGGTGGCACAGTCTGTTCCTTTGCCTCAGGCAGCAGATTTTCTCGGGCCACACTGGCTCTTTCACAAAGGCTTAGTCTAGTCTGGGTGATGTTCAAGGAGTGGTTGAGTATTCCAACCCCGTAGTGAGTTTGTAGGGTGAGTCAGGTATTTGAACTCGCCGTGTTAGGCCTCCACTTTCCCCCTTCTTCATGCTAAATGCAGTGCAGATCGGAGGTCGGAGGGATGACTTCTAGGTACGGCAGGGGAGTCGCTGTTCTAAAAAAAGGATCTAGGGAGTGAATTCAGGCGTGACTCAGCTGAGATAAACAAAAACCGAGGGGGAACCGGAGTCAGACAGTCAGTTGACTGGCAGCCGGTTACGAAGGTTGCAATTGTGCAACCTTGGAGGTACTAAATATACGTCGAATAACTCGGTGTCTCCTTCCTGTCTAATTAGACAGACTTTGCTTCAGAGCCAGGGTTTTCAGATCTGTAAGTTCAGGAGCGAGAAGGTGGCAGCAGTAGCAGCAGAAATGATCTTGCGCCAACTTTTTAAGACTTTTAAAAGGTGGGATCTCGAGGGTGCGCTCTATGTTCCCGGGACGCTTGAGAATCGGACTGTCTTCTCCAAAAGCTCACCCAGAAATAAACACATTAGTCTCAAAAGGCGCTGAAATGTATTCGGTTTTGTTTTTGTTTCGAGTTTGTCATTGCTAAAACAGACTGATGCAGCTGCTTTCTTGCAAAGAATATACACGTCGTGGCGCTCCGGGGTGATAGTTAAATTTGGCGCAGAAAAGCAGCAGGAGGAGGTAGCTATAACTATGGGATTTTCAGGTTGTTTTGGACTACAAACTCCATCGTTCTCCATTCTGGGAGTTCACCCTCACAGACAAATACCTTATGGCCACATAGACATTGCTGACATCTGAGATGGACCTAAACTGGCCCATAATGACCTTGGACAAGCACACCCCAGGTGCTCCCAGAAGGAGAAATCAGTAAATCACTTCTAAGTACAGTACTTTATACCTGTAAGACGCAGATATAAGGATCACCATAAGTCAGAAATTACTCACCATTGACTGTTTGGAAAGCATGCCCATGCGGTTCTCTTCCTCGCTGTGCCTTTCCAAACTGTTGACCTTAGAGCTTGAGAATAGCGCACTGATCCAGATAGGGATGTGCAGATAACTGAGAGCACTTGGCCTACACCCTACAGTCCAAGAGGCAAACATGGCAACCTTTTACTTAGCTTTTTGATTGGGAACCCCTGTCTTATAGTGACCCTTTCCAAGGTTTTCTAGGTAGAGATTATACAGGCTTCTCATTCTCTTTTTCTGGAGGAGCCTTTGGGTCTGTGCAACTTCACCAAGGCAACACCAAGTGCGGCTCCCAAAAATACGGGAAATTACTGCATGGGTGCGCATGCGCAGAACCCATTTGCGCATGCACAGAACCTGTTTGCGCTTGCACAAATTGGTTCTGCATGTGCGTTCGTGCACACTAACGCCTTTCCCTGCCATTCAACATACGGGATGGCAGCGGGAAAGGGGAGGAACGAGCGCCAAAATACGGGAAATCCCGGCCCAACACGGAATACTTGACAGGTATGCACAGGTTGGTTCTTCTCCCAGGAGGCACAGTGGGGAATTGAACTTACCAACCCCTGGCTCTCCCACCAGATCTCTAAACCACTGAGCCATCCATCCAGCTATTCCTTGCATTAGCAAAAGAAAAAGAAATTCACGAATGTATTCCAACTCAGTTTCTACATGGGACATGCTGTAGAATGATGACTTGGGATATTCTTCGGTATATAGTATTGTTAATTTTTAAAGCTGCAGTTGACGTGCTAAAACAATGCAGCTTTTGCATGTGTCCCATGACCACTAAATGTTTGGCAGCCCCGTTTGTCCTTGCAATTCTCCTTCCTGTGTGAGATATTTCAAGCTGGGTTCATCTGGTTCCAGTCTCCTTTTTCCTTTATATAAAAAAATATGCCTCCACTGGCCCCCGTTTCTTCCTTTCTTAGCCCCATTCGGAATAATCAACGGTTTAGTTTAATTGTGCTAAATGTTTGGGCTGCAAGGCTTAGTTTATTTTTTTCTGTGGGGCTGTGATGCTCACTCATTGTCACGGTCTTTTTGCAGACAGCACGTAGTCTAAAGGAAAAGGGGGTTGTCTCATAGGCTTAATTACTTTGTTATATAATAGTTGCTTTCGTCGCTTGGCCCCTCGGTCTGTGATACCGCCGGACTTAAGCGGCCAAGTCCAGGTAATGTGTTGTAACTCACTTTTGTATCATTGGGTGTAAAAACAGGATTAGTGCACAACTGTTTCTAGAGCCTCAGACTAGGACAACCTGGGCTCAAACATGAAGGTGGCACCGTTAGGTATCTCACATACCTAGGAAAAACCAGATAGGAGGAGGCGGACTTGATCTACGAAACACATTAAAATATAGCAGTTAAGTCTTCAATTTTTTTTTGGTTTTTGTGTTTACTTTTGTCTTGTTTCTGCTCTTGGAAGCTCTGTTAGGGTCACCATAATTCAGGATTAGCTCGATGGCATGGAAACTTGCCCAAACATGGCGGAGGCCCTCTCCTCTTCCACGCTACGACATCTCAAAGGCTTTCATATTTATCAATTTTATGTACCACAAAGTAGGCAGAAGAGAGAGAGAGGGAGAGAGCGTTGTGGATCAAAATTGGCTGTGAACGTTTGAGCGATGGTTTTCGAGGAAGTCCTTCCATGACATCATCTGCTGATGTTCCTTGACGATAATACATAAAGAGCAGACATTTTGGAGCCATTCAGATGGGCAAAATGTTCTGCGGACAACTGCTACCACATCTCTTCCCTCGCAACCGCCGGCAGCAAAAGTGTCTTTTCGAAGCTCTATAATTTGTGTGGTCTGCCTTACCTTTTCCTTATAGGCACGTTAAGAGTGTCTGTAGAAAAGTGCTGCAGCGGAGCATTTACTGTGTTTTTCGTGGATTATGAGAAACACAAATTCTCCACTCCACATTATATTTTTGCTTAAAGAGTTTGCAGGAAAACATATAGTTTCCTCTTTACAGTATTCGTACGTAGCATACCTGTCAAGGTTCGGGAAATTTCTGTCAAATAAGGGAAATTTCCCGGCCAAAACGGGAAATTGGACATCAATGCTTATCCTGTGCTGGCCTCCAGTCTAATTGCAGTCTAACTAATATGGGATGACGGCGGGAAAGAGAATAAAATATGGGGGTTTGACAGAAATTTCCCAAAACTTGACAGGTATGATACGTACTTTGTCATCTGTGCCGACGGACAAACTGTTGAGTGACATCATTGCAAGGAGTTGAACAAGCACAATTGCCCAAATCCTTGATCAGAAAAAAATGATTATAGATAATATGAGAGGTTTGAAAAAATACTGACAAAGAGTTAAAGAAGGTCTGGTGGTTTTTATGTAATACTTTCCCCAGCACATTCCTCGCATGGCCTTGAAATTACAAAGTCCCTGTAAACCTGGGTGGGCAGAAGAGGGAAGATGCGGCTTTTCCATCTGCGCCACCGCCCCCCCCCTCGGACTCTTGCCCACCCAAGGCCTGGGTGGGCAGAAGAGGAGCCATTGGGCCCCATGTATATCTTATGAAATGTAAACCATCTTGAATTGCCCCAGGGTGAGGAAGGCGGTATATATATATAATGAAATAAATAAATAAATAAGACAGGGGTGCCCAAACCTTTTGGGCTGTGGGCTGGTCATGTGGTTCCTTTCACCAGAAGCGGAAGTAAAACGCGCCTTGCAAACTGTTTTGCGACAGGATGAGATAGATTTCAAGCTGCCATTTTCTCTGTTTAAACCAGGGGAGCCCAAACTACAGTCTGGGGGCCGGATCCGGCCCCTATGCCATAGTTTGGGCACCCCTGCTGTAAACTTAAAGGAAACATTGAAATTGTTTCCTCTCGTGCTAAACAACTTTCCCTCCCTCCCTCTGTGTGCGCATGCGCATGTGTGTGTGTGTGTTTTGGACGTACAGAAACTGAGTTCAGGTTTGCTTTTCTGTGTATTTTCTAACATGAACGTTGTGTGTAGTGTCCCCCACTGAATTTACAAAGAAATGGGTTAATGTGGGATTCCTCCGTTAAACATTGGGACGTTTCGTACATTTAGCGGAATTTGTGGAGAGAACCCATGGAAAATGTGGCTTTTGAAAGTAAGTTCTCTGTAGTGCACATTATTCGTGGCCCGTGATGTTAGCATTGGGTAGAGGAAATGCTACAATCTGAAGCTACTAATTTTGGAGGAATGCAGCTATTTATTTTATTTTGGCTCCTCGACGAATCTTTGAAACAAACCGGCTGAGCTTCTCTTAGAAATAAGGCTTACGTTTTTTGCGTTGTGGAACAACAGGTAGGCTTGGTTTCCCCCCAAGCTGTCAAGATGGTACTATCATTTTTCTCAGATTTTAATGTTTTAGCCATTTTTTAAATCTTTTAGGGAGTGCTTGTGAAACCACCTGATAGAATGTAACAGTGTACAAGTATGATTTGTTTTGGCATTACGTTTATTTTTGCACAACCTTTTCCTCCCAAACCATAAATATGGGTTCCATGACCCGGGAAATCACGATGCAATGGTGGCTCAAAGTATACAGTCTGGAAAGTGGCTAAAAATCTCTTGCAGTACAAAAATCACATTGATTTTAACAGGTCTCCTCTGGTTGGGGCTAATTCTGAATTTAGGCCTTAGAAAACCCATGGCATATTTGTTATTGGCATTTAGACAGAAAGATTGAATCAACTAGAAGTGAGGTTGTTGGATCCGCAAATAATCAATTGGATTTTGGACTTTAAATGAGTAATCTTGTTATTCTCTTTGAGATTGGAATGAGTATTTACTACTGTGGCTTGCTAGATTTCTGAGTCATCTTACTTAGGTCTACATGTAAAAAATTTTTTTATCAATTACTGGACTATACATGATGAATCATAGAATGGCTCAGGGGTTAAGAAGCTTGCCTTGTTAGCTGAAAGGCTGGCAAGTCGGCAGTTTGAGACCCAGGTACTGCATGATGGACTGAGCGCCCGTCGTCTGTCCCCAGTACTCCGGCCAACCTAGCAGTTCTAAAGAAAGACATTGTTGCAAGTAAATAGGGACTACTTCATTGGGGGGGAAATCTTGGGGACGTGAAAGGAGCATCATCATCATCATCATCATCATCATCAACAGAACATAAGAACAGCCTTGTTGGAAGAGGCCACAGGAGCCCATCCAGTCCAGCATTCTGTCTCACACAGTGGCTCACCATTGGCTTCAGGGGATTATTCCCAAGCAGATGCCTTCACCTGCTTAGGAGTCCCTGGAAATGGCCTTGAGAGATATCCTGCCTATCTCTCCAACCCGGAGGTTGTCCTTAAGTATCCATAATTATAGCCATTGATATCCTTGTCTTCCATGAACTTGTCTCATCCTTTCTTGAAGCTGTCGAGACCGACAGCTGTCACCACTTCTTCTGGCAGGGAGTTCCATAGACCAGGGATCCTCTGGGTGAAAAAGGACTTTCTCTTATTTGTTTGAGAACTAGTACCCAAAAAGTTTCATGGAGTGCCCCTTAGTTCTAGTGTTGTG